>JAIFKI010000008.1:39496760-40696760 GCA_025389145.1 Misgurnus mizolepis | reverse complement strand
AGATCGGCGATACACAATAGTATCGGGGGGCGGGGCAGTAGTTTACTCATTTATTTATTTGTTCATTTATGACAAGACTTGATTGGTGGAAAAAAGAACAAGAGCAACACCGTCATGAATGCATCTTTCTTAAAACTAATGCCATTAATCTGAGTGCGTCATTAAAGCCCAGACGCTCTTTGCGTGCCAGAGAGGGAGAACAGGACACGCGCTGGTTTTAACCCTCTGCGCGCTAACAACCTCTCTAGTGCAAGGAAATGTCAGAGATAGGGCTGCTCAATTATGGGAAAAATCATAATCCTGATTTTTAACACGATTACTTAATGACTGTAAAAACATGCACCTGCGCAGACACACGCAGCGCACATAAAAATAATTAAATGCATTTGTTTAGTGCTGTTGCAGAAGGTTACACGTGTCAAGCAGTGGTGCTCTCAGAGGTGCCTTTTTAAACACACTGGTCCAGCGGAACACAATCATATTTTAAACACGAGGGATGTATTGCTAAAACTCCTTGAAAAGCATATCATAAACAGGATTACTATCTGACTTCAAGTTCAGACAGAGCGCAGCTCTGTGCAGCGGGTTATATTTTAAACAAAAGGAATAGTTTGCCTCAGCTCGCATGAAACGCATTAAACCGCACAAATACATAAGGATTACTACTTCAGTTTATGTTTAGACTTCGGACAGATGCGAGAGCGCGTGCATGTGAGACAGAGGGAAGCGTAGCTGCTCATCCACGCGCTGGATTTAGGTGCTAGAACGAGTCCGAGACGCGCACATTAAGTCCATCTGCGTGCAAGAAGGAACTCTCTCTCTACAAGCTCTCCGCGTAAAGTGAAGCACAAACCCTCATGCGAGGAAAAGCATGCAAAACTATGATGATGATGATAATAACAACCATTCGCCAACTATCGTCATGACTATCGCCATGAAAGCCTGCCATTGGCGATATGTCGGACGATCGTCGATACACGATACTATCGTCTATCGGCACAACACTAATATATATATATATATATATATATATATATATATATATATATATATATATGCACTATTCTGCGTCGTTTTGTAGTATACATAGTGCACTCTGAAAATAAATGTGTTAAAATAACACATCTTGTGTCTAGTTAAGGAAGAAGTGTGTAATGCAGGACACTTAATGCGCTTAATGGTTGAAGTTTTGCTTAAAAATAGGCTATTAGGTGCTGTGTGAGTAAAGTTCACATGCAGAGACTATTACCCTAACCCAGTCTGATGTTGAGTGAGGTCATGTTGGGCCACACAGATAACAAAAGTACAATGTACAAATTATTTTTATGCCCTTATCTGCACTCTAAGATAAGGATGTGTACATTTTTAACACATTGTTCCCTTTCAGTCGATCACTACGACGTCACGTCGTGACCGACGAATTGGGAACTCGATTAGAGAGAACAATCTGCTTCGAGTTACTACTAAAACGCCAATGAACTTGGCATTGAGGTATTTGCATAATGCCAGCACCGCCCCGCCAGGTGCGTATATAAGCAGCAGGTGCAAATAGGGAAATTAGCTTTTTCGCTTCGAAAGCCAGCAGTATCTGCTACTGAGAAGCTATTCTTCTGCTCTTTGGGGAACGATTGCTGAAGTTGGTTGGACAAGCGGTACCACAGCGGATGCTCGTAGTTTTCCACTTCTCTACAGCTTTTTTGTTTTTGAGTGTAGTAGCTGTTTAAGAGATCAGCATTGGGTTTGGTTGTGGAGATACCCATAAAGCAATAAAATCCCAAGGTGGTGCTGATTACCAGGACTCAACCTCTCTGTCTTCCTCTCCCAAATTCCAGTTCACTAAAGGTCTATTGAATCTATGTAATGTCATATTCATTCTATGTTGTGATGCTACAAAGGTTTCATCTTCATGTTTGGTTTCAATTTAAAGGTGATGGTGCGATGGTTTAAAGGTCTAATTTATATAATTCTAAAAGAAAGTGTATCAAAGTTTAAAACTTAAAGACATAATCTGTACTCCTACGAGGGGTGTCACATCATGAGAAGATCTAGATTACAGATGGTTAACAGTCCCATTTGGTGCTCCTCTTCAGGTCACGAGAACCGACCAACCAAATGCTGATTTGAGATTTTATTATTCTTTGTCTCATTCTGTGTATATAAGGTGGCTTGGCAAGAGACTCTGGGAAGTATTCTTTAGCAAGAAACTTCCCCACACTTTGGGTGTGTGTATTCAGACATTATGGAGGCATTCTGTTCAGAAGCTCCCACACTGTGTGTGTATTAAAACATCATGGAAGAAATCTTTAACAAGAATCTTCCTACACCATTTTGGGTGTATTATATTCATGATGGAAGTACTCTGTAGCCAGAGTGTCTATTGCCAGGTATGACTTTGTAACTTTTGCAACTGTTGATCATTTTAATTAATTGGAATTGAATCATATTCTGTATGATAAACTTTAATTGATGTTTGAAGCTGGAACCTGCCTGGTATAACAAATTGTTACATTTGTTCATCTGAAATTCTTCAGAAATTGTATTAATTTATTTTAATTCTTTCAGAAATTGTTATGAGCAGTAGATTAGAAGGAGTCTGGTATTACCGCAAGATTATTCTGTCAGGATATGATCACACTACTGTTTTGATGTTGAATGGAGCATGGGGTACATTCATCAAGACTCTCAGATTTATGTCTATCACCTGACTTAGCAAGTTGCATGAGAGTGACTAAAGTGACTATTTTTATGATCGGAGAAAGCATGGAGCGGCCCGACATAAAAATATAAGTTTACTCGGCAACCTAAGATCAGACAATTTTGTGTCCATGAGATGTATTCGCAACGGTCAGGGGGTGTGGAAAGCACCCCAGCTGCACTGGCACATCAACTGCTGCGAGCTGTGGGCTGTATATCTGGGACTCATACACTGCGGAGGAAAGATGTATTAGTTTGCACCGACAACATTGTGGCTGTTGCGTATATCAACCGTCAAGGCGGTTTTCACTCTCGTCACCTGTCGCATCTCGCCCGTCATCTCCTCCTTTGGAGTCAGAAGCATCTGAGGCCCCTTCGTGCCATTCACATCCCGGGGTCGCTCAACACAGCGGCAGACGCGCTCTCACGAGCAGTGCGCCCCGACAAATGGCTACTCCACCCCCAAGACGGTTCAGCTGATTTGGAAACATTTTGGTCGAGCGCAAATAGATCTGTTTTGTCCCCGGACACAACAGTGGGTTTATTCACCAACCGAGGGCAGCCTCGGCGTGGATGCATTTGCACACAGCTGGCCGCAGGGATGCGCAAATATCCATTCCCTCCAGTGAGCTTAATCCCAAAGACGCTGTGCAAAGTCAGGGAGGACGAGGAGAGCCTTCAACTGGTCGCGCCTTACTGGACGACCAGGACTTGGTTCCCAGAACTGATGCTCCTCGCGACAGTCCCTCCTTGGCGGATTCCCCTGAGGAAGGACATTCTTTCTCAAGTAGGGGGCATGTTCCCAGAGTCTCTTGCCAAGCCACCTTATATACACAGATCCTGTGCGATATCGGGTCCCTAATGAACGAATAACTAAGATTATGGGAATTTATAAATAATCAAATATCTAAATTATGATCAACAAACAATTGGAATAATGCACTAAAGTCTTACTATATTAAATTGGATTCAGATTATAATTTAAACACAGAGGTCAAAGAAATGAATTTAATCCTGAAAAGATTTATTCCTTTAGAAGTGCCAAGACACGAAGGAATACGAGATCCCTTCACCCATGCCATTGGATTCCGTCGTTGGGCCAATAGGGTGGCTCCTTACAGAGTTTTAGTGAGTGCATTGCTGCTCCCTGTGCGTATCATCAACTGATTTCCTAAAAGAGCAATACGGAGAGTTTGTGTCTTGTTAAAGACAGTCACCCTCTCGTATATCCAGAGATCAGCGTCCTTTTCAGGATGGCTTTTCGTCCGTGCGATCTTGGGTGCGGAAAGTACATGGGCACGAGCATTGTCTTTCATGGTTGGGCATCGAGCATGCGGAGGCAGCGTTTGCTGGGGGTTCTTGTCCTCACTGCGAGGGCATGACCCTTCTGGATTTGCGCAGACGGCTGTCGTTTCTCCGGGAACGTCGTCACCCTCGTCCTGTGAGTGCTGATCGCCGCCACAGCACGACTGTGAAGCTCTCAAAGGACGATCTGCGCTTAACCTGACTGAGCCAGTCGGGGGATTCGTCCTCCTGTTCTCAGCATTCTCGTCCCAGGCCGGTAGAGGTACCAATGGAGACCGCAGGGTTGTGTTCTACGATGTCTGTCAAATCCATTGTGCCTCCCTCAGGATCCGCCACTTCTGCAGCCGCCGAGGGTGGGTGCCCTCCTTCCGAAGCGGACTCGGACGTCCTTCCTCCCTCTGGTTGGGTTGCGACAGCAGAGTTTGCAGCCCTCACCTCCCACACAACGAAGGTGACAGCGCAGGCGATCGGTCGTGCCATGTCCATTCTGGTGGTCCAAGAACGCCACCTCTGGTTGTGTCTGGCTGACATGACGGGTGCGGACAAGAACAAGTTCCTGGACGCTCCACTCTCCCAGACCGGCCTCTTCGGCGAGTCAGTGGAGTCCTTCGCACAGCAGTTCTCCGCAGCTCAGAAGCAGACCGAGGGCGCCCTGCGGCGGCTGCCCCCTCCCCCCTCCCTAGGACGATATCCCGGCAGTGGAGGGGGAACCGCCGTCGACAGCCGCTCAGCCCGCTTCCCGTGGTGGTAAACGGAAGTCCAAGCAGCCCTGAGACTGACAACCTGGAATTTGATGGGATCACTCTTCGGGAGACGGTGAACGCACCGCTCCTTCCCTCGGAGGAGGGCCGGGCGAAAAATCCTTGAAAAATCCTTTTCAGCCAGCACCCACAAAACCACAAAAAGAGTGCATTCCTATATCTTTTCCAGAGGATCAAGAGAGCTGTGAGTGGGCACACATCGGCGCACCCTCTTCCACCTCTATTGCCAGCGGGTGCATTCCGGAGTCTGCACTCTCCGTGCAGGAGACCGGACAACCATCACCCTCAGTGGGCTCAGGTCAGTGTCACACCACACACTGTAGTTGTTTGTGCTCCCACGGCACATACATTGGCAGTCACACCTGTCCCGCTCGGCTGCCCCACCGCGGGTACTCCAGTAGTGCCGCTAATTCCACTCACACGGTCTCTGGGTGCTTGGCTTCAGCTCCCCAGCCCGTCCCGTTGGTTATCACGCACGATCCGCCTTGGTTACGAAATACAATTCAACCAGCACACTCCCAAATTCGAGCACAGAGACTTAACGCTTCGGCATCTCACCCATTTGGGTCTTCGGGTCAACTGGGAAAAGAGCAAACTCTGCCCCGTGCAGAGGATCTCTTTTCTCGGTATGGAACTGGACTTGATCGGTTTGTCGGCGTGTTTAACAGAAGCGCGCGTCCAGTCAATCCTGACTTGCCTCAATACGTTTCAAGGGAAGAACGCGGTCCCACTGAAACAATTTCAAAAGCTCCTGGGGCATATGGCAGCAGCCGCGGCTGTGACACCCCTCGGGCTGCTCTATATGAGACCACTTCTGCGTTAGCTTCACGATCGAGTCCCGAGGAGAGTGTGGGGCACCGGCATACACCGTGTATCCATTACAACTGCGTGTCATCTAACATTCACCCCGTGGTCAGACCCCACATTTCTGAGGGCATGAGACAGTTCTCTTGGCATGCTGTTGTACACACAGATGCTTCAGGGGGTGTGGAAAGCACCCCAGCTGCACTGGCACATCAACTGCTGCGAGCTGTGGGCTGTATATCTGGGACTCATACACTGCGGAGGAAAGATGTATTAGTTTGCACCGACAACATTGTGGCTGTTGCGTATATCAACCGTCAAGGCGGTTTTCACTCTCGTCACCTGTCGCATCTCGCCCGTCATCTCCTCCTTTGGAGTCAGAAGCATCTGAGGCCCCTTCGTGCCATTCACATCCCGGGGTCGCTCAACACTGTCCCCGGACACAACAGTGGGTTTATTCACCAACCGAGGGCAGCCTCGGCGTGGATGCATTTGCACACAGCTGGCCGCAGGGATGGGCAAATATGCATTCCCTCCAGTGAGCTTAATCCCAAAGACGCTGTGCAAAGTCAGGGAGGACGAGGAGAGCCTTCAACTGGTCGCGCCTTACTGGACGACCAGGACTTGGTTCCCAGAACTGATGCTCCTCGCGACAGTCCCTCCTTGGCGGATTCCCCTGAGGAAGGACATTCTTTCTCAAGGAGGGGGCATGTTATGGGACCCGCGCCCCGACCTGTGGGATCTCCATGTTTAGGTAATTTATCGCAAGCGGTATCTAAGTAAATAGAACCTGTTCGTCGATTGGTGGTCTTCGCAACGTGAAACCCCCGAGAATGCCCCATTAATGTCGTTGCCGCAATATCTGCACATCGCTCTCTAATACACGGCAGATCGGTCAGCCAGCACAATCTAGTTATTAGGTTTCTGAGAGGTGCACGAAGGCTGCATCCTTCGCGCCCTCCCTCTATCCCTCCATGGGACCTATCCATGGTGCTGAAAGCCCTGCAGGCTTCCCCTTTCAAGCCGCTGCAGTCTGTGAGTCTGAAGTTTTTATCAATGAAAACTCTGACCCTGGTCGCATTGGCCTCCGTTAAGAGGGTAGGGGACCTAGATGCATTCTCCATCGACGATTCGTGCCTTCAGTTTGGTCCTGCTGTCTCGAGCGCAACACTCAGAATTTCAAGAACACAGTTACAAGATTTGCTTTTCCACTGAGCAGAGAAAGCACAGTTTTCAGTCAGTGGTGAAGAATGTTTTAATTATGAAATGTACACACATAGAAGGGCCTATTGTGATCTATGTGACCTGTCCTGTGACAGTCAACTTGAAGAGGTGTGAATATCAGTGGCGAAGCCAGAAATGTTCAAGTGGGTGGGCCTTTATAAAACAGGGTGGGCAAAGCATAGAATGTACATAAACTGGGGGCGTGCACAACAAAGTTTGTATGCCTGTGGCCGGCGTATGTTTTTTTTCCCAATGGAAGCGTGGCGTTTTTCAAAACAGCCAGCAGCAGTACGTTTTTTTCCGCGCTGTGGTCGAAAAATATTTGGGTTAAAAGCTCAGCTCGTCAATGTAAGTTCTCACATGGCCGTCCAATCACGGTGGACGAAGGGCGGGACAAATATCACAACAACCAACCGGCTCACAGCTCAAGTATCACAGCAACCAAAGCCATGGGCTGAAAAAACAGCTGGCATTCAGCGTCTTCAGCCGCGTTTAAAAGCGTTGGTGTGCACGCTACCTAAGCAAAGTTACCTTGATGCCATGCAGGCAGCACAATGTTTCAAGGGGAAAATTATAAAACCACTTACAAATAACCAACCAGCTTGTCTACAGTATATATGGGCAGGTGGGGCTGTGCCTGTTTTATACAGTCTGGGCAGTGCCCCACCAAATTATTAATCCACTTGAAAACACAACTCAATAGAATTAGTAACGGAATTAGTTTTTACGTTATTTACGTTACGTGAACGTAGTTCCGAACAATGATATGTCATTCCTCGTCAGCAAAATGCATGACGTGAAAGCGTCATAGGCTACGACGGATTCAACAGGTAGTGATTTGATTTTACTAAAGAACTCGTTTGAGAGATTATTTAATGAGAAAATGTCCATCAAACAACATGGCGCAAATTCAAATTTCATGTGTTGTCATTTAAGTGTAAATTTTATTCCAACAACAGTAAATCATACAGCCTATACACGACAGAGTCTGCCCCCCTAAATAGTTGACTGGAGTAATACTCCTGACTATAAACTGTAGTAATGACACCACTATAAACATTACGAAAATGTCTGAACTCACCTTTACATGTCCTACTGTAGTCTGATACAGGGCTTCTGGTTAAAGATGGAGAAAGTCTTGATCATAATAACAAAGTCCAATATCTTTGATCATAATACGTCCCTTTGCGCAAAGAAAAGCAGAAATAAATTTCTCAGACGAGCATTTATCATCGATGAGCGTAACGTTATATGTTTTTGTACAATATGTGGTGAAGAACAGTCTCTCAACACAGCATGACGTCATTATCAAAGTTATAAGTGCTTGTTTCGTTTTTTAACGTTTGAAAAGATGTCCTCAGTAATCCAACATTTCCATGAGTGATGTATAGTCTCTGTCTCCAAAAGTAAACAGATAACAGCAGATGTCATCGTGGAAAGGCTGTTAAACTTGATGATTTGCGACTCGCTATTTTTAAATTCAGTTCAATCGCGCGTAGGCGGAACTAACAATGACTGACGAATCATATTCAACGTTTCATGTTGACAATCGTGTGCACCAATAGGGTAAAAGAAAACTGCGAAACTGCCTGAACATGCAAACTTGCACTTATATTTTATATTTTAATTATATTTATTGTTGTATTACATATATGAAATTATATTGTGATAAGACGTCTATTCGTAGTACTATTATTTATTTTTGTTAAATTATTTACACATCTGGAAAATGGCCTTCTGAATGGATGGGCCACAACACAAACTGGGCGGGCCCAGGCCCACCCGTAGCTTCGCCACTCGTGAATATGCTATGTTTTGCCCAAAAGCCCATACTGTATGGACATGCAGAAAATGTTTAATGAAAGAAGACATATTATATTAAAATCTCATAAACATAAAGGTTTGCTGTTAACTAGAGGAATGTGTGCTTCAGTGTTCATCTCTCTCTCTCTCTCTCTCTCTCTCTCTCTCTCTCTTTCTCTCTCCCTGTCATGAGTTCGGTCTTACCAGCCGCCTTGTCTTTGTTTCACTATGTGTTGTGTTTTGACAGCTCCACCTGATGATCTCATTATCTCTGACTTTTCTCACCGGCGTCACACACCTGATCTCATTTATGCCCATTCCGGTTTGATTTAAATTCCCCTCGTTCCTCTGTTCTTTGCAAGTTTGTCATCGTATGTTCATGCCCGCTAGCTTGTCTAGTTCTAGTCTTGTCGTGTTTAGTATACCTTTGCTAATTTCTATCTGTGCTCTCTGCTGCCTTTGCCCCTTCAGATTTCCCAGTTCAGTCATATACTCATCTGGGGTTTGGTCTCCAGTCATCGCCGTCTGACTGCTGGATTATTTCTCGTCTCCACTCTCCCGCTCGGCTGTAGTGGCACAGCTGAGCTTGGCCTCCGCCTTTTGGGAATACATCTGAGCTCTGTCCAGCCCCTTGTGCGCTGTCCATCATCTGAGCGCTGTCCAGCGGCTCTACATGCTGAAGACATTGTCAGTAACTATCTCTCTCTCTCTGTGCCCCGCCAGGATTACATCTCAGGAATAGTGGATGTCCTACGGCTTATGCTGTGTTTCCCACTTCTGACTTTCCCGAAGGGATTCGTCTGAGGATTGCCGATCTAGTGTTTTTTACTTTTTGCACCATTCACAGGACACCGAGTGTTTTTCTATTTTACATACTGACTGTCAATTGTGTATCTCCTGAAGTCACCAGAGTGTTTGTCTCTTATACATTTTCTGATTACATTGAGTGTGTGTCTCCTAAACATCCTAAATAAATACCTCTGCGCTGGGACTCCTGTGTTCTCTCTGACTTAACCTCTCTCTCTCTCTAACTCTCTGCAATCTATGTCAAAACTATCACTTGTGTTTAAAATCAAGTGCAGCACTGGAACAATGTACTTTTGATGTGCTGCTCGCTGATGATACAAACACATTTGACAAGAAAGAGCCACAGCAGTAAAAGTGCACATATTCATATTGTCAGACAGTGGCGGTTCTACACGGAGGCCAAGGGTGGCCCGTGCCTCTGTAGACATGTCCCTGGCCACCCCTGTGGTCACTCCGTGCTGACCAAATAAAAAAGTATACATTTATTTTGATTTTACACGCGAGCGCCAAAAGCGGAACTAATGCGACGCAACGTTCTACACGGGCGAATTAGAGCGGCGCACCCAACCACTGTAGCTGGCTCATAGACAGTAAAAGAAATGGACACAGCGACCCCATTGGATTCAACGGAGACAAGTGAAGTCAATTAGAAGCACGCACTTCCTGGGTGTCGAGCGTACTGCGCAGACTCAAACTGAGCTCAATGACGTGGATGTCACGTGAGCAACCTGTCTGGCAATTGTAAGTCTTCTAATAGCCGTGCCACGGGAAATCTGAATCACCTACTGAATCTTGCAGAGACGGCGAGCGTGAACAGGAGCACATTTTGGTTAGTATTCTGATTAGTAATCTCCCTTGACTTTATGCCTTCACGTCCACCCGATTGCCTCATAGTCAGTAAAAGATTGCCTGTGAGCTTCTCTCCCAGTCCATACGGTAATTTCTGTACTGTGCGACAGAAAGTCGCAGGTTATGACGCAATCGTTAGCCTATTTTTACAAAAACTGCTTCTACTGGGACATAACGTAAGATACATGGTAATGGAGCCTTTTATACATTTTCGTGTTTCTTTAGAAATAATTAATGGACAAATGGAGTCTTTAAACGCCTCAGATGTAAAGTTATTCGCTGTCAAAGTGACGCCAAAATTAATGAGAGTCAATGGGATGCTAACAGCAGATGGGTGTTCGCTAAGCAATGGCGGCGTCCAGGGAAGCTTCAATAAAATTTGAAACCCTGCCCCCCTGAGCTGGCTGCAGGTGCTGCTCAGCGAGTGTCTCAATTTGTTCCCAACCTCCCGATGTTGAGAGTGTGTATGCAGGTTTGGGCACTGGTAAGGACTCTAGCTCACTTCATATTGGGACACTGTTCAATGGTTCTCCTGTGACGTGGCTGCTTAAGCGCGGTGATCATTCACAGCTGTTACTCATCAACAACCGGCAAAACCCACATCTCGCTAACTTTTTAAAGTTTACACATTGTAAAAAGCGCTGTAATTATGCTCTTACATATACGTGCATACAATTGGAGGAATAAGATTAAATGTTACATATAAAAATGTTTACAATTTAAAATAAATATTATTTTAAATACTGATTAGATTGTGGTCCCTAACTGTCTAGCAATGTGTGTTTATATGTAAACTAAAACCAACGTTTGTCTTTATAAAAGTTTGCATTTCATAAAGTTTATTGAGTAGGCTCGCATGCTTTTCGGTTGGGGTGCTTTAGAAAAGAGCCCAGCTCCCCTTTTGCACCTGCACTCACTCTTTTATTAAATAAATATTTATATGATTGTAAAGTAAAATAAAGTTTAAGGGGCAGTTTCCCGGAAAGGGATTAGACTAGTCCTAGACTAAAATAAATGTAAGAGCTGTCCAAACGGAAAACAACTTGCAATGCCATATCTTAAAACCCTGCTGAAAAAAAACAGCATCAAACCAGCATGGACCAGCATGCGAATTATGCTGGTCTATGCTGGTCGATGCTGGTTTAGCTGGCTGTTTTTTTCAGCAGGGAATACACCAGTGCCCTTTGTTTTGCTTCAAAATGCACACAAGTAATGTTTTTAGTAAGGCATGTTTGTTAAAACTAGTTATATTTCCTAATTAAACTAAGGCCTAGTCCTGTCTTAAACTAATTCCTGTAACCACCCCTAAAATCTTTAAATATAATTTCTTTCCATTTTTTTATGTGCCCCTCTGGTAAAACACTGGCCCCTCCTTGGCCCCCCTAGTGAAATTTGTCTAGAACCGCCACTGTTGTCAGAGCTTGACAATTACCTTTTATTTAGCAGTTACATGTAACACTGGGTTGAATTTTATGTATATCTTTTTGTTTTTCACTTTATTTTGCGCAGATTAATTGACGTGTAATATTAAAATACTGTGAGTGCGATTCAAGTTGTTTTTGGATCACTCTTCCTCTACTTTTATGTCAAAGTTTATGCAAATATTATAAGTTTGCAGATGATTTACTAATTATTAATTAAACAACCCACATAACAATAAAAGTATGTATTTATTCATGTTTCTTGTGCTTTAGAGTCATAATTACATCTTAATGTTAACTTATGTTAAGACATTCAAAAGAAGGAAAATCAATGACCACAAGCAACTGCACAAATTAACCTAACAAATTACTTTGCAAATACAAACAAGGAAACAAAACATTTTATTATATAATATATACAGGAAGAGAGAAGAGATTTTTAAAATTACAATATGTAATTTTTCAAAGTGTTAAAGCGTTGATTGAAGTTGATTGCAGTTGACAATGCTGCTTGATGTGCTGCTGTGTTCTGGTTTATCTGCAAAAACATAGTTGTTTTGGATCAAAGGTGGACTATTAAAATCATTACATTAGTCGGGTTTTTAAAAATGACAAGAGCTTGGACGAGGTGTTGTTTAGCATAATCAGAAAGAAAAGATATGATCCATTGTGTAAAATAATTTCAAAGATGTGAATTCAGAGCAAATAAATTCAGATAAATGTTTTTCAAAATAAAATATTTCAAAACTAAGTATTCAGTGTCTGTTAAATTTCAAATAGTTATGTCTCTTATTTGCGTCTTTAGAACTCCAGCTAGGCAGAAGTTTTACCAACTGATGTGGCAACATGTGGGTGTGATCCAAGATAATGGAAACATGTAGAGATTTGTAAAATGGGAGGAAACCCACACTGTCTGTCTATTCAAGTCTCAGGTTTAACCCATTCAACAAACAAAATCTGTTCATCACTGTTATGCCAGTAATCAGTAAATGGTAAGGTATGTTTGTAAACATCCTAAGGTCTTCTGGCTCAATCTAAATCCTGTCCAGGAAACCACCCCTATAAGATGTTCTGCCTGAAATTAACTAGAAATTAATTGAATTTGTTGAAAGAGTTTCTGTCTAAAGTTTGGTATTTATTTTATGTTCCTCATGCGTTTTCAGAACTACACCTGCGCAGAACAAGGCATTATGGAAAACGAAGTTTGTAATGGTTATTTATGAAGTCGTATCTGTAATATTTAATTCTTCCTCAGATTGATTAACTTCAGTTTGGTCATACTGTTAACACATAAACCATATAATCACATACTGACAACACATAAAATTAATTTATTTTACTCTCTAAATGTCATTTTTTAAATAACTCATGATCACATGACTTGACCCAGCCCTTGAAAACAAAGTGAAAGTAAAAACGTTAAAGTGAAAGTAAACTTAGGTCTGTCGACATTTTACAATCATGAGCGTCCATCTGAAGAAAGAAAACTATTTTTGGATTAATTTATAGTAGACCTGTCGACTGTTTTGTCTAAGTGTATAACTATTTAAATATGTATTTGCTCAACTGTTTTTTAATGCCAATACTGCTGATGATCGCTGATGGTAAGTGTTAATCATGTTTAAGAGAAAACTACAGTCAGCAGGCTATACTGCACTATCGTAAATTCTGAGGTTTTTTTTCGAGGCTTTATTGGGATAGCTTCAGATCTTTGTTATTTAAGCAATATCGCTGGAGTAGGAGTGTGATAGCACACATACATCTCGAAGACCAGTGGTGTACTCTACGTGATACGCAGGACTACGCCGTATACCCACTAGAAATTGTCAAGGATTTCCGTATACCCACTAAAAATAGCGTGAGGATGCCTAACAGCATGGTTTTGTGACATTTCAAACTTTTAGTCATAATTAGATGTGAAGCACTAACCAGTAGCATGCTACACTTGCTACTTTAGCGGGTTTAAATGGATATACATAAGCTATATATTTGATGACTTCCTGCCGAACTGCGCGATCCGATCGGCGTATGAAATCAAATTACTAGCGGCGCTAGAGTGACTGGGGAGCAGACTGCTGTGGCGCCACAAGAACCCACAGGCGAGTGACAACAAAGTAGTGCGAGAGCGATTACAGTTATCACATGGAGAAATCTGCTTTGAATCGCTCTCGCGGTACTTTGACATCACCAAGAGGTCTGCTTAGCGCCAAATGAAGTCGAACCTGCAGTGTAGCTGCTCACGTGACACTGTAAACAAACAGTCCGTGGAGAAGTAAACGAAAGTTATCCGGAGAGTTAACAACGCACATGTGAGTAAACAACATTTAAATCATCACTCCAGTTTAATACTTTATCTCGAGGTAAGGTTTCAAGTGCAATAAAATAAGCCCGTTTATGTCCTGATGTTTTTAAGCCTCTTTCAGCATGTTTGCTTGTGCTTCACAGTGTTAAACTTCCCTTCTCTGTGTTCATTTATATATCTACGTTCAAGATATGATCTTATATATCTTAAACTTCTATGATATATGATCTTAAACTTTTGTGAGGAAATTCATGTCTGCGTTGATGTTCAGTTCAGACTTGCAAATTAAAGAGATAATTTTCTTCACTTGGTTTTGGTGTCTAGGCTACATGATGATGGTCTTGTAATAATCATTAAGTAAAAGCCTATTTTCATTTTTAGACAATGCTTGTATTATATGCAAAAAAAAAACTTTTTATATCAATGAATATGCAAATTTAATTATTAGAATTTGCTGTATTAGAGTTAATTCATGGTCATTTTAAATGTGTATTAATTAAAAACATTTACACCATTAAATTACACATGGTAATGTTATCAATAGTTATGCATGTGTTAGCCACGGATTGAAGATTGTAAACAGTTTATTTAATTTTAATTAATAGTTGAGTAAGTTTTGGCCCCGAGTTAGATGTTGATTAACACTAAACCAGTCTAAAAATCAGTCCAGTTTCCCCAGCTGTAAACCCATTGGCTGTTAAACTCTTTTTTTCTTATAATAAACATGTTGATAACACATTCAGTTTATGTGTTTATGAGTACACTTTCAGAATGCTCTGTTACATGAAGATCCATACTGTATGCATCTGTGAGTGTGGTGGTGCGTTGCGCTGGGACGAGTTAGCATAAGGGTGAGAGGGGAAAAATCAGAGTATACTCACTACAAAAATCTAGACTACACCACTGTCGAAGACGTCTATTTGATGTCTGCGTTTACATCTGCAAGACGTATTATTTAGATTGTTTGCTCATTTGCAGTACGTCTCTGAGACGTTTCCTTAAAAAGTCATAGACATATTGAAGATCAAGACGTTTTTGATTTAGAATGTATGTAAAGCAGCACTTCTAAAAACTTTATTAGATGTTTTTAAAAACCAGATGTATTACAGATCTCCATATATTTACCAGACATCTTAGAAACGTACCTGTGCTATCTGTTATTATTTATATCTCATGACTCTGACTACGGTATTGCTTTTATACAACAGTTCGACGGCACACGTTTGAAAAGAAAACTAGAAAACAACAACTAAGTGATTTTAAAAGTCTCTTTACTTTCTTCTGCCAACGATTTGAAGGCCAGAATGACCAACATAACTTAATAGACGGAATAGAGGTTTACCCCAGCTAACAATTTTTGGTTCCCAAAACGTTTTCCTAACTTTAGTTTTTTTTTTGTTCTAAAAACGTTCCCCTAACGTTAGTTTTTGATTCCCATAACGTTATTTTTTAAGGTTTGTTTTTGGTTAGCCAGGAAAGTTTTCGTTACAGAAATAGAACAATATTTTTTAGGTTAGTTTAATGTTCCCCTAACGTTAGAATAACGTTAAACTAACCTAAATATAACATTCTATTTCTGTAAAGAAAACTTTAGGTAAACGTCTGTAGTTTACTAAGCGATACTGGGACTTCAACTGGGATTGTGTGCTTTGGTTAGATGAGACTAAGATTGAGATTTTTGGCAACAAACACTCTTAAGTGGGTCTGGCGTAAAACAAAATATGAGTATGCCAAAAAGCACCTCAGCCCACCGTGAAGTATGGTGGAGGATTTGTGATGCTGTGGGCCTGTTTCTCTTCCAAAGGCCCTGGGAACCTTGTTAGGGGGCATGGCCAGTGTTTGAATAGAGGGGGGTCTGGGGGGGTCCCGGACCTGCTATAAGCCTTGAGGGACCTCTCATAAAGCACAAAAATATAAATTAGGGGGTCCCATGGTTTTTATTAAAATTAAAATACTACATGAATTTAAAATTCTCATGTTGCACTGTCACAAAGCGATAGGCTACTGTCCGTTATTTGTCCCAATTTCACAATAAACTAAATTTCAAATGATTTCTGTCTGAAATAAATATAAACTCGCAAGTGCGCCTCATGCTGTTTTCTGGAGGAATTGACAGACAAGTTAATGTCTCTGTCTGCGTGTGGATTATTTTCACCTCAGTGACGGTAAGAATAATTAGTAATCTTTAGGGTTAGGGTTTTTTTATTCTTCTCAAACTATTATTTCATTACAGTGGCGAGGCTACCCACTCAAATTGACAGCTGGTCCACCAAGTCAAAAGAAACACAAAATATTTTATTGGGAAAGCAGAAGAAATCGCGCATAAATGATAATAAATTATAGTCTCTAATACTAATCGCTCAAATATGCATCATTCAGAAATAAATAACTATTTATAGAAAGTTAACTTTTGCAGGTGTTTCTTAAACCTTGCAAATGTTTACATGCAATTTTAAACAATTTGAGCGCAAGATGTTAAAGTGAGCTGTTGTGTGTGCGCACAGACAATAGCCTCTTTCACACAGTAATACTGGTAAATTACCATGAATTTACCAGAATGAATTTACCAGTAAATACAAAAATGTGCTGTTCACACACGCAGTGACATTCCGTCTTTTTACCAGTAAGACATCATTCACACATCAGTATCAAAATACCGGTAAATTCGTTGAGAAAGCGGAAGTACCTGTGGCGCGCGGCGAGCTCAGTGTTGTATTTGTAAACAATCCACGTCGTTCATATCCACGGTCCGTATTTTGTTGTTTTCACGTCTGTGGTAAACTCTGACAGTCGCGAAGTTGCTCATGACCAAACAACATTGCATGAGGCGACGTCAAACCGATGGCGTTTTAAACAACAGTACTTTTTGCACAATAGGCTTCACATAGGGCGTGCTAAGGACGTCGGCAATTCGACAAGTAGGTGGTAAGATGTTTTAAACAACTTTGGTGAAGAAATGTGGACGTAAACTTCAGGTGTGCTCGACTTTCAAGCACCGCATGTGTGGAAACGTCCGTAAACAATCTGGGCGTAAACGCGTCATCTGTTTTAAATCATTATGATTGGCCCGAAGCGTTCTAAATGCCGGTAATCCTATATTTTTCGTTCACACATAGCGCTTACCGGTAAATTACTGGTAATCTTACAACCTGTCTTACTGGTAAATTGGGAGCACTGATTTACCGGAAAGGTTCTGTTCACACATGATCTGTTAACTGCAATTTACCAGTAAATTACCAGTAAAGACTGTATGTGTGAAAGGGACTAATGACTCACACACATACTCAAATGAACGCACACTCATAAGCGGATGCACGGAGACGCGCGAGCATGCAAACACAAAATTATCACGAAATACCACAGTCTTGGCATCTATGCTCATAAAAACATTCAGTTATGTCTTAAAGTGAGTGCAAACAGTTCAGAAAGAAGTCAGATCTTTGTGTTGATATGAAAGTAGCAGTTCTTATCTGCTTGTGTTTCTATCATTTATATTAATTAAACTACAGAAAACAAAGAAAAATCACTTCTGTATCTTTGAAATATTAATTATATTTAATTTATATAATAAAGAAGACAGTGTTAATGTTTATTTGATTCTATTTATGTACATAAAACTACTGTTAGATCTTACTTTATTTGTAACTTTGTTCTTTTCTATTTTTATATGCTCATCATTTCTTAATTTGTCTTATTTTATTTTCCCAGCCCCAGTTTTGCTGATCCGAAAATTATTCGATCTATGATTTAAAAAACGCAATGTAATCCATTTAACCAATACTATATAGTAAAATTATGTAATTTGAGAGTAGGCATTAAGGTCCACCCTATTTTACCCCTATTCTTTTGAAAATTTCTGGCCTTGCCAGGGTTTAACACTAATTTGAGGTGTAAAAAACATTTAGAGTTTGTGTTAAGGGTAATTTTTTTTATTTTTTTTTATTAAAACCAGGATCAGATGATTGTTGATCCAGGATCACATCTTACTACATCTTACTATCAAATTACAGCGACCCTATAATGGGGGGGGGGCTTGGCCGAGGGGTGGGGCTTAGCTAGGGGACCCCCATAAGCTTTGACATAATTCGAACACTGTGCTTCATACGCCAAGGCTATGTTAATCGTCCACACGATATAACATTATTGCGGTACATCCCCAAAAGTTTACATCTACAAGAACGCTGATCTTCAGCGGGCTTAGGACATCAGGATAAACACTTCCAATTGAGATTCACAGACTGATTCACGAGCTAGTAAACTTATTGAGACACACAGAAAGTGTTTAAAACGTGTATGTGTGTGCGTGTGTGTATGTTTGTGTGTGTGTGTGTGTGTGTGTGTGTGTGTGTGTGTGTGTGTGTGTGTGTGTGACCATTCGCTCTGGTACCAGCTTTTTCCAGTCAGAGATGAGCGAATGGCTCACGTGTTTAATGAAGCCTCCCTCGCTAATTTAAAATTATCAGTAGGTGGCGGCGGAATGATAAAAATTGTAAAGCGGTTACTGTAACGTTATTAGTGGAATATTGCATGGCTGGGAAGAGCTCTTAGCCAGTCAGATTCGAGAAACAGAAAGAACTTTTGTATAAATATATACACTACTGTGCAAAAGTCTTAGGCCACCATGCTACCATAAGATTTGTTGTTTTTGCGATGTTATAGTGATCATATATTATTGTTTCTTAGTCTCTTTATTAGAATACAACCAGAAAATACAGGAAATGTGTATGTAGTAAACTGTATAAAAGTATAAGCTGAAGTGTCAAGTATTTAGGGTAAACTCCCCTTCCAAACTCCCATCAAAACAACAAAGCTGGTGTTGGTGGCCTAAGACTTTTGCACAGTACTGTATATCTCATATAAACTTGTAAAATGTAATGTTGAACATTCTAGTTTTAACTATTTAATGAGTAAAGTTTATTTATTGTTTAGGGTTAATGCTGAAGGGTTCCTCAGGTCCTCTGGTTGTTCCTCTGGGAGGTTCGGTGGTTCTGCCCTGTTCTGTTGATTCACTCTTACCACTGGAGGATCTGGAGGTGGAATGGAGAAGATCAGACTCACAGACTCTCATTCATCTGTATCAAGATGAAGATATTAGACCAGAGGCTCAACATCAGGATTATCATAATAGAGCTCATTTCTTCACTGAAGACATTAAACATGGAAACTTCTCCCTACTGTTGAACAATCTGACAGCTGAAGATGAGGGACAATACACATGTAAAGTTTACACTGGACAAGAGTCTGGAGAAACTGTGGTGGAAATTAAACATGTTGGTGAGTAAAAACGTGGCAGGTGAATGTGCAGTATTTCACAACAGTGATTTTATCTCAGTATATTTTAATCTGTTCCTACAGAGCGTTTGATAGTGTCAGGATCAAGTCGCTCCATATCTGCATCTGTGGGTGATGACGTCACTCTGGGCTGTTCTGTGAACTCTCACATCAAACCTGAAGAGATTGAAAAAGTTTCATGGAGGAAAACAGATAAAGGCGAACCCATCACAGTTCTTCTCTATCAAAACAATAAAACTCTATCAGAATCATCAGATGATCGATACAGAGACAGAGTTGAGTTCTTCACTGATGAAATCCACAGAGGAAACTTCTCTCTCAGACTGAAGAGAGTCAGAACTGAAGATAAAGGAGTTTACATCTGTCAAGTGTTTACTGGACGACTTTCAGCCAACACAACTGTGATACTGGAGAGACTGGGTGAGTCAATTTAATGAAAAAAACTACACAATCATTGGCCTGAACTAATACAACCTTAAAGTAGTTATTTAGTTATATTCAGTTTTACATAAAGGCGGTATTTCTAGTTTTACAGTAATGTTTATCTTTATTCATTTTATTGTCAGATATCACAAAACACCACTGCAGTCATTTATTGTGTGTGTTTGTGCATTTTTTTTGCAACATATCTGTGATCAAGCCAAGAATATGCTGTCCTTGCCAACACCTATACACTTGACAAAAGTATTGGGATGCCTCTTTTAATAAAGGTGTTGGGGGGCGGCACATTGGACACCCCAAACAAGTTTCCTGTCTCACAGCAAGAAGTTCCCCGGTTCAAGGTCTGGCTGGGTCAGGAGGTTTTTCTGTGTAAAGTTTACATGTTCTCCCTGTGTTAGCATGGGTTTACTCTGGGTACTACATAATGGGATTACTTCCACAGTCCAAAAACTATACACACATTGATCTACACAGTACACACACTGAGAGAAGGGCAATTTGACATCTCTAATTCACCTAACCTGCATATTTAACCTGCCGATTAACCAGTTCTCACCATGAATAAAGCCATAGATGCTGAAATGGTGTTAAGTAAGAGATAATGTATAGGCAGAAGGTTGTTAACACAGAAATAAGCGCCGACCGTGTGATCAGTTGTATCAAACTGAAGGGGTTTATTTTGCGATAACATCCAACTGTCTACATTATCCTGCTTATTACACAGCTATTTACCTAAGAAAGATAAGGAACATTAAATGTAGTTCTAAACGTAGGTTCGGAAGGAGCCCAAACATTCAGGCTTGTCAATCATCATCATCATGTGACTATATAAGTCAGCCTTTAGGTCCAGCTGCAATTTTTTTCCGGCATCCCTCCTCCTCCCCATCTCCTCCTTCACTTTCTCTTTCTTCCTCTTTGCAGTTCTGTTGCAGGGGGTTGAACTTGCGCCTCAAGCCCCAGCCTCAGGTTCGCTCTCTCTGAAGGTTCAGAGCTCAGCTGCAGAGCTCCCTTCAAGGACAGCAAGCCAAGTTCGTTTACCATTAATCATTAAGACCTGAATGCACAGGCGAACTAGTGAAACATTTATTTAACTATTGCAGACATTCCGCGATTAAAACCTGTTTACTTTCGGTTTTAAGATAATTTAAGACAAGACGTTCACATGTCATTATACATTTTTTAGTTTAATCATTTGTAAATATAATGTAATATGTATAGCATTAAGATTTGTGCTTACTGAAATGACTAAAGTAGTCAAACTTGTTCATTTGTATATCAGTGATTCTTGGGAATTTGGATAAAACAGGTTTAAATTAAAAAAAAGTCTGAAAATCTGAAGGTTTATCATTATAGACCAAGGTCTTGGCTGTTCAGCAATTTACTGGTGCAACCTCCCCTGTTCGTATTTTTTCATAAAATAGGCGTTTTTCCAGTTATTACTCATACAACATTTACCTTAAGCCTAAATAGAAAAAGTAATGATTTTTTTATTTAATAAACATATTTTTTTGTATTAAAAGAGACTATTAATTTAATAACTCAACAGCACTGAAGAAACATATTGTAAGCATATTCATTTAAAACAAATAAAACGTCTCGGGTTACGAATGTAACCATTGTTCCCCGAGAAGGGAACGAGACGCTGCGTCGCCGAAGCTACGCTATGGGAACGCCCTCTGCGTGATTGCGTCTGAAGCACGTATGTCAAATCAGTCCAATGGTCAAGTGACACGTCATAGGCGGGTGACGTGGGAACCAGGAAGCTATAAAAAGAGCACCCGGCAAGCCAACTTCAGCTAAATTGTGCCGAAGCAAGGCGAGACAGGGATGCAGGGAGTATGGCAGGGAGACGCAGCGTCTCGTTCCCTTCTCTGGGAACAATGGTTACATTCGTAACCCGAGACGTTCCCCTTCGAGGGAACTCGAGCTGCGTCGCCGAAGCTACGCTATGGGAACGATGTACCAAAACACCATACTACCAAATGCCTGTCTGTGTGTAAAAACGCGCACAGCTTAAGACATGAGCACCTGGGCTCCAGGCGTAGCACCAACATCTAACTCGTAAAACCGAACGAATGTGAGCGGAGAGGACCATCCTGCCGCATCACAGACATCCTGCATTGAAGCCCCTAGCCACAAGGCCTTGGAGGCTGCCATACCCCGAGTAGAATGAGCCCTGACGGCGATGGGTGAAGGCCGTCCAGTGGTCTCATAAGCCAGAGAGATAGCCTCAACTATCCACTTACTGAGTGTCTGCTTGGTCACCGGCAGGCCTTTCTTGGGCGAGACAAAGCACACAAACAGTTGCTCAGACCTCCTCCACAAAGAAGATCTGTGAACATAGGCATCCAGTGCTCGCACTGGACACACCAAGTTAAGCTTTTCCTGATTCCTATCCCTAAATGGGGGAGGACAGAGGGCCTGGAGTACGACAGGTCGTGGCACATTAGTCGGTACCTTAGGCACATAGCTGGGCCTTGGGTACAAGAAAGCCTTAACCATCCCCGGTGCAAATTCAAGGCACGTAGGGGAAACCGACAGGGCCTGAAGGTCACCCACTCTCCTCAGAGAAGTGACTGCCAACAGAAGTACTGTCTTAGGTGCCACAAACTTGACTGGAACGGTCTCAATGGGCTCAAACGGAGCCAAGGACAGACCTTCCAGCACAACGGCCAGGTCCCAAGCTGGGACCCTGGGTCGGACTACAGGCCTCAGCCTCCGAGTGCCACGAAGGAAGCGAACCACCAGCGGGTCTCTCCCAAGGGATTGCCCGACCAAAGGAACATGGTAAGCCGAGATGGCCGCCACATACAGTACACCTTCAGTGTAGAAGGAGATAACCCTGCGGTGAACTTTTCCTGCAGAAACTCCAAGACTGTACCAATTGGGCAGTTCACAGGGTCATGCAGGTGTTTGCTGCACCAGGAAGTAAAAACTCTCCATTTAAAGGCATAAAGCTTCCTCGTGGAGGGAGCTCTGGAGTGAAGAATGGTCTCAGCAGCCTCAGCTGAGAGACCAGATTCTATGAGTCTGGCCCCCTCAGTGGCCAGACCCACAGTTTCCATAACTCTGGGCGGGGGTGAAGAATCGAGCCACCCGCCAGAGAGAGGAGATCCCTCCTGACGGGTATTTCCCAAGGTGAGCCGTCGAGGAGGGACACCAGGTCCGAGAACCATATTCGGTTCGGCCAGAGTGGGGCAACCAACAACAAGCGGACGTTGTTGCGACGAACCCTTTCCAGAACTCCCGGGAGTAGAGCGATCGGGGGAAAAGCATACAGCCGTAGCCTTGGCCACGGCTGAACCATGGCATCCAGTCCCAGCGGTGCTGGATGTGTGAGAGAAAACCATAGCGGACAGTGTGTCGTCTCTCTGGACGCAAACAGATCCACTTCCGCCTGGTAAAATCTCGTCCAGATGGACTCCACCACCTGAGGGTGGAGCCTCCACTCCCCGGGCCTCAGCCCCTGTCTCGACAGGACGTCTGCTCCCTGATTCAGACACCCGGGAATGTACACTGCTCTGAGGGACAGCAACTTCCCCTGTGTCCACAGAAGGATATGCCGCGCCAATTTGTACAAAGGGCGTGAACGCAAACCCCCCTGGTGGTTGATGTACGCGACTACCGACGTGTTGTCTGTCCGGACTAACACGTGATGGCCCCGCAGGTGAGGGATGAAACATCTCAGGGCGTAGAACACTGCCATCATCTCTAGGCAATTTATGTGCCAGCTGAGCTGTCTGGCCCCCCATAATCCATGAGCCAGATGGCTCCCCATAGTTGCTCCCCAGCCTGTGAGGGAAGCATCCGTTGTCAGCGTAACTCAACGGAACTGAGCCCCCAACATCAGTCCTTGGGAGAGAAACCATGGTCTCTTCCAAAGATCTAAGGCACGAAGACATCTGCGCGTGACCTTGATCAGACGGAACGGGTTGCCCCTCGGGGAAAACCCTTTGGTTTTGAGCCACCACTGTAGCGGTCTCATGTGAAGCAGCCCAAGGGGTATCACATTGGACGCTGCTGCCATGAGCCCCAACAACCTCTGAAATTGTTTTACAATGTGTGACTGGCCTAACTTCACTCTGCCTACAGCTAAAAGAATGGATTCCACACGAGCAGGGGCAGATGTGCCTGCATTGTCGTTGAATCCCATATAACGCCAAGAAAAGCTGTCCTCTGTACTGGAGAGAGCATGCTTTTCTTTGCATTTAGCCTTAACCCCAGTTCTCTCATGTGGGTCAGCACAGCATCTCGATGCTGCGCTGCCATACTCTCTGATTGGGCTAAAATTAGCCAATCGTCTATGTAGTTTAAGACACGGATGCCCCGGAGTCGTAATGGAGCCAGCGCTGCATCCATGCACTTTGTAAATGTACGGGGTGACAGAGATAGACCGAAAGGGAGAACCCGATATTGGTAAGCCACGCCCCCGAAGGCGAACCTCAGGAATCTCCTGTGTTGCGGGAGGATAGATATGTGAAAATACGCGTCTTTTAGATCTATCGTCACAAACCAGTCCTCGGATCTGATTTGTGTGACGATCTGCTTTATAGTTAACATCTTGAACTTTAGTTTTGCAACAGACCGGTTCAGATGACGTAGATCTAAAATTGGACGTAACCCCCCGTCTTTCTTTGGAACTATGAAATAGCGGCTGTAAAACCCTGACTCCCTGTTGTGAGGAGGAACACATTCTATGGCTTCCTTGCACAAGAGAGTTTCTACTTCTTGTTCCATTGTTAGAGTCTGCCCAGCACCCACTATGGTAGATAACACGCCGTTGAATTGGGGTGGCTGGTTGCAAAACTGAATTTTGTAACCCTTTTCTATTATTTGCAGAACCCACTGAGACACGTTTGGCAGGAGTTTTCACGCTGCCAAATTTTCTATAAGGGGGACCAGCCTCTCGAGACTGGCTTTTTGTGTACTGCTTAAACTTTTCCCGGTGCCCTGAACCAAACTGGCAGGGTTCAACCTGGGTGATATTAATGCCTCCCTCCTCGGAGAGAGGTGTTGCGTGCCCCGCGCACGAGGCACACAAGAAAATGAAGCCGCTGTGCCCCGAAACACATACTGCAGCGGGGTTAACACACTGGCATCCCGAGGGCATCGAGGAGAGACGGGCACCGTGTTGTGAGGTGACTGCCGGCTCTCCCCGATTGGGGGCTGCCCTCAGAAATATGACACTACGTCCCTCAGGACTTCTTTTTAGCCGACGCCTTCCTCGCCATAATAACAGCCCTCAGGTCTGTTTTCTGCTTGGATGATGTCTGAGTGCGACCGCCCGAACCCCAGTTTTTTTGAGGGGGACCACGAGTGGCAACACTATGTTTTTGCGATGCTCTATATGATGTCGATGGCTGCTCCCGCCCAGCAGCCCTATAATCAAGAGCACGGCGGGGGAGATAGCGTTCGAACGCCGCCGACTGCTTACGAGCCTCCGCAAATCTCTCGACGACAGTATTAACGGCGTCGCCGAAGAGACCGGAGGGCGCAACGGGCGCGTCTAAGAGAAAAGCCCTATCTGAGGTTTTAAGCTCAGACAGATTAAGCCATAAATGGCGTTCCGTGGCTACGAGAGCTCCCATCGATCTACCCACGGCTTTCGCAGTTTCTTTAATCGCCCTGAGTGACACATCAGTGACTCGACGAAGCTCTTTAAATACATCAGACGTACCCCCCGCCTCGGTATCTAAATCTTTAAGCAGTTCTGCTTGGTACGCCTGTAAGACAGCTAGGGTATGCAGTGAAGCCCCAGCCTGCCCTGCAGACTTATAAGCTTTACCCACTAAAGATGAGGTTAACCTAACCGGTTTCGTGGGAAGCGAAGGCGATTTTAATGATGACGCCGCAGCGGGGGAGAGATAGCTCGCAAGCGTCTGCTCCACCCGGGGCATCGTTAAATATCCGTGCTCACCCATCCCCACAATGTTGGAATACATGGTGGCGTGAGGGGTATGAACACGGGCTGAATACGGAGCTTTCCATGATCTCGACAGCTCGCTGTGGAGATCAGGAAAGAAAGGCATGTTGCGCCGCGAAGGTTGAGGTTTCTGTTTTAGAAAGCGCTCGTCTAGCATACTCTGAGGACGCGCGCTCTGTGTCTCCGCCGGCCAGTCTAATTTTAAGCGAGCCACGGCATTAGTGACAACCTCCATCAAATCATCGAACGCGGGGGACGAATGAGAAGGCTCCTCAGCGTCCACCACGTCCACAGACATAATATCGACTTCCTCGGACGACGATAAATGCAAATCTGGGCTCCCGCCCTGGGCGGAAGAAACCGCAGCGCGGGCTTCCGAATCCAGAGACGGGGCACTAGATCCCGCGGGTGAAGGCTGAGAAAGGGGAAGACCCGTCCCAAGCTCGTCCGCGAGATCTAGTTGTGATCCCCACGATCGCAGCTTCCGCTCTGCCTCGGCAGCAGCGGGGCCAGAACCGTGGGGAACACGCGGCTCACCACCCTCCTCGAAGAGTGCGAGCCGCGAGCGCAACGTACGGAGCGGCATCCTATCACAATGTGCACAACCACCCCTCTCAAGAGACGATCGTGCGTGTTGTGCCCCGAGGCACATAACACAAAGACGATGCGAGTCCTCGCTCGTAATGAAACGAGGACACGGGGAAGCACACTCCTTAAAACTTTGTTTGGACTTAGACATGATAATGACACACACTCGCTTGCTGAGGCACAAAGAGCTGAAGTTGGCTTGCCGGGTGCTCTTTTTATAGCTTCCTGGTTCCCACGTCACCCGCCTATGACGTGTCACTTGACCATTGGACTGATTTGACATACGTGCTTCAGACGCAATCACGCAGAGGGCGTTCCCATAGCGTAGCTTCGGCGACGCAGCTCAATTTCCCTCGAAGGGGAACACCGTCTGACGGTGGTGACACTAATCTGATGGTGGTGACATTGACCTCATTATTCCAAAATGTATACCACTCAAGTCAATGGCTTCTTCCTTAAACTTTATGTAAATATTTGGTCCAAAAAAATAAAAATCCTCAGCACTGTGATGAACAAATATCAAATCATAACTTCCTAAAATACATAAAACCTGACAGAAAAGACAGAAAACCTGACAGTGGTGACATCTGACGGTGGTGACAAAAACCTAATATAGATTAAAAAATAGATGAGTTGTTCACATTAGCCATCTTGTTTCCCCTCTGTTGCTAGCTACTTCAGACCTCTTCTTAAAAATGATAAATTTATTTCATAGTCTAATCTATTTTTTTTACAAAGATGACGGTGTTGACATGTTATGGTTGTCACAGTAACAGTGTCCAAAAATATGAAGAAGTTTAAGAGAAAATAACAAACATACAGGAGCTTGAGTGATCTTGAAGCATGCAGTAGAGCTGAAGGTTTGAAAATGGGGTCCACAGGAATGCAGTTGACCCTGTAGTTGTCTGATTTTATTGCTCTTTATAAATATCTGACGATGGTGACGAATATGTGGGATACATTTTGAGCAATCACAAAATAATAGTAAATATTGTTCAAAACTCACTGTTTGTAGTTTTTAATACATATTACAATGTACCCTTTCATGTGGTAAATATATTATTCAATTCAATTATTACTTTTGGCTCTTTTAATCAAGTTGAAATGATTATCTCTTAACCGAGGACAGCTGATTTTGTAGGCAATGGGCCAGCATATAATCATTAAATTAATAAAAAATAAAAATAAACCTATAAAAGAACCTTACATATGTGCAAAGGACCCCCTGATTATAACATTGATTCTTTTTCTTCCAGAAAATGTTATTCATTTCCAACAGAATTAGCACTTTTCTTAGTGGGACATGTTTTTGCCAAAGTTTCAAGAATCAGTGACAAAATCATTTTGCCATATAGTTTATAATGTAGGTAAAAACTAATCATGAACATAATAAAGAAATTACTAAAGAACAACTGCTTTCTGAGTTTATTCAGTATTTGGTGGTAGATTACTCAGTAGAATTAAGGGGCTGTGTAAACGGCAAACCATAAGTTTGTTGGTCTCAGAATTTGTGATATTTCACATGTATAGATGATTCTTCACATAACTGTAATATTGTTTGTGTGTTACAGGTTTTTCTGGTTTACACATAATGGTGTTGATACTCTGTATTACCGCATGTGGATCTGCAGTTGTAATTTACTCTCTTATCTACTGCAGACCAGTAAATAAAGGTATGTTTTCAGAATATTCTTCCTGTAATAAATGTTCATTTGGAGATTTAAAACGTCTTTATTATAATTTTATTTATGGGCTTTAGAAAGGATAGTGGAGGGGGAAAGATAGGTTAATAGGGAAAGTAATTAATGCAGGATTTAAGCTTTTGTTCCCGTAAGCCAATCGCTGCGTCCTAAATCGCATACTCTTTAACTTAATTGAATCTGTAAAGACTTAACAAGCTCATAATAAGTATGTTCTATATACTGTAGTATGAATGTGTGTAGTATGAATGAAATCCATATATACATTCGCCATGTTGTCATTGTCATTTGACCTAATAGTGTCAGTTGCTAGTGACCTACTAGTGTCAGTTCCGCCTACTCTTTTATGCTTACTGTGGATTCGAACCTCAACTTTTGTCACATACTGTTGCTCGCCTCCTATAAAGTAGGAAAGTATGCAGTTTCAGATGCAGATAGTGTATCTCTAGTCCTTGCCCCCACCCAGAATGTTTTAGATGTCCATCTTTTAGGATGGAGTTGAAGAACACTGCAATGTGATGTGAGCATACTAACCACTACACTACAGCTCTGAAAATAATTTAGTTATTTGTTAAAATGATAAAATACTTTATCTACATTATAGTTATTAAGTCTTAATTGTTGTTGTCTATGCAATAGAAGACAATAAAAATATGTTTTAACTAGAATGGTTCTTTAAAATATATTTGTAAAATTATGCATTTAAAAGAAATAACTATATACAACAAGGGAATGTCACCCAGCATCTCGGTTACATTAATAAATTACAAATCCTTTAAATTATATTTACTGTTAAACATTCAGACCATTTTATTAAGAACTGAAACAACAGCATGTTTTCTAAAGTTCACGTTTTGCCTTAAAATATGCATCACCTCTTCAGCTTGCAGACATGGCATAAGAGGGTAAATAAAAAATATTTTTTACATTTGTAAATGACAAAGGACAAAAGCGTGACAAATAAATTGTCCACGAATTAGACATGAACTTGCGTAAAGTTTGACACTCAGGCAACTGCGTAAGTATATACAACGCTATCTCGTGGCAATTTGTACCCATATTACGACGTAGCTAATTCATACGTATTAATTCATACGACCACATTCATAGATTTTTGTCCGATTTGCCTTGACCCCTGTGACGTTGGGGTTAGGGGTTGGGTTTCGTTATTGTTTTTTTTTTATGATAATCATACGTTTTTGCACAATTAACTTTGCATGAATTCATACGAATTAGCCAACTCGTAAAATGTGTACGAATTCTCGTGAGATCAGGCTGGCTTATACTATACTGAATAAAAAATATAATTAAAACAATTACATTAACACGTTAAAATGGTAGAAGTCAATCAACATAAAGTACATATGCGGAAATCCCGGGGGGGGGGGACAGGACCCCCCGTCTGAGGGTTGTCCCCCCCTAAAATATCATTAAAATATGTGTATTGAAAATAATTTAATGATTTATAATACTTAAAATAGTTGCGTAAGAAGTAAAACAATACAAATGCAAACGGAGCAACAACAAAAAAACGTTGTTAACATTTTGATTCCCCCCTCCCTGCCTCACAGTTGTTTGGTCCACTGCCAGCGCCACACAGTCGGGTGGTTGAGAAGTGTACGGAGCCGACGCGTTAATCAGCTATATAACCAACGTTTCCCATCACTTATCAGTTTAACCTCATATGTTTTAAAACGGGACTATTTGGACATATAAACATGAACATATTTCGTTTTATGAGAACAGAAGCAGATAAACGAACAAGAAAACATTTTTATGCATTCATGCAGAGGTGAGGCAGAGCTGAAAGTAACAAATTACATTTACTCACGTTGCTGTAATTGAGTTTTTTTTTTTGTGCACTTTTACTTTTTTGAGTAGGTTTAAAATCTGTACTTTTACTTTTAAAAAAGTATGTTTTGTTTAAAGTATTGTAGGCTACTTCGCTACATTTTAAATCATATCCGTTACTGAGTAAAAAAATAAAATAATAAAGCAAGGTGATAAAGAAGCGCCACGGATGATTGATTGATAGGCGGGGGAACGCGCAAAAAGAGCCATGGAGAGGGACGAGACAGGCGAGGGCAAATGCAGACCCTCAATTCAATTCTTATGAAAGAAACCCCTGGCCATTGACGCGAAGCGATTGTTTCATTGAGCCGGGTTTTTACCGCTAATTTGCACGATGCGTTTTTAATACATGTGCATTATCTTTCGCGTCAAGTCAAACAACTTTAGAACGTCCTCGGGAATGCGTATGTCATTAGACATTGCAGAGAGGGAGAGAGCGAGAGATAGAGAGAGATTGAAAGACATCAGGTACTCAGGTCTGGGAAGCTAGAATACAATAAACGTGTAAAGGATAAAAGTATATGGCACTCATCTCATTATATGCTCATTTAAACTAGGTATATAGTTTAATAAAATAATGTATGTTACCAGCAATACATCAATTACAACCTTACTATAGTTATTGTATTTACTAGCTGCTGACCTCATATTATTTTTGCTTTCAGTGCATAACTCACCAGTAAAAATCATTAAACAATTCCATAAATGTTTCTTAGTTATAAAAAAGCTTTTTGTTTTATTAACTTTTTGTTATTGCACTTTAATTGTAAAGATGTTCCTACATTAAAAAACAACTAGTTTGAGATTTATATTCCCTTGACCTTTTTGAACTATACTAGAAACCTCTCCCCACTGTAAAAAAGTAACTTTTACTCTGAGTAAAATTAAAATTACTTACTTTTACTTGGGTAGATTTTTAGACCAGTAACTTTACTTTTACTTAAGTAGAATATTTTATTATCTTTCCACCTCTGCATTCATGTGTATTAAAATTAAATTTGCGTCCTTTCATAGAGAAAGAGAAACGTTTTCTATCTGTAAACATTTCCTTGCAAGTACAATTTTGCCTGTATTATTGGTGTCCCCTTCAAAAATTGTTCTTGAAAAATGTTATGTTTAATGTCCCCCCCAACATTTAAATGAAATTTTCGCCCCTGATAAAGTACACTCATAAAAAGATGTCTGCTATCAGATTGGCTACTTTTAAAGCCCTGTTCTGGTTATTTGTTATTTTCAGACACTTTATTGTGTTTTTTTCTTATGAAGAATTTTCAGTTTTTGAAAGATATATTTGTGTTAAAATTATTTCATGAACAAACAAAAATGTTGGCTATGAGAATTAAATGTCAAAGCAATAAAACAGACAATTAATCAGAATCTTCAAAGCCCTAAACAGGCAATTAATAATCATAATCGTCACAATTTATTAACCGTCAGCCAAATTTCATAACCGTGACAGCCCTAAAAGCCCCTTTAACATCTGAAGAACCTTTCAGAATTCACATGTTTTTCTTTTTTGTGGTGAAATTGTTTCTTCAGATTATAAAAATCTATGAGCAAAACAGTTTTTAATGAACCAAAAAAAAAAAAAAAGGTTCTTCTATGGCATCCCTGTGAAGAACCAAGCAACTTTATTTTAAAGAGTGTATTTAATAACATAAACATACCATTTTAAGGTTTCTATGAGATCTACAGTAGGTTTAGGATGTAGGTTTATAGAAAGTATAATTGGCTTTCAACAGGATTTTTTTTAAATGATTTAAACAATACTACTCACAACTAAGTCCTCACAATGATTACAGTATCAACATCTGTGTGTATTTGTGAGAAGTTTGTATGAGATGGATCAAGAAAGTAGATGAATGGATACAGTTTGTGCAAATAACATTGTGTTTGCTAGCACATCACCAAAATAAAGAAGCTAAACAGCCTTAGTCTTCCTACCAATGATGCATCCAAATTTGCTGCTCTGTTGTTGTGGTAGCTAGTCCAAAACTGAATTAATTGAATTGTTATTTATTTATATAAAGTATAAAAAATGAAATACAAAATTTATAATAATTTACTTTGTATTTCCTCGTTAGCCACAGTTTTTCGTCTTCAGATGTTTCTGGTCTTCTGTCCAAATCTCATCATGTTCTTTGCTTTTATATTCTGGGGTGTTTCTGAAGGTCAGTGTCTATGACAATTATCACTCAATATATTTATTAAACATAAATTGTTGGACTTATATTCTTATGTATTTTATTAATTGTATTACTGAACAGTATTATTGCAAATTTAAAGCATTTATTTTTTAAATGTAATATTTTTTAAGGAAAGGAATGAATAATTATTTTTTTGAACATATAAAAATATTTTGCTAAAATGTATCTTATTTTATAAATGTCCACACTACACCTAAAACTCCACATTTAATAGAATCAACTGGTCATATTGGATTATTTCTAGTTAAGTCTGAATCTGTATTTCCAATGTGTTTGACTCATTTGGCATTTATGATTATGTTTTGTCCTCCATCCAAAATGATTTTTGATTTGTACACCTACTTCATAAGATGCTTCTCAGATGTGTCGTCTGTTTATTTATGAGTTAATTATCATAATCAATCTTTTTGTTGTTTCAGGATCTGTGAATGAGTCGATCTTCTGCTGTTCTCTTTATATTCTCAGACCTCTCATGTTGCTCTTTGCTGCTCCATATATAAATGAGTTTTCAGGTATCATTCACTTCAGATAATTGACAGTTCAGCACAAAAGATCAGACTATTAATCATAAATTATAGATTTTTGGACATCAAATATATTCTGTGTCATTGATTATTCTATGAAATTTCCATCACATTTTTCAGGGAGTAAGTAACACTTGTGCTTCTGTGTTTTTCTGTAATTGTTTGATCTTATAATTTTTCCTCTTTATAGGCAACAATGAATGGTGGTTATCAAGTTGGAGTTATATAACAGAATATATTGTTTTCTCAACTGTTCTTTATTCAGGTAAATAAATATAAATGTCACTCACCATACATGATCGTTAATTGGAAAACATAAACTGTTAAGTAAAACTGTCAGTGATCAGAATTAAAATGATATTCTGTTTGTTCGCTTTCAGTTGGTCACTACGACGTCACGTCGTGACCGACGAATTGGGAACTCGCTTAGAGAGACCAATCTGCTTCGTATACTACTAAAACGCCAATGAACTTGGCATTGAGATATTTCCATAATGCTGGCGCCGCCCCGCCAGGTGCGTATATAAGCCACAGGTGCAAATATGGAAATTATCTTTTTCGCTTCGAAAGCCGGCACTATCTGCTACTGAGAAGCTACTTTCTGCTCTGGTGGGAAACGATTGCTGAAGTTGGTTGGACTAGCAGTACCACGGCGGACGCCGCAGTTTTTCCACTACTCTGCATCTTTTTTGTTTTGAGTTTTAGTGAGTGCGTTGCTGATCCCTGTGCGCATCATCAACTGAGCATCTGGAGTGAATTTCCCTAAAAGAGTGTTACGAGAGAGCTCTGTGTCTTGTTAAAGACAGCCACTCTCTCGTATATCCGGAGATCAGCGTCCTTTTCAGGATGGCTTTTCGTCCGTGTGTTCTTGGATGCGGCAAGTACATAGGTCCAAAGAACGGTCACGACGCTGTCTTACATGCTTGGGCATTGAGCATGCGGAGGCTGAGTTCGCTGGGGGTGCATGTTCTCACTGCGAGGAGATGTCCCTTTTGGATTTATGCAAGTGGCTGTCGTTTCTACGGGAATGGCGTCCGCGTCCGGTGAGTTCTGACTGTCCCCACTGAGCGGCCGCAAAGCTCTCTAAGGACGATCTGCGTCTAACTGTGCTGAGCCGGTCGGGGGATTCGTCCTCCGGCTCTCAGCCTTCCCATCCTCAGCCGGTAGAGGTGCCTATGCAGACTGCAGCGTCGTGTTCTACGATGGCTGCAGAATCCGTTGCGCCTCCCTCTGGACCCACTTTGACCGCAACAGCCGAGTGTGGGCCCCCTCTTTCCGAAGCTGACTCCGACGTTCTTCCTCCCTCTGGTTGGGTCGTGACACCGGAGTTTGACCCGGAGATGGTGGCCGTGCTCGCTCGAGCGGCGGAGATCGTAGGGTTAGAGTGGGTTAACCCCCCTCAGCCCGAACCCTCCCGCCTGGATGATTGGTTCTTCGGGGCTGCCCGGGCTTCACAGCCCTCTCCACCAGTACCTTTCTTCCCCGAGGTGCACGAGGAGCTGTCACGGACTTGGAAGTTGCCGTACTCTACCCGGTTACAGCCGATTCAGCCCTTCCCCTTCACCTCCTTCACCAACGGAGCTGCTAAGGGTTACTCGGGGATCCCTCCTGTGGTGCGGGGGGTCGCGATGCAGCTGTGTCCGGCCACCGCTGCCTCCTGGAAGGACCACCCAACCCTTCCCTCTCGGGCTTGCAGACAGTCGTCCGGTTTAACGGGCGCTGCCCACCAGGCTTGTGGAGAGGCGGCTTCAGCTCTGCATGCAATGGCTTTGCTGCAGGTCCACCAAGCAAAGGCCTTACGGGATCTGCATGAGGGAGGACACGACTCACCCGTCTTCTCGGAGCTCCGGGCTGCCACTGATTTGGCTTTCCGCGCAACGAAAGTGACGGTGCAGGCGATTGGTCGTGCGATGTCTACACTCGTGATCCAAGATCGCCACCTTTGGTTATGTCTGGCTGACATGACGGAAGCAGACAAGAACAAGTTCCTGGATGCTCCAGAGTCACAGACTGGCCTATTCGGCGAGTCGGTGGAGTCCTTTGCACAGCAGTCGGCAGCTCGACCCACCCGCTCGACTCGCGTCTCGTGGTGGCAAACGGGGATCTAAGCGGCCCTGAGATGGGCGACCTGCAATCAGATGGGATCACTCTTCGGGAGACGGTGAGCGCACCGCTCCCTCCCCCAGAGGAGGGCCAGGTGGAGAATCTTTGGTTTCGTTTGGTTTCTGTTCCGCTGGCTTCTCAGCCGGCACCCACACAACCACAAAACGAGTGCATTCCTATTCCTTCTCCAGGTCTTCAGAGGATCGAGAGAGCCATAAGCGGGCATTCATCTGCTCATCCTCCCTCTAATCCATTGCCAGCGGGTGCTTACCGGAGTCTGTGCTCTCCACTCAGGAGACCAGACGACCGTCTCCCTCAGAGGACTCAGGTCAGTGTCACAACACACACACACACACTGTAGTTCCGTGCGCTCCTACGGCGCGTGCACCGGCAGTCTCACCTGTTCCGCTAGACTGCCCCACCGCAAGCTCTCCGGTAGTGCCGTTAATTCCCCTCGCACGGTCTCTGGAAGCTTGGCTTCAGCTTACCAGCCCGTCCCGTTGGTTATTACGCACGATATGCCTCGGCTACGAAATTCAATTCACCCGGCACACACCCAAATTCTCGGGCATTCATTTCACTACAGTGAAAGCGTCCGATGCACAAGTACTGCGTGCAGAACTCTATGTCTTTCTGGCGAAGGACGCGATCGAGCCTGTCCCTCCAGCCGAGATGAGCTCAGGCTTTTACAGCCCGTATTTCATAGTTCCAAAGAAGGGTGGTGAGTTACGACCCATCTTGGATTTGCGCATTCTGAACCGGACTCTCCAAAAGCGATCCTTCAGAATGTTAACTCCGAAACTGATATTTCAGTCAATATGCCTCCAAGATTGGTTTGCAGCAATAGATCTGAAAGACACATACTTTCATGTGTCCATTCTCCCTCGCCACAGACCGTTTCTTCGCTTTGCGTTCGAGGGGCGGGCATACCAATACAAAGTACTACCATTCGGGCTGTCTCTCTCTCCCCGTGTATTCACAAAAGTAGTGGAAGCGGCGTTAAAACCCCTGAGAGAGAGCAATGTTCGCATAATACGCATTCCCACCAGTGAGCTTAATCGCACAGACTCTGTGCAAGGTCAGGCAGGACGCGGAGAGCCTTCTACTGGTCGCGCCTTACTGGACGACCAGGAATTGGTTTCCAGAACTGATGCTCCTTGCGACAGCCCCTCCCTGGCGAATTCCACTGTGGAAGGACCTTCTTTCTCAAGGAGTAGGCACATTATGGCACCCACGCCCCGACCTGTGGGATCTCCATGTATGGTCGTTGAGCGCGCACAAGGTTTATCGCAAGAGGTATCTAACACCATCGCCGTAGCGGGAGCGCCGTCTACTAGACACACGTACGCGCTTAAATGGAACCTTTTCGTCGATTGGTGCTCTTCACAACGCGAGGACCCCCGAGAATGCCCTATTAATATCGTGCTTACATACCTTCAACACCGGTTAGATGGTAGGCTGTCACCCTGGTCAAGATAATCCTTTTAAATACACGGAAGTGACATTTGTATTTAACAGATGTTTTGATGCCTGAAGAAGATCGAAAGATCGAAACGTTGTAATAAATCTTTTCTATTTTTGCAAGTGGATAGTGTGCGGGACCTCTCCTTTTTTATCAGTCTATATTTGGACTTTCGAGTCCTTTTTTCCTACGCACCTATCGCACACAGGTGTGCGACGTTTATTTGATTGAAGGCTGTCACCCTCCACCATAAAAGTTGACGTCGCTGCTATATCTGCACATAACTCTTTAATAAAAGGCAGATCGGTTGGCCAGCAAGATTTAATTATTAGATTTCTAAGAGGCGCACAAAGGCTACATCCTTCGCGCACCCCCGTTCGAGCCTTTGCAGTCTGTGAGTCTGAAGTTTTTATCAAAGAAAACTATGACCCTGCTCGCATTTACATCGGTTAAGAGGGTAGGTGACCTTCATGCATTCTCCATCGACGATTCTTGCCTTCAGTTTGGTCCTGCTGTCTCGAGCGTAACACTCAGACCCAGGCCAGGCTACGTGCCCAAAGTTCCCACCACTCCCTTCAGAGATCAGGTGGTAAGCTTGCAAGCGCTGCCCCCGGAGGAGGCAGACCCAACCATGGCTTTATTATGTCCCGTACGCTCTGCGCCTCTATGTGGATCGCACACAAAGCCTCAGGACCTCAGATCCGCTCTTTGTTTGTTACGGTGGTCAGCAGAGAGGGAAAGCTGTCACTCAGCAGAGGATGTCTCATTGGATAGTTGATACTATCCATTTAAATTGAGAGCTCACTCTACTAGAAGTGTTACCTCATCTTGGGCACTTGCTCGTGGTTCCTCGCTAACAGACATCTGCAGAGCTGCTGGTTGGGCAACACCTAATACGTTCATTAGATTTTACAGTGTTCGTGTCGAGCCTGTCTCCTCTCTTGTTCTTTCCTCATCAGGGGAAGCACAGAGAACAGACAGCCATGCCGGCTTGCAGTCTCCGACTGGTGCTCCAAAATAAGTGTCAGTATGGAAGGCCATTAAGACAAAAATCCGTAATGGTTTGATTTGTCTTTCCTCCGCTGCCTTGGCAGCCTGATGTTGCGGAGCATCCACTGCCAGCCTCTCACTAGCTGCATCCTCGCGAACCTATGTGTTTGGCTCAGGCATCCACATTGCGTTCCACTGGGTTCCTTTGTGAGTATTTTTGCGTGGGGTTAATCCTACTAGCCCATGTTTCCTTCAGCAGAGCTCTGCTTTGCTTACACAACCACGGCTGTCTATTACCTCAACTACGGTTGACTTTCGCCCACCATCAGCCCTTAACAGGGCGGTGGCTTCCGCAACGTTCCTATCCCGCTCAGATAGGGTGCTTCCCAGTCGCTGGCACTACTGTGGGGTTAAAGGAACATCTAGTGCCCGGCCTTCTGCCTTAAAACCTAATTCTCCTTCTCCTTAAGTGGAACCGGAGGGCTTTACGCAGACACTGGAAGAGGTCAGCCCTCAGTGGCGTTTTGGTAGGGATTCCCAATTCGTCGGTCACGACGTGACGTCGTAGTGACCGACTGAAAGGGAGCGTCTCGGTTACGTATGTAACCCACGTTCCCTTCCTCACGTCCCGTCGCCACAGGGCTGCTCCCTGCTGTTTATCGGCGGGTCACACTTTCCGGCTTTCTCAGCGAAACAAAGCTAATTTCCATATTTGCACCCGTGGCTTATATACGCACCTGGCGGGGCGGCGCCAGCATTATGCAAATATCTCAATGCCAAGTTCATTGCTGTTTTAGTAGTATGCGAAGCAGATTGGTCTCTCTAAGCGAGTTCCCAATTCGTCGGTCACAACGTGACATCTCCGTTCCCTTCCTTCAGGGAACGTGGGTTACATACGTAACCGAGACGTTCTGCAGCATCTAAAACAACATCATAAATGAATAAATGGCATGATTTTTGTTAATTTGTTAAAATATACTGTACTATGTACATTACAGGACAGATCACATTTTACAATCTTACAAAATTCACCATGATTTACTGTAGAAAAAATTCAGTAAATGTTCAGTAAATGAATGTCGGAATGACTTCTCCATATGTTCTGTGGTCATAAATGATGTCACATAAACAACACAAAGGTCACAGCAGGATCAGAATGAGACAGGGACAATCCTGACACGGTCACTGTAATTACTGGACTATAAAGCTGTAAATAAAACAATCTGTAACTTATATTGTAAATGAAAGTTGTGCAGTAATACATTTAATATATATTTGTTTTGTCTGTACTTTATGTTTGGTAGATAATGTTGTTTTATCTCTTTCAGTTCTTTTTTATTCATCCTGGGGAAAAGGTTTGAGTTTTGCTGGATTTGAAGGTGTTATGATGATAATCCTCTTTGGAATAGTTCTTCTGTTTTGCCTTGTCTTTATTATTTACTGTGAGTGTTTCTCTTTAAATCTATTTAACCTCTTTCAATCTCCACATGAAAATGCTGTGAAATAGTGTTTTAGTCAGATGATCAGATTTTTGTTTCAGACAAGTAATGTGCCAAAAGAATTCAGTCAATTAACATTTTCCAAAAGTTTCCATTAGGCAAGGCAAGCTTATTATGAAAAAAATATAAAATATTTATTGCGTTATGCCATGGGTCTTCAACCGCGACGGAACTGCAGGGGGTCTGCCAAATGATATTTAATCACAAGCATTTTTTGATAAAAATGTAAAACATAGGTACAAAACATTACAACCAATGTTCTCTTTACATTGCGCATATGTGCGGCCGCCTAGTGAAGTGCAATTTTAGCCTACGGACAAAAACAAAATATCTGAAGACAAGTCAAGTGCTCACTCATGAAGCAGCAGTAGCGACAGAAAAAACAAGCTGTTTTAGAATCAGTGCTATCTGTGTTCTCATCTACTATATAATATTTCTAAACTTGGGCGTCTGTTTTAAGCCCTTTTAGATTTGTTAATGCTGTAAAGTGTTAATTCTACAGACAAATTACACCACATTGCATCTACATTATAAACTGTGAAAAAACTATCGCTTGTATTTAAAATCAACGAAACGCGCACCCTGGTACTGATGGCATGGGCGGATTTACCAAATGGGCAAACTGGGCAAGTGCCCAGGGGCACCAAGGTCTTACCAAACCAGCAATAAAAAATGTAATTTATACAATTACGAATCCGCTTGTATCCGCTATGTATCCGCTTGAAGTTCACGGGTGTGTTGGATTGAACGCAGCGTGATGGCGGAGAAAACATTCACTAACAAACTTCCGATTCCTCGGTTAACTGTTTTAAAAATGGAAACAAAACAATTGTCACACAGCAATATTATATTAAGACATGCAGCACATTACTATTATTATGCATGATGTTGTTGTACATGCATACTTTTCTGTGTATTATTTTATTGTTAAAGTAGATTTATTATTATTTTAAGGTATTTTCAGTGTAATTATTTCCAGTCCTTGATTCTGATTGGTCAATAGTTGTGCTTTACTCCGCTTTGCGTTTTGCCAAATACGATAAAGCAGCCTCTTGTACCTTACTGCTTACTTAAATATTTCTGTTTTACACATTTAGTATCAGGGGGTCCCTGCTCCATGCTTCTCTCGTTTAAGGGGTCCTTGCCCCCCAAAAATGTTGAAGACCCCTGCTTTAGGCAATTTTGTGTGTGTATATTTTTAGCGACATCTCACAGTGATATTTTGAATTGCATCCATCAAATTTAATTGAGATAGTGGGTTTATATAGTAAACCTGGAGCAGACATTACTTTTTATATTCAAGTCTTTATTGCTAAATACAATAACCTCTGTTTTGCCTTCGAAGTGAAATCATAGCTCATTCATTTCAATCCATTTAATTCCATTTATTCTCTTCCTTTGACCATTAAAATCAGTTACCAGTAGTTCATTCATTCAGAAAATAATCACTGTTTGTCTTAAAGATTTGTGGAGAGTGTCAGCTTTGTTTAGACATTGTTTTAAAAAGCTTCAATCTCTATTTATAAAGTGATTGTTTCCCTGATTATCTGATGCTTACCTGATATTAAGCCAAATGTCATGATCATTATAATCATATTCATATTTCATAAAGTCATTTTGTATTACACTTACTAGGAAATAATAACATTTTAGGGGTCACTAACTGATGATTTTATAATAATCATGTCTGTATTAATTATCTTCAAAAAAATCAATTTGGGGAATTAGTTGAATGCTGTTTTGAAGAGGTTTGTAGATGTATGCCTTGTCACATGAGTCAATCAGTTTTTAACACTTTCATCTTTAGTATGCCATGAATCACTTTAAAGCCATTACTTAAAAACTGATTTAAACATATACATTATACATATGTTTGTATTGATTGTTGTGTTTTCTAATACAGCGTTGGCTGCGATCTCTGGGAAAGTAAGTGAAAGGATAAATAAAATATTCAGTCTTCTATCTGCTGTAATCCGTGATGTTCTGCCTTCATTACAATTTATCCTCCTGTTCTACATGTTTGGATCAGCTGGAGGAGGTGAGTTTTATAAACTATATGGATTCATTAATGGTGTATGATTGTAGCATTCATATTTAAAATCAAATTGAATCAAACCGGAAAACTCATTACGTGGATACAGCAGTTTAAAATATATGTTAATTGGTTTTGGTGAAACTCCTCAGGTAACTACATATAAATATATAGTTTTATACAGCTATAATGACTGATGATAAATATACCTGATGTCTCGAGGTCTTTCATAAGAAAAACACAATACACTATGCAGTGACACTGATGTATTGTCTCATCTGTGACTGTCAGTCCAGGCATCTCTTAATAAACTCTTCTGTTTTTAGGTTTCTTCATTGTTGCAGTTTTACCTGTGATAACAACAACGACCAATTATGACTGGAATGTTATATGTGGGCAAAATATGGGATGTGAGTGCAATAATTTTTTGTTTGTTAACATTATTTAATGCATTAACTTAGCAATGAACAATAAGTTAATATAAATATTTTATAGAATGTATAATTCTTTGTTAATGTAAGTTAATGCTCATACAGTTGTTCGTGTTAGTTCATTATGCATTAACTAATGTTAACAGTTACAACTTTATTTTAAAAATGTATTTGTAAATGTTAAAATAAAGATTCATAAATTGTGTATTCCTTAAGGTTAGTTAATGTAGTTAACTAATGTTTTCAAAGGCACCCATGTTTGCCATGTAAATTGTTTGTCATATTTCTTGGTGAATGATAAGAGTATTTTGCCTTTGAAAGTAAAAGTATTTCTGTTAAAAATCTTCCTCAGGTTCACCTTTGGTCAGGAGATCAGTATGGTCTACAATGATGTTATTGCTGACTGCAGTAATGATGTATTTCTACATCATGGCACTGGAAAATGAAAAAGGTATATTCAGAAAATCTTTTGGAAATCGTTTTAAACATACACCAAATATAAAAAAGAAATGTCTCTTTTAACTTTAAAGTTAACTTTTGCCAAATCCATAAACTTTAAAGATCCTTATTTTAAAGGTTTCAAACAATGTTTTTCTTGCCTGTTCAATGACACATAAATAATTAATGTACCTGTGAAACGGTCCTTAAGACACCAACAGATCATAGATGGTGGGAAACTGACTCTGAAAAGATTCTTATGGTTTCTGCTCACCTGTGTCAACATGTCATAGTCCTTCTGCAGGAGACATGAGGACACCAGATGTAACCAGAGTATAAAACTGGAATCTCATCTGATGCCATCAATGAATAGAAATGCACTGCAAAACTTAACATGAGATAACTGTTACTTTCCTCCCTCCCATTTTATTCAGGGACTCAATATTCTATCTCTGTTCACTATGTGTCTCTTGTGAATGTCTTTAATTATTAAATATTTTAATGTTCATACAAATATTTACACTTGTTTGCTAAAAATAACAGCAGCTAAAAGTGAGAGGATGTTTCTTTTCTGCTGCATTCATAATGTATGTTTACATCTGCATATCTTGTGAAGAATGAATTTATACAAAGTTGATAATAAGGGTGATATGTTGTTGTTTTCTTTATACAGATTGTGTTGGATGGGCCTGCATGATTGGATTTCTTCAAGAATTATGGATAGTTTGGAATTGTTTAGGGTCATTTCAGGATTGGGGTAAAGTATTAATCATCTGCTTTGATCATCTTCTCTGTGTGATGATTGATTTACTATCAGCTCCAGTTTATTGCTTTCAACCCCTTGTGTTCATTTCTCCTGTGATTGTGGTTCATTTTAAATTCTGTTATATTTCTTAAATCCTGTGATTCTGATCTGTGTGTGTGTGTGTGTGTGTGTGTGTGTGTGTGTGTGTGTGCGTGCGTGCGTGCGTGCGTGCGTGCGTGTGTGTGCGTGCCTGCCTGTGTGCGTGTGTGTGCACTGCTTGAATACGTTAAGTCGATGTTTAAGAGATATTTACTAAATTAAATTCATCATGTTCAGTTTGAAAGTATTCACCATCTCTTTGTTAAAATATGTTTTCATCTCAACTATACTTCTATACTATAATGCAATTACATGAACATAAGGCAAATAGTAACAACAACACAAAATTAACAACAGATAAATTAATTCCACAGAGAATCAGCATTGTGATAAATTAAAGAAATAACAAGTCATAAAGATTTTAAATATGGAAATATTGTGTATGTTTCGACTGTGTATGTGACATGTCTATAGTTTAGTTATTAACATGTCTCATTTACTCTAAATAATAATATTAAAATGTATTAATTTTCAGAATTCATCCGTATCACTGCTGTGTATGTGTTTGGATCAGTTGTTGTTGTTTTAATAAGCGCTGTTGCATTGATGACTGAACTGATACTGAAAACAGGTGAGTAAACAACACTTGAACATCATGCAGCTTTGATTTATTTATTTAAATTAGATAAGTGAAAATATTTAGCTGGTAAATATAAATATGAACTGCAAAATCAATTTACTCTTTACTGTGTGACTGACTACTAGTACAAACTACTGTTATAGAAATCACCTGATGTCTTGATCTTAGTCATTCTGATCAGATTATTCTGATCTAAATTTATATTCACCTATTTTTAAAACTTTTTAAGAGCAGTTATCCTACACAAACATGAATGCTTAATCAGTTACTAATTCATTAATAACTAATAATATCATAAACATCTGTCTGTGCCTCACAGCAAGTCATGTTAAGTCACAAAATATTTGATTAATTTATTTGTGGTCGGGACACGATTTTCTGCTTTTTTTCGTGCCATTCAGTATGAATTTCTATAAATAGTTTTTGGTGTCTGTGGAACGGTTTTCTTTTCTTTGTCATTTTACGTATTGTTTTCTCATTTTTTCTCCCTATTTTTAAATCATTGTCGGTTGGGGTTGGGGTTAGATTTGGGGTTTGGGTTAGGATGTCTAAAAATGTAACACAAAGTCATTCTAACCCCAACCCCAAGCGACAATGTTAAAAAAATAGGAAAAAACAATGTGAAAACAATACATAAAATGACACGGAAAAGAAAATCATGTCCCGAACACGAATAAATTAATTGAATATTTTGTGACTATAACACAACTTGCCATGAGACTGTTAACTCATTAAAGAAACCAGTGATAATATTTAAAGAAAATTTGCTCAAGTCTAATGTTGTTATTGTTATTTTCAGTAAATAGTGAAAGTTCAATGGGAGATCTGAGAATCGTTGTGTTTTCCTCTGAAATTCTCTTTACTGCATCTGTGCTGATGTTAATGATATTTGCACCATGTAAGTACAAACTGAACTTTAATAAATACATGTGTCTGATGTTGTGATTCCATTGTGTGTTTGTGTGTGTGTGTGTGTGTGTGTGTGTGTGTGCGCGCGTGTATGTTTATCTGCTATCTATTTATTGTGGCCTTTTAAAATACATCTGGACATCCATTAAACTATAATAATAAATATTTCTCAAATGTTAAATGTTTCTACATTTATAAATATAAATAAATAATAATTTTATTAAATCCAGGAATGAGCTGTTATACAGACTGATTTGATATTTGGTTTGTCTGTTAATAATCCACTGTTGATCTTTTTCTCCACTTCTCTGAACACAGGGATCAAAAAGGATCTGCAGTATTGTCAGGTGGGTGAACTATATCAATTAAATCTCATTTATTTGTGATGTGCAGTTGACCTGAAATATCTGGAGACTTCTCACTTGATATTAAAGGTGCACTAAGGATTTATTATTTATGTTGGACAATATGTCAGTGTTGTTACAGTAGGTTTAACGCTGACACTTATTATGAATTCATCATCATGCTAAAGCAAATGATTTTGGTTACTGACAGTGTTGGGGAAAGTTACTTTTAAAAGTAATGCATTACAATATTAAGTTACTCCCCAAAAAAGTAACTAATTGCGTTACTTAGTTACTTTTCATAAAAAGTAATGCTCACATTACTTTTAAGTTACTTTTGCGTTACTTTTTCTTACTTTGCAGGTGTTTTATGACTGAGAAGTTCTCCACTCAGAAATTGCATATTTCCATCGCCAAAATGTCAAGCTCTGGGGCCTCATTTATAAAGCGTTTTTACGCACAGATTTGATCTAAGACCGTGCGTACGCTCAAATCCACTCAAACGCTCAGATTTATAAAACTTGTCTTTGACGTGGAAAAGCACTTACCTCCACGTCAGGTTCCGACTTGACGTACGCACGTTTCCTTGTGGCAATATTTCAGTATTGCAGGTAGGCATATTCGAAACTTTTTGTTTTGTACCTTTTGTGGTCAACATGCAGAAAAAATTTTTCATTTGTTTTGGAGTTGTCCTTATTCAAAAAAAGAAAAAAAAATGGTTAGATTTGTGCTCTTTTGTTAGAATTCATATATTTTTCTTAAGACTTTGGAAAATATTTAATTCGTTTTTTCTCTTATGATATCTTATTACATACGAAATATTATTTGATTAATGTGTTACTTTTGTTTGCAACGTTTATTATAAATAAATGTAAATATGGTGATTATAAACCATTATTCCGTATTTTTCTATTAGAAGTTAAGCAATAGGCTACCTAAAATCTATTAATAATCTGATAAACAAGAAAGCTGCTAAATGTATTAATGTATGTCAGCATTTCCATGTTTTTATTAAATTATTTTTCTCTTTCATCCCCTGGCTAATGTAAAAAAAGTGTTGAATATGTTTGATAAAAATAAATAAATATTCGAAACTTTTACAGCGTCAACATCATCTGTATTAGAGCTTCGATCGGGCACAAAAAACCATAACCCAAGCCCCTGCACGTTGTGTCCGAGCCCAGCCCGACCGACACATTACCGACAATGTTTTAATAGTGCGCCGTGACGTTCTCAACTACAATTCAGAGTTTTTTGAATTACAGAAATCTGTTTAGAATTATCTTAATGAGCTAATGCAACAAGGACGAAGCATGTAAACTGCGCTGTTTGTTTATTCAGAATAGAACCGTAAAAACATGCAACAATGATGCACACAGAAAAAGAACAAACTGTGAAGAAGGCCTACTAGGCTACTCCAAAATAATTTAACCAGGTTTTAGAATATATTTTAAAACAAAATATGTTGGCCTATTTTAATATTTTAAAATGTAGGCCTATTCTAATGCAAAAAGATGGCGCCCAAGCTATAGGTTCAGAAAACGATTTTCTAGTTCGTCATCTTTTCAAAAAATATTTAAAAATATAGCAAAATTGTTTCGCAGTGTTTAAGGCACATGTAAATGTTACAGAACATGTGCTTTATTGAATGAAAGTAAAACCGATCGAATTTAATGATTAAAACGACGTGAAAGGAACTAAATTGTGAAGCCTCGATGTCTCCTACAATAAGGGACATGCGACATTTAAGAGTGATGGGTATTTCAAAAATTAATATAAATTATTCCCATGCATCGATTTTAATGTCAAACATCTGTAAATCCAGATGAATCCATATTGGATATATTCCGACAGTTTAAGATACGGCAAACTGAAACAAAACTTTAAAGGAGTAGTCCACTTTAAAGATGGGGTCCATTGACTTTTTATAGTAGGAAAAAAAATACTATGGTAAGTCAATGGGCCCCATCTATAAAGTGGACTACTCCTTTAAAGACACAAATATTACGTTTAGCCTACGTGTAAAACTATATTTAAATGAAACCCTTAAATTGAAAGATCTACTAATAGTCGCCTTAACTTGAGTGATGTCAATAAAGTTTCCATATTAGAATTTAGAAATATTAAAAACTTAAGCAAACAAATATGTTTTCTTACCACTCGCCATTGTAGCAGTCAGAGAATTTGGCCTTTGAAAATTTATTAACATTTATATGCTAATGAATTAAATTAGGGGCGTTTACAAGGCGGAGTTCTAAGAGCATTCAGCTGCGCACAATTTTAAGATAATTTGTGATTTATAAACCGCACATCTGGAAAAGAGGCGTACGCACGTTTTTTTGTGCGTAAGCTCCTTTTCTCTGAATCACACTTACGATCATTTCAGAAATGGTCTTAGATGAAATGTAGGACAATTCCTACGTCGCACTTTTATAAATGAGGCCCCTGGTCTGCCATCTCCATTTCTGACTGAAACTGTTCACGCATAGAGTGTGTAATTCTACGCTAATACGTTCAGTTTAATGCAGTACATTGTTTTTTCACATCAAATTAATTAAACTGAAAAGTAACTCGCATTACTTTAACAAAAAAGTAACTCAAATATTAATGTGAACATTTATAAAGTAATGCGTTACTTTACTCGTTACTTCAGAAAAGTAATATTATTACGTAATGCACGTTACTTGTAATGCGTTACTCCCAACACTGGTTACTGATATAAGTGTAGAAACAGGTTTACCCTATTTACAGGTGAATAAATAATTCAACAACACAAAGTCTTAATATAGTGTGTGTTACTGAGATAAAGTGAGCACAGTTTAGTTGGTCATGTGATCTCAAAATAGCAGCCACCATGAAGGTGAACCAACTTTTACTGTATGTTAAAAAACAGGTTTTATTAGGGCCATTGATATGACTAAAATCTGTCATGTGTGAGTTCATGATTAAAACATAACTGTCAAAATACTGTTCATTTATTAAAGTTTAACACATTTAAAGAGAAGGAAAAATATGGATAAGTGAAACTTTAAATAACTAAGTTATAAAGATGTTGTGTAAACATTGTTTAAAATCCATGGTTTGGATTAACTCAGATTGGAGCAAGATGTAAACAAAAGCAAGACAACAGATCAGATCAACATGCCGCAGTGAGTATATTCAGATTTATTAAAAATAAACCTAACTATTAACTCTCTAAAACATAAACATGTAAAATGTTCTGTAGATCAGTGGTTCTGATTCATGTTCACACAGCACTGCACATTTGAGATGTTTTGCTTATTTGAAATAAGCAGTTGAGTGATAAGGTCTTCAGGTATTAAATATCTTTATACCTGTTAGCATTGATATTCATCTGAATGATAATGGAACTTCTCAGCGGTGACCTGTCTTTAATGGTGCTCAGTTATAGATGCATAAATGCCAAGAGACTATTTTCTATAATCTGTAGAAAAATTACATAATGACAAATTGATTGGCTAAGGGGAACGCAAGAACACATCTTCACTTAAACATGTGACGTTGAAAACAGCAGAAAGAAAAATATAACTTCATAGAGCAATCCATTAAAAAGTGACTGGAATTACTTTTAAGGTCAAAGTTAGTACTGTCAGCAAATGGCATGTCAATTAATAGAAATAAGATGACAAAGAAGGACTTTATGAAGAACTTTGTCGTGGCCCCATAGCAATTTTTGGCCCTATGGAAGAATATGAGGTTGGCACCCCCTGCTGTTCCCATTCCATACCAAACATGCAAGCCAACCTATATCCAAAATGTTTTATCTGCAATTCGATAATACTGACCTATTACTTTTGCTATTGCTTTTGACCACTATAGGTATTAGTAACTGTACCATAGCTGTAGTTAGCAAATTATTTATTGTGCAAATGTAAATTTATTAGAAAAATAAGGGGTGGTGATGGCATAGTGGATAAGACACACACGCCTTTGGTATGAGAGACCCGGGTTCGAATCCACTGTGACACACCATTGTGTCCCTGCATAAGACACTTAATCCCTAGTTGCTCCAGAGGCGTGCGACCTCTGACATATATAGCAATTGTAAGTCGCTTTGGATAAAAGCGTCAGCTAAATGAATAAATAAAATAAGTAAATAAAATACAGTAGCCTACAGTATCAAATATTCAGAGAAAATGCAACATTTCTAAACAAAGATTAAACATACAGGATATTAAACACAAACATGTGTGCAATATGCAAACACTGTTACACTACATTTTAACAACCAATTAGCCACAACCCATATAAGAAAAAAATTGTCTTTTGTTTAACCTGCAAGTGATTTAAATGCCAAAAGCCAAACTTTTTTGCTGACTAAATCCTCAAATAAATCCTTAAAATCGAAATTAGCTGTTTCCATCACTCATTTCTCATGCGATAGGCTCATAAAATCATGGTGATGGAAACCCAGCTAATAAAAAGTGCAAAAGATCCTCAGGGTAGTGCACACCTCTTTAAAAATACCCTGTTGCATTTTATAAATTGAATTTAGGAGAACAAGAGCAGAACAATGTGAGGGGAAAGTGGCTGAAAATATTGTATTGAGATGCTTGATTTCCCTCTCAAACTGAGGTGTCAGGTCCAGTATACTACCTTATAAGTAGGGCCAGATGGAATCAGTCGACTTGTATATTTCTTTGGGAAATTTTTAGCAAAACCTGCCGAATCTTGCGGAGACATTTTGATTGGTGGGAGATGAAAATATTACAAATTAAATGAAAATATTTATTTTAGGTTTACAATACAAATCCAGTTAGTCTCTAATTCAGATTACTGATTTGGTTTGGTGTATTCAAACTGAACCAACATAAAACAACAGATAATGCGTTAAGAATTAATATATAATATATATATATATATATATATAATTGCATACTGTTTATAGAGTAACATATTAAAGCAAAATGGAAAGATTCGGAAAGTGCTAATAAATTCTCATGATTCATTTAGTGTGTATCGAGATAATTTCATCATTCTTACACCACAATTTAAATATAACTTTAAATTAAATCTAACAAGAGCATCAGACTTGTAAATGAATTTGAAATTAAGTCCTGCAAACTGTTCCTTCAGGAGACTACAGCACACAGGTAGTGGACTTTCATGAGGGCTAAAAAACATCAATTAATGCATATCAAAATAGTAATAATAATGGAGACAGTAATGTTACAAGTACACAGAATTAAATAAAGTTAAGTAAGGTAATGTAAAATATAAACATATAGTGAAGCATCAGTGGACTATGATAAGTACAACACTAAAGAATTGTAGGCCATTTGCATTTATAATGGTATAGATGCACAGCGTCAATATAGGACCATTCAAACCAAACCATTATCACTTTTTATGCTGATGAGCTGAAGGTGTGTTAGGGAAAGGGGGACATCAAAATGTGCAATGCTGGGGACTCCAGGACTATAACTAAGGCAGTGTGTATATATTGTTAAAAACATATAAAAACATTTCTTGTTCCAAACTCAGACTGCAGCTGCAGGTTCAGATGAAACTCAAGCTAGTGGATCAAACCAAAACACAGCAGAATCTCATGAAATGAAATCTCTACTAAAGACTGAAGATCAGGATGCTGGAGGAGCTGGAAGTACAGCAGAAACTCAGCTTGATTCAGTGAAATCACAAACATGAGAGAAGATCATTAAGTTTCATCACAAAGACTATGACTGTTAGGGCAAACATCTCATGAACTCTGACAGACTAAAGCCCTATCTGGACATTAATTGCTTCTCATAAGGATGTCTGTAAAAGTAATTTTGAATGGCTCCTCAGTGATAAAACTTGCTGTGGATATGTGAGTTTATAATTTGAAACACCAGAGGCGGTCTTAACAAACAGGCATAGGTAGGCGGTTGCTTGGGGCCCCTGCCAGCGGTCAAATTAGGGGGGCCCCCAACCAACCTAAAAAATAAATAAACCCTTATCATCATGAACACTTCAAAAGCATTGTAAATTGTATTAATATTCTTAAGAAATACATTGAACTTTGAAATAGTAGTTAAAATGTTCAGTTCATGTTTATCTGTCACTACACACATACAATCTTTCACAATGAAATGGACTAGTCCATAACGGTGCGCGCTGCACGAAAGATAAACACAGAGTGACACGGGGACTGGGAAAGTACACGAACAGAAGCAAATCAAGACAAATATAAACCCGAAAATGGGGCTTTGGTGAGTCAACCGCCTAGTTATGCTAGTAATAGCCTTAGCAATACACTGATAAAAATGATTTTGTGGTGCAGAAAAACTAATTTAACCCTTATGTTGTGTTGGTAATGTTTTCGTCCACTATGGGATGCTGTTGAGTCGTAATTTGGCCACAACTTTCTCTGGGTTTCAGCAAATGGAAAGATTTTTGGTGACAAATCCTATTTTGACACATATTTTGAGAAAATGCTTTGGAAAAAATGTCAAAAACGCAACAATACACTGTGGGCAAATCCTCAAACCTTTCGTTATGTTCGTGAAGAAAACAACCACTAAATTAAAATGCTGTAAAAATCAGATAAATATTTGGTTTCAAATTTTTTTGCATATATCAGTTAATCAACCTCAGTCCTGATTAAAACTGCTATAAGTTTAATAAAACATCCAGGATTTTTACTTTTATTTGATTTGGGGAAACAAACATACAATTACTTATTTTAAATATAAAAAAGTGATTGTGGACTGGATTTTTTATGTGCATGTGAAAGATTAGTAACATTGGCTTTGATGCAATGTTTGTTTTTGTGCAGCATCAGATTTTTTTTCCCCCTCATTTACTGTTCGTGGCTGTTTTTGCCCCATTTACTTATTCTCTATTGGTTTGTGTCATATTACACTTTGTGTGTTCTCTGCTTTCCATCTTCATTTTGGAGTAAAAAAATGTGTTTGTTAAATCCGCCACTGCCTGGAAATGCGCTACTCATGCAGTTAATCACATGATCATTCACATGACCAGGATACTTGGTTTACATGTTTATGGAATATGTATAATTGAAAACATTTTTAAAATGCACTTTTTTAAAGTTAGAAGTATTCCATGATCCCTGTTTTCTACTGTTATAAGGCTTGGAAGAGCAAGGACATTTAGTAAAACAATTCCAAAATCTCAGATTGCTTGAGAGTAAATCATGGGGTAATTTTGATATTTGGCTGGAGTATCCCTTTGAGACTCTTTTATTATGTAATGCAGATGGCTTTATCTTTTTGTTAACTTACTACTTTTTTTCTTTTTGAGATTTGAAAATATGTGTAAATATGTGTAAATATGAGCAAGAGTTAATTAATTTGTTGTAACACGTTTGCTTTGTATTATAGGTCTGATTTTTAAGATTCAGCCCAGCTGTAACTTTTAAAATATAAACAAAATAAATCTGCAAAAATGATTCATGATTGGCTGTACTTTGAGTCTTCAGTACAATAGTACATAGGATAACAACATCAGTAATTCTGCAATTACTGGCCTCAAACTTTAAAACAGAATGTTTTAAGTAATTATTTGTGCATCTGAAACAAATATTTTGACCTTCTTCATCTTCTTTTCAGTGTGCAGGCAGCAATCCTCTTGTTTGCATCTTATTGCAGCTTATCATGTATCATGAATCATGATAGTATGCAAATATTAAAAATATATGTGACCCTGCCTGTTAAAACTCAGTCATTTTTAATGATTTACGGTTTTCTATATAAAATTATCCTATAATGTAAAGAACATTGTGTGTAAATATAATCTTATTATCTTTAATATTAACTAAGATGTAAATATGAAATCAATGAGTGACATCATACATAATGCTTATAGTCAAACAGGCTGACATATATTTTATATTGGTATAGCATAGGTTTACCGGTTGAATCTATCTGATGACACACTGTACACCTAGACAAGTACATTCAATTTAAAAAAGAAAAATGCTTTAGCTTTTAAAAGAGACCTCAACACACAATCGCAGTAATGTTGACTATTAAAATCTCTTGAGTAAACAACACAAAAATAATTAACAATGATAACGAAAACTACTGCAGTAGTAAACTTTCAGGGAAAAAGGTACTATGGATGTACAATTTTGTTTCTAGAGAAACAAAAATTTTTACTGTACCTTTAATGTACACAATAGGTCCTTATAAGGTACAAATATGTACAAGGTACTAAGTAGAGGTACAAAGTGGAAAGTTGTTTCAATTAAAGGTACTGAACTGTACCTGGTGAACAACACTATTTAGCAAATTTGAATCCTCTTTGATAAACTTACATTAAAAGTGGAAAACTGATTTTAAAACATGAAGATTCAGGAGCCTCATCCATAAGATGGGCAAGTGTAGCAAGCTCACTAATTTTATTAATCATTTATTGATTTCAACCCAAAATTTAATTTTCAAAATTGACTAGTTGTTTTTATATCTTACCTACTATGTGGGAACAGGATCCAGTATGGATTGTACCGATTCCACCTCACGAAACAGACCGATAATATAAGAAAACCTTTTTTTTTTATTATATACAAATTTAACACAAAGAAATCAAGGCAAATAAAGGTAGAAACAGAAATAAATGTTTGATATTGTAAAGAACATCTTAAACTGAATATTCATGAAATAAACATTAAAACATTTAGATGCCTAATAAATTAATATAAAAACATTAGATCAGCAACACAATCTCATGGCAACAAGTACCTATTTTGTAAGGTGGTTTAATTAAATTAAATTGAATGATCTCATTTGTATCTCCAACAGGGAGTTACTGTACCATCTTTAAAATTATGTAAACATTTGTTTTAGATCAGTTTACTATTAGCAAAGCTCTATTACAACCTAAATCAACGAAATCACAAGAATAACATTTAAAATTGTGTTCTGAGAAACTGATTCATGGGCATTTCACATACGATAGGCATACGGCGCCTGCCTTGCAAATGCCAATGAAACTGCAAGACTTGGGCTCCGCGATTTGCTGCTACGCATGGCCCTCCTATTGAAAATTATCTAGACACCCGCCTAAAGGGTTTTTTAAAATATGTGTTTAATATTTATGAAATATGTATGAATCATCATGCGTGCCGGATTGAACAGTTTGTTTGCCGTGTTTGGCGCGCGGGTGTGTGTTTGACACCCCTATGCATTTACAATGGTGTGACCCATGCTAGGGGTGGTCATATTTGTATTTATAAATTCCTTGCAGGTACAGAGCAATGCGAATTATTTTTTCACTTATTAAACGAAGTAATATGTGAAGATGTCTAAACTCTTAAATGTTAAACGTATTCAGGGGGATAAAGTCTTCATTAGGGGGTTCAACAGACTCCCAACATCACCCGTTATTCGTACCCTGCTTATAGCCACAACTCGAAAACGAAAGTAAAAGTTGATCTGACGATATTTGAACAACGTGTTCTTTCGCAGCCAGAGCAAAATATTTACGAAATAGCAGATATGATTATATTGATATATGATGATATATTTGAAGATGCACCTGTCTAACTTTCATTTCATATTAATACTGCTGAACATCGCTGCTGCTGGTGAGTGATAGACTATTTGTTTATTATCTCTCTCTCTCTCTCTCTCTCTCTCTCTCTCTCTCTCTCTCTCTCTCTCTCTCTCTCTCTCTCTCTCTCTCTCTCTCTCGACTCATTTAAAAAGTTATTTTTTTATTTTATAAATATATTAATACATGTTGAAATTAACATAAAATAAGCTGAATAAATGCTGTAAAAGTATTGTTAGTTCATGTTAGCTAATGCATTAACTAATGCTAACAAATACAACCTTACATGGTTGTATTTGATGTACTTATTGTAAAATGATGTTACAAGTGTAAATTGATGTTTTTTTCCAGAGCGTTTGATAGTATCAGGATCAAGTCGCTCCATATCTGCATCTTTGGGTGATGACGTCACTCTGAGCTGCTCTGTTGACTCTCACATCAAACCTGAAGAGATTGAAGAGGTTTCATGGAGGAAGAGAGATAAAGATGAAGACATTCTGGTTCTGCTCTATCAAAACAATGAAACTCAATCAGGATCATCAGATGAGCGATACAGAGACAGAGTTGAGTTCTTCACTGATGAAATCCACAGAGGAAACTTCTCTCTCAGACTGAAGAGAATCACAACTGAAGATAAAGGAGTTTATATCTGTCAAGTGTTTAATGGAGAACTTTCAGCAAACACAACTGTAATACTGGACAGACTGGGTGAGTCACTGAATAAATAAAAAAAAAAACTGTTAAATATGAATAATTTTTATTGAGTTATTTAGTTTATACACTCTAAAAAACGTTGGGTTAAAATTAACCCAACTTGGGTTGTTTTGCAACCCAACGCTGGGTTAAATATGGACCAACCCAACGCTGGGTTATTTTAACCCAACAAGTTGGGTTGTAGTTGATTTTTTAACCCATCTGTTGGGTAGAAATAACTTTTTGTTGGGTTGAAACAACCCAATGTTTGGTTAATGTGTTTAAAGCTGAAATTTTGTGGTTTAAATTGCTTTCATACCTTTCATTGTGGTGTCTATAAATAACAAAGCATAGATTTAATTGAAAAAGAATATTTATTGCACATGAACAATAAAAGAGTACATAGCCCTACACAAACAATCAACTTTCTGATAAAAAATATATTAGTTTTATATCTCATAATCTAAAATGACAGATACCCAGTTAACATTACAATTACATCAAGTAAAAAGTTGTACAAGTAAGGGATAATGTATTGGCAGCATGTCATCACAGAAAAAAGCCCCAACAGTTTCTTCAGGACAAATGTCACGAACACATTGGTTTAATCATTTGTAAATTTAATGTCGGATATGTAATTAATAGTCATTGATATTTAATTTTTGTGTAATATAAAACTGTACCTGTCAAAATTATTTGCAGCATCAGAGTTTTTAGTTTTGAGCAGTAGTAGAATGTCACGACTGGCCAATCAGAATCTAGCATTTTAGAGAACCGTGTAATAAGAAATGGTTAATGTAACACATAAGATCAACACAAAGTTGCACAAACAGTCAATATATGATCAACATGAATTATCAACTTAGAAAGGGATTCTGTTCTTGGGAGTTTGTAAACAACAGTCTGCAAAAACACCCACACTGATGTGCACTGCTTGGTAAAATTAATGTCCAAAACATAAAAAAAGTTTAAAACATGTCAACATCACCAAGGAGGGTGTATTGCTGGAGTGACTGTCTGTCAAAAACAACGAAGCTTGATGGCAGAGATCTCAATCTTCCAAGCCAAGGACAAATGGGAATGGTTTTGTCACCTCAGCCTCTCAGAAGAATGCAACCATGTTGGTCCCAACCTGTTGAAACAGACAAAAGACTTGTTAGAATGCAGGCAAAGACTCTAAATGCATTATTTATTATATTATTATACAAAACTAAACAATTCATATTTCATACACACAAATACCATCTAGTTTAATTGTCATGAAATGTATACATTTCTGTTTTACTTCAATAACCTTACAATGAACTCTTTGTTCATGCCAATAACTCAGATTCACAGTAATTTCAGATTCTGCCACGTCACTTTACCTGGCAGTAAGCCCAATTTTTTAGATTTTGCAACAACCTGCATACTTGCCCTTATTACTTAATATAGCCAACACTTTATTAGCATATATTATGTAATGAATACAGGGCTGGACATTAACGTTTGTCCCTTAAGTTAATGTTTTAGAATTGCGAGTGAAAGACAATTTTTCTTGTCCGCGTTTTTTTCTATTCCTAATTGTAAACATGTCTTCTTGCTAGTTCACAAACAAAATATTAAATGTTTTAGGTTGCTTGCAAAGCAAAGTGTGCAATACTTCCATTACTTACATGTAGACTTAAGATTTTCTTCCCACTTTTGTAGACAGGAGTTGGAATATCATCATGGGGTTCTGTAGAGAGTAATGTTTAGTTTAAATTAGTAACTTTATTGTCATAATACTCAGCAAACAACTATTGTATTACCAAGTGTACCTGGAGGTTATTTGTTGGTGCTCCTGGTTCTTGGCTGGGAAGTGCAGGATTCTGTCTGTAAAATGCAATGCCCAAGTTTCAAATAGCTTTTCGGCATGGTCAGGGAATAACACAGAGACGTCTTGTGAACTCTGAAAATGACTAATCATGCATTCATTTTCAAAAAAACTTTAATGTAAATTTATGCGATAATAAATGCTATATGGCTTAGCTTGTCAGTGAACTACGGCTGTGTGTAGTCAATGGTGCTTTACCTGTTTTCAGATGATGGCAATTTACTACTAATCACAGAACCGGCTTTACCGATGAGATGCGCTTGACAATTTTATACAATTAAAGAAATAGTTCGGCCAAAAATGATATTAAACTTATGATTTACTCACCCCCAAGCCATCCGAGATGCATATGTCCATCATTTTTCAGACTAACACATTTTCAGTTATTTTAGAAAATGTTTTAGATCTTTCAGTTAATCAAATGTAAAGTTATGGGGTCCACTCCTTCAAGTCCAAAAAAATGTGCATCCATTTTTCACAAAATAAATCCATATGGCTCAGCGATGATAAACAAATACCTTTTGAGGGTAATCCATGCAGTGTTGTTGTAGAAACATAACAAAAATAACTAGCTTCTGCTAATGCCGCCATCTTGGTCGCGTCCGCAATCAAGATGAGAGCTGTGCTGAATACAGAGGAGTCTAAGATGGCGGTATTACCGGAAGCTAGTTATTTTTGTTTATAAAGTTTTAAATATGGATATTTCTACAACAAAACGGCATGGATTACCCTTAGAAGACCTTTGTTTAACATCCTGGAGCCGTTTGGATTTCTTTTGTGAAGGATGGATGCACATTTTTTGGACGTGAAGGAGTGGACCCCGTAACTTTACATTTCATTAACTGAAAGATCTAAAACATTTTCTAAAATATCTCAAAATGTGTTCGTCTAAAAAATGATGGACATATGCATCTCTAATGGCTTGGGGGAGTAAATCATGAGTTTAATATAATTTTTGGGTGAACTATTCCTTTAATCGTGCAACCTTACATACCACTTTTGAAAATGACATACTCACAGCTAAATAAGCAGGAATTCTTAATAAAGAAATGCTTTGATATGCCTCATTGTAATATCAACATATAACTTTAAATAATAAAAAACAAGTGCATTTTCATGTTACCTGTAAATAACTTTGTAAAAGGTGGTATCAGAACCTCAAAGTACCATTGTTTAAGCTTCTCCGGGAAAAAAATTATCCATCTTTTATCCGTCAGGGTCTGAGGAAAAAGAGCCAAAACTGTGATTTAAGTGGGCATCATTTCTCAGAAATAAAAACATTTGAAAAATACAAAAATGTCTGTAACTTACACAGACCAAATGAGAGTTCACAATATGTGACCCTGTCTGTGAACTCAAGGCTAAAGTTTCATGATCTAAACATGATATTAAAAGCATCACTTTGATTTCAACTTTTACAACAAACGATTATTTATTTAAAACTTACACGTTTCTTCCTCATATTAACGTTATATATTTCAAACTGGATTTCTAAACCATTAGAATACGTTACATTCTAACGTTATTTAAATGACGTTTCTAAAATTATCAAAACAAGCCGTGTTTTACTGTGGGTTCACACCAGCCGCGGAAGAGGCGGCAAAAACGTTTGCCGCTTGAACATTTTGAGTTTACTCGCTTAATCCGCGCGTGAAATTCTAGTCATTCGAGAAATTCACGCGGAAATCCGCGTCATGGGAGGGGCTTCTGCGACTCCGCGGAGACTACACCACTCCGCTCGCTTCCTGTAATCACGTCACTACTACAGCAAGCTCCTGACTGGTTAACGCGGCGCGGAATTCCGCCAAAGTTCAGATTTTTGAATTCGCGCGTTTTCCGCGGCAACGCTTAATTCGTGCGGAACGCGCGGGACGCCCCGCGCCTTCCGCGCGTTCCGCGACATCCGCGCCGCGGCTACCGCATTTACCGCCGCAGGATGCCTAATCGCGTGTTTGCATTGACTTAACATGTAAATCATCCGCGCTTGCCGCCTCTTCCGTGGCTGGTGTGAATGCACAGTAAGACATATTTCATAAAACGTTTGATCAAACGAAATATTTAAATCATTTAAAAGCAAGCATAAACATAGTTTAGATTTACTGGGCATTACAGACCAGCCAACGGAAGCTAATAACACTTTTAATAAGAGTTATGTCATGTGAACCATCATTTTGCATACTTTTGCATTCAGAAATAGTTTAAATGATTAAAAACAATGATACAAACCTTTTCCTTCAAATAAATCAGAAATAAGTCGATGAAAAACTGTTCATGAATCCTGAGGTAAACTCCCGCGTTTCGTTGCAGTGAGAGCCAGGAGTTCAGCTGAGCTGACGCATCTGTGTGGGGGGATGGGAGGAGTTCTCTCTGGTGAAGAACAACACTGACACCCGGTGGTCGCGCCGGGAACATTCCGACTTTGTGTAATTAAATTTTACAATTGGCGTTAACTTTACAAACTGACTGCAAATTTGAACATTATACATATATATTCTCGCCTGAACTTATCTTTAAAATACATTTTGTGGACTAGAGAAAGTAATATTGAGAAACAGCTATATGTATCTATTAAGGTGGCTCTGCTTCAAAATTACCCAACATTTAACCCAACAAGTTGGGTTACACAAAAACTACCCAACACTGATAAAACAACCCAACAAAATAACCCAACTGGCTTAACCCAGCAGTTGGGTTGAAAAAACAACCCAACGTTTTTTAGAGTGTAAAGTATTAAGTCAGGTGTCCTTTTTTTGCCATACATTTTTTCTAGTTTTCGTTTATAAAATGTTTCTCATCATTGCCAGCCAACCCTGCTTAAAAACCAACAAAAAACATAAAGAATGTATGTAACACTTTAGTCTGGGAAACACATATTCACTATTAACTACGAAATTTGCCTTAACAAACCCCTAATTGTAGAGTTTAAGTGAATGTGATTAAAGAAAGTAGAATAAGGCATTAATGTGTGCTTTATGTGTACTAATAAACAGCCAATATGTAGTAATATCCATGCTAATAGGCTACTTAAAGTAAGAATTGGTCCACAAACCAGAATTTCTAATGGTTTAATACATATTGTAATGGATTCCATTCTGAGAAATGTTCCATGGGTGTTAATTATTTTTCTGTAAACCGCACACATATCTTGTCAAATGTCTTAAAAATAGGCACCAGGGATAAGAGGAATAATTGACTCCGGTCCTTTAATTATTTGAAAATAATGCACACCCACGGTGTTGCGGCATTACCATCTTGGGTGTGCATTATTTTCTTATAATTCAATGCCCCGTCATCAATTATTTCTTACATTATAAATTGTATTGGTCAAAATGATAGATTTTTTTATGCTAAAAATCTTGCAAATATTACGTTAAGATTATTTTCCATGAAGATATTTTATTAATTTCCTACCATAAATATATCACAACATTTTTCTGAGTGGATGCAAGTAATTTAGATAACTTTAAAAGCAATTTTCTTAATATTTAGATTTCTTTGCACCCATTTTTTTTTTTTGTCATTTCTGGGCCCAATATTCATCATGGAAAGCTTATTTATTCAACTTTCAGATGATGTAAAAATCTTAATATAAATTCACCCCTATGACTGCTTTTGTGGTCCAGGGTCACAAATGATAAACGTGACAGATTCTAAAAGGTGTGGATCATGGTTTTGGGAAGGTCATTCGCTCTTTATTTTCTGTGAGAGGCGTTAGATATGATTCACTTGTGCAGACTGGAAATATATCTTTGATTAAAAAGTACAATTACTTTAACGCAGTGGCGCGGCCAGAAAATTTAAACTGAGTGGACCTTAGGGTGGACCTCAATGCCTACTCTTAAATTACATAATTTAACAATATAGTGGTTAACAGATTACATTGCGTTTTTTTGAGTCATTTAATCATTTTCGGTTTAGCAAAAAATGCAAATAAGAAAAAACAAATCAAATCAAGAAATGATAAGCATTTGGAAATAGAAAAGAACAAAGTTACGAATACAGTCTAACAGTAGTATTTACAGGTAGATACAGAAATAAAATTAAATGAATAATTACACTGACTTTTTCATTCTATAAAGTAAATATAATTCATCTTTTAAAGAAGTGATTTTCCTTTTGTCTTGTTGTTTGACACACATACCCATACACACATCTGATTTCTTTCTGAACTGTTTGCGTTTACTTTAAGACATAACTGATTTTTTTAATGAGAATACTTGCCAAGACTGTGGTATTCCGTAATAATTTTTAGTGATAGGACAATATATTGCAGATGTCGATATATTTTACAATCGGCCAGTTAATTTCTCTATTACTTCAATTTGATGTTTGTAATAAAAAAGACACTCAGTGTCACTGATTGTAAAGCCAACACCACACTGGTTTAACACACTTATTGAAACAGTACCATGAGATGTCAGATCCATATTCATTACAGTATGTCTTGTAAATATGTTTTAAGTACTTTAAAAGGGTATATTTGTAAATGATATGCATAACAAATGTATTTTTTACTTATACCAATTTTCTGTTTGGCTCTTATTTACTGTAATAATGTTTGTGTTGTATTGGCATCATATCGGCCATACAGCTCTCTTAATATCGGTATCAGCATCAGCAGTAAAAAAACCCACTAGATACTAGCAAGAGCATAGAGATTCTGTGTTTCCGTGCTTTTTGAAATGCATTTGCAAGGTTTAGAAACACATGCAAATGATAAACTTTATTTAAATCTTATTTATTTCTGAATGATGTGCTTTGAGCAATTATTTCTAAAGAGATTATGATAATTTATGTGGGATTTCTTCTGCTTTTGTTTTGTGTCTTTTCTAACTAGGTTGGCCAACCGTTTATTTGATTGGGCCAGTGGCACCACTGCTTTACATCCTAATATCAGCAACATCAGACAATTAAATTATAAACAGTATTATTTCTCCAAATGTAAACAGGTTTCTCAGCTCTACACATAATGGTGTTGATTCTCTGTGTTACCGCATGTGGATTTGCTCTTCTGTTCTGCTTTCTCATCTACTGCACATCAAGCAAAGGTATGTTTACAACAAAAATATTCTTCATTTCAGTGAGTTATTCACATGAGACCATAAATAAACAAAAACATTTCTACTAAATTAAATTTTCATTCAAATGTTTTTCAGGGTTCATTGTGGAAGGTTATTTTAATCAGAGAGGTTCAGTGGTTCTGCCTTGTTTTGTTGATCCACAATTCATGCGGAAAGGACTGAAGGTGAAATGGAGTAAATCAGGATTAGAGAGTCCAGTGTGTATGTATCAATATGGAGATGATACACCAGAGATAGAGCATCAGGATTATCATGACAGAGTTAAATTCTTTACGGAGTTTATTTCTAATGGAAACCTATCGCTCCTGTTGAAGAATCTGACAGCTGAAGATGAGGGACAATACACATGTACAGTTTACAGACAACAAAGACCTGTATTTTTAGTCAGTATGAATCTGCTACAGAATGAACAAGGTAAGTTGAAAGGAGAGAAATGCTTTTGCTTCACTAATGTAAGGTGTGGGGTTTTAAGCAACAGAGGATTTTGGGATGTAGTAGTACCTTTGTGGTAGTAATATAAACTGTTGCCAGTGTGTATTACCCCAGTGACAGCTTTTAGTACCATCTTTTTGAGCATGTACAGTAGTATCAACAACTATAAATGGTTTAGGAGGAGGAGGCTCTCAGAAGTCAACATCAAAATAAAAGATTTTAATGGAATATGGAAAAAAGACCTTCATCAGGTCAATTATTTTTTTTTATTTGACATTTTTTATGAAATTCATTATATATTACTGATGTTCTGAATACACTGGTTGGACGAACAGCACCACAGTGGAGTCTCACTAATGATATTTCACCTATTTAATTCACTCATTTTGAGTTGCGTGTGTGCGTTGCCTCTCCCCTGTGTGCTTCATCAGCTCAGCACAAAGATCTGAAGAGTGAATTTTCCTAAAAGAGCAGCACGAGTCTGAACTTGCTTTTTTTTTTAAAGACAGCCGTTCCCTAGTGTCACGGTCGGGTGATAAAAGAACATTTTCACATTCATTATAACCCTTGTAATGCTTTAAATAACATAGTTTATAATATAATATAATCATAATATAAGCTTTATTTATGACATTTTCTGCATGCACCGCACCTTTTGTTTTGTCTTCCAAACATTAATGTGCAAACAAGATTTGTTTTTGCCTTGACATAAATATTATTTTCAATTTCAGAGTTCACTGTTGAATATTCATGTAATCTGGTGGTTTTTCCAAGAGATTCAGTGGTTCTGCCCTGTTTCATTGACCCATCTATAATGACAGAAGATCTGGAGGTGGAATGGAGAAGATCAGACTCACAGACTTTGGCTAATTTGTATGAAGGTGGAAATATTAGATCAGAGGTTCAGCATCAGGATTATCATGATAGAGCTCATTTCTTTACTGAAGACATTCAACTTGGAAACTTCTCCCTACTGTTGAACAATCTGACAGCTAAAGATGAGGGACAATACACATGTGAAGTTAAAAGTGGGGAGCATTCTGTATTTTTAACTAGTGAACTGGTACCAAGACAAATAGGTAAGAATATAATAGGATATAAGATTAAATAATAAAAATGGTAATAATAAACAGCATTAAATGACTGTTTTAAGAAATTAATTGTTTAAGAGATTAAGATTAATTTGTCTTTTGTCCTTGGGGGCAGACTGCATAGATGTATTCATATGCAGGATAATATGTGTGTAAACCAGAGGTACTCAACTTCAGTTGCAGATAAATACAAATTCCCACAACCGTTTAAATGGCGTAGAACAAAATGCATTGCAAAGAATTTTGACCAATGCTTGAGCTCTCAGAGGGGTGTCCGGGGTGGGACTAGAAATATAAATGTTGCTTAACAGCACTAAAAGTAGTTCATTGGCTTGTAATCAGGACAACCACTTCAAGGGCTATCTTTAAAGGTGCTACAGTATACAGCACTGTAGATAGGTGCTATAGACACTTGCGCATTGCAAAGGTTCTACGCCTGGCTCCAAGTTAACTTTCGGTCTGTGTTTGTTTAATGGTCTGGCTATGGCTAAACTTAATTGACCTCTCGAACAAATACCTTGTCAAAAATAAAGATGAGCGGAGAGGGTGAGCGTGTCCAAAATCTGTAAGGGTCCACTCACATTATCTAAACTGCGCTTTGGTGTGTTTTACCCCCAAAGCCTGGTTCGTTTGAATAGTGTGATGGCTCTGTCCCGCAGAGTGCAGTGTGATAGCTAATCGCGTCAATTGCGCGACCACTCACCTCATCTGCCTTCGTTAAAACCTTATAATGCGTGCAGCGGGGTTGCGTGAATGTCTACACCGCACTCACAACAAATCAACTAAGCAATATGATGGCATATGAGAGGGCTGTGTGTCATCGTGCAGCAAACGACTCTGAATAAAAAACACTTGGGTTGGGTTCCAGCGATGGGTTCCAGTGTTAAGAGAGCGTGTTACTTCCTGCTTTGTTCTAAACAATCTCATTCTTTAATAATTAAAGCGTGCCCTGGCTCGGATTGATAAAAGTACAGTGTGAGTACGTGCATCTGGGGGAATAGGGAGGGGGGGCAATGCTGGGGCATGGTTTGGTTTGGATAATGTGAGTGCGCCCTATATCTCCTCCGAAGGCAGCATTCCAAGGCATAAAGTCATCAAGGCATGTTTGCTTTACTTCCCGACGTGTCTGTCCATAGGGAATGTGATTGCTTGAGTCCAAACGTTTTGAGTGCATTTATAGTGACGTGGTCAAGTCACCTTTATTTTAAAGCATCATATATTACAGATCATTGATCATTTTCACACTTGATCAATTTCAAGTTAGTGAGCATTTAAAGATTTAGCTGTATGCCTATAAATCTTAAATCTGATTTCTCATTATATGAACCGAGAATTAAACACTGTGTATATGCAAAAAGTGATTCAATTAAACAAAATATTATTACTCAAAGAAAAAAAGTATTTATTATTGTTTAATATCAAAACAATAATTAAGAAATAATTTACCATTGTTAAAACATTAATGATAAAAATCTTACTTGCACACTAACATTCTGTATTGTATGTTTAGACAGAACTGCAGCAAAACCTTTCGAGCCTCTTGGATATATTCATATGTTTCTTCCAAATATTATTATGTTTGTGGCGTTTGTCCTGTGGGGTCTGACAGAAGGTGAGTGTTTCGTATTTATAATCCCATAATTTCAAAATCAACATTATTATAGCTATAGTTATTCTATATAGTTATTCATTAACACATGTGATGTTACAGGATATCTGTATGAGACAATCTTCTGCTGTGCTCTTTGTCTTCTGAGGCCTTTGATGTTGATTTATGTTGCACCATACGTAAAGGATATTTCAGGTTTGTATTTTACATAAAAAAAAGATTTCACATAATCCCCTTTAGTAATCTTTAAGTGCTGTAATACTTAACATGAAATATTCAGTTATTTAAAATCTTTTCTGCTTACAGGTGCACCTGTTACAACTGAATTTGCCATTTTAACAATAGTTTACTTTTCAGGTTGGTGAATTTTTACATAATATATTTTAGTGCATAGCAAAAGAAGTGTACAAGGACATACTTACAAATAATAAAAGTTAACAACATTACCTAGATGGCATTGTGAATGTTAACAATAACACACATCTGAATGCAATACTTTCTTGCATTTCAGCATTTTTTGTCCATCTTTCTCATGTGATTTTTACTTCATTGCCTAGTTCAATAATTCAGCAAAGCATCAATTCTTTTATTTAATAATTTAGTGTAACATCACTAAACCCCTCCCTCTCTCAGTGAATTGTGGATAATATCATGCTGTTAAAGTTTTCTTAAATCTAAACATCCAATTTTCACTGGAAGCTACGGAGCCCCTAAGGGGACATGGAGAATTTTTTTTATTAAAGTTTAGTTTCGCGTGCGAACGTGAAAGTGAAAATTTCATGTGCTCACGCGAAAGTTTCACGTGCGCACACAATAGTTTCACTTGCACACGCAAAACTAAACTTTTCTTAATGTCCCATTAGGGGCTCTGTAGGCTTCCAGTGAAAATTGGATTTTTAGATTTTAAGTAAACTTTAACTAAACTTTAAAAAAAATTCTGCACATGAAGGTTTCGCATGAGCACATGAAACTAAACTTAAATTGTTTTACTCCAATGTCACCTTAGGGCTCGGTAGGAAGCAGAGACCATCTGGGTACTTTAATGTTATTCATTACAACATACTACATTTTGGGATGTACTAATTTTATTTTTATACGCTATAGTTTTAGCAAACTTATATTATAATTTTAATATTCAAACTTCAGCACTGGCCAGATATGACAGATATGCCTTTTTTAAGTCCCCCTGTAGTCATTTAAAAAACATCTTTGAGCATCATAATAGCGTATTTAAAAGTTTTACCATTCACAGAAATTTCTTCATGCTTTAAAACAGCTTGAATATATCTCCACACCCTTGCCTCATTTAGTATATGCTGATCTATGAATATGCAAATTAGTCCCTGCCTCTACCCAGTTGCACAACTCAGACCATAAATATGAATATGCAAATTAGTTCCAGCCTTCACTTTTATACCTTACCTTATCCTCTAAGATATGTAGATGCTTCATTTGGCAGTAACAGACACATACTTAAGTCCGGTTTTACAATGCATACGATACGTGAACTACACATATGCAGCACTTTTTTTTTGTAGCTAACAAGTTTGAGCATTCACACTGCACATGTGAGAATCACAGAAGTAGAGCTGAAGCAGGGACGTGCACAGGAATTTTTAGGGGCTGTTGCTCTGACCTAAATAAAGGGCACCCCCCCCCCTAAAATGTTTTTTTTTAAACTCACGGCCTATATGAAGGACTGAGAATAACAGGGTCTTTATTAAAATCAGCAAACATGTTTGCCTAATGCCTACCAAACAAATTGTAGCCTAGGCTGCTAGTCTGCAAGCTATGACAGCTAGCTGCTTTCTGTCTGATTATTTAGGCTTAAACGTGGCAAACTCAGCCTAGATTCATGAAGATTTTAACAGAGGTGGAAAGAGTAGCCAAAAACTTTACTCGAGTAAAAGTACAAGTGTCAGGAAACGGACTCAGAGTCAAGTGCAAGTTAAATAGTTTATTTAGAAAAATATAGAAAACAGGAGAGCAAGTCACTGGTAGATCCACACACGGCGTACACCCGTTGACTCACTCCGATGGAAACACTACTGTGGGAATGAATCACTCCCACAGTAGGGGAGAGTGAGTCGGCGCTACACAATACTTCAGTACAGATCCAAAGGAAGAGAGAGCCACCCACGCGCTCCGTCGAGAACGCCAGCACTGTCACCACACGCAACAGAGGGATGAAACACGCCGCCCTGAAGGTGGATGACAGGCGGAGATGGAAGTCCAAGTTCTCAGACGGGTAATCCACTGTGTAATCCAGATGTAGAAGGACCTCTCGGAAACCACTGGTCACCGCCTAAAAACGAAGCGAACCAGCGGTTCCGAGAAACAACAGTCGTTAGAGTCAATATAATCCACAAGGTAAAATGGGTGAACTCCACTCACGGGTGATGATGCAAACCGGAGAGAGGGAGACAGCTGGTATACCGCCTAGAAACGAAGCGAACCAGCTGTATCGAGAGACAAACAAAGTCAGTATAATCCAATGCTCTTACAAGCGAGCGGTCCGGGTGAAGACGCGTCCCCGAACGCCGAAACCAAACCTGGGGTAACAAAGGAGAAGACAGAGAACGACTGACAAGACAAGGCAGGGCAGCAGGACTGTGATAAAACAATGAGCGCGCAACAAAGGACAGGACTACGTGCAATATAAAGGGAAAGGTAAACGAGACACCACCGGTGAACAATCAACTGAAACAAGGGGGCGGAGTTAGTGAACACACGAGGAACCGGCACCACAGGTAAACAACACACACACACAGATCACACAGCCATCGATCACCCAGCAGTCATGACAGTAGCCCCCCCTCCACGACCGGCACCAGGCGGACCGGGGAACTCACCCTGTCGCCGACGGAGGTCCTCGATCAGCCCAGGATCCAGCAAATCCCGACCCGGAACCCAGCTCCTCTCATCAGGACCGTATCCTTCCCAATCCACTAAATACTGAAATCCTCTGCCCCTGCGGCGGGAGTCTAGTAACCTCTTAACAGTGTAGACAGGGGCACCATCCACTAGACGAGGGGCGGGGGGATTGGGGGCAGAGACAGGGGGGTTATAGCGAGCAAACATCACAGGTTTAACCTTGGATACATGAAAAACAGGGTGAACCCGACCAAGAGAAAGGGGTAACTTAAGCTTAATCGTCACCGGATTAATGACCTTAGAAATACTGTATGGCCCAATGAATCTCGGAGCCAGCTTACGAGAAGGCTCACGGAGAGACAGATCCTTGGTAGAAAGCCATACCTTTTGACCACAAACGTAACGGGGTGGAGGTCGCCGATGACGATCAGCTGCAGCTTTGGTTCGTCTGGAATTAGATAATAACAGTGTCTTAGCTCTCCTCCAGGTGCGTCTGCACCTGCGTACGAAAGCTAACGCAGACGGAACCGCTGCCTCGGGCTCCTGTGATGGAAACAGGGGAGGTTGATAACCGATGGAAAGTTCAAACGGGGACAAATTGGTAGACGTAACGGGAAGAGAATTATGAGAATACTCAACCCACGGGAGCTGATCGCACCAGGAATTCGGATATTGTGACGACAGACAGCGGAGCGTTCTACCGAGATCCTGATTAGCCCGTTCGCATTGCCCATTGGTCTGCGGGTGATAACCAGAAGACAAGCTGGCCGTGGCGCCAATTTGTCTACAAAACTCCTGCCAAAAACGAGAGATGAACTGAGGACCCCTATCTGACACTACGTCAGTCGGAATACCATGTAACCGAAAAACGTGATTAATCAAAACCTGAGCCATCTCTTTTGCAGAAGGTAGCTTGGGCAGGGGAATGAAATGAACCGCCTTCGAAAAACGATCCACCACAGTTAGAACAACAGTGTTACCATTAGATGCCGGTAAGCCGGTGACAAAATCAAGAGCTATATGAGACCAGGGGCGGGAGGGCACGGGCAAAGATTTAAGCAGACCAGCGGGTGGTAAATTAGATGCTTTATTACGAGCACAAACCGAACAGGCTAATACAAACTGTCTGACGTCAGTGGACATAGAAGGCCACCAAAAATGCTGACGGACGGCAGCCAACGTTCTCCGAATACCTGGATGGCCGACAAATTTGGACTCGTGACCCCACCGGATGACATCGGAACGTAACCGCTCAGGAACCCATAGGCGACCCGCTGGACACCCCTCCGGAACTTCCCCCTCCCGGCCGGCCTCTCTCACCCGCTGTTCGATTCCCCATACGAGGGCGCCGACCACCCTCCCCTCCGGGAGAATGGTCTCCGTCCTCTCCGAATCGGACTTTTCGAACAGACGGGAGAGAGCATCAGGTTTGGTATTTTTCGAGCCAGGCCGGTACGAGAGGGTGAAGTTGAAACGATCAAAGAAGAGTGCCCAACGAGCCTGCCTAGATGTTAGTCTTCTGGCCGAACGGATATATTCAAGATTCTTATGATCCGTCCAGACCAGAAAGGGCTCCGAGGTTCCCTCCAACCAGTGACGCCATTCACCCAAAGCGAGTCTAACCGCCAACAGCTCCCGATTCCCTATGTCGTAATTACGTTCTGCTGGGTTTAACCGGTGAGAGAAAAAAGCACACGGATGTACTTTCCCATCAATAGACGATCGCTGTGATAAGACGGCGCCTACCCCGACATCAGATGCATCCACTTCCACTATAAATTGTTTAGCCGGATCGGGAATAGAGAGGACAGGCGCAGAGATGAACCGGGATTTTAACACATCAAAGGCCTCCTGAGCCTCTCTACTCCAACGGAAACATACATTAGGTGAAGTGAGAGCGGTGAGAGGCTTAGCGATCTGACCAAAATTTCTGATGAAACGCCGATAAAAATTGGCGAACCCCAGAAATCGCTGAAGCTCCTTCCGAGTGTCGGGTACTGGCCAATCGGCAACCGTCTTAACCTTAGCGGGATCGGGACGAATTTCTCCCTCGGCAATGACAAAACCCAGAAACGAAACCGACTTTTTGTGGAACTCGCACTTCTCCGCCTTAACGAATAGCTGATTCTCTAATAGCCGTTGTAAAACCATGCGAACGTGCTGAGTGTGTATCTGCATGGAGGGAGAAAAGATGAGAATGTCATCGAGATACACAAAGACAAATCTGTTAATCATGTCACCCAGCACTTCATTGACCATGGTCTGGAAGACAGCTGGAGCGTTACAAAGACCGAACGGCAGAACGGAATATTCCCAGTGTCCAGAAGGTGTATTAAAGGCTGTCTTCCACTCATCGCCCTCTCTAATACGTACCAAGTGATAAGCGTTGCGCAGATCTAATTTGGTAAATACGCGCGCTCCCTGTAATAACTCGAATGCTGATGACATTAAAGGCAAGGGGTACTTATTCTTAACAGTAATGTCATTCAGCCCTCGATAATCAATGCACGGACGAAGAGACCCGTCTTTCTTTTTTACAAAGAAAAATCCAGCACCAGCTGGAGACGAGGAGCGGCGAATGAGACCGGCTTTGAGAGCGTCATTAATGTATTTATCCATAGCCTCTCTTTCTGGTTTAGCTAGGGAAAATATGCGACCCTTAGGCGGAGAAGTGTTGGGAAGTAGTTTAATCTCGCAATCATACGACCGATGAGGAGGCAGAGAAGTAGCCCGGGACTTACTGAAAACCTGATACAGATCCGAGTACTCCGCCGGGACCCCTGAGAGATCGATAGCCGGGACCTGCGAGACAGAACAAGAGACAAGAGAGGGAGCAGGACCAAGACAAGAAACATAACACGAAGACTTCCATGATAACACAACATTGTTCTGCCAATCAACGTGAGGATTATGTTTGGATAGCCAGTCATGACCTAAAATGACTGGCGATTGTGAATCCTCTAAGATGTAAAATTCAATCTCCTCACGATGATTGCCAGAAACAAACAAACTCACAGGGGGTGTGCGGTGCGTGATCACAGCCATATGCTGGCCCTTCAATGTCCAGGCAGACAAAGGAGAGGAGAGAGGGATGAATGGAATACCCCAGGGGCCTCATTTATCAAGCGTGCGTACGAACAGAAGTGTGCGTAAAGTGTGCGTAGGAACAGTTTTACGCAAAGTGTGGAATTTATCAAATTGTACTTATACGTAGAAATGTGTGTAAATATACGCACACCTCGGAGTATGCGTACGCAGAGCATCTAGTGGTAGAATAGCGATACTACACAGGATCGTCCATCCCCAGCGTTAAAAGAACACTTTGTCTATTTATTATCCACCCCCATGTGTTAAAAATGATTACTGTTAATAAAGTAACTGCAAATCAGTATTGAAGTTAATTAATGAAATAAGTGTCTAACCCTATGAAAGCTCCGTCAAATGCTTGACACAGTGGCTTATCTTGCATTATTGGAAGACTTGGCAAATCATCCATTCCGCCGGGAGCGCGTTTTCAGAGATCGCGCCGATGATGCTGGTTATGCGGCTGTCCAAGGAAAGTTCTGTCATTGTCTGTCCTCCTACAGATTTCACGTCGGTGTGCTGTGACGCGTTTTTTTTTTTTTTTGGCTGATAATTTAATGTCAAACCACTTTTTTATTTCTAGAAGTGTTCTCATACCCAACGGAATTAAACTCACTGGTATGTTCCCATGCAGATTTGTATTCTTTTGTTAGTCATTCCTCCCGTACTAAGTGAACCAAACAGATGTGTTTTTAACCTCATCCACCAGTAACTCAATTTCTGTGTCTGTAAAGTTCCTCTTTTTCGCTCTCTTTGTCATTATTGCGATGAGGGAAAAAGCACAACCACGTGACTTATAACGGGAGGTGTTGTCACCATAAATGGTTCATTGGAGGCGTTTCGGAATGCAAATGGCCATGAACGTGCACGAGCATGGTGCTTAAGAACAAGTGGGATTTATCATCGAGGATTACTTACTGATGTGCGTACGAACCCGGTGCGCACGTTTGATAAATCCCGATTTTTTTGTACTTAGACACATTCTAAATTTCATTTGTAGGTACAAATATAGAACATTTTCTACGCACTGTTGATAAATGAGGCCCCAGGACTTGGCCAACCCAGCATCCAAAAGACACGCCTCCGCACCGGAATCCAGCAACGCCTGTGACGAGAAAGAGTTAATCATGACAGGTAGTGTGGTGCTGCTTACGGGAGATTTAAATGACGATGCGCCCACCGAGACTCCCAGGTTCATCGGCGGCCTTAGCTTTTACCGGACAGGTGGCCGCCAGATGCCCCGGCTTGCCACAATACAAACAGAGGCCATTAGATAGCCGACGACTTCTCTCTCCAGCAGAAATTCGGAACTTGCCCAGCTGCATAGGCTCCTCGGAGGGCGTCTCTGAAGCGATCTCCCCTGGTTCTGACATCAGGTGGCGAAATGAGCGACGCAGATCTCTCTGCCGATGGCGAGACTCGACCCTCAGAGCCAGATCGATGGCAGCTTCCAGGGACGTGGGTGGCTCCCTCAGTGCAATCTCGTCTTGAATACCTGGCGTGAGACCCTCGAGGAACTGTGCTCTTAATGCCGCGTCATTCCAGTTGCAGCAAATAGCGAGCGTTTTGAATCGTATGGCAAAATCTGTCACAGAGTCATTACGTTGCCGTAATCTCACCAACTCAGCCGCTGCCATCTCTCCCTTGAGTGAGCGGTCAAACAGTTTTAACATCTCCTCCTCGAGAGCCTCAAATGAAAAAGTAAAAGGAGCTTTAGCCCCCCAGGCGGCCATACCCCAGTCTCTCGCTCTTCCAGTGAGTAATGTCAGGACATAGGCCACCTTGGAAGTGGATGAAGAAAATCGACGGGGCTGGAGCGCGAAGACGAGAGAGCACTGCTGTAAAAAGGGTCTGCAGGTGTTGGGATCGCCATCGTAGGTGGGGGGTGTAGCCGTGTGTGGCTCCCGTTCAAATGAAGCGGCTCCTCCGGATGAGGTTGAGGCTTCATGGCGAGGAGTCACTTGGTCCAAGCGATTGCTGAGCTCTTTCAGTTGCTCAGACAGGATTCTGAAATCTCTGGCAGCAGCAGACAATAACGACGAATGTTGGTCGATGGCCGCCCCCTGCTGGTGAAGGGCGGTCTGTACCTCCAGACTCTCTAAACTTGCTGACTCCATTTTTGGCGCGCTCATCTGTCAGGAAACGGACTCAGAGTCAAGTGCAAGTTAAATAGTTTATTTAGAAAAATATAGAAAACAGGAGAGCAAGTCACTGGTAGATCCACACACGGCGTACACCCGTTGACTCACTCCGATGGAAACACTACTGTGGGAATGAATCACTCCCACAGTAGGGGAGAGTGAGTCGGCGCTACACAATACTTCAGTACAGATCCAAAGGAAGAGAGAGCCACCCACGCGCTCCGTCGAGAACGCCAGCACTGTCACCACACGCAACAGAGGGATGAAACACGCCGCCCTGAAGGTGGATGACAGGCGGAGATGGAAGTCCAAGTTCTCAGACGGGTAATCCACTGTGTAATCCAGATGTAGAAGGACCTCCCGGAAACCACTGGTCACCGCCTAAAAACGAAGCGAACCAGCGGTTCCGAGAAACAACAGTCGTTAGAGTCAATATAATCCACAAGGTAAAATGGGTGAACTCCACTCACGGGTGATGATGCAAACCGGAGAGAGGGAGACAGCTGGTATACCGCCTAGAAACGAAGCGAACCAGCTGTATCGAGAGACAAACAAAGTCAGTATAATCCAATGCTCTTACAAGCGAGCGGTCCGGGTGAAGACGCGTCCCCGAACGCCGAAACCAAACCTGGGGTAACAAAGGAGAAGACAGAGAACGACTGACAAGACAAGGCAGGGCAGCAGGACTGTGATAAAACAATGAGCGCGCAACAAAGGACAGGACTACGTGCAATATAAAGGGAAAGGTAAACGAGACACCACCGGTGAACAATCAACTGAAACAAGGGGGCGGAGTTAGTGAACACACGAGGAACCGGCACCACAGGTAAACAACACACACACACAGATCACACAGCCATCGATCACCCAGCAGTCATGACAACAAGTAACTAAATAAATAATTACTCAAGTAGAAGTAAAAAGTATGCAATGAAAATAATACTCAAGTAGCGAGTTACTAGTTACTCATGAAAAAATAAATCTAGATTTACACGCGCAAACACACACACACACACACACACACACAATACAGTGCCCTCCATAAGTATCAGAACTGTAAAGACAAGATTTTTCTGTTTGCTGTGGAGACCAGAAATTGGTAAGGTAAATGTCAGTATGTCAGAAGTTTAGAATGTCACATTTTATTTATTAACCTTTGTTTATGTTTCAACACATACATGCTTTAACAACAAAGAACAACAGCATTAAATGCTGACTTGTGTGTGTTGTACACAAATGCACATAAGTGAATCAAACTGATCCTACACATTTTATGCTTTTCATGTGTAAACAATCAGGACACAGCTAAGTGACCATTAAAAAATAATGATGTGACAGATTCTGTACTTTTGTCTCATGTTCATCTTTTAATGTTTAGACATTTCTTGACTCCACAACAAACAGAAGAATACTTATGAAGGGCACTTCTACAGTATGTGTAAAACTGCAACATACACAAACAGTACAGAAAAAAGAACACAAACACAGAATAGACAAGCATTTCAAATTAACAAATTAACTCTAGTGTCAATGTTGATGTAGCTTATAGTTGAAATATCAGACAAGTAAACTGACAACAGTTTTGCATTCACTATGTATAAAGTTAGAAATCTCCTATGGTCTGAGGACATTGACAGTTTACACTTACATAAAAATGATTTTAGACAAAACTCATGTTTTCTTACGTTGTCATGTCACGTGTGTTTTGTGAGAATCACTTACATCATACAGTACAGACAATCATCAGACGTCAATCATCGATGTATTTTCTTCAATCTGTGCTACAATGCTTCTGGAGGTTGCACGCATTTAACTGTGTCTGACGACGAACAGGTCGCGTGTATGTAATGGCGGTACATGTGTGAAGTTTTGCTTTTAATTAAAAGATTGGTGAATTCATTTCCACGTCACCAAACACTGGTTATATTCTGCGTGTTTCTACATAGGTTACGAGTAAAACAGCTTCGGACGATTCCGTTTTTGCAGCGATCTGAACAATTCATTCAAACTGATTCGCGAACCTATTTAAAACGTTTGGCCCATTCGCTTTGTAAAGAATCGACTCAAAAGACTCATTTATTTGCAACACTTTGTAAGGAATCGACTCAAACGAGTCATTAATTCGCGAATGCGCCAGAAACACAAGATAGCAATTTAAAAATAAAATACAAATTTCGTAATTAATTAAAATACAGTAACGAAGTAACGCTGCATAGTGTAAACGAAGTAAAAGTACAATTTATTTTTTTTCCACCTCGGAAGGGCAACTTGAGTCGAAAAGGGCATGTGGGCAGTTGCCCGGGCAACCTGAGCAACCCCCCTGTGCACGTCCCTGAGCTGAAGCAGCATCCATGTGATCATTTTAGCGCAGTTTATGCAGCATCCATATATAATACCTATGCCTCGAACTACCAAGCCACTCGTTCAGCTGTGATGATGTGATTAGTTACAGGTTTGTGACCACATAATTATTAATATGACATCACATTAATTGACACATTCGTTTCAGTTTGCCACATGTTTATAATATTATAACCCTTGTGTAAAATGTCTTTTAATTTTACCACATGTGATCACAAGTTTTTTTTTTTTCTTACTTCACAATCTATTTAAAAATAATAATAACTAATGAAAACACAAATTTTGCATTATGAGAAAAAGCTCCAGTATACAAGTTTGTCAATATATATGGTGTACTTCAGGAGCCAAAGCCGGTTTCTAGTTTCTCTGGATCCATTTAAACATGTCTTGGAAGAGAAATATTTGGAAAGTTGTGTATGAAAAAATGCACGGCAGCTCAGCAAATGCTCAGAATTACTGTATAAAAGCACAATCATTGATAATGTCCCATCTTTATTGGAATTAAGGTTTTATGAAAGACAAATGAAAGAGATAACTGATAATAATATTTTGCTTCTGTGTCAGTTTTTTTTAGACGTTCCTGGGAAACAGTTGTACATTTTACATGGCTTGACAAAGCTTTTGTGATAGTGATGTTTGGATTGGTGCTCCTGATCTCTCTAATTGTGATGTCTAGAAAGTTCAGATTTCTAGATGTAATTATCATACTTTTCCTACCTGTATTACAATTGACACTCATGTTCTTCACATTTAGAGCTGCAAGCAGAACAGGTAAGTAACTTTTTATAACATAACTGTTTTTTACTGATAGCAGCTGTAGCAGCAATGTTGTAAACAATTAGTATTAATTTCCTCAAACAGACATAAAGATGCTTAGGTAGCATTCACACCAAAGCGTTAACATTAGCGGTCGGCATATGTTTTCGATTGTTCCGAAAGGAAGCACTGCACTTTTCAAAAACCCCACCAGATGGCCGTTTTCCGAGAATTAAAAAATGCTAAAATTTTGGTGAAACGCTCAGCTTGTCAATGTCACTTCTCACTTGGCCGTACAATCGCAGTGGATGAGGGGCAGGACAAATATCACAGCAACTGGTGCATTGTGCAATAACTGATAAACAAAGCAGAACTATTATAGCAAAGCGCACTACTGTCGGCATCTGCCGTATTTAAAAGCTTTGGTGTACATGCCCCCTTATTCAGGAGCAAAACATGAGAACAATGCACTTAAAACCATTACAAGAGTGCCTATGCATGGTCTAAAGAGTCTGTATGATGCTCACTTATTTATTTAAGTTTATTTTTTACAAATCCTAATGGAAACTAACGCACATCTTAATGCTGATTTTGTGCGTACCCACGCTTTATAAATAAGGCCACTGGTCTTACTGATATTACTTTGATGTGTTCATCTCTAATCATCCATAAACTCTATTCTTCTGTTTCAGGTTTATTTGTCATTGTGCTTTTCCCTTTGTTCCTTCTTCTGAAATTTAACTGTTTGATTGACATAAAGCAGAGTAAGAAACGCTGTAAGTGATGATTTTTCTCTTGTAACTACAGGAACTAAATCGGTCTCTAGTTCTGATCAATCACTAAATAGTCCACTATTCAGTACAACAACATGATTAATGTTAGATTATTTCTGCAAATAGCGATCAGGGCATTTGAAGACATCAGAATTTTTGTTTTCCTTTGTTTTGATTGTTTCTTAAGTTTTATTCAAATCACAAGTACCTGTTTATGTCACTCCGTGGTTCTCTTAGTACACAACAGCATGCCCACAAATGCGCACTCTTAAAAAGCAGCACTTTAATTCTCTTCACAGATTAAAAGATTTCAATTCATAATTATTTGGAATGATGTTCAGTACAGTATATGAATAGTTTTGTTTCAAAACGCAATAAATCCATTTTGACTAGTTTGGGTAAAAAGGTGTTTTCTATACCAATAAAGTGACAAGATGAAAACCACTATTTTCTCTTACAAACTTTCACATAGCATATTTAGGTTATAATAACATTAAAAATTCAAATCCATAATTTGATTTTCAAAGATTTATTATAAAACTGATTATTTTTTCCACAAAATGCAATAAATCTTTTGAAAGTAATTTTTTAAGTAAAAAAGTAAGTTGATCGACATGACAACTTGGTAAATACTAATACCATATTTACAGGCACTGGATCAAAAATACATTCAATCAGTCATCACTCCCAAAATTAATTTAACAGGTCATCTTGTCAATGCTATAAATTAGTCACAACAACAACAAAAGAAAATGTCATCATGAACAAGAACAACATCACATTAGATCACAGAATGTCCAAAATTTCCCTTACATTCAACTTCCAAATGTGCATTCATCTTTGCCATGTTATATTGATTTAGTTGACTAGTGTTATACACTGATTAAAAAATAAACATTAATGTCATTAATCAAAACACTTACTTTGTAATATTAAGCACACTGTCATTGCTGCTGTCATCCTTGGGATGTCGTTGCTGAACATTTTGGACAGCAATCAGCTTGAGAAAAATGCCTTTGAGAAAAATAATGTAAAGTTTTTCATAAGATCCTCTGGGGTCAATGTGTTAGCATGACTGAAACTTGATGCTGTCTTGTGAGAACAAGCAACAGCCGACATTTTTCCATCTCCCGCGTGCCACTCACATAAATTATTCGATTTTGATGGCTTACGTTTCTTCCCCACCACAGAAACCACAACAGGTTTATCAATGCCAACAAAAGTATTCTGTGGGATTCTATAGGATTCTGTGTGTATTCAAAAGAACGCCATTATTGTTTACAATGCGCGGAATGGTGCGTTGTGATTTGTTGAGCAAATTTATTGCATTTTGCAGTGAAGGAGGACTGGTAGATATTGGATTTTGCGTAAAATTAAGAATTTACTTTTTAATACTGACCTGATACAATACTGATTTTGGCGGTAACTCATAAAAAATGGCATTTATTGCGCTTTGAAACCAAACTCTTCATATAAAATCCACTGTCAGTTAAAAGCATGCTCTAGGTCTACATGTCATACTAAGGAATTATGTTTCTAACAACAGCTGGAGATCTGTAGTTCCAAACCCACAAGTTTGCATTGCCGTTTGTGATCACTCATTGAAACGATAGTTTCAGGAAACACCTGCAGTTGTTGAATTATGCTGTTAGTGAGGAACAATAGTTGGCTAACAAAACATAACCCTTAATGCTTTGGAGCATCATTGTTTTACAGTTATTGTGGTTCAGTTGTTTTCTCTGTATACTTTGCCTTTAGTAAAAAAAGAGAAAAGAATAACCTGTTATGAACAGTTTATTATTTCTAAAACTTTTCCATTTCTTTTCCAGGCATAAATTTGTTAAACATTGCAGCATGGACTATGCTAATGTTTTTAATGAATGCATTGGTGATCTATTTCTATGTTACATCACTGGAAGACGATACAGGTACAATTTTAAACAGGGGTAGTTTCCTGGACAGGGTTTATACTAATCCCAGACTAAAATGCATGTTTGAGCTGCCTTAATTTAAAAACATCTTTCACTGACATATCTTAAAGGTCCTGTTCTTTCTGTGTTTTAAAGCTTTGATTATGTTAACAGTGCACTATATAACATGTGTTTCGTGTGTAAAAAATGTGGTATTTTTCACACAATTGACTTATCTGTATAGCGCTGTTTTCACTGTCCTAAAAACGGGCTAATGTCTTCCTTATTCTATAAAGTCCATCCTTCAGAAATACGTAATGAGTTCTGATTGTGTAACACAGTCTCACCCCATGGCGTCAATATTCGACGACACTTGACCATGCGTCAATATGTTGACGCGGAGGGTATACCTTTCGCATCATTTTTTGACGAACTGGGGACTTCAATACTATTAAGTCCATTGCATTCTCTTTCCTATTTTCTTACCATTTTCGCGTCGGTTTAGGGTTAGATTACGCAAAATTAAACAGTGTACGCGAAATTAAACAGTTGTCACATGGCGTTGGGGTTAGAGTTAGGTACGCGAAATAAAACAGTTGTCACCTGGCGTTGGGGTTAGAGTTAGGTTTGGGTAGGGATGTCATTATGTAAATCTAACCCTAAACCGACGCGAAAATGGTAAGAAAATAGGAAAGAGAATGCAACGGACTTAATAGTATTGAAGTCCCCAGTTCGTCAAAAAATGACGCGAAAGGTATACCCTCCGCGTCAACATATTGACGCACGGTCAAGTGTCGTCAAATATTGACGCCATGGGGTGAGACTGGGATGGATTGTGTGGTTTGTTATGATTCAACAACAGCAGCTTAACTTAGCCTGAGCCGCTTGAGATTAGCTGGCGAGTGACGTATTCTTGTGGGCGGAGTGTAGTCAAAAACTCTTATATTGACGTCATTCAACCAGTAAGTAGACGGCTGTAGTCCAAGCCGGACGTACGCTGTAGGCTTTGGGAGGGGACTTCTGTTAAAGCAAATATATCGCCTGGCAGTAAACTTTGAGTTTTATAATTTTACAGATATTATTTATGCTTTAACAGCAACATTACACACTTACTAAAGTTTTAAAAACTGGGATCAGGAAAAATGTGACCTTTAGCATATACCAGAGCCATTGTTTTGTCCCAAGATGCACTTCAGTATTTTTTTTGGAAGGTTTATTTGTAAAAAGTACTTAAATGTCCTTAAATAACTAAACCCTGTCCGGGAAACTGCCCCATAAAGTATGAAAATTGAGCTAAACTTGTATATTTTAGCTTTTAACTTAAGACTGATTCCCCCTCAATGAGTATTTTTATAATACATCTTCTATGTACAGATGTTACTGGATGGATCTGTACTACTGTATTTCTACATCTGCTGTGGATGATATCAGTGTTCTTAGGCACGATACAGGATTTAGGTATAGTATTGATTATTTCTTTAAATCATTTCCTTTCTTTGACCTGACGGGAGGGGTTTTAGCAGACCAATCACAGCGCTTGCAGTCCGCATAAAACTGACGTGTTGTTATATTTTGGGTTATGTCTTAGGGTTCACGCAGGGCCGGCGTCATGGGGGGGCATTCGCGGGCAGTGCCCCCCCCGAACAGGTTGTTGTGCCTCCCCCTACAAAGTTTTTTATTAATTTAATATATATATCAAGAATAATTAAAATAAATTAAACATTGAATGTTTCATGACTTGTAATGTATAATGAGGAAAATATAGTTGATATATGTTTTCTTTAATTAAAATAGACCAGTTTCTCTGATTGGATGTATTGCCGCGTCTCACCCGTCTTAAGTCTTTAGCATATTTGTGACTTGATACTAGCAACGTGTTTTTTCGCAGCATTTTATGGATTGTGTAAAATATGGATATTAGAACATTTAGAATGAATCAGCACCGCCTGCTTCATTTGACTTAATGAAAACACAGACTGGCTCAAACTCAGAGATTAGAGGTGAGGTGGAATTTACAAATCTACAGGACACTGTTTTAAGGAAGTTTAATGTTCTTACACGCCGTCTTCAGCTATTTCAAAGGTAAGTTAGCGATGTTTTAAATTACATAAGCTTAAATGTGAAGTGTGGCTATAGACCGTTAACAGCATTACGACGTGATTATGGTAAAGCGGCTTTTTTAAAGCTAGGACGCGGTGTGCGCTGTGCTATGAAACCCATTCATTTCAATGGCTTGCGCCGCGCGAGGTCGGTTTGTTGTTACGTCGAGTAGCGCGAGCGCAGTGGAGCTCAGGTTGCGCTCACGCCGCGGTCGAAGTTCAATAGTTTTGCGCATAGTTTGTGGTCTTTTGCACTTTATACGGGAAATGAGCTGACAGTCTAGTTGTATGAGTGTGTGCTTGATGTATTTGTTGTTTTAATGTCTTGTTTTTGCAAGTTATTGTTGCTATTGCGTGCCCCCCGTTGGAAGCCGAGTGCCCCCCTGTTAGTTATGGTCTGGCGCCGGCTCTGGGTTCACGTCTATTCTTAGGCTTACGGCATACAATTGATGCAGAAACATAAATTAAGCTTTACAAAACAACGTGCTAATGAAATAGACTACATAACAGGGCCGGGTCTAGATTTTCCTTTTGCCACCAATAAAATGTCCAGCCAACCATAAAAAAGTGGGGTCATTTTATACAAATAACACCCCTTGATGTCAAACGCTAGTTTTATCAGCTCCGCCCACTAATGTCTGGTTATCTCACTCAAAGCACTGAAGTCTTCTCAGCAGTATTTAACTCATAGAAAAAGTACTACTATTCTCCATGACGGTAACTTAAAGACAACGCATCTTTAAAATATTTAGAAAAAAAAATGCAATCACAACACATGTTAAAATGAGACTTTTTATAGTAAAACATCCCCAAAATAGCACCTAATCCTTTCTTAGACTCACCTCAATATTTATTAATTCAAATACAACAGCCAATGGAAAGTCTGCAGAAGCTTTTAATGTGTTTGTTTTAGACCATAGATATATACACTAGATGTCGCCGGCAGTTCATTGGGACGAATGCGTCAAATAAACCCGCCATCTTGAAACAGCAGAGCCCCTCCTCTTTAATGCATCAGCGTCAATGTAAGCAAAGGTGCAATGGAAATAAAATCAACATAAATCATCATGAATCCGATTTTCTAGGGGTTTATTTTGGTTCGTTCCAACGGTCAGATATGTAATTAGTGCAAAGAAACTTTTAAGCACACAAACTCAAAATCAAACTTTTACTGTAGTAATGAAGGACTGTAAATAGCTATTAATCAGGTGATGATGTATCAGTACTGCTTAGCTAAAATGCTGAACATGTTACTGTTGAAGTCAATTAAAGCATGAAATAAATGTACTATGTACATTTGTGTGTGTAAATCTGAGTATAATGTGGGTTTATTATCAGTAATGAACTAATCAAGGTAATCATTCACACACACACACACACACACACACACACACACACACACACACACACACACACACACACACACACACACACACACACACACACACACAAACACACACACACACACACGCCCGCCGACAGGGGGAGACAAACGGGTCTGTTGTCCCGGGCCCAGCGTGAGGGGGGCCCAGAGGGGGGCCCAGAACTGGAACCTATGGAATAATTGTTAAAAAATAAAGAAAATATTTGATTCATTTGATTTGAAGTTCAGTACGCTCAAAATGTCCGGTCAGACTCAGCACAAGTCCGGTGCTCAGAAAATAAAATAAAAGAAGAAAATATAGGCCTTATAGAGGAAAATAGAATTCCTAATTCTCCCCATTAGGAATCTGTGACCGCATATAGTCACTGCATCGCGTGTGTTTAGAAGTCTGTGCTGTTTGCTGTGAGGTTTTTATGAGAGAAAGCACAAACTATTTAATATGTAAAACTTGAATTTGAAATAAAACTTACCGCGGAGAAGATAATGAAATCTATATCGTCTCTATTGCTATGGACGCGACAATTATTTATTATTTCAAATCCGTTTACAAGATAAATATAGATTGTGTTGTTAAACAGATGAAATTATCTTGATATAGGCTACATTCATTATGAGAAGCCTTTTCTTTTTACTGTTACACTATAGACAGTAATATATGTATTTTATATAAAACTCTATGGTCGTGACAGCACATTATCCATTATCTGTTGGTTCATGTTGGTCCAGTTTAATTCAGGGTAATCCTTTAATAAAATGTAATTATAAAATATTTTATTGTTTTGTAATATTCACAGCGCACATTCTCTCAGATCGTTTTAAAACATTTTTAATTATTCTGCAAAATTCCGCATAAATTTTGCAAAAGAAATCCGCAGAAATAGCAAAAAATAACTCCTTACACAGATTCCTTACACAGCTGTACTACTCTTGCAGCAATTAAAGCAGTTCAGATTTGTTTTTAAATGGCAAAATAGTTATATTTCTTTTTTTATTTACATTTTAGAGTATTTTGTTTGTTAAAGTTTTTTTTATGATAACCAACAAGCGGTTATAGCAGCCGACAGCAAGTTGATGACATGTTTGATGAATTGAACTCTCAAATCAACACTTCACTTGTCTATAATAACAACTATATAAAATATATATTTTCAGCATATCACAGTGTTAGTTTAAACGTTTATTATCTACACACACTATTTTTAAAAAGCGGAGGCAGATTGCTCTGCTGCTCGCAGCTGTAACGGGTGCAGAAATAAAAAAAATGAAAAGGGCTATAGCTACAAAACGAAACGAAATAAACATGAAACCGAATAAACATGCAACCTGCCTTATCTTACAACTTCGCTATGCATATGTCTTGGATGCTGTTTGCATAGATTATGCGCAGTATCCAAGGCTTTAATCTAGTCCTCCATTAATATTTTTTCCCGGTGCGCTGAAGCTCCTGCTGTAAAATACGCAACAGCTGCATTGTAAATGTGTGGCTGGCTGTGCTTATAGCGGACTCGTGCTATAGGTTAAAAGTCTTACTATGTCTGTTTTGCAATCATCGTCTGTCAAAAGGTTATTTTAATTAAATTGAAAAATATAAAAAGATGGAGAAGCCTTTAAGCCCGAGGTCCGCCCGCGTATCAGCTGTGACGTTAAAATTGACCGAAACCCGACCTGAGGGGTGTAAAAAGGTCGGGTCGGGCATGGGCTGAAATGCAGGGCTCTACCCTCAGTCGCATTCATTGAGAAAAATGTAATGCTCATCATGAAAGCTCTTTACAAAATAATATCCCTCGGGGCTTTTGGTTCAAAGGCGTGCATGTTTGGAGAAATATTGATTGAGTTATATGTTTACTTCAAATTTCTAAAGAGAGGAGTAATATTTATTCAATTATTCAATTATTAGTTCAAACACATAATATTAGCTGAAGTTGTTTTACTGATATTTCCAATAATCTGTTCATAATTCATACGTGATTATATGATATTTTGTGTCAGTATACAGTGTCAGTACACTGAAAAAAATTATTAATTGAATTTAATCATTTTTTTTTAAGTAAGTGGTTGCAATCAATTTATTTACGCTACATGTAAAACAAAAGTTTAATATTTTATTTTACTTTACTAATCTTTTTTTGTTTAAATGTAGCTTAAATAAATTGATTGCAACCACTTACCTTAAAAAAATTGATTAAATTCAATGAATATTTTTTTCAGTGTACTACATTTAAAGGTGCAGTGTGTACATTTTAGAAGCATCTAGTGGTGAGGTTGCAAATTGCAACTAACGGCTCAATACACTGCTCACCCCTCGCTTTTGAAACACATAGAGAAGCTACAGTAGCCGTCACCGGTAAAACATGTCATTGTCAGAGACAATTTAGTAAAAAAAGTTTGTCTGTTAAAGGTTTCTGTAGAAACATGGCGGCACAAAATGGCGACCTCCACGTAAGGGGACCCTCTGTGTATGTAGATAAAAACGTCTCATTCTAATGTAATAAAAACATAACGGCTCATTATAAAAAGGTCTTTATACACCCCTGATAATATAATTAACTAAATGTTTTATACAATGTATAATATGCAATATTCGTGGGTCCTGAATCTGATAATGCCAAATGTCTTGTTACCAGTAAAAAGTAAGGGGTGGGGGGCCCTCTAAGATTATCTTGTCCCGGGCCCAGGCAAGACTGTCAGCTGGCCTGCACACACACACCAGAGGTTGCGATAGACTTTTTCAATCTCCATTATTTTTTGATGAACAGTGTTTTAAAGATTCAGTCATAGTCAATTATTCCATCATTTCATGTTTTAATTATAATAATTGTCATCTTCAATAATTGTGTTCATTTCTAATCATGAACTTACAGACAACCATACAAGTTCAAACGTGTTTATTTAGAGTTAAATATTTGATTCTTACCATTTTTGAATCCATTCAGCTGATCCCCGGGTCTGGCGGTAGCACTTTTAGCATAGCTTAGCATAATCCATTTAACCTGATTAGACCATTAGCATCGCGCTCAGAAATAACCAAAGTATTTTGATATTTTTCCTATTTAAAACTTGACTCTTCTTTAGTTACATCGTGTATAAGACCGACGGAAAATTAAAAGTTGCAAATTTTCTAGGCTGATATGCCAACTATACTCTTAAACTGGCGTAATAATCAAGGACTTTGCTAATGTAACATGGCTGCAGCAGGCGTAGTAAAATTACGCACGGCCCGGAAATAGTTCCCTTGGTTACTTAAAGGTGTAGCGGAGGATTTTTTCGAATTTTAGAAAATAACTGCCTTCTTAACTTTTTTTAAAAATGCAATTGTGCAACACTCCTGATTGACAACTAGGAGGACAAATAGTCTTGATGATCCCCCCAGAAAAAAAAAATCCTCCGCAATACCTTTAAGTAACCAAGGGGACTATTTTCGGGCAGTGCGTAATATCGGTCGGTTTATGATAAATCCCACAATTGAATTTGTTAATTTATACTATTTCTTGCTTTAAATACTTTTACTTGCTTTAATTTTGTTTCAGATTTTTCCTATAGAAAGATTTTGTATGTGTTTGGATCAGTTGGTGTTGTTTTAATCATCGCTGTTGCACTGATGACTGAACTAATACTGAAAACAGGTGAGTAAACACAACAGTTTTTTGCTGTTAACAAAAAGCACTGTACACAGCAGTCATAAATTAAATATACAGTTATTCTTATGGACTAACATTTTAAAGGACAAGTTCGGTATTTTACACTTAAAGCCCTGTTTTCAGATTGTTTATGGTGAAATAGAATGGTTTTGACTGAAATTTTGACATATACGGCTGCCCCGAGAATTTTTAGGGGGATAGTGTTTCAGCTCCTACCTTTACAATGGGTTTAATGGTGCACTGGAACAATCCTTCCTAAAATGCATTAAACTTTCGTTTACAAAGACGTGAAACTCACCGAGTGGTCAGGGGTGTTCACTGGTATGCTCACACAAAAATCGCTCCAAAAGACGCATTCCAACAGGTTTTATCGTAGTTTTTGCCAACTCCATTGACTTGTATTAGTTGTGCTGTGAGGTACGGTATTACTCCGCGCCGGGAACTTTGTTTCTATTCTTGCAATTGGCAAAGGCGGATTAGCGCCACCACCTGGGCTGGAGTGTCTATTATTCAAGCTCTAAGCGGAAGAATGTACGAGTGTGAGGCGTTTGGAAAAATAGGTCCACAAGTTAACAACGAATGCTAAAACAGCTGTTGGAAAGCATCTTTTGCAGCGATTTTTGTGTGAGCATATCATTGAACACCCCTGACCACTCTGTGAGTTTCACGTCTTTGTAAACGAAAGTTAAATGCATTTTAGGAAGGATTGTTCCAGTGCACCATTAAACCCATTGTAGAGGTGTGAGGTGAAACACAAACACCCAAAATTTCTCAGGGCAGCCGCATATGTCGAAATTTCAGTCAAAACCGTTCAATTTCACCATAAACAATCTGAAAACAGGGCTTTAAGTGTAAAATACCGAACTTGTCCTTTAATGTCTCTCTTTAGTTAATGGAGATCGTACATTGGGGGATTTGAGAATTGTTGTTTATTCATCCGAAAGCCTGTTTACATTAACTGTGCTGAGTTTCCTAATGTTTCAACCCTGTGAGTATAACTTGAATTGTTTCCTTATTAAATAAAAGTCTTTTGCTGTTATGTTCATGAGTGCACATTTGAAACTTTAGTTAATTAGTAAATTTTGTTAATTGGTAAATTCTGTTACTATTATCTTTTGTATACTCTGTGTTGTTTTAAATCCAATTCTTGAGTAAATTTTAAATTAAAGTTGACATTTAGGGGATAGGTTATTGAATGCATGTGTTTCTTAAAAAGTATTTATTATATGAAGAGTTTCGTTGAAAAATGAGATAACTCAGTTTTTAACATTTTTGTCAAAACATGTTTATTATTATGTTATCATGTTATTATTTTGTTTTATGATGCTACTTAGCTGTATTTTTTAAGTTATGAAGGTTTAAATCAAAACAAACCAACTGCAGTTGAATTGATATTAATTGGAATGCACAACCAAAAAACAAGAATTCTGAAAAAAAATGTAGTTATCTCGTTTTGCAACGAAACTCTTGTCACAATCAGGCGGAATCCTTGTATTCATATTTTATATTTTTATTTGTTATAAATAATTACTATTGGTCATACTTTTAAGAAAAACAACTAATTAATCATTTATTTCTAGTTGTCTACACTGTTAGATGTCGCTGTAGATTTAGCAGCACTGTACTGTAAAAATCCACAGTACTATACTGTATGTGTACATTACAGTACAGTACTGCAGTTCATAATGCATTCTGGGTAAATTTGTTTGAGCGGGAAAATTTTACAGTATATTTTGGTCTTGATGTAACCTTGCTGTAGCCATTGCTGTAATGTGCCAGGTGTACTTGCAATAATCAGAGAAAGTGCGCCAACGTCAAATCACACAGACAGAGGGAGCGCACAACTCTTGGCTGCAGCTGAAGGAGGACGATTGATTTCTGTCAGTTCGGTAAGTTTGAAATATTTCTGTTTCATGAAAACTTAATTTTTAGTTTAAGAATGTTGTCAATAGTTTGTCACAATATTGTTTTAAACGTGCAATGAGAGAGAAAAACGGTCGCCAACAAAGTTTCAATCTCCCTCAGAAAGTAAGCTAACGTAAACGTTACACACAGATGTCTACCGCTGCTTTAACTCGCTTTACACCTTTTTAAATGAATATAGGGTTGTTTTAACTAAATTATGACGGTTTGGTGAGTTTATATTGTGTTGAAAGTGTGGTGACAATGAAACTATTTTTAACGAAATGGACAAAGACAACCCGCCAGCGCGGTCTTGCGGTCCCAGCATAACGGTCGTTGACGGCGTTTCATCCGTTCAGTTAGCGTCAGAGAAAAGTATGAAGTTCGACTGTTTGGTAAGGCTGACTCGTGGTTTTAAACAGATAGGACTTGACACGCCGTACACAGCATACTGTAGTACCGAACTCCTCCACAGAAGTGAAAACAAGAAACCTCATATTTAACTGGATACATGCATCGAACTCATCGCAGCTTTAACTTCGACCAAATATAATTCAGACCTGGGCTCATCTTAATATCAGATGAACGAAAGGGATTGCCGCGCTTATTGTTGTTGTTATTATATTACGGTAACTTATATCAGCAAAAGCAGAGAATATCTTCTCTAAAGCGTTTTACACGTCCAGTAAGTTGTCCAATACATTTTTATGGCATATTGTTTCCACCACTTCAGATGCATTACACGCTGTATATATAAGTTTCCAAAACACATCAAATCAATGCACGAAAAGAGAATGGGCTCCGCATTTACGTACCTTTGTCTTCTCGTCTCTGTCATCTGATCCTTCATCTCTTGATGTAAAAATAGTCCATTATAACATCGTGTAGAAAACTGGCATCACCAGGATTGCTCAGATTTAGGCGATCATGTTTATCTTTAAAGTGAGCAGCTAGCTACTAACTTGTTAAAAAACTTTGCGTGAAATAGTGTTACACCGCAGCCGTCCGGGTAAAACATTAAAGGGACAGTCTTTTTACCTTGTCACTATAAATCGCTATTTTCTGCACTAAACGAGACATTTTCAGAGATTTTCTGTAGACAAGATGTTATAGAATAATAATTTAAAAAAGACTTATTTAGATATTTATATATAATATATAATATAACAACTAATATATATATATATATATATATATATATATATATATATATATATATATATATATATATATATATATATATATATATATATATATTTGTTTTACAACTGACTTAACACTTACAGTAATGTTTTATTTGTTAGCATAGCATGATATTAGATTTAAACACTTAATACATTTTTAAATCAATCACTTTGTCTCTGCACAATGAACATTATCAAATATTATTAATGTTGTAAAATATAGTGTTCATTGTTAGTTCATATTAGCTAAGGCATTACCAAATGTTAAGGAATAAACTCTTATAGTAAAGTGTTACTAAATTTTCTTTTACCATTTCCTTCACAATGTCTACTTATTTCTATGGCTAACAGATTTTGTAACATTTGTCTTTTTTACAGTCTTACCATTGCTTGTAAGCTGGATTGGGTAAGATGGATCATCTTTAAAGGCACCAGGCAAGTACATGATGTACAGTTACAAGTCATGTATTTTTTCGACTGCAATATTAAATGCTTTCACGTCACATGTAAAAGTACACAGGAATGTGCTGATCACTTTTTATTTGTAGTTTACATGAGTGTCATTGCACTTTTCAGGAGTTAAGGCAGATGTGGAGGCACAATGGGTGACACCAGACACACACCAAGCACATTGTTCGGTAAGTTTGCACTTTACCACTACAGTTTCTTTAAATACCCATGTATACACTCATTCACAATTCCCACACACAACACTGTAACACGACCATACACAACATGTACACAATTGTCTTAGTTTGCCATGTAGAAATATACAAACAGAAATATTCAGACTTTGGTTATAAGAAATTTAATTTAATAATTGTATTTATTTAGCAGAGGTGTCCCTGGACTTTATTGACAAAAGATTTTGTTTTCAGAATAAAAAGTTGTGTCCAAATCAGTAACAATTGTACTTTCTGTTCAGGACATTCAATCATGACATGATCCATGTGGATGCTGTCCATTGAGGAAAGAGTTTGTTCAGCGGTAAGTGAATCTTCTGTATTTTAATGTAATTAGGTGTGGAACAGTAGAATAAGAGCAAAAGGTTTCAGAATAGGGGTAAATTCAAGGCTGAGTTAAATTTTTTAAGAATCTTTTTCTATCTTATATTTGTTGACTTAATGTTTATGATATTTCTAACAGGTTTCTGGATAGAATTAATTCCAAAGATGGGAAAAAGTGCACATCCAGACAAGGAGCAAGCAAAAAGACAAGGAACTTGGTGCAGAGAAAAGCTGTGGCCATTAACCCCTGTGAACAGCTTCATGCAGTCCCTGATTGAGTTCGAATGGACGACTTCAAAGTAAAGGCCACTGTGGTCTGTCTGCCAGTTTAATGCATTTATTTTTAGTGTTAAATGAAATTCAAGTAGAATATTTAAAACTATGGGCCAGTGTTCTTTTTACCACAGTGAAATGTTACCTTTTAGTCGATGATGGACTTTAAACTGAAAACTTCAAACTATGGAACAGTGTTCTATTTGCCAGAGTTAAATATGTTACAGCAGGGGTCTCCAAACTTGTTTATACTTGTTGATTTTATTTTATGTTACTTGATTATATGTTTATTATTGTTTAAAATCTTGTTTTAAATGTTTTGTTTCAATTAAATGTTTTTTTAAATAAAATTTTGATACAAACATTGCTTGGATTGCCTTTTAATTCATTATGTCATGTCAAGGATAGCATTTTTACCATATTAATAACTATAGATTTAAACCTAAATCTCTATCTATTTTATATAATATTATTGTATTAACTGTAATAAGTAATAAATAGTATTTATGGGTCAATATAGACATTACAGTAAATTACTGTAAAAATAGACTACTGTAATAAAATATTGTAAAATTACAGTACAGTACTGCTTTGTAACTATACAGTACTAGTTTGTGTACTGTAAAATGGTATTACAGTACAGTACTGTAAACCCAAAATACAGTAACTTACTGGCAACCGTGCTGCCAGTACCGTACTGTAAAAATACAGGGAAATCGTTAACAGTGTAGGATATACAATGTTTTTAAAAAGTAAAATTCAGTACAAAACTGTGGTGTTGTGCACCAACATTAATCTTGATTGGAAACTGTACAGCTTCTGAATACTGTTTTTAACACACAGGGATCACAAAATTTCCACACACTTATCAGGTTTGTATAATAATTTTACAGTGATTTCACATTTACTTTTAAAACAACATTTTAAACATCAGAAATGTATCATAGATGTGTAAAATTTGTGATTGTCATGACCACAGCATCTAGAAAGATGTTATGATATACCTGTTGACACAGAACAGCAGAACCAGGACCCTCAGGTAAGATGCTTTTCTAAGCCTATTGATACCCAGAAAGTGTGTAATTTGCATATTAACAAAGAATATCATCAGAGCCGGAGTGGGACTCATGGAGTTTCATGCCTTAGACCGGACCACTTTAGTTCACGCCTGACTATATAAAAATAATATGATTAAATTCTCAATAGCATATATACAGACTGATCTCACGGAAAGTCGTGTTATAGTCACAAAACATTTGATTGATTTATTCGTGTCCATGGTCCATTCAGCTTTTTTCCATGCCTTGAGAATGAATGTCTTTTTCGTGTCACTCGCACAAATTTCTATAAATAGTTTTTCGTGTGCGTGGCACGACTTTCTCTTTCGTGTCATTTTATGAATTGTTTTCTCATAGTTTTTTTCCTATTCTCTTACCACTGTGGCTTGGGATTGGGGTAAGAATCACTTTCTGTTACATTTTTAGACATCTTAACCAAAACCCCAACTCCAGACGAGAATAGTTTTTAAAGCGGAAGAAATCATGTAAACCAATACATAAAAAGTACATACTAACCCAAACCCCATATCTAACCCCAACCCCAAGCGACAATGATTCAGGGAAAAGAACATGGAAAAAAAGAGAAAACAATAAATAAAATGACATGAAAAAGAAAGTCGTGCCACGGACACAAGAAACTATTTATAGAAATTTGTGCTGAGTGACACGTAAAAGACATTCTTGCTCAAGGCACGAAAAAAGCTGAATTTCGTGCCATGGACATGAATAAATTAATCAAATATTCATGACTATAACACGACTTGACGTGAGATCATGTTGCATGTATAAGTCTGCAGTAGTGCATTGCTCTCTGCAGACTTGCAATTCATTGTATTTTCCAAATATATAATTTCCAATTCAGTGCAAATATAGTAGCCTAAACAATTATGATTTGTGCCAAAATCATGCAGCCCTACGATAAGGTATTTTATTATTATTCAAAATTCAAAACAACTACTAAAAGGGAACAAATGTGTTTGTGTTTACCCCTATATTTCTATTTAAAAAAAAATGGTGGGTCTTGAGATTGTGAAGGAGACTCAGGACGAGAGGGATCCGTGTGCAGTGCAGTTTATTAATAGCACAGAATATATTCCGACAGGTTGAATCATGATGGACAGGCACAGGTCGAGGCAGGCAGCAAACAATCAGGCAGTCAAGACAGGGACAGGCAAGGTAAACAGGATATCACAGGAATAACCCTCAGGAATAATGCTCAGGAATGTCAGTCAGGGCAAATCAAGACTTTGCAATGACTGTGTGAACGAGAGAGCACTAAATAGTCCCAGGTAATGCAGTTCAGGTGTGCCATAATTCAGGCTGTGAAAGGTCTTACAGGAAATGGAGTTTGTGGATTAGTACTCGGGTGAATGAGAGTCCCGGTTACCGGACGAGCGCTCGAGGAGATCCAGACAGAGTTTACCTGTTGGGCTGAATAAGTTTGGAATCCCAATATACAATACACAAGCAAGATTTAAGTATACAGGAAAAACAGATGGAAAAATAAAAATCTTTATCTAAATTGGTATCTTTATCTAGTAGGCCTACTTTGTATTAAAAACAAATATATAATTGACTTTCAAATTCAATTCAAATTTTCAATATATTGTTACATCTATGACTTCGATTTAGAGCACACCTAAATATAGACGCTTTTGAAACAAAACTCGTGTTCACAGCGAGTAAACAGACCGGCCATCTCCCCGTGCTCCCAATTAGCGGTTCCAAGCCTGGGCCAAACCCAGAGTAGGCGATGGGGTGAAGGAGGGATTCTGATGAAAAAACTGTTACAGGACAGAGGTGAATGACTGCTACTGTATAGAAACCTCTTCACTCTGATGATTGGCTGGATTACATTTCCATTCCTCCTGAATTTAGTTAAATAAACTTAACATAACAAACAAATGTTTTTTGTAAATATCCATGAGGTATAAAAGCTGTACTTTATTGATACTATTTAATATAATTTTTTTACTTGAACACAGAATGCACAATTAACAGATCTCGGTGAACAACATGAAGAGGAAAATAATACTGAACTTGATGCTGTGATCCTGCAACCTGAAGATCATGAAGATGGAAATGATTCTGGACCTGATGCTGTGATCTCGCAACATGAAGATCATGAAGATGGAAATCATTTTGGACCTAATGCTGTGATCCTGCAACCTGAAGATCATGAAGATGGAAATGATGATGCTGTGATCCTGCAACCTGGAGATCATGAAGATGGAAATCATTCTGGACATGATGCTGTGATCTCACAACCTGAAGATCATGAAAATGGAAATCATTCTGGACCTGATGCTGTGATCCTGCAACCTGAAGATCATGAAGATGGAAATCATTCTGGACCTGATGCTGTGATCCTGCAACCTGAAGATCAGGAAATCATTTAGGACCTCAGGCTGTGATCCTGCAACCTGAAAATCCTGAAGAGAGAAATCTCATTAGTGTCCATTAACATTAAAAAATATATTTTATACCAGTTTAGCAAGTTGGGAATTCGTTAATTTGTAGTTAAACAGTTCTGTATTTTGTATGGTATGGATATTCTATAGTCCAGTGTTTCATTTGTACAGTCGTTCTTATTGAAGAATATACAAAATCTCTGAACAAAATGTCTACAAGCATATTGGTTCCACTTTTTATTAGGTATTGAAGATAGAAACAAGTTTACTTTATCAATTGGTGCCTTACCTTCAACTTTACGTTCACTTATTTACTGTAAAGTCAAAGAGGAAATTTGTTTACAATTTGCTTCCTCGAGAAGGTGGAATGTTATGAACCTACAATGTTCATCAATGCTTGATGTCAGATTTACAGTATACAGATGGATCAGACAAGTACAAAGATTACTTTGTTTCCAAACAGTGTGCTTTGTTGTTTTCAGATATGTTGTATGGTGTTCTTACAATACTTGTTTTTGTTGTACAGTATTCAAAGTTTTCTGGGTTCGTTTTTATATGTTGGTCTGATTTCCTGACACATAAAGAACTGCCATTCTTCTTTTTTTAAATATGTTTTGTTTTTGTAAAAAAATGTTTTGCTTAAATTAACAATTTAATTACATTTATTATGAAGAAAAATCCAAATCAAATAATGGAACAAATGAATAAAAATAAAGGAAAATAATATGTATGGGGTGAAGAAACAACGCATTAATTGTAACACGGCTACTTTAAATGGCTGGGATGAAGGATTATGGATTATGGATGGATGAATGTGTGGATATCTATGCAGATATATAAACAATGTCCACCTTTAGTATATAGACAGAATTTTATTGAATTATTTGTGTTTAAACAAAAGCAAGTGTTACAACAAACCCTCTGTTCATTACAATGAACCCCACCTATGGGGTAACATTTCGTTTGCACTCCTGTCACTTTCGGTGTAATTGTATGATCATGGTAGATCCCACAGCATTTTTAAATAAAATAACGAATTTCTAGAAAAAAAATAACTGATTTAAATAAAAATAATTACGAATACAGGTTTAAAGGCTTTTAGGGCATTTCTCTTTTTAGCATTTCCATGATTTTGGCCTTGAGCTTTTAATTGACATTAAACAATGCAAATTAGCTATGGGAAGAAGCTCTCTTAAGGCATGTCATGCAGTGCTGTGTAGGTGATTAAGAACTAAAATTAAGAAACCACATTAATTGTTAGCGTGTAAAGTATACAATATTGCACTGCAAGATTTTAAAAATAATTAAATGTTTCATATAATGTTAAGTGAACAGGGCCGGGTTTCCCAAAAGCATCGTAAGACTAAGTAGATCGTAAAAACGATCGTAGAAATCATCTTAGAATTACGGGCTGTTTCCCAAAAGCTTTGTAGCTTAAGTAGCACTTGAAAATCATCGTAGATCTACGAGTGGTCTGGAGTAATCGTTCATTCATAAGTGCATCGTAAGACAACAGTGTAACAAGGTCACCTGTCCTGCAGGACAACCAGCAAATTGCACTCCTGCAATAACGATAATGTAATGTTTTAAATGTAGGCTATATTTATTTATTGGGTTTTTTTTGTGTATTTGTTTAAATTACTTTAATATTATATATTTAAATAAAAAATAACTTAAGAAATAAAATTTAAATGACTAAACATAAATTAATAAAGAAGGAAAACGTATTTGGTACAATTCTGGTAAAAGTTGGTACTAGCAAATTGATAAATGGTTCCTACCAATTGCTGCTATAATTCATCTAGGCTACAGTAAAAAAAAAAAATTTAAATGGTATGGCATCTGATTAAAGAAACCAAATAAATATTTACGGTACAATGCAATAATCCCTAATAATAAATAAACATACAGTAGATAATAAAAACAAATAATAATCTAAACTATAAGATAAAATGCAGAAGGCATTTTGCAGTGGGACGAGTCCTAACTAAATACGGAAAAGAATATTTCATTATGAACAATTTTAAAACATTTAAAAGGTTTATTATAATAAAATTATAAAAAATATTAGTGCACATCGGCTAAAGATCATTAGCCTAAACAAGCTTCTGCTACAAATTCGAGTCATTCTATTGGTGACATTTCCGCACTTGACAAACGGATAGCGACTCATAAGTAGCACTTAAAACCCAGCTGCAAGCGATCGTTTCACGCGCATCTTTAATGAACAACGAATGTTCGTTAAGTAGCTCATAGAAAGCGCTCTTAAGTGCTAAGTTTAATCGTTATCAGGAAACCCAGCCCAGACCTACAGCAAACTGCGGTTTGGACTACAGCCCTCTAATTCCTGCTTTAATGACATCACTAGAACAGTTTTTTGACTCATGGGAATAGTCCGTTGCAGAGGCGTCATGCCCATTCAAACTGAGGGGGCACCTGCCCCCTTGGTTTTTTTGAGCCAATAGATTTTGCATCCAACCTCTAAATCAAATAAGCGTCCATTAATCTGTTATTTGACTTTTAATCTGTTAATATGCACAATATTATACATTCTGTGCTGCATCCTTGTCACTTTTCGGAGATTTTCGCCGTTTTGATCGTGTTTTGATCATGTTACATTACTTTTATTCTGGCGGCAGCTGGCGCTGCAGTCAGAGCGCAGCCGCAGACGTCATCAGTGTCTGGGCGCGCTCACGAGCTCTCTGCTGTTGCTGGCTTGCTGCTGCATTTGGCTATCTGAGGAATTAAAACGTGTTAGAAACGCTCACAACATTTCCAAACCCCAGTACGGTAATGTGCAGTTAACCTTCTCTGTGTAGAAAATGTATGGTTTTAAATGTGACCGTCTCAACGTTATATTAGTAGAGATTCATCTTCTTGGCACAACGCCAAAGTTCGCCAAAGTTCACGCGGGCGCGGAATCTCACATGCTCACATGAGGTAAAATTTAATGCAAAAATCCGTTCCTCTAATAATTGTATCTAAACATATTTTTTAAAATCATTATTGAACATTAAAATCAATCACGTGGCTATAGCTGATGTCATTTTCGTTGTTTATATACTTTATGGATTTAAAATTACATAAATTTTATATGATAATGTAGTTGTTGTGCAAAATGCATTAATGACACAATTAAACAAGCCATTAAGACTTAAATAAAACATGCCGTTTCAGATGTGAATATGATGCAAATGTGTCATTATTCCGATTGAATAGTATTTGATATGAAAGTTAGTCATCACTTTTATTTTGGAGGTTTTTGCATGAAAGCAGGGGTTTTCAGATTGTTAGAAATGTAAGTGCCATGGAAAAGACTGAAAGCTCTATAATATTTCGTTTGATGTCTGTGTATACACAAATTTCTGGGAGCTGTTGACACTGTGCCCCCTTAAAAAAAATTGGTGCATGACGCCCCTGGTCCGTTGCCAGCTAAGCTAAGGGCAAGCTAAGCTGCTATCAAATCACAACACATTAAACAAACTACACAATCAGAACTTGTTATGTATTTCTGAAGGAGGGACTCAATAGAACAAGGAAAACATGAGCCGGTTTTGAGGGTGAAAACAGGTAGAGATAAGGAAATTGTGTGAAAAAAATACTGGCGCACATAATTTCACATATAACAGCTTTCTCTCAATATATTAATATACAGCCTATTATGATAATACTATGCAAATAATATGTGAAAAAGTAGCTTTCAGTAAAATTTTGTGTGCAGTAAAGCCAACATCCCCGTGACAGGGCTACACTCCATATAACGGCTTCCATGTTAATAAACCATGCAAAGAGATGTCTCTTTGTTTCTGCAGTTAAAAAGACAAAGTTAGCAATTCTGGAAACACTTTCGTTATTTTAATCATTTCTTTATTTTTATTTAATTTAAATAATTCTTATAGATTACTCATGGTTATCTGATTTAACAATTTGTGGCTTGTGTTTTATTCCCCTGCATTTGAGCATTTGTCACACAAGTTCTGCACCTTACTTGATTCTGACTTAATTTTGTTTTGTTTTTATTTATTGCAAATTCTGATTTAATTTAAGTCTGTAAATTTTGGATTGCTTTCGTGGTATGTACATTGCGCTATTGAGTACAGGGTGGTTATCTCATCAAAAGTTGAGTTACAAAACAGGTAAGCCTTTTCTTTAAATTTCGGTGATGACACGAAAAATGCACTACAGTCTCACGATTGTCTCTCTTGTGATTTAATATTATGGTCGATGTTCACTTTCAAATAGATTTCTGAAACAAATGATATAAGAATCATCAGGTGTTTCTGTACCTAAAGTAAATACAGAGATGATCAAAGTCAAAGAAAGCATGCAAGCAGATATTTATGTGCAAAATAATTAAGCGTAGTCAATAAAATCATTAATTTCAGCGTTTTTATTTTTTCTAATTTAAAGTTTAAGAATTATATATATAAGCTTAGTTTTATCGTTTACAGTAACAATAACAAATTAATTGTCATTTGTCGTTTTTTTTTTTTTTGGTCATAAATGCTTTGACGTGCTAAATCTCAAATTTGGGGCTTCCCAGGCAGCATTACATTTGTTATTAATTAGGTTTGGTTATCAAAAATGTTTTTTGTTATATCTTTGTGTGATGTTCTGTAAATCTTGGCTTTAAAATGTTATGAGGAATCATTTAAAAAAATGTTTAAACACATTGCCTTTATCAAGTCAACCCAGTATCACGCTAAAGCGTGTAATAGACACGCTGGTCCACTAGAGGATGCGTGTCAATGTCACGCTTTGCCTCCTCTAGGCGTGAAAATGACACGCATTTATGAGGATGATAACCAATAGGGGGCGATAATTTCTTATTGCCAACAACTTCAACAAGAGAAGCGACGCAGTGATATTGCGTTCTCTGGAGTTCCATGGGTAAGGCTTTCTTGGAAATTTGGTGATTAATGTTACTAAAATTGAGTAAATCCTGTGTTTATGTTAAGTCTTTGTTGCAACGTTAGCAATATAATATCACCGCTAAGGCAACAGACAGGTCAGTGCACGCGTTTGGTCAGAATCCAATTGGCTCATATTTAGGACATAATTGTGGTTCAGGTGCGGTCATTTAAGAAATCCTAAAGTTGGTGCAGCATAACATTTAATTTGCGTGTGTGGACTATGGAGTTATCTATAGTGGTTTTTACGTTACTAAGGTCAGAAACATTATTGGATGACTGTTTGATAATCAGCTAATGTATTAATCACAGAAAGCTGCAGTGACTGCATTATATTATGTTGCTAAACAGTTGTTCTAGCGTTTTTAAACCAGTAGTTTTATTAATTTCGCGCGGAATGCAGTTCGTGAAATAAGCTCTAAATGAAAAAATAACCGATTTAAGTAAATAATTGTGTTCATTGTAAATCTGCTCATCTAAACATACAAGGCGGAACCAATCGATCACAGAGATCGATCGCTGCTGACACCGTGAGCAGCACTTACATTCAGATTACAATAATATTTCACATTATAAGTGTTTTTATATCAAATAAATGCAGCCTTGGTGAGCAGAATAGATTTATTTAATTATTTAATATTATTTATATAATATAATTAGGCTAGTTTGTGCAGTTACATTTATGTCAATTGATCGTTAGAAGGGATTAAAATTGATTGTTATGTTCTGTAATTGTTGTTAATAAATCTGTCAAAAGAAAGTGTGTAAAAGTTTGACTACAGTAACCATATCTAACCAAGCTTCAAGTACCAAGATAATTATTTCATTTATTTCTCTGAATTCAGAATTCAGAACTGTTCATTTATGCAGTTTATGCTTTATTTATAGGTAGCATAACGGTTACCTTTTTTTTTACAGTTCTGCATATATAATATGACAAACCTAGGAGACTTTGCTGTAAGAGAATTAATCATGTTTTTGTTTTCTTTTCTCAGGTCCGGTCAGTACCCACCACCCTTCCCTGTTAACATCACCCACAGTTTATACTTTTTCTTAGAAAACCAACGGCTCTTTTAAGAGCCACTTCAATAGACCCTTTTACAGCCCACGTGATCAAATAGCCTGCGTGTGCATTTTGGCAACGGAAGTGATGTTATTTCTCAGTGGTTCTAACGTGTAAGCAACTCAGAAATGTAGTTTTGTTGAAATGGCTGCTGAGCAAGACAGAGGGAGAGCAAAGGATGTTATTTTCATAGCAGACATGCTTCTTGCTCAAATCAAGGTGAGTATATTTGTTGAGATTGTGTTCTTGCAGTATTGTGATAATTCTAAAGTGTGCGATTTAGAGTGCAATAATTGTGTGAACTGCTCAAGAGTTCGCTGTATTTCAGTATTACCATACAAGGCACACTTTCTTTTATGCAAGGCAGAGGAACCCAAGGGCAAAGCAACAGCCATTAAAGGGAGTACATTTAATGTCAGATAGGTGGAGAAAATGCTGAAGGAGGTCCACTACTAAAAAGAAGCAGAAGTGAAGAGATACAAAGCTTCAGCTACAGGTATCCATGTTCTACCAGATTATTTGTGATTTGTCAGCCTCATTTTTTCTAAGCTATATTACTGTGCCCATTGTTAATGCTTTCTCACAAATTATTGAACTTCTGTTTTCAGTCTGTTTATTGCCTACAGTGAGACCTGCACATTTCTGCACTTGTGATCATGCAAACATCCAGTGTAGAGCACTTCACCTGCCCGGCATGTACACCCAACAATGCTCGCTCTTTTCGCAGATGGCAACAGAAAAACCTCAGACCTTTACTGCAGATGAGACCTTTCCTTTCTGTCATGCATGCCAAGGCTCATTCAACCAAGTGTCAGGTAATGCATATTCTTTATCGTACCATTTGAAACTGTATTTGTATTACTTATTAATACACTGTAACTGTTTATGGTTGTAATATAGGTGTCACACATTTGTTAGATAATCTGGCAAAAATCAGGAAGGTGCTGGTACAACTGCAGTTGAGAAGGTCGAAATGGTCAACAGCTACCTGTCTCGTTGTGGCCTCACAACCAAGTATCTAATTGATGCCTATTTATAATATTTTAGGAAACCTGTCTTTATTTTTTCACTTTTTTATTCTTTCTGTCTAGTACTTTGAGATTGCATAAGAGTAAGCTGTAACTGTTCAAAGTACATAAAAAATTGGCATGTAGTTCTCTCTTAAATTTTAAACTCAATTGTCAGTTTCTGGATTAATTGAAATACCACAAGCATTAATGGGACCTTTCTTCCTTCATCACATACATGTCTTGTTAATAGCCAGGAATGACATGCTAACTGTCCATGCTATTGGGTGGAACCAACGGAAGCAAGAAGGCCTTCAGCATTATCCAGCAGATACATCAAGGTCTTATATTATGACTGAGTTATATAGACAAAAAGATTTTTCTCACTTTTAAAGATTGCAAGGACAAACATATTTTTATGGCATTCTTTCAGAAAGGCTGAGTCTCAGAGACGGGAAGATTTGAGCAGTGAACTGGGGTGTCCTGAGAACATTGTGAATCAGTGGGTACAAGATGTCAGACAAAAGGCTACTGATGGTAATGTATTTTATGGACATTATTGAAATTGGTTTACAATATTGCAGTGTGATAATCAATTTTGTAACTGAGAATCTTTTCCATGTATAAGTATTTAAGTAAAAGTATGTCCTGTTTTAATGGCAATAAACTTGTAAACTTGTGTCCTTGTAAACTCCTTTGAGACATTAATTTGATTTGGGACATGTACAGCCTAAAAGACATCATAATCATTTACTTGTATTATTATTTTTGCTTTAGGATTTGGTATGTACCAAATGTGATGACCTACATAACCTTCAGAAATGAATTGAACAAATGTTTCTTAGTCTTCATCGAAAAGCCAGCCTTTATAATCACACTGGTATGTTGATAACTCATCTAAAACATTTAGTCATTTTTGTTGATTGCAGTTATACCAGGGGTATGTTGAATGCTGTATTCTGATTGGCTGAGAAATGTTCTGTGGGTATGCATTAATTTCTGATAACTGCACACCTAACTTGTCAAATGTCTTGAAAATAGGCACCAGAGCAATGTTTGTGGTAACTGTGGTATAAGAGGAATAATTGACTCCAGTCCTTTGAATTATTTGAAAATAATGCACACCTGCGGACAAGGCCGTAGCCAGGATTTTTCAAATACCGAGGACATTTTTTTTATTATTTACATTTTTTCCATATTACAGAATAATAATAAACATGTCCAAACTACGACATTGCACAAATGTAACTGTGTCTGTGAGAATTTTGTTGGTGACTTAAAGCATCCAAAATAAATCAATCGTTACATTTCATCATCTGAAGTGCAAGTCACCCTTTGCCTAGAAACTGCAAAACTGTGTCATTTTTTCAAGAAGCTTCTTAAATTTTCAATTTAGGATGAATTTTTAAGAGTATAGAAGGAGTTTATATATAATAAGGGCTCTTAGTGGCTGCTATTTCTTTAATATTCAGTGTAAGTCATCTATTTCAAAAAATATATTTTTTGGTTTCTAATAACAAAAATTAATCTGTTTGGCACAGCTATATTTTGTCTACAAAAGTAATTTCAAGCATTTAACCATAAGCCTTCAGATTTAATGATTTTTAAGAGAATAGTTAACATTTTAGTTAAGTGACCTTAAACTTTTGAGCAGTAGTGTAGGTTTTAATCTCATTGGTAGCCGTATTGCATCCCATATTGTAGGCTATTTGCTGCATAACCTTTAACTTTCTCACCTTCCCTCCTTCTCTGCTCATCTTTTGCTGGCTTTCCAAATGATAGTTAAGTTTGTTACAGCCTTTTCATTTTTATTTGCTTTATTAGATTAGAATTACAGACGCGGAGAGACTCTTTCTTACGTTGCATGTTACATAAACATTCTTGCCTTTCTTGCATACTATTCTTGTATAGAAGCAGTGCTTATTATACTTTGTGTTTGCGACCGCTACCTTTGAGCTTGTTGTACTTGCCATCGCTCTGTCGTTGCGGGTGTGAGGGACTCGGGCGGACTGCACGTGAGGACCGGGATGTCTGTTAGTGTCTAGCAGCAGCAGAACCCACTGCTCGTTGAGTGTAGAGAATGATACTCTCGTGTCAGTCTCCAACCACGACAGAAAAGATCGCTAGATTTGTCCTTTTTCGCTTTTTTTAAGTTGCTAAATCTAGCGACAAAGTCATCAACAAGTTAGCAACACGGCACTGCTCGGACTGTGCATGTACATAGTGTATGAGCTATTCCTGCTTCTGGTTGGCTAACGATGGAAATTCAGCCAATCATCATTGATTATGTGGTTGTCCCACCCCCTCTAACATAAACAGGCCAATCATCATAAGTTATGTGTTTCCCACTCCTCAACACACAAAAACATTGCCTGTCTGATGAGAGTTTACTCGCTTCAGTGAGATTAATTATACTAATGCGCAGCATTTTAATGTCAGTAACGCAGTAAGGAAACAACGTTTATATATAACGCCGTTATTTCCATCACTGCACGTGATGGTCCGTAGATGCATGGATTGTCTCGTCGGCTATTTTCACATTAAAATGAAACGAAACTTCAAGAAAAAACTACCGAGGACATGACCTCGGTGTCCTCAATGGTAGCTACGGCCATGCCTGCGGAGCATCCAGTTTGCGTCGTGCCTCATTGCACCAAATGTGCTTTTGCACCAAAAGTGCTTTTGAGATAAACAACAGATAAAGAACAAACATAATATTTTTGTCTGTACTTTTAAATTATTGAATTACACAATTACAATATTCATTTTAATTTTACTGCTACTCTGAAGATTTAGTCCATAATTTTTCATTAGGGTGATGTTGAAACTAGGTCTTCAGCAGGCTTACACCACATGTGATATAAGGAGAATTATTTAAAGGCTCATAAGCAGCAAAGAAGTTGTTCTTATATAGATATAAAGATAATGGGAGACAATCTTTACTGTGTGAGTGTTTCTTTTTAACCTCTCATAGCCAAATTTCTGAATCAAATATTTTGCACCCTGCACCAGATTATGGGCTGTACATGCACTGCTTTTGTTTTGCTTGCTTTTCAGAATATACCAGTCAAAATTGTGTTTAAGATGTTGTTATTTGTGTGACTTCAGAATCCAGCAACACCCTCACCAAGAAGATTTTTTTGATGTATACATGTCAAAAGTGCGCCTTCAAGAAGCAAAGATCATTGTGATGAGGGAGATGAGACACCACTGCACCGCACCTATCTCAGAAGCCTGGCTAGGAACATCAGGAAAATGATTTCAGAAATGTCTTCAGGCAAAAACAGTGGTAAGAGGCTAACTTTTATTACCATCTTGCAATGATGCATGCCATTGGTTTCTATAAATAAGGGTTACAACAGTCTCAAGACACATGTTAGTTTCACATTCTGAAAAGTTCCTTTGTCATCTGGTGATAAAAATCACAGATAATCTAGATGATTAGACACACTGAATAGCAAATACGACAATAAAACCCCACTCATTTTTAGATCCTGAAGTGTTACGTTATAGTTTTCTTGTGGTTGGATCACAAGAAAATCAAGACACAATGAAAGCATGGCAATTGTTGTATATAGTTTAGAAAGGAGTACATGGAGGTATTTAAATTTATTTCCTAATAGTATAATGTAATTAGTAATACTAATGTGAAATCTTTAGGAATATAATTGGACCTTAATAATGAAAGCAGTATTAACATACAGTAATGTACAAAATAAGCCTCAAGTAAAACCTCTAAGTATTTTCATGCATCCCTTCAATTTTTCCTTTTAGGCAGTTTAAGTGAAGAGTGTCATCGCTGGCTACGGTGTCGTCTTCAGAAAAGGCTTGCAGATGTAGAGAAGTTGTTCCAAGTTTGCTCAAGTTACAGCCAGGCTTTAGGACAGTGTTCTTCACTCACAACCCTGGAGAGCCGGTGTCCTGCAGACTTTAGCTCCAACCTTAATCGAACACATCTGAGAGCTAATCAATGTCTTCATGATCTTTAGAAAATCACAGGTACGTGTGTTTGATTAAGGTTGGAGCTAAGCTCCGCAGGACACCGGCTCTCCAGGATAGAGAGTGAAGAACACTGCTTTAGGACCAAATGCTGTTTCTCTGCTGGAGGATGAGCCCGAGGAGATACTGGAGGACCACAAAGAGCTGGATTATGAGAGTTCAGATGACATTTTGGATTTGGAACTCTGAACTGGTGTATGCATTTAGACTGTGTGTCACACTGAACTGCAGGTGTGTTTCATGGAAAACATAAAACTATTTGGAAATGTAATGAATGTCTGATACAGTGCTTTTATTTTAGACAACCGTTTCCTGCAGTCTGTAAGCAACATTAGCCTCATAGATTGATGGGAAACTACTGTTAAATAAGTTTTTGTATGATATCTCCGTTTACAAGCAGCAGGTTAGCTATTAGGTTTCCCCTCCACCTCCGATGTTTCACAGACTACTCCTACAGTCAACTGTGTTGCTACAACTTGCAAATGCCACAATCCTCTTGCAATGGTTACTTCACCAAACTGTGCCCATATCATCTTGTCAACATAATGACATTTACTGTAAAAAATGTGCAAATCGATTTTGCCTGTGTTACATATGTTACTATTATTGTGTTATAGTTTTATACTGTATAAAGTTTTTTTCACAGTGAGTGTGGATACTTTTGGAGTGAACTAACTGTATGTCATTAGATGAAATACTTTCCATAAATGACTGATCAATAGCCTACCCATATTTGATGCATGAGTTAATACTGTTGTTACCTTTTCAATGAAAGGAAATGTTTTACAATGCCATTTTCTTGAGGTAACTATTAAACTGTTTCATATATGTACCTCCAAAATTGTTTGCTAAAGCGTTGTTTTCTTTCCCTGTTTTGAAAATGAGATGTAAAACTACTTTATTTATTTATGCTTTAAAAATATATGATAGTTTAATACAGGGTAAATAATAAAAACTTGTTAATTAGTTAGTATATACAGTTGTGTTGTATTATTTATGGCATAGTTGTTATAATTAATACCTACAAGTTTTTCATTACACTGCTGCATAACTTTGCTCTAGATAGGGTATTAACACTAGACAGTTCAAAGATGATTAACTTTTAAGTTATGTATACTATAAATACATATATTTACGTATGTGTGAATGCTTTTGGTCTTTGATTAAATGCTTGCCAGCACGGGAAAGTGCTTTGTAAATAAAGTTATTTTTATTATTTGCTGTGTTTTCTGTATTAAAAACCTAAAAGTTAGACATAATAAACTTAACCCAAAGAAAATGAATACAATAGGATAATTGGAGACCCTAAAATTTCTCTGGAGTGTTGTTTCTATTAGTAAATCAGTGATGGTGACCCGACTTGAGGGTGTTGCAAACACCGCGTAGCCCAGCCAAACGGATAAGCAATGGATGGAAAGAAATAAATAGCCAGCCCCTAACATTTAGTGCCTAAATTTAAATCTGAAATTATAAATAATGACATTTTAAATGATTTCTTAGCAATATCAGTATCTTTTTCCCCCAATACGTTTACCTTACTTAGGCCTATGTGTCTGTGGTCAGGCTGTTAGCTTAGCAACTAGCATGAACTCGTTTGAATTCTTACAATATGTTTTATTGTTTGGTCTGTTAGAAAGTCACTTTATACTATAGTTCTTTTGAGAAGATGTAAACAATACTGGTCCAGAGGCACTTCCTGTTTCAGTTTGTGACTGTTATTTCACACATACTATATCATTATCTTTAAGATGTTTGTTTAACTTTTTGACTCAGTTCTATATGTTCTGTTGGTTTAATTTATCCCAACATTTATCTAGTGCTAAAAAACTGAAACAGGAGTGCTTCTGGACCAATGTTGTTTACATCTTTTGAAATGGTCTATTTACAACCCTAGTTTGCAAACCTAAGAACTACATATTTAACAGTCTATAATACACTGCAACAGGGAAATTATTTGTATAGTGTCTTTCATGTCTGGAATATTAAACCCTAATGGAAAAAACAGCATAGACCAGCATAATTCCCATGCTGGTTTGGTGCTTGTTTAGCTGGTCACCAGCATACCAGCACCAAAACACAACATATAGCATGCTGTTCTTGCTGGTATGACCTGCATGGGATTGGTGCTGGTATGCGATGACCACCAGCACCAACCCAGCATGGGAATTATGCTGGTCATCAGCAAACCAGCACCAAAACACATAATTTCCCTGCTGGAAAAAAACAGCATACCAGCATGAGTATGCATTTAGGGTTATGCAGAAGTGAAGCACAGTAGTGTTGTCAGAATTAATAATTATACATGACAGCAAAGTGAAATTTAATTTGTATCATGTTTTGTGATGCTATCTATTAGTGATCACACCAAACAGTACTCCTCATGATGGAAGAGTTCAAGGGCTTTGTAAAACAGTTCGTCTCATCATTGTAGTCCCTTTCCTTTTCTGAATGATGAGACTCACATATATGCATCATTTTTATAGTTCAGAGGTCAATATATCAAAGCAAAGCAACTGTATATTTGGTTTAGTCCTATGACAACATTTTTAATTTCACTCTGCCCACTCAGCCCTTGTATCACACATTTCAAAGACATGAAATGGTCTGTCAGACATAGTATTCAATTCCTTAATGAATTTTTTTCTTATTTGAATCAAACACTACTGTGGGCCTCATAACAGTGTCATTATAGATGGCCTTCAAAGCAGCAACAGTTGAGGGGGGCTGATCACATCCCAATTAGCTTCAAGTAATGTACTGCAGAACTCCAGTGTCCATCCTCTTAATTTTATGTCTGTCTGTTTGGGCTGTGCACATATGGGTAAGTGGTTATTTTCAGAATCATCATCTAATTTAAAGAGCTATTATATGACACACTGATGTTTTAAAACTTTTCTATTGCTCAGAAGTTCACAATGCATTTGGCAACATTTAAATGATGGTGTGATTACTCAACACCTTATGTATTGTTGGTTTATATATGTTGCATACTGAGACTATTTCTGGTGCACTTCTGTATTGTTGTTCTTGTGTTGCTCTAAATGCTACCTCATTTGTAAGTCGCTTTGGACAAAAGCCATCAATCTTCAAGTAAAAAAAGCTTTGTATAGAGTTGTCTATCAACATTAAAAATTAAGGTGCTCTAAACCACATCATTTCCATTGCTTGATAGATAAAATGTGTAGATAAAATATGTGATCAATTAGAATGGATGATTGATTTGTTTTTAACAACACAAGACAGGCAGAACAAAATATCTTGTTTCTAGAAACTAAACAGTTTTCCTATAAATAATACAGCAGCTATGGATGTTTTTTATTCTCTGAGCAAATACATTTTATGTTGTCTTGAATGTTCACCAAGTAGACTTTTTAATAAATAGTGTGTGTGAAAATAAAGAAACCAATGAATTCCTCAATGTTTATTGAAAAAAGTAAAGTAAATAGACTCACTGTACTTAACATCATTACACCACAGTAGGATATAACATCGATTAAAACAGTTAAATTGACAATAATTTGGTTGCAAAACAGTTTTAACAGTATTCAGTATTAATATCCAAAAAAGTGCAAAAAAGCAAGTGAAAGGAGGAGCAATAAAAGGGTCCAGGAAACAATGGTTTGTTTAAAACATAAAAGAAAAACAAGTTACACAGAGAAAATAATAGTGCTTCTTATTGTATCAGGTCCCCAAGAAGATGCCGAAGCACTAACAAGTGTCCCCATCCGCCACCCACTCCAACGGCCACTTCTTTTATCTGTAACACAAAAAGAAAAAATGCAATTACATGTTTGGTTGTGCAAATAAACTATAGACACATTAAAGGAGAACACCACAGTTTTTCAATATTTACTATGTTCTTACCTCAACTTAGATGAATACATACATATCTTTTTTCAACGCGTGCACTTTGTACAACGCTTCTTGAATGTGTTAGAATTTAGCCTAGCCCCATTCATTCCTAAGGATCCAAACAGGGTTCAATTTAGGAGCCACCAAACACTTCCATGGTTTCCACACTTTCCATGTTTTGTTTTGTGCCACCATACTTACTCGTGTAACTACTCATGTAAGAGTCTTTAAATATGGAAAACATGGAAGTGTTTGGTGGCTTCTAAATTCATCCCTGTTTGGATCCTAAGGAATGAATGGGGCTAGGCTAAATGCTAAAGCATTCAAGAAGCACTGTACAAAGATTAAGTGCACGCATTGATAAAAGATATGTATTCATTTGTCTAAGTTACATAGTAAATATTGAAAATGGTGGTGTTTTCCTTTAAGACACACATTAAAACTTCAGCTGTTTTCCTAAAGCTGTGTTTTGGTGGGGTTTTATTAAATCACAGTAGGATATGCAAGTCAATAATGCAAAAGAAAGCCTTCATTGTTCTTTTACATCAATTTTGTGTTAAAGCATTACTTGACTTATTGCATTTTGTTCTGGTAACTCCAAAGAGAGGAATGTGAAGTTCACATTTAACTTTAAGACAACATATGTGATAAATGAATCACAATGTTAACATTGTTTATGTCTCAATTTGGTGTTTTTAACAATTAAAGACAAGCCATGTGCAAATTCATTATTCAACAACTTTGTCTTTAATTATATGGAGAAAATATTCCGCAGTCTAATTCCCGTAGTTTAAAATCACCTGTGTTTCCAACGTCACAAACATAATATAACCAATCACACCAACACAGTTGAACGCGTGCTTCAGTAGTATGTATGTATGTATGTATGTATGTATGTATGTATGTATGTATGTATGTATGTATGTATGCATGCATGCATGTGTATATATACACTCTAAAAAATTTGCTGTAATTTTGCAGCTGGTTGCCAGTAACTTACTGTAGAAAATAAAGTCAAAAAATGTTTCATGTTCATTTAACTTTGAACAAAATGTTGCCAGTAAATAAAATAAATGTAAAATCTACAGTAAGTTACTGGCAGCTAGTTGCCAGTAATACCCATTAATACTGTAATTTCTACAGACATTTTTTACAGTGTAGTCTAAGCTCAGCAGTTATGCGTCTAGACAGTGGTCACCAATCCTGGTCCTTCAGGTGTGTTTGATTAGGGTTGGAGCTAAAATCTGCAGAGACACCGTCCCTTCAGGACCAGGATTGGTGACCACTGGTCTTAGACCATATACATGTAAGTAGATGCTACATACAGATGTTTTAGCTGTGCAATTGAGTAGATTAGCATATTCATAGATCTGCGCATACAATGTGACAAGCAAAACTTTTTTTATATTATTATATTATATTATTTTTTATTATGATGTTCAAAGATGCATTTTAACTGATACAATTCTTGACTAGAATGAGACTTTAAAGAAAAGCACATGAGCAAGGTAACAGGGAATTCTATATAAATACCTAGAGACAAGGAAAGCTCATTTTGCAATGATGCCAAAATCTAAAATTTTTGTCTCAACCTTATCTTCTACAAGGAGTTTAATGGGTTGACAAATCCTCAGAACTATGACTTTACGCAGGCCATTTAGTTTGGGCATACTAACTTAATTTCATTATTTGTCTAAATTGTTTTGCATGTTAATTGTGGACAGTAGGTGTTAGTGGCAATTAGATATACTGACAACAGATTAAAATTAACAGTGAACATGCCACTTCTCATTGGCATGCGTTTTAACACTGAGACGTTGTACATACCAAAGTTTGCACGGCTCCCACTCCACCTGCTTCCATTTCTGGCCCTAAAAAATAGTGGGACTTTTTTAGTTTCAAATATTTACTGTGTTTAATAATAAGTTTAAGACCATTACATCAATAACAAAACAAAATAAAAAAAAAACTATATCATCCCTTTTCAACTGGAACATTATATAACCTGTGTATTGTTTGAGTTGTATTACATTTAACCTTAATAACTCTGGATTTGGCAACCCTCTTCACAGGGTAAAAATCCTGTCTCCCTGTCACATTGTGTGGGCATTCAGAATTTCTGAATAATACATTTTAGAAAATGGAATGGGAGTAATAGTCTGACATTTTTTTATATACACTCCTTAAATCAAATCCGTACTTTCCCATAGAGTGCAAGAACCACCATGTACAACAGTTTCCACACTGCAGATAAGTACTGTTCATTAATTGTAATACACTGTAATACACTACATACTAGTGCTGCACAATTAATCGCATGTGATTGTAATGCGCATCTCGTCAGTAAATCTCGTCCTTGTTTAGTAGTAAATGGCCATCAGCTGCTTTCAGATGGAGCGACATTTACTACACAGAGCCATAGTTCACTGACAAGAGGGGAAATATTGCATTAATAATCGCACGCGATTCATCCTACTACATAAATATCCCCTCCTGAATTTAAAGGCCATTGCTGATTAATCTAGTTAGATTGTGATCTTTTTCCCCATCAACCAATTCAAATTTAGCTTAAAAGTCATTTAACTGTCCGTTGTCAACACACCTTTCTTTGATCTGGCCGCACTGTAGTCAGAGCTGGAAAGCCTTCTTTCACACCATCTGTTAACAACAGAGAAACAGTTAAAATGTAGAAATTATTATGAAAATTAGTCACAGTTTATAATAAAAACTTCTTTTCATAAAGGCTGCACACGGTGAGCACTGGACGCAAAAGGTCTTGTACAGTCAGTAAGAAATAACGCCATCACAGTAAAGTAATCACAACAAAAAATAGCCTATTATTCCACAGCTTTATAATCTCAAATAGACAGTTTATACTTGCATGGACACTTGCACGTGACTGGGCAACTGGCCAATGAAACATGATCATTAGCAGTTCCAAGTGTGCTCTAAATCTAACGCAACTAAGCCACACAGTCAACAGAAAGTATGCCGTTTTTCTTTATGATATTATGCAATGAAATATTGTGATAAAGGTACAGAGTCAATATATTTTGCCCCCCTAACTGGAGCCCACCAAAACGATGTCTTAGATATAGGCAAACACAGGCATGATTTAAGTTATGACAACAGCATTTCATGGAATTTGCCAAACACACACAAAACTGTTATTTGATTGATGGTACCTCTCGTCAAAATTCATGCAATGCTGTTTTCATTACTTAAAGTGGTGGCCAAAATGATTAGAACACCTGACAGATTATTAAACCCACATGGGCTATGAGATAACATTACCGATAAAGTTCTGAGGAAATATATTGACACTATGCCAGAGAGATGTGCTGCTCTAATTGCTGCAAAAGGTGAACATACCAAATAATAAAGTTAAAAGTGGATAAAACAGTACGACTTACCTCATCTGATATTTGTTGTGCTCAAAGCAACCATTGTTATGAAAAGTAGTCATGTTTTGGAAACAAAAAAAATCTATATTTCAGATCTGTCAGGTGTTCGAAAAATTTTGACCACCACTGTATATAAATATCAATTTCTGCAATTCCTATTCCAAATGCTTTGAATGCAGGGATCCCAGGACTCTTAATTTGATTACAGTTTCACATTACACAAAGTAAGAGTATGGTTTTTTATAAAGCTTAGAATTTATTTTCAATGCACTTCATAAAGCTCCTTTTTTGCTTACCTTTTCCAAGAGAAACTGGAGAGGCTCTTGGGGGTCCATCTGGGTAATGGGTTTCTTTTCCCAGATGCAGTGGGGTTGCATGGTGTCCTGAGGGCCCTAAAAGGGATACTGGCTGTCAAATTGGGGAGTTTGGTGGTCCAATAAGGGCTGCTGGTGGTCCAGTTGGAGCTGCTCTGGTATGAGGCAGGGCCACTGGTACCTGGAGATCAGGTTGGGCCATTTGTGGTCCAGTTGGAGATTCAACTCGGGCTGATGAGGTTTTATTGACTTGTTCTGCAACACCTTGTGAGGTCCCGCCTACATTTTCGAAATACAGAATTATTTAGAAAACACTGATCAACCGTTTTAACAATTTTATAGACCAAACACCTAAACAATTATTTTAAGAGAAAAACAACAATAAAAATAATCATAATAAATTGCAGCCACAGTAGTAACAAGAGATGTAGACCTTACAAATGTAAAAAGTGCTTATTGTTCTACCAAACAGTAATAATTTAAAATAGAAATGTGATGGATGTTTGATAGTCTGGATGTTGACCAATTGTGCCACTTGTTCTACTGGTATACTGAAATTGTATAACTACAATATTTACTATTTACAGTGTCTACCAATTCAATGTGATAGTTAATGTTATAAACAAATGATAAAATATATGCAATTGTAAAGTAACTCTGATAGGACCAGTGTTATCACTTTTAGGGGTGGTTTCCTGGTCAGAGTTGATACTAGTCCCAAAGTAAAATGCATGTTTGAGCGTTTTAATTAGAAAAACACCTTGTACTGACATATCTTAACATACATCAGTGCCAATGTTTGGTCTCTAGATGCAGACACTGGTTCCTTGATTAGTAGTAAATCACCATCACCTGCTTTCAGATGGAGCAACATTTACCACACAAAGCGAAGTACACTGACAAGCTACGCAATATTGCATTTATCATCGTTGACAAATTGCCTGTGACAATGAACTGGATATTGCCTAGCTTTTCAGAGAAACACAGCTTTGTGTAGTAAATGCTGCTCCATCTGAAAACAGGTGATGGTGATTTACTACTAATCAAAAAACTGACTTCACTGATGAGATGTGCAGGACAATTTCATGCAATTTATCCTGCAGCCCTATTTGCAAGCATTTGTAGAATAAAATGTCAACCCTTTAATCCACATTAGAGTTCAAGCTTAGTTTAATATCGTCTGTCGTCCTGTGTCTGGACTGGATCATCTGGTGTGTGCATTTAATTTTATTTTAGATTAAACTGACAACCAAGCAGATGGAGTTATTAATGTTATTTTATTGATACTTAAACATGATCAGCTACATAAAGCTAGCTAGCTTTTAACCTCTCCCAACACTTGAGAGCAGTCGTAGCTGCAGTGATAGCTGCCCACTGTTCTGTGTGTGTGTGTTTACTACTCACTAAGATGGGTTAAAAGAATACTTCACACTGTCATCATTTACTCACTCATTATTTTAAACCTATATGAGTATCTTTAGTCCTTTGAATGCTAAAGATGATAATTTGATGAGCAAGGATGGCAAGGATGCAGTTGACAGTACTCAGTGACTTTCATAGTATTTGTTTTAACTACTATGGAAGTCAATGAGCAACATCATCATACATTATCAAAATATCTTTTGTATTCAATAGACAAAGGGAATTCATGCTGGTTTAGAACAATGTCAGAATGAGAAAATAATGACAATGTTAATTATTTGGGTGAACTATCCCTTTAAATTGCATGGGTCACTTTCGAGCATGCATTCAACACGTGGTATGTGTGTGTGACACATTTGTCAAAAGTCAGTTGTAAACTAAAAACATCAATCACAATCTGAGTACTACATTAGTTGAGAGAAGGCACCACATATTTACCTGTAATTTTTAATACATAAAAAAATAATCTTACCTTGAATAGGTTCTTTAATCTTTCCAAGCATGTAATGGATGTCTCAGTCAAGTGACAACGGGGTGTCAGAACCTCAGACCCCCAAGCATTTGGTTTTCTTCCAGGCCTTGACAAATACAAAACATAACAAACACGCAAAATAACATATATATGTTGTATGTATGTATGTATATAAAACAATAATCGCAATTTAATACCAGCATATCTTCCATATCTTCATCATGCACCCAGCTCTCCCACTTCTGATCAAATTTCTTCAGTTCTTTTTTACCCTGAGCTTATGTGGCTGCTCTACCTTGCATGTGTTGCAGGTTTTGCAAGCTACATTTAGTTGTGTATGGCAGACCACACACTTTCTAGTTGTTGACCCCTGGCCTGGCATTTCTAATAAAAATAAGAGTAAACGGGAGAGAGTGAAAGAGACTTTGAGAAGTACAAAGCAGGCCAAGATTATAAAATTAAAAAGCAATACTTACTTGATGAGAGTGAGCGAGTTGATTATTGAAGTGGCTCTTAAAAGAGCCGTTGGTTTTCTAAGAAAAAGTATAAACTGTGGGTGATGTTAACAGGGAAGGGTGGTGGGTACCGACCGGACCTGAGAAAAGAAAACAAAAACATGATTAATTCTCTTACAGCAAAGTCTCCTAGGTTTGTCATATTATATATGCAGAACTGTAAAAAAAAAGGTAACAGTTATGCTACCTATAAATAAAGCATAAACTGCATAAATGAACAGTTCTGAATTCTGAATTCAGAGAAATAAATGAAATAATTATCTTGGTACTTGAAGCTTGGTTAGATATGGTTACTGTAGTCAAACTTTTACACACTTTCTTTTGACAGATTTATTAACAACAATTACAGAACATAACAATCAATTTTAATCCCTTCTAACGATCAATTGACATAAATGTATCTGCACAAACTAGCCTAATTATATTATATAAATAATATTAAATAATTAAATAAATCTATTCTGCTCACCAAGGCTGCATTTATTTGATATAAAAACACTTATAATGTGAAATATTATTGTAATCTGAATGTAAGTGCTGCTCACGGTGTCAGCAGCGATCGATCTCTGTGATCGATTGGTTCCGCCTTGTATGTTTAGATGAGCAGATTTACAATGAACACAATTATTTACTTAAATCGGTTATTTTTTCATTTAGAGCTTATTTCATGAACTGCATTCCGCGCGAAATTAATAAAACTACTGGTTTAAAAACGCTAGAACAACTGTTTAGCAACATAATATAATGCAGTCACTCCAGCTTTCTGTGATTAATACATTAGCTGATTATCAAACAGTCATCCAATAATGTTTCTGACCTTAGTAACGTAAAAACCACTATAGATAACTCCATAGTCCACACACGCAAATTAAATGTTATGCTGCACCAACTTTAGGATTTCTTAAATGACCGCACCTGAACAACAATTATGTCCTAAATATGAGCCAATTGGATTCTGACCAAACGCGTGCACTGACCTGTCTGTTGCCTTAGCGGTGATATTATATTGCTAACGTTGCAACAAAGACTTAACATAAACACAGGATTTACTCAATTTTAGTAACATTAATCACCAAATTTCCAAGAAAGCCTTACCCATGGAACTCCAGAGAACGCAATATCACTGCGTCGCTTCTCTTGTTGAAGTTGTTGGCAATAAGAAATTATCGCCCCCTATTGGTTATCATCCTCATAAATGCGTGTCATTTTCAAGCCTAGAGGAGGCAAAGCGTGACATTGACACGCATCCTCTAGTGGACCAGCGTGTCTATTACACGCTTTAGCGTGATACTGGGTTGACGTGCACAGACATTTTGAGGGGCAGGGGCTCAAGTGAAATAAAGGGCACTTCTCATAATTATGTATTTTTTTTTTTTTTTTAAACAAAAAAGTATATATATTAAAGCAATTCTGACTTCCTTAAAAAATTTTAAAAAGTTAATTAATTTTATCTTCCTCAAATTCACGCAATTGTTTCATTTTCAAAAGATGTCTACAAAATAATCAGTTCACACAGAAAACATGGTCTCTCTCCTTAGTATTCTAGGTTTATAGAGCAGCAAAGGAAACCATTCCACAATGTGCATGTTTTGAAAACATTAAATTACACATTAATTACAAATTTGTTAAAATGCTAAAACCAAAATTGTGACTGCTGAGTAGTGCTACATGCCAATAAATGCTATGTGCTATCGTTTAGCTGAAGTTCTATTAGTTTGCAATTAGTTGTTAATCAAAATCTGTATTTTTGTCTGATAAGGGCTCAAAATATAAGGTCTGTTTACTTATGTGAGCTTCTGGCATGAGCCTCAGAGCAGAGCTCAACATTATTATTCATGACCCTTTCAAATAGGGCAAAAATAGACCATTTCATTCAAATGACAAATTCTAGGCTTGTAAATGGACATGTAAAACGTTTCTGGATAATTTTTGCACTTAATAAACTGCCTTCTTTGTCAAAGAACAATTTAACATATTATGGCAACACATCCTATGGCACCTTTAATCTTAGGTTTCATATTTATTAGTGTTACACATGTCAGAAACAACAAATATAGATTAGGCCTATTTTATTTGTATTTTATATTTAACTTTTTGGTGATGTCAGTAAAAATTCAGACTGGCCAAGTAAAATACTGAACCATCAGATTTCTTCCCAATCTACTCCAGCAATCCAGTATAACCAGGGACGGATTATGGCGATGATGTGCCCTGGGCACGGATGTCTCAAAGGCCCCCTTTACTAATTTTTTGGGCAACAGCGTTGCACCTGTATGCACAGGGCTCAAGTGTTGGTTCGCCTCTGCCTGTATGCCCCATCTTAACAATGGATTAACAATGTCACTAATACACGGGGAGAGAATGCACACAATATTCTGTACTTTCACACCACAAATTGGTTTATTTATATCTTACCAGTATCTGTCAACATACAACATACTGTACAACATACTCAATCAAAAAGATTCTGACCTCTCCAAATCATATCACAGGAGAAAATTCCATAAATATTTTACATTTCTACATTTAGCAGACATTTCATTACATTTCATGCAGACATTTCATTCGTCCCACGGGCATTTAGGGGCTGGCGCTGGACACGGCAAAACTTTTAAACGCGGCTGAAAATGCCTTGAGGACGCCGAATGCCAGCTGTTTTTCAGCCGAGCGCTTGGGTAGCTGTGATACTTCAGCTGTAAGCCGGTTGGTTGCTGTGGTAATGTCCCGCCCCTCCTCCACTGTAATTGGACGGCCGTGTGAGAACTGACATTGACGAGCGGAGCTTTTCTCTCAAAGTTTAATCTCTTTCAACTCTAGACTCTCCGCGCCGAGCGCGTGAAAACCGCCGAGCGCCGGTTTTCAGCGCGGAAAAAACCCGCTAACTGCTTGTATTGAGATGTGTATGTTGCATAAGTTGGCCACTAGAGGGCAGTGTTGTACTACTAATACAGCTAAGTTCTGACTGTGTGTAATACCGGAAGCAGTGAATAAACGGGGTTCCGAACGTGACACTCGGTGTGTAAGTCTCATCAAAACATGGTACCAGGATAAAAGTTTAAAAATGATGAATTCCATCCGTTCGCCAGACGAATTAAAGTTGACAGGAAACATAAATGAAAACTGGAAAGCTTTTAAGCAAAGTTTTGAACTTTATGCACTCGCCATTGGATTGGATGGAAACGAACGGAGGAAGATAGCATTGCTGCTAACAGTGGCTGGACGTGGGGCATTGGATGTCTATAACACGTTTGTCTTCACGGAAGAAGAAAAAGACAAGTATGATGCAGTGATTGCGAAATTTGAGCTATATTGTACACCGAGGAAAAATGAGACGTATGAAAGGTATGTCTTCAGAAACAGATTACAAAAAGAGTCAGAATCTATCGAACAGTATGTCACGGATTTGAGATTGAAAAGTCAGTCATGTAATTTCGGAACATTGTGTGACTCCATGATACGTGATCAAATAGTAATTGGAGTACAAGATAAAAGAGTGAGGATGCAATTGTTAAAAGAGACGGACCTCACTGTGGAAAGGGCAATACAAATTTGCCAGGCCTCAGAAAGCGCAAAGGCTCAGCTAAAGACTTTTAGCGAGGAAGGAGAAACTGCAGAAGTGGATGCAGTTCGACGTGCTAAAGACAGAGTAATGCCGAGGAAGAAAATGCAAAGTTACGAAAGCAAAGGTTGCGGAAAGTGTGGAAGTAAACATGCACTGAGAAAATGCCCAGCTTTTGGGAAAGACTGCAGAAAGTGTGGAGGAAAAAATCACTTCGCCAAATGCTGTTATACAAACAGAAAAGCACCCGAAGTATTCCACAAAACAGTGCAACAGCTTTTTGATGGAATAGAAGGAGTTGGAGTATTCATTGATGACGTAGTGGTATGGGGCCGCTCAAAAGAAGAGCATGATGAAAGACTTCGCAGGGTCCTGGATCAAGCACAAAGAAGTGGATTAAAGTTAAATAAAAACAAATGCCAGTTCGGAGTAAGAGAAATCACTTACCTGGGAGAAAGACTGTCTGAAGAAGGAATACAACCAGACAAAGAGAAAATCAGAGCAATAGACGAAATGCCAGAGCCAAGAGACAAAAAAGACCTGCAAAGAGCCTTAGGGTTAATAAACTACTTAGGAAAATTTGTTCCAAATTTGTCAGCAAATACAAAGTCATTAAGAAGCTTGCTAGAAACAGACACCGTGTGGCAGTGGAACGACGAGCAAGCAAAAGAGTGGTCATGGTTGAAAAGCAGTCTAACAAAAGAACCTGTTTTGAAATTTTATGACCAAGAAAAACCCCTAAAGGTCTCTACAGATGCATCACAAGCGGGTTTAGGAGCTGTTTTACTCCAGCGACATGACATGGAGTGGTACCCAGTTGCGTATGCGTCCCGCACGATGACACCAGCGGAAAGAAACTACGCCCAAATTGAGAAAGAAACACTGGGTGCAGTGTTCGGCTGTGAGAGATTCCATGAGTATGTCTATGGGAGATCAGTGATACTAGAGACAGACCATAAGCCTCTCATAGCAATATCAAAGAAATCACTGGGAGAAGTTCCACCACGCATACAAAGACTGATGTTAAGATTGCAAAAGTACGATCTGACATTTGAGTTTAAACCAGGTAAACACTTAATTGTTGCAGATACCTTGAGTAGAGCTAGTTTGGAAAACATTGTAAGCACTACAGAGAAAGATGTGCAAATTCATGTGGACACAATTAAAGCACATATGCCTGTGTCAACAACAAAATGGGTTGAAATAGCGAAAGAAACGAAGAAAGACGAACAGTTAAGGCGAGTAATGGACATGATTCACATGCCTGGAGATAAAATAATGGAAAACCCTTTCCAACATTTTAAAGATGAACTGTCAGTGCTAGATGGAGTTTTGCTGAAAGGAACAAGAATTGTAGTGCCAATCTCAATGAAAAAACAGATGCTGAAACTTGTGCACGAAGGACATTTGGGAATCGAAAAATGTAAGAAAAGAGCACGAGAAGTATTATACTGGCAAGGCATGCACAGAGACATAACGTCACTAGTACAGAATTGTGAAGTATGTCAGAGGCACCGATATCAGCAAACAAAAGAGCCAATGAAGCCACATGAGAAACCGAAGGAGCCGTGGGGAAAAGTTGGAATGGACCTGTTTCAACTTAAGGACAAAGATTATTTGTTGCTTATGGACTATCATTCAAACTACCCGGAATTTGTGCAGCTGACAAGCACAACGTCAGAGCAGGTAATTGCAAAGACAAAAGCTATATTTGCACGACATGGTATTCCAATGACAGTAATAAGTGACAACGGACCGCAGTTTGCAAGTCAGAGTTTCAAGGACTTTGCAAACAGTTATGGTTTTGAACACATAACGTCAAGCCCTCTGTACCCACAGTCCAACGGTCTAGCGGAGAAAGGTGTTCAAATAGTGAAACGCCTTCTGAAGAAAGCTACTGAGACGGGAAGTGATCCGTACCTGGCTATTCTGAATTACAGAGCTTCACCACTGGAGAATGGACTTTCACCGGCGGAAATGCTCATGAATAGGAAACTACGGACAAGGCTGCCATCGGTAAAGCACCAAATGGTACGAAGTTCATGGAATTCTGCAAATGAGAGACAGATTAATCACTACAACAAAACAGCAAGACCACTGAATCCACTGGCCCAAGAAGAAATTGTAAGAGTGAGATGTGATGGGCAGTGGGGACCATTGGCCAAAGTGATTAAAGAGACAACGCCCAGGTCATATGAAGTACTCACAGAACATGGGAAAATAATGAGGAGAAACAGAAGACATCTGCTAAAAGTGCCTCAGAAAGAAATAAAAATCAATGAGAGTGAAACAACTGATCTAGAAATTGCAAAGCAAAATGAACAATTACAAATTCAAGGCAATACTAAAGAGTCTGTAATTGGAAACAGAGAGGATGCTTTAGACCAACCAAAACGTCCTACGAGACAAATAATAAGGCCAAAGAGACTAATAGAAGAAATGTAAAGAAGTGAATTTAAGAGGTCATGTTACAAATTGTTGATAAAAGAAAATATATGGTGTAAAACTGTTGTAAACAAAACTAGTTGTTGTATAAAGTTAAGAAATTTACAGGTAAATTTGAAAAAAAAGGGAGATGTATTGAGATGTGTATGTTGCATAAGTTGGCCACTAGAGGGCAGTGTTGTACTACTAATACAGCTAAGTTCTGACTGTGTGTAATACCGGAAGCAGTGAATAAACGGGGTTCCGAACGTGACACTCGGTGTGTAAGTCTCATCAAAACACTGCTGGCTTATTTGAAAAACGCAGAGCTTCCATTGGAAACAATTGAAAACATGCGCCGGCCGCGGGCGTAAAAGTTTTGGTGTACACAACCCCTAAAGACAGTGAATATACGTCCTTGACACATTTTGCGTCTTAGTTCGTTTTTTACTCTTGCCATTAGAGAAAATGAACGTTCTCCTTCACAGTTGCTGACTGGCAGGGTGAGGAAAAGCTGTCCTTTTGTGCTTTCTTATCACTGATCCACTTGGTTGTGGTTTTAAACTCATTTTTGTTTTGGTTTTTGAGTAACCATCTTCTACGCGTGACTTTTATATTACGCAATGCTTTTCACTCGCCTCTAGATGTCTCTCTCAACAGCGCAGCAATAGATTAAAATTATTTATTTGATTTATTTACTAGTTAATACTTTTGCAACAGCAAAAAAACCTACATTATTCTTCAATATTTAACACAACTTTACTGAACATAAAATTAAAATATTTATTTGAAAATAATAGACACAGTAAATTTGACAGGGCCCCCTGCTGGCCCAGTGCCCTGGGCAAGTGCCCAGTAGGCCCGTGCGTTAATCCGTGCCTGAGTATAACACATTATACTTATTTAACAGACATTACAAAAAACGCAAACAAAAAAGCTTACTACTGTAGTAAGCAATTATTTTATTGTTTGTGCTTTATTATTTTATGAGCAGTCTGTTTAAACTACATTGTTACAAGTTTGCAACTCTTCAGGTTAATATGGGATTGCCATGGAAAACAATGTCCCTGAATCGTTGTGTAATAACGTGTCCCATATTTTGTGCATAAAACTGTTAATATAAGAATGCTTTCTTCCTCACACACTTACCGGTAGCTGCCTTCAATCATGCACATCGCGTCTCGTTCAGGCTGAGATTTGGCGCTTCTTACAAGCGCGAATACAGCATACACGAGTAAAGACAAGACCAATCATAAAGCGAAGTAGGTTAGAGAGGCGGGACTTAGGAAAGGTAAAGCCAATCATATTAGCGATGTGAGTTTTGGAGGCGGGACTCACCGTTAACCGTTTGTGTACCACAAATAGCGCTATTTTTCTTTTTAAAAGAGTTTAAATCTCATTTAAATGATTCCTGAATAAATTCATGTTAAATTAAATAAGTAACAAGTTAAAAACACAAGAAACAGACAGACATCAGTTGTTATATGAATAAAGATCATATTATTTAAAAAAAAAAAAAAAGCACCCCAGAAAAAAGGGGCACTTTTTCTCCAGGAATAAAAAGGGCAGGTGCTCAAGCCCCCTTTGATGTCTATGTGTGCACGTGCCTGTTACCAAGTTGTTTTTATCTGCAATAGGCTAGTTTTGCTTTCAGTTTCATCCTGATCAATTCAGATGCTGAGTCACATATGAAAGCGTTTAGAGCAGAATGGTCACCGTAACTTGGACAAATATTATACACGTTATATAGCATAAGGTTTTGGGTTGTATTTTCATTTGTAAAAAGGAGAATACAGAAGAAACAGACACTGGAGCTGACCCATCCCAGAAGATCACCTCAGAGAAGACTTACAGGGCACAAAATCATATAAGATGAAGATTCTTCTGTGTTTCTTCATATCAGTACATGTGATCACTGCTAACTCAAATGGTATGTATATTACAATCAGAGTTTTATGTATTTGATTTATTACTTGTCACTTAAATTGGAGATATTTGTGTATTATTATTTTTTTGTAATCTGAATTGTTAGTATATTGCACCTGAAAAAAAAATTGTTTGCTTCTTGCCACTTAACTTTACCCAATGCTAGGTGCTGTAAAACTGGCTAGTGTTTTGTATTATTTTGATTTAAATATCATGATATATGGAGCAATTATTTTTATTTTTTTACTTATAAAATTACAATATTAAAGACAATAATTTGCGTTTAACGCAAAATAGAAAAACATTATAGGCTATGTGTGGATGGGTTCAACATGATTTGGTGCTGCACAGACCGATCGGTGGCAAACCTGAAGTAGTGCATGTTGCTTAGAAATTTTGTCCAACTTGAACTTGCGCCAACAGTAGTGTTAATTTTGTCACCTATTTTTAATTTAGTCTTAGTCTTAGTCTTGTGCATATCTTTTTTTGTTAGTCAAGTTTTAGTCGACTAAAAGTCTCATAATTTTAGTCTAGTTTTAGTCAAAAGACAACTCAAGGTATCTTAGTCAAGTTTTAGTCGACTAAAAGTCTCGTCATTTTAGTCTAGTTTTAGTCAACTAAAAGTCTTGTTATTTTAGTCTACCGTAAAACTTCAAATAATAGCCGAGTCCCAAATAGACGCCTGTCTCTTTTAGACGCCTGGTGTGAGGACAGGTTTGGTAAATAAACGCCTGTCTCAAATAAAGGCCTGGTCTGTTTTTTAGTTTCAGGCTGTATTTAATCTTCTAAAACCCGTCAGATCGTCTGTTTAAGCCAGTTCTATGGTGCAGATTGCATACGCTAAAGTTTTGCTTACCGGTAGATGTCACGTGACGCAGTTATTCCGTTACTCATCACTATGAAAACACAACAAGGTTCGTCGTCAGGTTTGAAGTGATGATGACAGTAGCGAAGTGGCAATCGGGAGAGTCGGGACTTTTCCGCCACACTTTGTATTTCTCAAGCGGAAACACTATTTAGCATATTTAATATGCTGCAGCGCCCAAAATGTATCTGACCGCCCTGCTCTCTCTATCAAGCCGTCTCCCCTGGAGTTCTAGTCGAGCGAGCCCATCCAAAAAAAAGAAAGAGGCTACACAATAGCCAATCAGAAAATAGCACTGTTGTATCTGGGTAAGATTTCACGCAACAACCAATAAAAAGCATATCCTCATTTGCTTTATTTATGCTGCCAATAATTTAAGACTGTTATACTTACACAAACTAATTTGTTAAACACATTCAAATTATAAATAAATGTAATATGTGGTAACCTCCTGCTGTCATGCTGGAACAATTAAATTAAAAGCCTGTCTCTTATAGACGCCTGTCTCTTTTAGACGCCTGGTGTGACGATAGGTTTGGGAAAATAAAAGCCCTGGCTATTATTTGAAGTTTTATGGTAATTTTAGTCAAAAGAAGACTTAATATATCTTAGTCAAGTTTTAGTTAAAACATTTTTGTCTTTTTAAAAAGAAATTATTTCTGAGATTATTTCTGATAACCATTTTAGTCAAATAGGGTTACACACATCTCAAATATTGGTTACACTTGTTGAATGATTTTTGTTGTATGCAACTTTGTTAATGGCGGTGACGTATCTCTATTGCGTGTAAATTGCGTCACCATTCATTCAGTGATGGGCGATAGGAAAGCACCCAGACAGCGATCAGTTACTAATAATAAGCTTTTGTCCTCACAATATACTGTACATTCAGAATACTTGAATAATATAAGGTATAGATTATCAACAATGTTGGTAAATAGCGAATGTGGATCAGAAAGACAAGCCGTCTAAGTTAATGAAGACAACAGGTACACGAGAATACGACACAAAAACATCAACACAATGCTGAAAAAATGCTAAACTTTTTAGCTGTTTGTGAAATATTAATCATAATGTGTGTGGGCTCATTTTACACACGAGACTCTTACTGACCTGATCGCGTATGCCTTTTCCATAGTAGAATCGCGCTGCGTGTGCGTGCAATTGTTGAAAAACCATATGAAGATTACAAAAATCCGATGGAAACATATCAATATTTCTCATATGTAATACGTTTGTAGACTAACTGCTAATGGATGTTACATTGTGAACACTTAGCATGGAGATTTCAGCAGCGCGAGGCCGCGAGCTTGTCTGGAGTTATGACAGACGCGCGCAGTTTCATAATAAGAGCACGCAGTCTTTTTATGAATGAATTCACATTTAAATATGACCTCATTGCATAAAATGTAGTAGAGACGATTGAAGACGAAAATGAAGAGAGATTTTATCTTAGTTTTTATTTTATGCAAAACATTTTAGTCTCGTCTTTTTTCGTCAACAAAAATGCATGTTAATTTAGTCTTAGTCAGCGTTTTTGAATATGTGTGTAGTCTCGTCATCGTTTCGTCTTAGTCATGTAAAAAAAGGTCGTTGACGAACATATTTCGTCTCGTCTCGTCTGACGAAATTAACACTAGACAGCATGTGACTGTGATGCATGACATTAAAGTATTGTGAGAGCAAAAAACAGCAGGCGGGCTTGTATCTTACCCTATAGTTACATTAGCTTCAATAGAAAGAGACAGAGTGACAGGCTACCATTCATTTTCAATGGAAGTGGCTGTTTGCCAGCGACGAGCTCACCGCGGCAGACAAGATTGCTATTTTATGCAAATGCTGAGCGATGTTACAAAGCGACTGCCAATCAGAGTGAAGGGGCAACATGACGTAGGTCAGTGACTCGAGTCGAAGAAAATAATTCAAGATGGCGGATGATACATATTTCTGTATATATCTGATAAGTTTGCCATTTTATCTTATATATTTTGTTACTTCTATCTATTTTGTTACTTCTATCGAGAAATAAATAGTTTTTACCTCTGAAGTGCCTTTTGATACCGGTTTTAGATACTAGCCCATACCAATACAGAATCCAAGCAACCAGGAGTAGGCACGCCCAGGAACGTCCATGAAGCGAGTGCGTGTCGCTCACTTTTGTAGCTAATGTGACTCTGGGGCAGGGTTGTCCAAAGTCGGTTCTGGAGGGCCGGTGTCCTGCAGAGTTTAGCTAAAACTTCCCTTAACACACTCCAGTTTTAGACAGGCACTCGCAAACTTCCCTAAACACTTCCCCTCGGGGGAATCCCTGTCGCCATTTTGAAGTGCGTTCCACTTCGTCAAGTGGATGAGGGAAGTTTGTATGGACAGACCCTCGCTCCCTCGATTTTGAGTCTACTTCATATGTACACTTCAGGCAGCTCCATATCCCACAATGCATCACGATTGTGACGTCACTTCAGCAACTTGCGCTTTGCACATGTAGGGGCGGTCTCCACTTTCCATGTGATCAAGGGCTTAGGGCGATCCATTTGAACCCACTTCAAGTGTTTCAGCAGTAGTGGGCACTTGTACAACGTAAGCAATGACGTACATCCGAGTGAACGAGACTGAGGGAAGTTAGCGAGGGAAGGTCATAAAAACGAACTGGAACGCAGGGATAGTCAAGACCTTGATTAGCTGGATCAGGTGTGTTTGATTAGGGTTGGAATAAAACTCTGCAGAGACACCGGCCCTCGAGGAGCAGGATTGGACACCCCTACTCTATGGTTAGGCTTGTTTGAGATGTGGCTCGCTTCACCTGAAATTTAGATGAGAACAGGTTTTGTATTTGGAGGAGGAGTGAAAAAAAGAGCTTTTAAGTCAAACACTTCACCAATCCCGCAGTCCAGTTGACCACAAATGTCAGCAGAGGCAGAGATTCCCATATTTTATCGCAGATTAGATGCAACTGAAATACCAATAAATGCATTTACATGAAGATGCTAATATGGAGAATCAATGAAGGTAAACTGTTTGTTACTGGAAAAGACTACTTCGTAAATATTGGTATGTATTAATCGAAGTCTATGGTAATACATTTTTTTTCAGTTGTGTGAAATATAAATGGCTCACAGTACAAATAATTTAGCACCAATACAAAACTTATTGAAATATAAATGTCATAAGTCAATAACAAGTTGAAGAAATATAAAAGTTTTCAGAATTAAGAAGTCATCAGCTGACATCCTGGGCCAATGAGTATTAAGCTGTGTCTTTTTGTCAAAACAGTTAGTGGAGAGCAACTGCGGCAGACTGTAGAATCCGTCAAGTCCGCCTCTCTATCGCAAGTTTTTTGGCTCACGTCAGCACGACATCAAAGCAAGTCACAAGTAACTTGGACAGTTTTCTTATCTGCATGCATCTTGCAGCGATCACCGGTGATTGATAATGCGCCGAATTTGCTCATCTCAAACGAGCCCCTTCTTCTGCATTTGTGATAACTAATCCCATACCTACATTTGAAAACTTCAATACTAATGTATCATTAGAAATGCATTAAAAAGTGAAAATATACATTTATTCACAATTTAATTTAGCCTCCAAGACAGCATTTTAGAGCTTTCGGACACAGCCTATATGTACCTACCATTGTCTGTATTCATGGTCTTTTCTCGTCTTTGCAACATCTTTGTTATGTGTATTTGATACTATTTACTCATTAATCTGGGGAATAAAATTATTTAATTACTGTTTCCTGTCATCCTCCTCGTCCTTCCTACACATTCTGTGACCTCAGTGATATACACAACCAGTTCACAAAGTGAATATGTACAGAGAACCTAATATAATCTAAAGATTTGTTTAATAACTTTATTTTATGAATACATTCTTGTTTATTCTTTGTTTAGGATTAACATTAAAAGGTTGCTTTAGTCCTCTGGTTGTTCCTCTGGGAGGTTCAGTGGTTCTTCCCTGTTCTGTTGATTCACTCTTACCACTGAAGGATCTGGAGGTGGATTGGAAAAGACTGGACACACAGACTCTCATTCATCTGTATCAAGATAAAGATATCAGACCAGAGGCTCAGCATCAGGATTATCATGATAGAGCTCATTTCTTCACTGAAGACATTAAACATGGAAACTTCTCCCTCCTGTTGAACAATCTGACAGCTGAAGATGAGGGACAATACACATGTAAAGTTTACTCTGGACAAGAGTCTGGAGAAACTGTGGTGGAAATTAAACATGTTGGTGAGTTTGATACATTTTTGGTTCATATTTAATAGATTTTAGAAATAAAATCTAATATTAATTTATTTGCTCTGATATTTAAACTTATAGAGCGTTTGATAGTATCAGGATCAAGTCGCTCCTTTCCTGCATCTGTGGGTGATGAAGTCACTTTGAACTGCTCTGTGGACTCTCACATCAAACCTGAAGAGATTGAAGAGGTTTCTTGGAAGAAAACAAATAAAGGCGAACCCATCACAGTTCTTCTCTATCAATACAATGAAACTTTATTAGGATCATCAGATGAGCGATACAGAGACAGAGTTGAGTTCTTCACTGATGAAATCCACAGAGGAAACTTCTCTCTCAGACTGAAGAGTGTCAGAACTGAAGATAAAGGAGTTTACATCTGTCAAGTGTTTACTGGAGAACTTTCAGCCAACACAACTGTAAAACTGGAGATACTGGGTTAGTCAATAAAAAAAGGAAAAACTACACAAGCAGCAGCCTAAACTAATACTAAAATGTTTAATTTAGTTATTCAGTCGCATTCAGATTTACAAGTAGATTTTAGATTAATTATTTGATTTATTCATTTCAGTCATTGATATCATTGCCATATATTGTTATGCACCACTGTAGTTGTCTATATATATAAATAAATATATATAAATATATATACATGTACATATACATATGTAAATGCCTGATACTGGGCTTCTGCATGATGCATCTAAAATATTATATGGCACTAAAACAGGTCTCACAATTTGTGCTATTTGATAGAGTTATGTGCAGTTAATTTTGTAATTCATTTTTATATGTTACAGGTTTTTCTACTTTACATGTAATAGTGTTGATTCTCTGTATTACTGCATATGGATCTGCAGTTATAATCTACTCTCTTATCTACTGTAAATCACACGAAGAAGGTATGTTACTCAAGTATAATATACTTCCTGTAAGTTTATTTGGAATTGCAAATATTTAATTTAATTTATACAATGTAAAAAGTTGGATCTATGTTAAAAAAATTACTTCAATTCGTTTTTAAACTTACATTTCCCACTTAACGTGAGAAAATTTAAAGGTGGTGTGTGTACATTTTAGCAGGATCTGGTGGAGAGATTGCAAATTGCAACCAAAAACTCACCCCTCAATTTGAAGATGCTTAAGCCGAAGGGATACTAGGGACGTCCGGGTATGCGTGCCGTCCGCGCGGACCGTCCGCGTGCTGCCCAAAATTTGAGACCGTGCGGACAGTGCGCGTACATTCCCCGTACAACAGGGCATGCGCGTGAAAATATTTAGACAGCACACTCCACTACAAACAATTATACAAAGGAAATAGACAGCATTTACACACACACTATCGTTTTTCTTCTTTAATTTTTACTTCTTTCAAGAACAGAAAGTTGTGGAGCATGTTCGTTACCATATATTTAATTTCTGTTCTTTGTTGTTTTGTTGTTTGTTCTAAACTGTGTTTGCAATGGTGGATCGGCTACTTTTCTTCACCCATCCTAATGTTTTAATGTACTGTAAATGTCGCCAAATCAGTGCTGACGGCCTGGTAGAGTAATAATTTGAATAAGAAATCATTTGTATTGCGTATAGTGTCAAACGCGGCCATCGCACCCTAACCTTGGCATATGACGACACTTATTTAACAGCTGCGGCATTATGAAAACATCCTTAACGTTAATACAGTTATTAAAAGCACTTGAATTGTAAACCTAATGGCTGTCGATAGAAACGCGCTCTGTAGAACAGTTTGTCCGTTTAGGGCTACTACGGAAACATGAAGGCGACTTACATGTAAGTGGACCAGTCATGTTTGTAGATAAAATTGTCTCATTCTAAAGTATTTTATACAATACAGTTCATTCAGTAAGGTCTTTATACTCCACTGATAATATAGTTCCCTTTTTGTCGTCCACTTGACATTGTGTCAATGACGACAGTAGAGGTGTGTTCTTGAGAGCCAATCTGGTTTGACATGAATATGAAACGGCAAAGAAATTGCACAAATTTTATTTGTATGCTAGTTTCCACCTTGCCTGCATGTATAAAAGAAGACAGCATGCCCCATTCATTCGCTCTTGTTCTTCAGAGCTTGCTGGTTTGGTTTCTCTTTCCAGTAAATACGAATAAGTTTACTGTTGGCATGACGGCCCAGCAGTGGATTAGTTTTTTTTTACATCCCCTGGGCACTTCAGTAGAGCAATTTCCAAACAGAACAAAGTCCTTTATTTCTGTGGTCTTGTATTGGTAGATTTCTCTCCCCGCTGACGGTAACAATAACTGTCTTGGTTGTCTGGGACACCAGTATGATGAGGCTGCATTTGGGGAAAGGATAAGCCCTCATTGTGAGGGTGTGTCTATTTCCCACGCTGGGAATTCATCTTTTAATTCAACGTCTGTCAGTCTGGCAAACAGCGCAAGTGATATGATTAGTGCGAGTGATTCATTGCCGGATAAAACCTTCAACCCCGTTTACCCCAACACGCTTGTTTTCAGTCATGGACGTTTCTGTTTACTATGCTGCGAATTCATCTTTTAATTCAGAGTCTGTCAGTCTGGCAAACGGTGCAAGTAATATGATTAGTGTGGGCGATTCGTTGCTGGATAAAACCTTCAAACCCGTTCTCAATAAATAGAGGGCCCCTTTTGAGCTCCTGGGAATGCTGATCTTCCTCATCTTACAATGAAGAATGCTCTCTTGGTTGGGCTTGCATCTATTAAGACCGTGGAGGACCTGCAACCACTCTCTAGCCCCTCTCAGTGCCTGGAGTTGTTCAGGGTGTCTTTTAAGTCGACCTTGACCCAGCTACATTCCCAAGGTTACCACTATTTCCTTAAGGATCAGGTGGTGAACTTTTGGTGTGCTGCACCCTACTGAATATAAACACTCGAAGTATTAAAACTTCCGACCAGTTCTTTGTCTGTGTTGGAGGACAGCAGAGAGGGAGCTGTCTCCAGACAGACAGAGGTTGGCGCACTGGATCACATATCCTTGGCGTACCGGTCTCAAAATCAGTTTTATCATTTGGAGTGAGTGCTCATTCCAATGGAGGCGGGCCTCCTCTTGCGTACTGACACAGGACGCCACCCTAGTAGACATCTGTAGAGCTGCTGGTTGGACAACACTTAATACTTTAGAGCATCCCGCTTGGCTTAATACCCTTTCCCATGCTACCAGCATTTCCTTCTTGGAAGAATGGATTGGTAACTTTCCATCATTAGGCTTTTCTGGTGGAAACTGAGCGGAGCAGTTTTCATCAGCCCATACCTTGAGTAATCTCATCTGAACTATGCCAGTACTGTGACTTATGTCCAGTATTTTACTCCACTCTCCTAGTTGGGATTAGCTAGCACTTCCCAGTATTCCCAGCTGATATTATCTGCTAAACCTGCCCCACTGTTGCTACTGCTAGGGGTAGGTCTGGTAGGTCTACTCCAACTCCTCTTGGGCGAGGACCCCCTTACACTTTACTGGAAGGTTTTGATGTCATTTAGTGTTCAGTTTGGCACGTGTTGACCTGCCCGCTTTATGGATGCCAAGATGGGGGGCAACGCTGGCACTTCATATAGGCACCCCTACTGTCTTCATCGATAAAAGGTCGAGTGGACGACAGAAAGGGAACGTCTTAGTTATGACTGTAACCACGGTTCCCTCAGGGCACAACACTGCCCCAATCCGCTGACACAAGCCATATAGAGCTCCTCAGACACAAGCGAATAAATGGGGCATGCTGTCTCCTTTTATACGCGCATGTTTGGGCAGAGACTGGCATGCAAAATCATTGCCGTTTCAAATTCATGTCAGACCAGATTGGCTCTCAAGAGCACACCCCTGCTGTCATTATCGACACAACATCTCATTCCCTTCATGTATATTATATTGCATTTCTGGCAAGAGTTACACAATGCAAAAAATCGTAAATACATAAACATATGTTTGTTTCTCTTTAGACACAATTCATCGTCTTCAAATGGTTCTGGTCTTCTGTCCAAATCTCATTATGTTCTTTGCTTTTATCTTCTGGGGTTTTTCTGAAGGTCAGTGTTTATGAAAATTCTCACTATATCTGTCAATTTCATGTGGGAAATCCTGCTGCAACATTGTGCTGAAATTTTTTTATAATTTACATGTCAGTAATTTAAATTATGTGATTATATCAAAGCACTGTCAAATGTCATGTGATCTGATTTCATGAATCAGTTCCCTTTTAGTCGGTCACGACGACGTCACGTCGTGATTGACGAATTGGGAACTCGCTTAGAGAGACCAATCTGCTTCGTATTCTACTAAAACGCCAATGAACTTGGCATTGAGATATTTGCATAATGCTGGCGCCGCCCCGCCAGGTGCCTTTATAAGCAGCAGGTGCAAATATGGAAATTAGCTTTTTCGCTTCGAAAGCCGGCATTATCTGCTACTGAGAAGCTACTTGCTTTTCTGGGAACGGTTGCTGAAGTTGATTGACAAGCAGTACTAACATAGCGGACGTTCGCAGTATTCCACTGCTCTGCATCTTTTTTGTTTTGAGTTTAGTGTGTGCGTTGCCTCTCCCTGTGCGCATCATCAGCTGAGCACCTAAAGAGTGATTTCCCTAAAAGAGTCATACGTGAGAGCTCTAGTGTTAATTTTGTCACCTATTTTTTATTTAGTCTTAGTCTTAGTCTTGTGCATATCTTTTTTTGTTAGTCAAGTTTTAGTCGACTAAAAGTCTAATCATTTTAGTCTAGTTTTAGTCAACTAAAAGTCTTGTTATTTAAGTCTAATTTTAGTCAAAAGAAGACTTAATATATCTTAGTCAAGTTTTAGTTAAAACATTTTTGTCTTTTTAAAAATAAATTATTTCTGAGATTATTTCTGATAACCATTTTAGTCAAATAGGGTTACACACATCTCAAATATTAGTTAGACTTGTTGAACGATTTTTGTTGAATGCAACTTTGTTAATGGCGGTGACGTATCTCTATTGCATGTAAATTGCATCACCATTCATTCAGTGATGGGCGAAAGCACCCAGACAGCGATCATTTACTAATAATAAGCTTTTGTCCTCACAATATACTGTACATTCAGAATACTTGAATAATATAAGATACATCAACAATATTGGTAAATAGCGAATGTGGATCAGAAAGACAAGCCGTCTAAGTTACTGAAGACAACAGGTACACGAGAATATGACACAAAAACGAGCTTGTCTGGAGTTATGACAGACACGCAGATTCATAATAAGAGCACGCAGTCTTTTTATGAATGAATATACATTTAAATATGACCTCATTGCATAAAATGTAGTAGAGACGATTGAAGACGAAAATGAAGAGAGATTTTATCTTAGTTTTTATTTTATGCAAAACATTTTAGTCTCGTCTTTTTTCGTCAACAAAAATGCATGTTAATTTAGTCTTAGTCAGCGTTTTGAATATGTGTGTAGTCTCGTCATCGTTTCGTCTTAGTCATGGAAAAAAAGGTCGTTGACGAACATATTTCGTCTCGTCTCGTCTGACAGAATTAACACTAGAGAGCTCTGTGTCTTTTTAAAGACAGCTACTCTCTCGTATATTCGGAGATCAGCGTCCTTTTCAGGATAGCTTTTCGACCGTGCGATCTTGGATGCGAGAAGTATAAGGGCTCCAGTGACGGCCACGAGCGCTGTCTTCGTGCTTAGGCATCGAGCACTCCGAGGCTGCGTTCGTGGAGAGTTTTTGTTCTCTCTGTGGGAGCATAACCCTCTTGGATTGCGGAGATGACTGTCGTTTCTACGGGAACGCTGTCCGCGCCTTTGCAGTGCTGACGCCGCCATGGTGCGGCTGTCAAGCGCTCGCAGGACGCTCTTCGCATCACTACGCTGAGTAGGACGGAGGATGCGTCCTCCACCTACCGGCCTTCTCATCCTCAGCCGGTTGAGGCTCCGGTGGAGACTGCAGAGTCATGTTCTACGATTTCTGCCGAATCCATTGGACCTCCTTCTGGTCCCGTTACTTCTGCGGGATCAGAGGGGTGTCCATTTTTTCCTCCGAGGCGGAGTCGTCCCGGAGATGGTGGCCGTGCCCGCGCGAGCGGCAGAAACGGTAGAGTTGGAGAGGTTAACCCCTCTCCGCCCGAACCGTCCCGCCCACATGATTGGTACTTCGGAGCTGCTCGGGCCTCTCGGTCCTCTCCTCCTGTGCCTTTCTTTCCCGACGGCACGAAGAGCTGACGTGATTTGCGGCCATCTCGGCCGTTTAGCTTTCACCCCTCACCTCCCTCACCAACGGAGCCACTAACAACTTCTTGAATGCTCCTGTCTCACAGACCGGCTTCTTCGGCGAGCCCGGGGAGTTGTACAGCTCCGCTGCGCAGACTGAGGCGATCTCCTAGGTCATGCCCCGGCAAAAGAGAGCTGCCCTTGGTCCACCATGCCGGCTCCTCAGTCTGCCTCTCGCCGTCGGTGTCCTGCGGCGGCCACCTCCGTTCCCCTCCTCGGACCCCATCTCGGCAGCGCAGGGGAACCGGTCGTCAGCAGCTCGCCCCGCCCGCTTAGCCGCTTCCCGTAAAATTCGGGAATTTTGTGGCCAGTGACGGGCGACCCGGATTGGCAGAGGATCACTCTTCAGGAGATGGCGCTCTTCCCCCTGTAGAGGGTCGGGTGGAAAATCCTTGGTTTGCATATGTTCCACCGGCTTTTCAGGCGGTACCCACTTAACCACACATAAGAGTGCATTCCTCTTCCCTCTCTAGGTCTCCGGAGGATCGAGAGAGCCGTGAGCGGGCACACACCAGCTCCCCTACCTCTCCTCTATCGCCAGCGGGTGACCTGAGGAGTCCGAGCTCTCCGCTGAGGAGACCAGACGACCGTCACCCTCAGCGGGCTCAGGTCAGTGTCACGCACACATACTGTAGATGTTTATGCTGTCATAGCAGACGCACCGGCAGTCCCACCTGTCTCACTTCGCTGCCCCACCACGGGTACTTCGGTAGTGTCGTTAATTCTCCTCGTACGGTGTCTGGGTGCTTGGCTTCAGTTCCCAGCCTGTTTCGTTGGGTTTTACGCACAATTACCGGCACACCCCAAAATTCTCGGGCTTTCGTTTCACTGTAGTGAAAGCGTCCGATGCACACGTACTGCCGCGAGGGGTGCGCTGTATATCTGGGACTTGTACGCTCCGCTATGGAGATGCGAGGGAAGGATGTATTAGCCGACACCGACAACATTGCGACTGTTGCGTTATTTACCGTTAAGGCGGTTTTGCGCTCTCGTCACCTGTTGCATCTCGCTCGTCATCTCCTCCTTTGGAGTCAGAAGCATCTGAGGTCCCTTCATGCCATTTACATCCCGGGTTCGCTCAATACAGCGGCAGACGCGCTTTCCCGAGCTGCGCGCCCCGGCAAATGGCGACTCCACCCCCAGACGGTCCAGCTAATTATGGCTCTCCTTATGGAGGCTTCTCCACTCGTGCTCACACAGTTCCTTGTCGTGTCACTCACTCTTCCTCTCTCTTCCTCCACAGGCAACAGTTCGGACACAGAGGCGCAGTTAAATGGGACCTGATTTACTCTCACCTCGTCGCCAGCTACAGCCCACGGTAAGTACAGGATCCACACGACTCGTTTTCGTGGTGCTCACCCTTTCTCTCTATTTCTCCACAGGCAGCAGCTGAGACACAGAGGCACAGTTAGTTGGACTGGATTCGTTCTCACCTCTTCGCTGACTACAGCCCACGGTAAGTACAGGATCCACACGGCTCGTTTTCGTGGTGCTCACCCTTTCTCTCTATTTCTTCACAGGCACCAGCTGAGACACAGAGGCACAGTTAGTTGGACTGGATTCGTTCTCACCTCTTCGCTGACTACAGCTCACGGTAAGTTACAGGATCCACACGGCTCGTTTTCGTGGTGCTCACTCTTTCTCTCTATTTCTCCACAGGCAGCAGCTGAGACACAGAGGCACAGTTAATTGGACTGGATTCGTTCTCACCTCTTCGCTGACCACAGCTCACGGTAAGTACAGGCTTCACTTAGTTCCTTCTTAGGTCATTCACTCTCTCTCTTTTTCTCTCCACAGGCAGTGACTGGGACACAAAGGCGCAGTTAATTCAATTTGAATGGCTCTCACCTCTCTACTGGACACAGCGTACCATAAGTACAGGTTTCACTCAGTTCCTTCTCGTGGTTCTCCTCCCGTGCCGATCGGGTACAGTGCGTTCTCCGTCTCTGTCAATCAACGGGCTTAAAGAGGTTGGTATTTAAATATAACAAAGGTGGCGGACTTACGACAATTTGTCTTTGCGATGTGTCAGATGGGGTAAGCAGTTCCTACGTGGCGTCGGGGGCGAACCCTCTCGACTAGCTCGATGGTTACAAAGGGGTGAAACGTCACACCGTCTCACCGGGCCGAGCGCTGCCCTCTCCTCGCTACCGTTAGGCGATCGAACACTGGACAAGGGCGCCCCTTTGTAGAGGCCTCGGGACGGTGGAATTCCTACACCTCTCTCTCTGCAACAGCAATTACTACACAGTTGAAAGCATCAACAATGATAGCCCCTGATCGTACTCACACATCTGCCAATTCTTCTGCTCTTCACCGCCACTCTTCAATCCGCCCAATGTCTAGACGGGGGAAAATCGTTCCGGGGCACCGCACCGTTGCTTTAGACCTGAAGCACGTTCACAACATATGATGTACTGATTATTCTAGGACCGGCAGCCTCTTCGTCCTCCCTCGACGAAGTGTGTGAAGGCGGGGGTTTGTCTGACAAGACACACAGCAATACACAGCAATCCACAACAATGGAAACACTTCCGGGCGGAACCAAACTTCCCCAACTTTGGTTCCGCCCCTAAAAGATTGTCACCTTGTGACATCAGCAGAGGATGTCTCTTTGGATAGTTGTTACTATCGCCCTGGCTTATAATCGGCAGGGTATCTCTTGCCCCTTTAATTGAGAGCGCACTCCTCATGGAGTGTTGCCTCAGTTTGGGCTATCGCTCGTGGTTCCTCGCTAACAGACATCTGCAGAGCTGCTGGTTGGGCGACACCTAATACGTTCATTAGATTTTACAGTGTTCGTATCGAGCCTGTATCCTCTCGTGTTTTTTCCTCATCAGGGAGAGCACGGAGAGCAGACTCGCAGTTTCAGTATGGAAGGCCATCAGAGCAAAAATGCGTAATGGTTTGAATTGCTCTTCCTCCGCTGCCTTGGCAGCCTTTGTTGCGGAGCATTGGCTGTCAGCCTTTCACTAGCTGTATCCTCGCGAACCTATGTGTCTGGCTCGGGCTCCACATTGCGTCCCACCGGGTTCCTTTGTGAGTATTTTCCGTGGGGTTAATCCTACTAGCCCACGTTTCCCTCAGCAGAGCACTGCTTTCCTTACACAGCCACGGCTGTCTTTATTCCTCAACTACGGTTGACTTTCGCCCACCATTAGCCCTTAAAGGCATTCCATGCAGTTTGATGTTTTTGTCAAACAGCGACCCCTAGAGTCACTGGGGAAAACTTGCAACTGTCGTAATTTCGCACGCCCACTCTGTACGTACCTGTAAGGATAGTGTTGGGCGTGAGATGGACTCCGAAGATAATGACCAGGGAATGTTTCACAATTTCATACAAATATTAGGCTACTGCATGTCTACTAAACTACAGATGATGGTAATAGGTTAATATGAAGTTTATGCCAAGTGTAGAGTAGGCATATAATAATAAAAGTAGCCTACCGCGTTTGCTGGCTTATTACGTTTTTACAAGATTGCAGCTTAATCACAAGTAAACAGTCTATAGTCTAACGTTATGTCTACTGTATAATTTCATTTGTTTTTTAATTGTAATGTAAACATTACAAAATGCATTGACAAAGTTAATTGTATACGTTGCATTATTTCATAACATTGGCCGTTATTCGTTGGCCATAAGAAATCGAAATTAGACAAATGACTACGTACCCATCACAACACAACACTTGAGTTTAGATGGCCAAAAAAAACATGTAAGAGAAACGAGTGTTTGTTAGCAAGTCTGCTAAATGCTCTTATGATCGTAAGCTAGCTAGACCCTTGTTGAAGTTATTTTACTGGTCTAATTATCAACACTGGATGAATGAACAGCTTAGTAAAAAAATACACACTACAAGCAAGCGCAACCACATACAACATAGACCGCAAACAAATTTACAAATAAGAGATTTACTTACTTGTCCATCAACAAGATCGCCAGATCAGCATCCCTTTTGCAGGGCTGTCTATTAGCTCACGCCAACGAGTAAAAACCTGAGTGGGACTCTTGTCCGGTTCCTAACTCGGTCAGATTCTCTTTTTCGCTTTCTACTCTCTTCCGAACGGGTTTTCTTAGCTGTTTCCCTCATCGAGCATCACGTCTCAAATGCGCTCGTGCAGTTGTTGTTACAGGCTTGTTTGACTTCATGCAGCGCTGCAGGAACCGACAGCCGGATGACGTCAAAGTGCCGTCTCGGATCATTCTCGCGGTACTTTTACGTCATCCGACTGCCGGTTCTTGCAGCGCTGCACGAAGTCGAACAAGCCTAACGTGTGTGACGTCGTTGCCGTAAAGCAAGTCGTGATTCTCGCGAGATTTGTCAGGGGCGGTTCTCTCAAGCTTGCATTGCTGGTTTTGGTAGCGGCGTCCTTCCCGAGCTTCAACAGGGGGATGATTCGCCATACTATGACTTCGTTTACCATCGAAATGACTTTGAAGCTGTTATATTAAGGTAAAATAACTGCATAGTGTGTCTTTAACGGGGTGGTGGCTTACGCAGCGTTCATATTAGTGTTACTTTTGTCACCTATTTTTAATTTAGTCTTAGTCTTAGTCTTGTGCATATCTTTTTTTTGTTAGTCAAGTTTTAGTCGACTAAAAGTCTCATCATTTTAGTCTAGTTTTAGTTAAAAGACAACTCAAGGTATCTTAGTCAAGTTTTTGTCGACTAAAAGTCCCGTCATTTTAGTCTAGTTTTAGTCAACTAAACGTCTTGTCATTTTAGTCTAATTTTAGTCAAAAGAAGACTTAATATATCTTAGTCAAGTTTTAGTTAAAACATTTTTGTCTTTTTTTTAAATAAATTATTTCCGAGATTATTTCTGATAACCATTTCAGTCAAATAGTGTTACACACATCTCAAATATTGGTTAAATGTCATAATCACCTGACAAAATACACTTTTTGAATGATTTTTGTTGAATGCAACTTTGTGAATGGCGGTGAGTATCTCTATCGCGTGTAAATTGCGTCACCATTCATTCAGTGATGGGCGATAGGAAAGCACCCAGACAGGGATCACTTACTAATAATAAGCTTTTGTCCTCACAATATACTGTACATTCAGAATACTTGAATAATATAAGGTACATCAACAATGTTGGTAAATAGCGAATGTGGATCAGAAAGACAAGCCGTCTTACTGAAGACAAGAGGTGCATGAGAATACGACACAAAAACATCTACACAATGCTGCATAACAATAAACTTTTTAGCTGTTTGTGAAATATTAACCATAATGTGTGTGGGCTCATTTTACACATGAGACTCTTACTGACCTGATCGCGTATGCCTTTTCCATAGTAGAATCGCTGCGTGTGCAATTGTTGAAAAACCATATGAAGATTATTGGATACAAAATCCGATGGAAACAACAGAGAAATATCCATATTTCTCATATGTAATACGTTTGTGGACTAAAACTGCAAACGGATGATATATTGTGAACACTTAGCATGGAGACTTCAGCAGCGGCAGCGCGAGCTCGTTTGGAGTTATGACAGACGCGCAGTTTCATAATAAGAGCACGCAGTCTTTTTATGAATGAATTCACATTTAAATATGACCTCATTGCATAAAATGTAGTAGAGACGATTGTAGACGAAAATGAAGAGAGATTTTATCTTAGTTTTTATTTTATGCCAAACATTTTAGTCTCGTCTTTTTTCGTCAATAAAAAATGCATGTTAATTTAGTCTTAGTCAGCGTTTTTGGACATTGGTGCAGTCTTGTCATCGTCTCGTCTTAGTCATGGAAAAAAAGGTCGTTGACGAACATATTTCGTCTCGTCTCGTCTGCCGAAATTAACACTAGTTCATATACCGCTCAGATAGGGCGCTTCCCAGTCGCTGGCACACGGTGGGGTTAAGGAACATCTAGTGTCCGGCCTTCTGCCTTAAAACCTAATTCTCCTTCTCCTTAAGTGGAACCGGAGGGCTTTATGCAGACACTGGAAGAGGTCAGCCCTCAGTGGGGTTTTGGTAGGGATTCCCAATTCGTCGGTCACGACATGACGTCGTAGTGACCGACTGAAAGGGAACGTCTCGGTTACGGATGTAACCCTCGTTCCCTGAAGGAGGGAATGGAGACGTCACGTCACATCGCCACAGGGCTGCCCCCTGCTGTTTATCGGCCGGTCTCATTCTCCCGGCTTTCTCAGCGAAAAGAAGCTAATTTCCATATTTGCACCTGCTGCTTATAAAGGCACCTGGCGGGGCGGCGCCAGCATTATGCAAATATCTCAATGCCAAGTTCATTGGCGTTTTAGTAGTATACGAAGCAGATTGGTCTCTCTAAGCGAGTTCCCAATTCGTCAATCACGACGTGACGTCTCCGTTCCCTCCTTCAGGGAACGAGGGTTACATCCGTAACCGAGACGTTCTTCCGCTTATACATTGTGTTTTGTCATTATTAAATTGTGTTTGTGTTTCAGGATCTGTGAATGAGACGATCTGCTGCTGTGCTCTTTATTTTCTCAGACCTCTCATGTTACTTTTTGTTGCCCCATACTTCAATGAGTTTACAGGTATGATTCACTTCTGATTATTGTTATTTTATCAGACAAGATAGTGGCATACATGTGCAGTGTTTTTAAAAGTCAGATATTCACGTCTCTGTCAGTTATTTTCTCAACAAAAACAAAACAGAAAAATCCCAGGAATGAGGATTTAGGGTCGGTTTCCCAGACAGGGATTAGTTTAAGCCAATTTTAACAAACATGCAATACTAAAAACATTACTTGTGTGCATTTTTAGGCAAACAAAGAGCACTGGTGTATTTTAATATATGATATGTCAATGCAAGTTGCTTTAAGTCTGGACAGCTCTTACATTTATTTTTAGTCTAGTCTATATATTTTAATTCTTCTTCATGCATTTTATTTGATTTTGAATAAAATGCATGATGAAGAATTTTAATGCATGCCTCCAAAACACTCTTTTCACAAACTTCTTTACAAATTTACAGCAGATCATCTTCTGACAATAAGAGAAAAAGGGGTGAAAGATTACTGGACACTGTCTACGTATGTAAAAGATCTGTGTAACAATTAACCCTGCAATAGTTTGAGCTCCGCTCACCCCTACATGATATTTCTGTGTAATCATGTCATCTTTTCTGGTTTCAGGAACAGCTGAAGCACTTGTGAATTGGAGTTTTGAAATAGACTATATTTCTCTCACCACTATTGTTTATTCAGGTAAGCAAAGAAAATGCAAATTTTGCTGTACCTAAAACTTCTCACCAACGCAAAAAAACTCCTTAATGGCTGACAAACCATGTCTTTACTGTAATATATTTACTTATATCATGTATTTCTACTGATGTCACAATTATGCCAGTAGCGACTGAATTTACTGACTTGAAAATGGGATCTCAGGGTAACACCTGCTTGATAAAATTACGACAGTATAATTTTACAAATTCTAGTCAAAGGCAGACTACACTGCAGATAATAAAATATAACAGTTTTGGATGCTTTAAGTCACAATATAATTCCTTTACAATTTTGTTACTCGTTTTTGTCATTGGTAATTGGAATGCATGATCGAAAAACAAGATAAAAAACGGAGTTATCTCGTTTTGAAACCATACTCTTCATTATAGATGGATGGATGGATAGACGGATGGATGATGAATGGATGGATGGATGAATGCAGCTGTTGCTATGGGCGTCAGCCATATTGGAACGGTCCAAGGCAGTAAGTAAATGAGTGTTGCCAAGTTTGCGGTCTTACCTTGGAATGTGATGACTTTGAAACTGTTGGCACAAATAATTTTTCCCACAGGTTAAATGTGGATGGATCTTTGGTTGTCAACATAAAGATAATATTAGTTTATTTATAAAAATAAAGTACTAATATTTGGGAAAATGTCACTGGGAAAGATTTGATTGTTACACTCATCTGGTGATCCTGCAAGCCAGTGCATGAACCCTCAAGAGCAAGGAAACTTTGTGGCCAAATTTATGTTACTTTAACTTAAAAAATTAAGGTAAACAATTTCAACTTGATTGTCTAAGTTGTCAACTTTTTACAAGCTAAAACTTTAAATAGCATGTTGAATTGACTTACAAAACCAAGTTGTTTTAACTCCATGCTGCAATTTTTTACATTGTGTATGATCTGAAAATGTTTCGTGATGTTGTGTAGACCCAAACATTATAACTGCTTATAGAATAAACAAAGATGAAAGCGATAGCTAACACATTATTTAAAATACTGTATTTTGAAAACCAGTAAAAACAACACATTTGTACCATTTATTTGGGAAAATAAATCTCTGCAGGATTTAGAACCAGAGGCTGCGCAATGAATCATTGTAAAACTGAGTGACATCTGCATTCCAACCCTTCCAAAATGGCAGACATGTCTACATATATGGAGTGATCAAATGAGGCATCTATACTGTATATATATCTATGGTGCTGAAGATTTTTCTCTTTCTTTTTCAGTTTATTTCAAAACTGCCTGGGAGAAAAGTCTGAATTATACTGCTGCTGATAGACATATGATATTGGTCCTCTTTGGAATGGTGTTTCTGTTATGCATTATCTGTATCACTATGGGTAAGTATTTTAGTGATATTTTTAATTATTTATCAGACTGACATAACTTTACACAATTTTCATTGTTTTAAATAAGCATGACAGTAAAATACATCATGGAAATGTTAAATTGACCTTAGATGATTGGCTGTAGTGATCCTGCTAATTTTAATATAGTTTAAGTTTTGACCGCAAGGTTTTGTCCTAAACGTCAATGTCATAAAGGTCAATGCTGTCAGTCAACTCGCTTTTATTACTGGAAGAAAAATGATCCTACTTTACTTGTAGACTTAATCTTACTGTATTACCTACTGAAAACATGCAATCAACTGAAGCTAAAAATATATAACATTTCTAAAGAAATCTTTATGACTTAGGTTTGTAACTGATAAGTGATTTGATTGAATACAATCATCATGAATTGTACACACTCTAAAAATGTCTGGATTATTTTTTATCCATAATGGGTAAATATTGGACGAACACACCACTGGGTTAAAATTGACCCAATGCTGGGTTGTTTTAACCCAACTGTTGAGTGTTTTAAGTAAACATTTTTGACAATCAATTGTTTTTTTCCTGATACAGTGCTGTCTCAAATCATTAGGAAATTAAGTGATCCGATAATCGCTGTATTGTATGTTCTGGCTAATGTAATCTTTTATCTGCAACCTTCAATACAATTCGTCCTTCTGTTCTACACGTTTGGATCAGTCAGAGGAGGTAAGATCATTTTTATAAACTACATTTAGTCATTCATTAGAAAACGGTATTAATATTTCAAATCAAATAACTGAGAAAACCAACCCAGTTGATGTTGTAGACATTCACTGATGGTGAATTACAACAGTTTTTAGGATGTTATTACTGTATCTGATTTATTATGGAAGATCTTTATAATGTGTTTATAATCCTGTTAGTTATCACAATACATGACTGCAGTATATGAAAGCTGCCAACTTACTATTTCACCATCTCAAATATCTATTTGTACTGTAAATAGTCAATGGGGTTCACTCTATGAAATGTTGGGTTACCCATGCTCAGAAATGCACAAACCCAATTGCTGAATTACAGCAGTGAGACTTGATAATGTCATACTGTATTACAGTATTTCTGTGATATGTTGTCAATTTGTTGTTGTATTATGTGGCTTTTATATTAATATAAATGTACTCTGCTGCTTTTAGGTTTCATAATTGTTGTAGTTTTACCTTTGATTACAACAATGACCAGATACAATTGGAATGATGTATGTGGGAAACAGATTGGCTGTAAGTGTTTGAATTATGATCTCTGTTATAAATACATTAAAAATCATTACATGATATGGGCCTGGTTTCACAGACAAGGCTTAGCTAAAGCCAGGACTAGGTCTTAGTTAAATTAAGATGTTTACGCATTTTTCATCCCTCTGCCATTATTAGAAATCAGTTTCTTATCCTTTATGATTTTAATTGTTGTGTTAAATGTGAGTAGAAATATTTCTATTTTTTTTAGTAATTTCAGCTAAATAATCTGTGTTCAGTTGCTGTAGACATTTCTGAGATGCTGCTTTAAAATGAGTCTTTGTATTTAGTTTTAAACCAAATGTTTTTATTTCAGGTTCACCTTTGTTAAGGAGATTGGTGTGGTTCATTTCAATGTTATTAGCGGATGCAGTACTGATCTCTTTCTATATCTTAGCACTGGAAAATGAGAAAGGTACGATTATGTTAGAAGTAATGTAACTCTACCGTATAGTGAAGATAAAACAATACTATGCACGCTTGTCTTGTGATAAGGATTTAAAAAAACTTAGGGCACAGATTTTGTAACAGATTTTTTATAATGAAGTTGTTGTTCTTTCTTCATGTACAGATCGTGAGGGATGGGCCTTTGTGATCGGATTTCTACAAGTATTATGGACAATTTGGATTTGTATAGTATCATTTCAGGATTGGGGTACAGTACTGATCGTCTGCTTTGAACATCATCCCTGTATAATGTTTGATTCACTAACAGCTTCAGTATATATATTTTTTTAAACCTTATGGATTTTACTTCTTGTTCAATTATTCATTATTTACCATTTAAGAAACTTAACATGTTTCTGACCTGCTCTTCCTGGTCCATATCTCTTATTTTAAAGTTCTGTTAACCATGTTTGTATGTAGTTATTTTGTTAATTGGTCCTTGTGCTGATTTTTTCACAGGTGTTTCTTATCTTTTTTACCCATGAGTATATATAGCCCTAGGCTGCTATGAAGATATCTGCTCCTCCTTCATTCTGCAAACTCTGTCGTGTGAAAAAAGTTAAACTTTTTGGTTTATATTATTTTTATATTATTTTCAGGTTCATGGTCCCAATTTAAGGACTGACTCTTTAGGAAGTAATATCGGTTCCACACTATGCAAATAATTTGGCTACTGTTCTACATGGACACCCAACCCATAAAGCAGCTAATTAAGGTCTAACTAAACTTCCAGGCAGGTGTGCTGAGGCAAGTTTGAGCTGAACTCTGCCCCAGGGGCGTCGCTAGACCCCTTTTACTGGGGCACGTGCCCCAGTGTAAATCTTTTGTGCCCCGGTGTAAATCTCAAGTTTAAATTTTAGCAGTTAACTAGTTTATTCCTTTACAAAGACAATCGCGGAAATAACTGATCTTTATGCAAAGTAGTTACCCAATTTAGGCTTGTAAAAGCGACGAAGCAGTCGCATTGACGCGTGCACGCACGTATCCATGGCCGCGCGCGTTTGCGTTCACCGCGCGCACAACCGCATTCAAAAGGTGACGCCACGCGAGTGCTTATGAAAGCATAACGAAACTAAAGTAAGTTTCTAAATAATAATGCTAATCTTATTTTGACTCGATCATTATTGGCTTCTGTAGATGTACATCAGAAATGTTTTGTGCAAAGCAGGGAAAGGGAAAAAGAAAGGACAGATGAGTTTAAAGGAGGTTAGACAAACTACATCCTCACCCTGTCAGGTCTCAAACAGAGGAAAAATCTCAGGAAAACCTCTTGTCAAGTCTATAGAATTGCATCGTTGCTGAGAAAATCAACAGATGTATGTGATATACTGTTCTGTATTTTCAGATATGAAATTAATATTTAGTTTACTAATATTTAACTCTAGGACACTAACTTACATAACAGTTAGCAGTAACTATGACTGAGATTATTTAGTATAGCAGTCATAAATGACTGGTTTCTTAAAATATTCTTATAAAAATATGTTAATAATCATTGCTATCATTGTATAATGTAGAAAATATTTCTCTGCTGTCATTATTTCCAAACATTTTATGCAGTGCCGCTGCTAGCCATTTTGGTGCCCTAAGCATAATTCCTTTATAATGCCCCCCACCCCGAACCTGAGAGAAAAAAACGTTTGTTTTTGCCAGTTTAATTTTTTATTGCCAAACATATAACTTAATAGCAGAAAGTAAAATCTTCACAGCTTTAGCCAACACACACTACACATTTGAAAGTGCAAACTTTTATAGAATAGCAAAAAAAATTACCAAACTTACATTTTCAAAATAATCCAGACATGTTTTTCCCAAGTACAATGTCACTTTAAATAAATTACATTAAATAAACATCAATAAGTAAACAAGAATACTCAATATTCTTAAATAAAACAAAGATTCAGAGAACTAAGTGTCACAGTAATGTTTGCTTCATATAATGACGTTTTATATTTATATATATTTAAGAGTGATGAATTGTAACGTGCACTGACTGCTAACGTTAACTTTTACTGAGAAAGTATTAACCACCGTCACGTCAAAATAAACCACAAAATAAACTACTGCTCAATATCTAAAGAAACGTAGTAAAGAAAGTAACAGCTGCGTCAGTTATTTGTAAAATGCATATGCATAGGTAATGTTTTACAGTAATGTTTCTCAATTTAGCTTGCACTGAAGTTATAAATTATAACAACATTGTTTGCTAAACATTAATATCAGCATAGCAAGTTCGAGGCGCATTACGATTAGCTGCAGCTGCAGCCCATGCGCATTTCTACGGTGGCCTCGGGGTGCAAAAATAAATTACAATGGTAAATTACTTATTTACAAGATTAAAAACAAATTTACAACTTTTTAAACAAATTTATAATTTTTTTAACAAATTTACAAGGTTTTTTTTAACAAATTTACAAGTTTTTTTTAACACATTTACAATGAGTGAATAAATGTACAAGTTTTCTAAACAAATTTACAATGATTGAACAAATTTACAAGTTTTTTAAACAAATTTACATGTTTTTTAACATATTTACAATGAGTGAACAAATGTACATGTTTTTTAACAAATTTACAATGAGTGAACAAATTTACACGTTTTTTTAAAAATTTACAAGTGTTCAAACAAATTTACAATGAGCGAACAAAATTACAAGTTTTAAAACAAATTTACGTTTATTACGGAAAGGGTAAGTACAATACGCTGACGTCACGCATCTGAGCCTCCGGTGGGAGGAAACCCGGAAGTATCGCCGTGAATCACATGAGAGTTGTGAATGCGATGTTGTGTATTAGGCTGTACATAATATTAACGGAAAGAGAGTGATAATATATAACCTTTCATCGCTTCCGAAGTGACTAAAAGGGATATTGGACCTTATTTTCAGGTAAGTGAAATAGTTTTAGTTAGCTAACGTTAGCTGTCCAAGTTGCACACGTTTTGGATGGCAGTTATCAAAATAATTCACTGACTTTCTCATTAGATTACAGACAACACGAGAGGGTGCTTCAAACTTTTTAATCAGGACTGCATTGTTTGTTCGCTCCCGGGGTTACATAGACTGAAACGAGGAAGTGTGACGAGTTTGTTTACATGGTGCTGTAAACTTCAACCCAGGAGGACACTTCAAAGGAATCAAGGGTGCGTTAACTTGTTCGATGATATAATCTGAATAATCTTTAAAAGATTAGGATTTTATGTAGTGACTAATGAGACGATTTGTTAAAATTACCTATATTTATACTATAAATTATATTTTCATTTAATCATTTAAACCTCTCTGAGTGTGACAGTATTGTAATGTTTTATCATATTACAAAAACTCTAATGTTGCCTAAGCAAACTGTCATTTATGTCAGATAGATAGATAGATAGATAGATAGATAGATAGATAGATAGACTGCCAAGACTGAAATCATGATTATGTTAATTTCCAGTTTCTGTGATATTGAAACACTAAAGGAAGAAGAGGAGGACCACCATTCGTTTCCTGAGCAGAAAAAAAATTAAGCATGTAATTCATTGATGAAAATTAGAACAAATAAATCTCATGACTTCATTGATCTTTCTTTTTTTACATGTAATTTTCTCCTCTTTCTCAATACACAGATCTAACAGTGGTTCTGGGGCATTGCAAGACTATGGTTACCTGGAAACATCTCCTATTATGGAAGATTATCGCAACATTTGTGTCTTGGATCATTTTTTCTTGTTTCTCTGCCACAGATTTAGCTGTAAGGTTTAAAGGTCCCGTTTATCCTGATCCCATTTTTTAAACTTTAGTTGGTGTGTAATGTTGCTGTTAGAGCATAAATAATATCTGTAAAATTATAAAGCTCAAAATTCTATACCAAGCGATATATTTTCTTTAATAGAATTTCCCTTTCAAAGCCTATAGCAAACGGCCAGTTTGAACTACAGCCCTCTACTTCTCGATTGAATGACATCCAAAGAAGAGTTTTTTACTAACCTCTGCCCACTGGAATATGTCAGTCGCCAGCTAAGCTCAAGTGGCTCTACTAAGCTGCTGTTGAATCACAGCACACTAAACAAACTACATAATCAGAACTCGATAGGTATTTCTGAAGGAGGGACTTTATAGAACAAGGAAGACATCAGCTCGTTTTTAGTAAAGTAAAAACAGCGCTAGAGAGTATGTGAAAAATATTGTCTTTTTTTACACACAAAACATGAACACACGCTATATTGCACACCATAAACACAATCATAGTTTGTGTTAAATACTCTCATTCTCACGGCACCCATTCACTGCAGAGGATCCCATTGTAAGCAATGTAATGCTTAATTTCTCCAAATCTGTTCCAGTGAAAAAACAAACCATCTATATCTTGGGTGAAAAATTACTTAAATCCCAAAAACAAACGTTTTTCATTTAAATGTTTTTACTTTGCTTTATTGTTACAATTTGTACAGTAGATAGAAAATATACATTGGAACAAATGTATATACAGTGGTGTGAAAAGGTGTTAGCCCCCATCCAGATTTCCCATGTTATTATTGCATATTTGTCACACTTTAATGTTTCAGATCATCAAACAAATTCAAATATTAGTCAAAAAATAAAACCCAAGTGAACACAACATGCATTTTTTAAATGAAGGTTTTTATTATTAAGGGAAAAAATCAAAACTACATGGCCCTGTGTAAAAAAGTGTGTTAGTACCCACTGGCTTTTAATGTAAATATGTTTGGTTCTAAAAATGTACATATATTTTTTTCATACTTGAGACAATATACATTGAAGTTCATTTATAAATAAAACTATATTTTGAACAATGAGTGAAATTAAGTTTCTTTAATGTAGAAATGAGTTGTTCTAAAACTGTACAGTTATTTACTTAACACGTATCTAATGTGTGCATTGCATGTCTGTTAGAAGTGTGTGTGCTATTCCTGGGTTTATAAGCATGTGTTAAGCAGCCAGTAGTTAAAAAACGAGTCCAACTTAATTTTTACTGACTTCCATTTCTCTAAATATACTATTTGGAGGGTTTAGCCTCCGCCCACATCTCCATCAAAGTAAATGCGTTCCAGGTGGATTCGGAAGTCAGTTCTGGTTTTGACAAAAAAAATCACACCATGTTATCCCTGTGATTCCTCTGATAGTGTCCTCCTGGGTTGGAGTTTACAGCACCATGTAAACAAACTCGTCACGCTTCCCCGTTTCAGTCTATGTAACCCCGGGAGCGAACGAACAATGCAGTCCAAAAAGTTTGAAGCACCCTCTCGTGTTGTCTGTAATCTAATGAGAAAGTCAGTGAATTATTTTGATAACTGCCATCCAAAACGTGTGCAACTTGGAAAGCTAGCGTTAGCTAACTAAAGCTATTTCACTTACCTGAAAATAAGGTCCAATATCCCTTTTAGTCACTTCGGAAGCGATGAAAGGTTATATATTATCACTCTCTTTCCGTTAATATTATGTACAGCCTAATACACAACATCGCATTCACAACTCTCATGTGATTCACGGCGATACTTCCGGGTTTCCTCCCACCGGAGGCTCAGATGCGTGACGTCAGCGTATTGTACCTACCCTTTCCGTAATAAACGTAAATTTGTTTTAAAACTTGTAATTTTGTTCGCTCATTGTAAATTTGTTTGAACACTTGTAAATTTTTAAAAAAACGTGTAAATTTGTTCACTCATTGTAAATTTGTTAAAAAACATGTACACTTGTTCACTCATTGTAAATATGTTAAAAAACATGTAAATTTGTTTAAAAAACTTGTAAATTTGTTCAATCATTGTAAATTTGTTTAGAAAACTTGTACATTTATTCACTCATTGTAAATGTGTTAAAAAAACTTGTAAATTTGTTAAAAAAAACTTGTAAATTTGTTAAAAAAACTTGTAAATTTGTTTTTAATATTGTAAATAAGTAATTTACCATTGTAATTTATTTTTGCCTTTCCAGGCCACGGTACATTTCCCTTATTTAGGAATGATTAAACATGATGGACTTACCTGCAATTGATGCACGGGCATCATCCCGCAGTTTCTTATTTTTTCTTTTTTCCGATCCTGACTCCTGCTGTCTTTTCGGGGACATTTCCAAAAGTTATCTTCTGACTGGCCGTTTCTCAATCCGAAAGCTGCAGCTTGCGCCAGGTCGCATATGCAGGCTGCATACGTCATCAAGTCTGGTTTATTTCAGTTAACTGAACATTACATTAGCAAGTAATAAGCATATATTACAACAATTTACGATTAACTAAGAATAATAGTTAACTTTATAATTGTTAATATTACGAAATAAGAAAGTTTTGATGACGTATGCAGCCTATAAATGCGACCTCTGGAGGCTGCAGCCTTCGGATTGAGAAACGGCCTCTGTCAAACTTCGTCAGGCGCCCGCGCGATCAACCGGCACGGACCATCAAAGGCTGGGGGGCATACTTTCTAGACTAAAGCAATTAAATTATCTCGTTCCCCCTTTTTTGTAACATATACATGAATAAAAAGGGCCTAATAATATTTCTATAGGCTAATAAAATAATTTCAGCATTATAATTTTTTTTCATTAGGCTATTATTTTTGGTGCCCCCTCAGCACGTGGTGCCCTACGCACAGCGCGTGATGCGCGTTATGGGAGCGGCGGGGCTGCATTTATGCCTACAAACATGTTAATAATGTTAGGTATGATGAAGATTGTATATATATTATACTTGTATATATGTATCTTTCGCAGTAACTGTTGCACTGTATAATAGTGGGTTAAGCAAATGACATTGTATAGAAGTGTTGCACACTTCTCGCACACAGCAGGCTTTCAAAAAAAAGTCAGCAAAAAATTGGGGGCCTATGCCCCAGTAGAGCTTTATGTCTAGCAACGCCCCTGCTCTGCCCCCTAAGTTACTTGGAACCTGCTCCTAAAATGACACACGCCTAACATGAGACATTGGTTAAATCTTTCCCCGCCATTGACGAGTATTTCTGGCTTTCCGCAATACTGCTATTATCCACCAGGTGGCCCTTTTCTGCAACTTATAAAACATGGAAGTATCGCCCTAGGGCAAACAAGTGTATGTCCGGCTCGTTATAGTTGTGCGTAGGTACTCCGGCGTAGCCGCGACGGCGTAGGTACCGCGTCGGTTTTCATTTATACTTTTGCATCGTCGTCCGCGTCGACGAGCAAACACACGTGCAAGACCGCTGGTAGGCAGTATCCACGCGTGTAACCACAGTAGCAGAAGAAGAAGCTTGGCAAGTTAACCCACAAACGAAGAAGAAAAAGCAACTTGTTGTGTATGATTTGAGAAGGCCAGTACTGAACAAATGGTGCTAAATAGCACGAAAAGTGGATCTTGGCTCTTAATCATAGAGGAACCATTTTTATTGCTATATAGCACCTATGTGTCAGGATCCTTCCAGATCCTTGTTTGTATTTAGTTCTAGTTCAGCATGGCAGGGTTCTGACAGTACAAAGTTTTATGTGGGAGATGGGTGGTTTTAGTATTGGTTTATTCTGACCACGCATTTTCCGGGTCTCGTCACTTTTTCCCCGATCCCTTACTCGTGATTCTTTTCAGGTGTCTCATTAATTTCTCCCTATTTAAAGTCCTTGTGTTTGATGTCTTGTATGGGTCTGTTTTGTTCTGTTACTTGTGATTATTGGTCGTGTATTCGTTTAGTCAAGTTCAAGTTTAGCGGTTTTCCGTGATGTGTAGTCTAGTCTTGTGTTTATTCAGTGTTTGTTAGCCCTCTGTATATCCTGTTCTGTTTTGCCCCCTCTTGGGTTTTATTTTTCTGTTTGTTTAAAAAGTCCTTCATTGTTCATCCGTGTCTGCACTTGGGTTCATCTCCTGCTAAATCCCTGACACTATGAAGCACCTATGAAGAACCATAGGGGGATCATATAGCACCAATATAGCACCACATTGGTTCTACATAGCACAATATGGTTCAACACAGGTGCTACACAGGTATTTCATCAGTGCTATATATCCTCTATGATTACGAGCCAAGAACCACTTTTAGTGCTAATTAGCACCGTTTGTTGTGTGTGCCGTCCGTGGGATCGGAATGAACTTGAAAAGACGCTGAATATTATTATGTTTCAGAGCCGAACACTGCTGCCGACTAAAGCGTTAACTAATTTGTGTACATATTGTGAAAATAAACTCTTGTTTTTAGGGGGAATGGGCAAAAATTAAAAAAGGGCTTAGTGACACCACTGGCAATAATTGTTAAAGAAGAACTAAACCTAAATGTGTCCAATTTTTGTTGGTAAGGAATGACAATTAAGTTTATAAAATACAGTACAAAGACATACATTATTTGAGGGAACTTTGTAAGTATAATTTTTTACTTATAAGGCCTCATGTGGGTCCTGGATCCCCATAAAGGAATACAAACACTTTAAGCAAATGTTTGTAATGGAAATAAAGCTCCTTGCTTTGATATTTTGCAGTAACATGAATGTCTTTGGAGGTCACAGTAGTTTGAGTGTGTATGTGCTTTATCTGAGCCAATATGCCCTCCATCTCTCCTCTGCAGCAGAATGCTAACCTGTCCCTGTGTGCCGTAGGCTTCTTGGGCCCCCAGTCCATTCTGCGCTGCACCCCTCCTCTCTCAAAATCCACCCCTGCAGCTAGCCTATAAAACTGCTCAAGACCTAGCCCTCCACACAGGCCTCCACATCCACACCTATCTACATCTTTGATATTGTCACCATTTTATGATGGAAGTAAATAAACAGCGACTTTTGTTGCAGTTTGAGTTAAATCACTCCTCAACTTGGCCATTCTTTGTTTTCACCATCGCAAACATAAATACCTATGACGCAGTTTTTTTACCTGATGGGAGGGGTTCTGGTGGACCAATCACAGCGCTTGCGGTCCGCGTAGACCTGCTGTTAAAAATTTTGCAAGGTGCACGTCAAGCTACGCAGAGCTACGCACAGGCTACGAATAACCTACGGCGTAACTATGGCATAAAGCTTACACACGACTATAAATCGGGCTTTAGTTGAATGTAATCCATCCATTTGCTGTAGTTTTTTTTTAGAAGTGATTTGATCCTTTTATTGATGATTTTAAAATATTTTAATTTACAGGTTACCCCCGCGTCACTGCTGTATATGTATTTGGATCAGTTGGTGTTGTTTTAATCAACTCTGTTTCTCTGATGATTGAACTGATACTGAAAACGGGTGAGTAATCACATTTATAAAGTTAAAGTGGGAAATAAAATATGAGGTCCATGGTAAAACTATATTGGCACTGGATCAGAAAACCAGTCATAAGGGTAAATGTTAAAAGCTTTCCATTTATGTATGGTTTGTTAGGATAGGACAATGTTTGATCAAGATACAGAAATTTAAAAATCGTTTGAAAGATTGAGTCTCATCTTTATTTGTAACCAAGTTATTTAGATAACATTTTTGGACAGTTAGAATTCAAGTGTAAGACAGTGGTAAAGTGCTTGTGTATTGAATAGGAATGGTCTAGACTAATATATTTTCATTGTTATTCTCAGGTAATGGCAAAGGTTTATTTGGGGATCTGAGAATCGTTGCGTTTTCCTCTGAAAGTCTCTTTGCTGCATCTGTGCTGATGTTACCGCTGTTTTCACCCTGTAAGTACAAACCAAACTTAAAGACATTCAGCTTAATTTCTGATCTTCACATTATTTGTTTTCTCATATGTCTGTTTTTGGTTCCACTCCTTAGTGTGTTTTCTACATCGCATGAACATCACTTCATTACATTTATTCAGAGAGAACAAGATTTCTAGAGATCTAACATTAATGGTCTGCATGTGAATATGCAATGTTAATCTCCTGATGATCTTTTCCTTCACGCCTCTAAACGCAGGGATCACAAATAATCTGCAGTGTTGTCAGGTCAGTGCCATAATATAAATCTCATTGACTTACAGTTAAAATAATAATTGAATTGTTTTTATTTACATTGGCTGATACAACATTGTTCTTAGGTTTAAAGAAACGGTTTGTTTGAAAATGAATACTACACCATATTTTTTTAGCCTTTTGCTATCCCAGGTGTATACAGTATCAAATCATGTATTTAATTACTCAAAATTAGAGTTAAATACTGAATTGAATAAGGGCTCTTTTTGCTTATTAAAGAAATATTCTACGTTCTTAAAAAAATCCTGATAAATCCTGATAAATTACTCAAAATATTTATGTCTTTCTTTGTTCAGTCGAGAAGAAATTAAGTTTTTGAGGAAAACATTCCAGGCTTTTTCTCAATTTAAAGGTCCCATATCATAAAAATCTGACTTTTTCATGTTTAAGTGACAAATGTGACAAAGATCAACCCAGTAACTTAGTTTTGGTAAACCATTCTCTGCAAGCATGTGAAAAAATAGTCATTGAAATTTGGCTCCCCATTATGATGTCATATGATGTCAATAATGATTATAATAATAATACCGCCCCTTAATCTGCATTATCCAATCAAAGCACTGCCATTTAGTGCAGAGAGAAAAAGAAAGAAAAATTGTTGGCAGCATAACTGAGTTTCAATTTTAACAGCCCACCATCATTGTGATCAGTGTTTGCATTTCATCAGCTCATTTGCATTTTAAAGGGCACACCCCAAAATGGCACATTTTTGCTCAAACCTTCAAAGTGGAAATTTAAGCATGCTATAATAAATTATATGTGGCGTATTTTGAACTAAAACTTCACATATGTACTCTGGGGACATCAAAGATTTATTTTACATCTTAAAAAAGTCTTGTGACATGGCACCTTTTAAAGACTTTATTGGACATCAACAGTTTACAGTTTAAATGCAGTGAAACAATTGTCATTTTCTGCAAGAAATATAAAAAATATGCACTTTTAAACCACAACTTCTCATCTTGCACCAGGCATGTGATGCACCAGCATGACCTTACACGTTACATAATCACATGGAAAGGTCACGCATGACGTATGCAAAACTACGCCCCCAGTGTTTACAAGTGTGGAGAAAGAGGAGCGTTCAGATGTTGTTGTCTGAGGAATGATACTAATTAATATCTTTGTGTCAGTTTATTGTTTAAAACGGTCTGCAAATGTGTGCTTTACATATGTAACACGTGACCTTTTCATGTGATGTTATGCAATATGTAAGATCGGGCTGGTGCGACACACAGCTAGTGCAAGACAAGAAGTTGTGGTTTAAAAGTGCATAGTTTTTATTAGTTTTTTCTTTCCAAAAATGACCCTTATGCCTTGTTTGGGATCATTTAGAGCCATTTTGAAGCTGCATTGAAACTGCAATTTTAAACTGCATTGAAACTGTAAACTGTTAATGGGACTTGTATGCTGTAGCACACTATAAATGCCTTATACTACTAAAAACTGTTGCTACAAACACATTTAGGGCTCTATTTTAACGATCTAAGCGCATTGTCTAAAGCGCACAGTGCAACGTCTTAATAGGCGTGTCCGAATCCACTTTTGCTACGACTGGAAAAATTGTTTGTGCGCCGAGCGCATGTTCGAAAAGGGTTGGTCCTTCTTTTTTAATGAGTAATGGTAGTATTTTGGGCGTAACGTACAATAAACCAATGAGAGTCTCAGCTCTCATCCCCTTTAAAAGCCTGTTGCGCTGGTGCTATGTCTAATATCTATTTAGATGACGGACTTTGTAAACTGAAAAACTAAGCGGAGGAAGAAGATCCCCAGTTTAGGATTATTGTTGAATAATTGTGTAGTTTTTCACTTTTCAAATCAATTGTTATTTTTTCATTAAAGCCTTTAAAACCCGTTTTCTTTTAGTCATGGAAGTAAAAAAGCAGGCTTTTAATTGCTTTAAATGTATGGCTATCCAATATCATCAAAAAAGTTATATACAAGTATGTAAGAAATGGTTTATACTCTAAAAATACTTTATTTGTAACAAACAGGAGATAAAGAATTTACAAACGGCTCTCCGCACGTTTCAGAACTTGGACAGCGTCAGTTTTTTTAAGCATTACTTAAAAATCTTTCTCATCTCACCATATCCACAGGTACAGAGTAATCATATACAATAAATCTGTGAGGTAGCATTAAAAAAACATTTAAAAACAGATGCATTTGTTTAAAGCAAAGCATTTATTTACTTACCAGGCTGCAGGTGAAGCAGCTCTTTGCGCCTTCTAACGTCTCATAATTAGTCCTCATTTATGTCCAAGAGACTCAATAATCTTTTACATTCAATCCTTTAATCTTTCATATTTAAAAACGTTTTTGTGTTGTTGCGCATTCCTGTATGTGATAAGCAAACTTGCGTTGTCGTTCCATTTATAGGCACATATAACTAATGCGCTCTTTAAATAACAAAAAACATATTGCGTAGTCTATTTTAGTTGCCTCAAAATAGCAACGCGCCAACAATGCGCCTGAACACACCTCGTTTTCAGACCAGAACACCCATGGGCCCAAAAGGGGGCGCAAATGCATTTGCTATTTAAAAAACGCGTCGCTAAACGTGAAAATGATAATTGCGCAGGGTGGAAACTAGCAAAAGACACTTGGGTCGCGCATTGCGCTGCATTACGCCGCATTACGCCGGGTGTAAGATAGAGCCCTTAACATTTTCATTATTTAAAAAAAACTCAAGATCCCGATCTGGGTCGATGACGTGATATGGTTGCTTCAAATCCAAGGGAAACAATAGAGGCAGTGGCGGAGCCAGAGGGGTGTCCAGGGTGGCACTGGACACCCTTGACATGTCACTGGCCACCCCGTGTGCCACCCCAAATTTAATGCGCTACTTTCACTTAATCGCTATATATGTTTATTTTTCGACGTGCGGCAGCGCAGCACATTGTTAAAAACAAACATTATGAATATTAACCCTCCCTGCGTTCGTGGCGCAAACTCTTTAATTTTCAATCACTGCACAAAGAGACTTGGATTACTCTGCGGATTTTGGACATACTACAGACATGATTTATACATCATTGAAAACGCTAAAGTGTCTATAAAAACTGAATGTTGTGCTTTTCACAAAATTAAGAAAATATACATAATGCGCGTTCTGTTATCTCTCCATCAGTGACTTCCTTTTAAAAACGCGTCAGAAAAATTACTGTAACTTAACGAATACTTTTCATACCATCAGAAGATAAATGTCATGTCTACATAATGCTTGGAATCTCTTTAAAATGATGTAAGTGAAGTCGTGCATTGCTAATACTACATGATTTCACCGTATATGCTGGAAGTGTGGTAATTTCTTACGGACTGAATAAAGTCTAAGATTGCAATTCTTTTTACAACAAAACCCCGCACCATGTTTTCATTCTTGATGTGATCTTTATAGGCTACTGTATGATTGTTAATTCGACTGGATTGCCACATTGAACTTAAAGCGCGACACGCATATTCGATAGTGCGCGTGCACAGCTTTTAAACGACTTCATGTTTGCGTCTTTTTGGCTTAAACGGACAAATGCTCATATGTCAAAATAGCAGTCTTGGTGATTTTCATACTAAACATTTGGTTACTGTACGTCTTAAACAAATAAACATTTTATTGCATCCGGTCTTAGCCTAACCTGTTGAAGTCTCTCTGTCATTAAAGTTAATAAAATATCAAAAGAAAAAAGAAAACTTTTGCATCTTTTGTATCTTCGTAAATAAAGATTAATCCAAACATCCTTTGTGTTGAGCTCTGCTATTTGAAGTAAGTTTAAGGTTTATCATGGAGTTTAGATTTCCTGATCTTTTGCTTCATTAAAGGGATAGTTCACAAAATGAAAATTCTGTCATCATTTTTACATCCTTATGTTGTTCTAAACCTGTACGAATTTCTTTTTTCTGATGAACACAAAAGAAGATATTTTGATAAATGATGGTATGCATCATTTACTCACATAAGGGTGAGTAAATGATGACAGAATTTTCATTTTTGGGTGAATCTCTTTAACAGACAGTAAATCAGATTAAAATTCACCCTTATTATGTTTACAACTAATGCGATCAAAATATTCATTTATGCTTTCTTGATACATGGTTACACGTCATTTTCTTTTATGGACTATGGACCCCCTAAAGTAGCTTTGGCCACCCCCTGGCCACCCCATTAAAAAAATTCTAGTTCCGCCACTGAATGGAGGTGATTAGTTTTTGTGTGTGTGTGGGGGGACAAACTCTGGTTCACACTCCAACACAGTAGGTGGACAAAATACACTTAAACGTTGGTGCTAAACGCCATTAAACGAAGAAGATGATGTTACTCTTCACAGATTTCCTAATGATAAGAGGAAGAGAATTGAATGGGAACAAGAAGTCCTCAACTGTTTTCTTGCCACTTTTCTACAGATGCAGTCAAGTTACATAACTAATAGGTGCTGGTAGTTTTAAAGGTGGTGTGTTTTAAAACCAAATGCCATGCCTACAAATTTATTTCACAGTAGATTAAACGCCTTTGGACAGCAAATGAGAGCCAACCTACAGTAGGAAACACCAAAATCTGGAGAAAGTAACTGATCTCACAGTACCCGATTTCAATGTTTTCCACACTATCTCTGTATACACTCACCTAAAGGATTATTAGGAACTGTGTTTGACCCCCTTTCACCTTCAGAACTGCCTTAATTATACGTGCCATTGATTCAACAAGATGCTGAAAGCATTCTTTAGAAATGTTGGCCCATATTGATAGCATCTTGCAGTTGATGGAGATTTGTGGGATGCACATACAGGGCACGAAGCTCCCGTTCCACCACATCCCAAAGATGCTCCATTGGGTTGAGATCTGGTGACTGTGGGGGCCATTTTAGTACAGTGAAGTCATTGTCATGTTCAAGAAACCAATTTGAAATGGTTTGAGCTTTGTGACATGGTGTATTATCCTGCTGGAAGTGGCCATGAGAGGATGGGTACATGGTGGTCATAAAGGGATGGACATGGTCAGAAACAATGCCAAATTCTGACTTTACCATCTGAATGTCTCAACAGAAATCGAGACTCGTCAGACCATGCAACATTTTTACAGTCTTCAACTGTCCAATTTTGGTGAGCTCTTCCAAATTTTATTGGAGATGAGTGGTACCCGGTGGGGTCTTCTGCTGTTGTAGCCCATCCGCCTCAAGGTTGTGCGTGTTGTGGCTTCACAAATGCTTTGCTGCATACCTTGGTTGTAACGAGTGGTTATTTCAGTCAAAGTTGCTCTTCTATCAGCTTGAATCAATCGGCTCATTCTCCTCTGACCTCTAGCACCAACAAGACATTTCTGCCCACAGGACTGCCGCATGCTGGATGTTTTTTCCTTTTCACACCATTCTTCGTAAACCCTAGAAATGGTTGTGCGTGAAAATCCCAGTAACTGAGCAGATTGTGAAATATTCAGACCGACCCGTCTGGCACCAACAACCATGCCACACACAAAATTGCTTAAATCACCTTTCTTTCTCATTCTGACATTCAGTTTGGTGTTCAGGCGATTGTCTTGACCACGACCACACCCCTAAATGCATTGAAGCAACTGCCATGTGATTGGTTGATTAGATAATTGCGTTAATGAGAAATTGAACAGGTGTTCCTAATAATCCTTTAGGTGAGTGTATATTTAACTATATAAGCAAAAAGGTCAGGGTCTCCAACCTTTTTGTGAGCGAGGGCTTCCACAATGGATAAACTTTTTTGTTATAGTCTACTCAAAATGTTTAGTTTTACTTGCTGATATATCATTGTTTAAAATGTAAATACATAAAAGAAGTCAAACTAACATAAAAATATGTAATAAATAAATATTAAAATTGAGTTTATGTGCTTTGTGATATTTCACTGGTAATTTGATCTCATCATGCTGGCCACAATGAGGGCAGGCTGTCCTTAAGTGAAAAATTAAACAGCTTTGTCTTATTCATCATTTATCAGCATGCATGATTTAGTTCTCCCTGTTTATTTTATTAGGTAAATGAAAAAACATTACTTACTGCATCTTTACAGAACTTTACAAAAGGTCTTATGTGTCAATATTGTTTTACATGCATGTTTTGCCATTTACGCAGAATATACTAAAGCCTAAACAACCTGCACCTCCTGGATCAGTGCAGAATCAGTGTTCACAGGTTAGTATGTAACGTAACACACAATATCAAAAACATATTTTCATAATTGAACAATAATTCTTCAAAATCAGAATAAATCTCAGTCCTTGTCCTGAATACCCACACTGCACACAACACTTTGGATGTCTCTTTAACTTGAAATAAAACAATTGAGGACATGAACCAGTGGGGTTTTATGCCGCATGATTTTTTTTATTTGTTGTTTGTTTTATTTGTTTTGGTTCACGGACACTCTGCATACCGCCTACAGTACCTACATCGTGGGTCTCACCCCATTTCGTCAATATTTGACGACACTTGACCATTCGTCATATGTTGACGTGAAGGGTATACCTTTCGCGTCATTTTTTGACGAACTGGGGACTTCAATACTATTACGTCCGTTGCATTCTCTTTCCTATTTTATTACCATTTGCGCGTCGGTTTAGGGTTAGATTACGCGAAATTAAACAGTCTACGCGAAATTAAACAGTGTACGCGAAATTAAACAGTTGTCACCTGGCGTTGGGGTTAGAAACAGTTGTCACCTGGCGTTGGGGTTAGAGTTAGGTTTGGGTAGGGATGTCATTATGTAAATCTAACCCTAAACCGACGCGCAAATGGTAATAAAATAGGAAAGAGAATGCAACGGACGTAATAATATTGAAGTCCCCAGTTCGTCAAAAAATGACGCGAAAGGTATACCCTTCACGTCAACATATGACGAATGGTCAAGTGTCGTCAAATATTGACGAAATGGGGTGAGACTGGGTTACAACAGCCTAGTGGTTAATAAGTCGGGGTTATAAGCTTGGTTTAAGTCTCACATCCGACAGGTTGTCGTGTGTGTTCACTACTCACTGAGACGTACTAAATGCAGAGGTCACATTTTCAGTATAGGCTAGGGTTACCATACTTGACAATCATGTTACTTAAAATTGGTCAGTAATAATAAGTCAGTAAATGAGTTGGATGTCTGCAGTATTCATGACCCAGCAGGGTTACAGACTTGGGTTGCATGGCATCAGGAGAATCAGAGATTAGTGCCTAAACACAAAGCACATAATAGAGCAGTAAATGCATCTGATAAACTGAACCATCCTCACCAGACAACCCTTTGATCTCTTGTTATTAAACCTTTAAGTGAATCAAGTGTTTTAAATAATTGGTTGTTTGCAGTGCTGGAAACTAAAGGTGCATGACTGAGATGATGTTGTATGTGTTGTTTAAAGTGCTGTGTGTGTCTTGTCTTGTCCTGATCTCAGAATGTAGGGGGGTCTGATGAAACTCCAGCTACTGGATCAAACCAGAACATAGCAGAATTTCCAATGAATACAAAAACAAGAGGAAGAGATGAAAATCAATCTGATTCAGTGAGATCACAATCATAAAGAAGAACAGGGCCGGTTCTTGCCCGCTATAGAAGGGTGGGCTGGCAGATCTCCTGGGTGTGCAATTATATATGCATATAATAAGATTCATGTATTTGCACAAAAATACATTTAAAACAGTGTTTTTGCATGGCATATTAAAAAGCTGAAAATGTTTATGAATTATTATATAACTGTTTTGTGCATTAATAAAAAAAGATTATTCAAACTGGGAATAATATAAAAGAAACCGACCAAACAACAGTGTTAAATGTTCAATTGCTCACTTCTGTAATCTCTCAAAACCTCTTGTTATACTAATAAGTCTGACTTCACTGTACAATGAATCTCTTATTTGCATATGTATGCTGTTGTTTATGATAAAATCACTGAAGGCACGGCACACTAAATTAGAAAAGCAAATTTGAATGCCACTGATTTGCCATTAGATTCATCAGCTTAACAGGAACAACTGCTTGGTTGTAATGCTCACTGCTGCAAGCATAACGCATAAGCAATCTGATGTAACATGAACAGATCTAAATCTAATGCTGTCATGGATACTTGTGTTCATTCATTTTCAAATTTAAAAATGACTCGTGTAAAGGGTAATGTTTGCCCCCTTGTCTTGAATTAAGGGAGCATTTTTATAAATCTTGGATGCATTTTTTGGCCAAAGCGAACCAATTGTCCAGCATTAAATGACTGCAAAATGTACTCAAATGTGACTTAGGTCCTATTAACGTTGCATTTAAATTCAGTCAGTAAGATTCTTCGATTCAGACAGAAACTGCACCGTGAGTTGTGACTATTGGGTGAAGAGTGACATTTCTTTCAGCCAATAAAGATAAAAAAAATTCTGGTGTTATATTTGATTGGTTGGTACAGTCTACAGCCCCTCGTGAAACATCTCAAGGTAGCCCACCTTAGTTGTTTATAACTAATGTTTACATTTTATGTCTTGGACTATATTCTGATAGACGTTTTTGACGGCTTAGCCCACCCCTGCTCATGCCTATAGCCAGCCCTGATGAATAATGAGAGAAGATAATTTTAGATTAATCGAAAACACTCTGGCAGTTTAAACCTCACGTAATGATGAACTGAGAGTTCTCTGTGCTTTATTTATACTTAATGGGCCGTTTCCAGGACAGGCTTTAGGTTAATTTAGGACTAGGCCCAGGCCCGGATTGGCCATACGGAGGACCTGGAGAATTCCCGGTGGGCCGGTCTGTTTTTTGGCCACAAAGGCCAGTGTTGTCATGCCACTAGTACTCACAGCAGCCCCACTCGCGTAATTTGCGAGTGAAAGATGTCCCCTCCACGCCCGCCGACAGGGGGAGACAAATGGGTCTGTTGTCCCGGGCCCAGGATGAGGGGGGGGGGCAGAACTGGAACCTATGGAATAATTCAGTGTTTTCCATACATTGATTTATCTGCCATAGAATCAACACTGGCCGCCACAAATAGATTTTTCATGATTACCATTTACATTTTAATTTTACTATATTCATTGTAATGAGCGCTCAGCGCGCCTCCCTCCTCCCTCTCTCGTTGCATGCAGCGCCTCAACAGCGCGCGCCCCTCCCCTCTCTCATGTTGCAAGCAGCGCGGCTCTCTCTACAGTCAAAAGTATTTTAACTCCGCGTTCCTTTTACTTTCTTTTTCGTGTAAACGTCAACAGTCACGGATGTCACTGAGATGTCAAGAAGATGGCTGATCGAGTTCATCATGAGTGACTTAACAAAAGGTCAGCATTACCACACATACCCGTTCTGGTGTGAGTCTGTGTCCGAGCTCTCTCCCTACCTATGATGCGGTATGCTCGTGCACGTGTTCTGTAGTAACACTAACCGTGTATTCTCTCGTATTCTGAATTTGCAACAAATTGTCTGCGCTATACGCGATGATATACAATAAAACTACCACTATCTGGATGTGCCACATTGTTGATGAGGCCACTCTTAATGTTCCTGCCATCTCTCTGATGGATTTGTTGTGTTTTTGAAACCTAAATATGGTCTGTATCACTTGCATGGAGATGTCCCTGAATCAAATGATTTGGGTTCACAGCCACAGCTTCCAAATGCAAATACCACACTTAAAATCAACTCCAGACCTTTAACATCTGGCATTCATGAGGAAATTATTTAACAAATAGACAATACCTGTCCATAAAACAGTTTTTAAGTCAACTGTCCCATTACTTTTGACCCCTTTAAAAAGGGGGAGCTACATATTAACAGTGTTGGGAGTAACGAATTACAAAATATAATATATTACAGTAATATATTAGTTTTTGCTGTAACGCAGTAATATAACGCATTACTAATAAAATTTTGGTAATATTTTACTCGTTACAGTCTTAGTAACGAGCACGTTACAACAATGCATTTCAAATATAGACGTGTTATTTTATTTTTTCATTTTTGACCAATGCGCGCGACCAGCATCCACACAGGAAAAAGCTGCGGGTAAAATAGTAATGGCTGCGTCCCAAACAGCATACTTCCATACTATATAGTAGGCGAAAAGCACTACTTCTCGTACTCTTTCCCTACTATATAGTATAGAAGTAGGTGGTTTGGGACGCAGCGTATGTCTGTTTCCAGGTGCTGTATGCAGCATGTTCATTTTTACTTTAATTTTGTATTTGACGCGTTTCTTAAAGAGCCGAATCTGGGAAGTCCGCGGCTGTATAAGCATTGACTAAAGTGGTCGCATTCTGCGAATGAGAGCACTATGTAAAAGCAACATAAAGTTTCTATCGGTCTCCTGTGCTGCTTGAACCTCAGAAGTAAAGAGACTTTTAGAAATCTTGCCAGTAAAATCCATTCACCACACCAGCAATGACAAGGTAAGCTAACGTTGCTATGGTTACAGTCCATATACATAATAGATTGCTAGGCTATTCCTATGCTATCTACAGTTTTATTACAAACAGCAACCTAAACTACAACATAACATTAATGTAGACTTAAACATGGTAATCTAAATAGTACATTTAAACATCACTGTTTAAAGTTTTTACCAGCCTTTGTATGGGAGCCTATATTCATTGTTTGGCAAAAAGCAGTGTTCCTCTGTTTGTCTGTGTTTTATATTTTAACCTACATGTTATCCTTATATTGTACTGAAATGAGCTGTATTCCTTGAGGTCTGATCCTCCAATAGCACTTTTTGATAAGTTGTGTAAACCCAGTGCATGCCAGGTTTGTGCTGTGAATCTGAATTAAAGTGAATTAAAGAATAGAAATGAAAAGAGGTTGCGTGTCTTGCCATGTTATTAGTCTATAGGTTGCATTATAGTGGGCTCTAGCTTTATTGTGTTTGGTATGTCTACCATCATTTACCAGACTTTTACCAGATCATTTGTCCATGTTTATGACTCTGGCAGTCATTGTTACTGTTTTTTGCCATACGTCTTCGCTGTGCCTATTCAAAGCTTGAGGGCCAACACATAACTTCTAGATTTATAAGCATCAATAAACTACATTTTAACATTTTAAAATGCCTAGTCATACTTCTGTTATTTTGATGAAAGTAACTCAAAAGTAACGCAAAAGTAGTGTAACTCATTACAGTTCAGAGTCAGTAATATTGTAATGTAACTAATTACTTTCAAATGACAATAATTTGTAATATATAATGTATTACACTTCGGAAGTAACTTGCCCAACACTGCATATTAAATGGCTGTAATTCCTAAATCCTTCAGCCATTATGGGTGTGAATACTCAAAATAAAGTTGAGGTTGTGCACTGTAAGCCAATATTCATAATATGACTGTAACTATAATACATTTTGGTAAACAGCTAAAATAACACAAAATGTGCTTCTGTTCCAATATTTATGGAGGTGACTGTATTTGAGATACATAAAAAACGTTTTATTTGTTTTCTTCCTATACTTGAAATAGTGGTCAAGAAACCCCCCGCCCAACACAAAAAATGGTTTGGCCACTGATCAAAATTTTATGATGTAATTTGATTTGAAGTTCAGTATGCTCAAAATATCTGGTCAGACTCAGCACAAGTCCGGTGCTCAGAAAAGAAAAGAAAAGAAAAGAGAAGAAAACAGAAGGAGAAAATAGAGGTTTTCAAAAGAGGGGGTTGACGTTATATAAATAAAAGTTATTTTGTGTCAGTATATAGTGTCAGTACTACATTTATTTACTATATAAATGGTGAATACAATGTATAATAATGCTATATCCGTGGGTCATGAATCTGATAATTCCAAATACCTTGTTACCAGTAAAAAGTAGGGGGGCCGAGGTGCCCTCCAAGATTATCTTGTCCCAGGCCCAGGCAAGACTGTCAGCTGGCCTGGTCCCCTCTGCTTTATGTCAAAGTTGATTGTGTCCTAAGTCATGACCACTTATTGGAAAAAAATAATTGGAAGAAATATCTTGCATTAGGATTCATTAACATCTGCATGGAAAACGCAGGACGCGCCACGTCTAAGTACTCGCCACGTCTAAGTACTCGCCTGTGAACACGATTTTCATTTCAGACGCGTTTTTTCTTGCGCTTGCCGCTCGTCTAGATTTAAAATATTTTTGTAATCTAAGTTTACATCTAATGTTTGTTTTTTTTGACACAAGTTAGGCCTACCTTACGTTATTTGACCATATACATGACCTAAGTACTAAAAAATAAGATAAAGATTTTATTTTTCCATCTGCTTTCCCTGCATACTTGATAAATCTTGCTAAACCACAAGTGGTGCTACAATCAAGCTTTAGCACTGCTTATAGTTCTACTGAGATGCTATATATACTGTAGTTGCTCGGTGGCACTAAAATGGTTCCCCTATGATTACAAGCTTTACAAACTAAATAAACTTAAATTGAGTTTATTGAATTAAATTGAAACTGGAATTAAGTTTATATTTCTTACTGCACTGGCAGATATTTTTACTTGTTGAGTATAAACCCCTTGATTTTCATCATTTATTTCAATAAACAAGACTTGGGGCCCTATTTTAACGATCTAAGCGCATTGTCTAAAGGGCACAGCACAACGTCTAAATGGGCTTGTCCGAATCCACTTTTGCTAATTTAATGACGGAAAAATGTTTTGTGCACCCAGTGCATGGTCGAAAAGGGTTGGTCCTATTCTTTTAATGAGTAATGGGAGTATTTTGGGCGTAACGTGCAATAAACCAATGAGAGTCTCAGCTCTCGTCCCCTTTAAAAGCCTGTTGTGCTGGCTGTTTAATCCCTATTTAGATGACAAACTTTCTACACTGAAAAACTGAGCGGAGGAAGAAGATCCCCAGTTTAAGATTAATGTTAAATAATTGTGTTGTTTTCACTTCACTGAAATAGTTTTTTTATTAAAACTTTTAAAACCCGTTTTCTTTTAGTCACGGAAGTAAAAAAGCAGGCTTTTAATTGCTTTAAATGTATGGCTATCCAATATCATCAAAAAATAATTTACAAGTATGTAAGAAAAGGTTTTTACTCTAAAAATACTTTATTTGTAACAAACAGGAGATAAAGAGTTTACAAACGGCTCTCCGCATGTTTCAGCACTTGGACAGCGTCACGAGTTTTTTTAAGCATTACTTAAAAATGTTTCTCATCTCACCATACCCACAGGTACAGAGTCATCATATACAATAAATCCGTGAGGTAGCATTTAAAAAAAAACATTTAAAGGTATAGCGGAAGATTTTCCCGAATTATTTAAAAGAACCGCCCCTCCATATTTTTTTATCAATGCACACGCAACACTCCCGAGAGGGAACGCCTGTTAAACGCGTGCACGAGACAGAGAGAGAGCATGCAGGAGCCTAGTTCTTCTCTTCGCTCTGTTTACAAGTTGCTGTCGGCATGTTTACCGTGTCTGTGCGGTTCGTGACTCGTGCCAGGGCTAGCATCACTAATCATAGCTTACATCAACTTTTACTAGCAGTGATTTTAAATGGATTTCTCCAAATAGCATGACAAAATGTACCTTTCCAGTAGAAACTTCGCGTGGGAAGCCCAACCTGTCCTTTTAGCTCACGCCAGCGTGTGAAATAGTCTCCCATAAACACTCTGGTCTTGTTTCTTTCTTTATAGTCCTTTCTCTTCTTGTCATACAATTCGTAGACACTTTTTCTCTTGCAACCCTCAGACATTTTGAAAAAAAAAAAAACACAGTGAGAACGCGACCTTCAATGAATGGTTGAAACCGTAGCTCAACACACATACACGTGAAAGTGCGCATGTGCAGAAAGCGAACCTAGAGGCGAGCACGTACGACGGTTATACGGCAACATATAATCATAATGATTGACATCTGGGATGACCAATAGTAGAGGTGATCCACCCGGAAAACGAAAATCTTCTGCTATACCTTTAAAATCAGATGCATTTGTTAAAAGCAAAGCATTTATTTACTTACCAGGCTGAAGCAGCTCTTTGCGCCTTCTAACGTCTCATAATTAGTCCTCATTTATGTCCAAGAGACTCAATAATAATCTTTTGCATCCTTTAATCTTTCATATTTAAAATCGTTTTTGTGCTGCTGGGTATTCGTGTATGTAATAAGCAAACCCGCGTTGTCGTCCCGTTTATAGGCACATATTACTAATGCACTCTTTAAATAACAAAAAAAAAAAAACATATTGTGCCATTGACTTTAGACTTTAGAGCAGGTTTTTGTTGGTCAATGGCATAGTCTATTTTAGTTGCCTCAAAATAGCAACGCGCCAACAATGCGCCTGAACACACCTCGTTTTCAGCCCAGAACGCCCATGGGAGCAAAAGGAGGCGCAGATGCATTTGCTATTTAAACAACGTGGCGCTACACGTGAAATGATAATTGCGCAGGGTGGAAACTAGCAAAATACACTTGCGTCAGGCATTGCGCTGCATTGCGCCGGGTGTAAGATAGAGCCCTTGATATCTTAAAGGACAAGTTCGGTATTTTAGACTTAAAGCCCTGTTTTCAGATTGTTTATGGTGAAATAGAATGGTTTTGACTGAAATTTCGACATTTTCGGCTGCCCTGAGAATTTTCGCGTGTTTGTGTTTCAGCTCAGACCTCTACAATGGGTTTAATGGTGCACTGGAACAATCCTTCCTAAAATGCATTAAACTTTCGTTTACAAAGACGTGAAACTCACCGAGTGGTCAGGGGTGTTCACTGGTATGCTCACACAAAAATCGCTCCAAAAGACGCATTCCAACAGGTTTTATCGTAGTTTTTACCAACTCCATTGACTTGTATTAGATGTGCTGTGAGGTACGGTATTACTCCGCGCCGGGAACTTTGTTTGTATTCTTGCAATTGGCATAGGCGGATTAGCGCCACCACTTGGGCTGGAGTGTTTATTATTCAAGCTCTAAGCGGAAGAATGTACGGGTGTGAGGCGTTTGAAAAAATAGGTCCACAAGTTAACAACGAATGCTAAAACAGCTGTTGGAAAGCATCTTTTGGAGCGATTTTTGTGTGAGCATATCAGTGAACACCCCTGACCACTCGGTGAGTTTCACGTCTTTGTAAACGAAAGTTTAATGCATTTTAGGAAGGATTGTTCCAGTGCACCATTAAACCCATTGTAGAGGTCTGAGCTGAAACACAAACACGCGAAAATTCTCAGGACAGCCGCAAATGTCGAAATTTCAGTCAAAACCATTCTATTTCACCATAAACAATCTGAAAACAGGGCTTTAAGTCTAAAATACCGAACTTGTCCTTTAAGCCACTTTGCTTATCAAGTAACTTATCTCCATTTACAGTTTTTTACGATTGCTATGACAGATTTTTCAATAGTTTTAACAAGTTTTCAAAACTCTTAACACAGTTAGCACTACATCCACCTATGTAAGCTATACTATTAACACATTTCTTGTTGGTTTAACACAAAATGCATAATTAACACAAATTTAAAATGCTTTAACTTCTTTTACATACAAGATCAAAACAATAGATTTTTAATGTCAAATTTACAAATGCTTTCACACAGCATGTCAAAACAGATAACATCATGTGCTAAACCAGACTTATAGTCAAAGTAAACAGCTGTTTATATGATGAATTGAAACATAAATATATTCCCTGTATATTATTCCATTGGGATTGAAAAACAACTTATTCTACCAATGCAAATATATAAATCACAGCTGATTCCCACCTAGGAAACACACTCAGGTTCTTTCAATTGCATGACTATATGGTATACAATAGAGTAAAGGAGGGCCTCTTTAGGTCGATCTTGTTTGTAAAAGGAACAATATGAGCAACACAAAAAATAAGATATATGTCTGCACAAGTCAACGGAAGACCACCAGGACAAGGGAGAGGTTTTCCTCCAGTCCCACCTGCATGCAGTAGATGGTGCATTCACAGACATCACAACTGAACACTGTTAGAGGTGAATACAGTAAGACATGGCAAAGGATGTCTTGCCAGAGAAGATATCAGGTGTGATGTGAATGAGAACATGTGGCCAAATCCAAACGCAATATAGATTAGATGATGAGATTTTCTTTTTTACTTTATTTTTCAGTGGCTTTTTCTGTTTGTATTTTTAATTTTTATTTTTTTTACTGTAAATGGAAGTAATATTGAATATGTTTGTTATCTTGCAGTAATGTCCTGTTGTAAATACTGTAAAGTCTTTACTGCAGCAATTCTGTCTACTTTTTAACTTTTTTCATAAACCATACTCTAAGATGGATGATTCATTTTTGTCTTGAATTGCTGCAGCAAAACAAACATAATGCATGCATTAACTTACTAAACACCAAGGACAGACTTACACATAAACTTATGCAGTTTTTGTTTTTCTATCTTATGTTTGTGTTTTTCATGACATTGTGTTATGATTGACTAAATGTTTCTGTTGGAAGGGAACATGTGTTGGTGATTTGGTATAACTTTGATCCTGAAACATGTTTACAGTGTTTTTGTAAACAATGTGAGAGTTTAGTTTACAATGTGTGATTTTGAGAATAAAATTAACTGTTTTCCCAGTTGTGTGTTGTATGTGTGTTGGTGCGTTAAGAGTTTAGAAAATGTGTTAAAAGTATTGAAAAAGGTGTCATAGCAATCGTAAAAAACTGTAAGAATTTTCACAAAAATACCAGGTAAGACATTCATTTTTTGCAGGGATGTCAATTGCTTTTAATGATGTTTCAATATAGATTAATTAAAGCGTCATACTTCGTTTTGATATTTTAGCATGGTTGCTGCTGCAGCTGTCAGGATTGCAGGAAGAACCCAAATGCAGATGGAGGGATTAACAAAAGACTTTAATAGTGAAAACACAAGACAAAACAATAGCCCACGTGGGGGCAAAACCCATCAACAGGGGATATACACTTAACAGAGACTTTTCACTTCACTTCCCGAACAACTATACAGATAAACTAGACTTGACTTCTTGATGAACACGACTGACAAACACACACGGTACAAAATGATCCTGCACAGAACAAAGGAAACAGTGACATTAAATAAGGAAACCAAACAAGATAACAAGGAGGGAACAGGTGATGAGAATTAACTAATGATTAACAATAAGCGGAACACACTACCTAAACCAAAGGCCATGAGGTACCACACCAAACATGGGTACTGCCACGATCCTGCCACATGAACTATGAATCACTATGACAGGAAGGCAGGACCATGACAGCAGCAGCATGTATGATAGAGTCAGTAATTCTGTAATGATCTGCTTTGAGGTTTGAGAGAGTTAGGATAATGCATTAGAAAAGATTTACATAAACATCAATCCAAAGACAGGCATGGTCATACAGAGGCAACAGGAGATACAGGATATGATCAAAACTTGTGAAGAGTGGTGAATGATGGGAATTGAAGTGCTGAGGACAAAGGCAGCAGAGACACTGAACAACAACAGAGGGAGACACAACGGATATCATAACACTATCACATTGAAAAGGGCTTTGTTTTTAAATGAAGTTTAATTAAAGTGCCTAACAAGTGTTAGGTGTGACAAGTGTCATCATTCATGAAATCCACGAAAATAACATGTTCAGGTTTAATTATAGGTTGAGAAATTTCAATAGTGTCATCCAAAAGGCCAATAAAGTTTTTATCTACGGTGTCTGGAATGTCATTTAAAAAGAGATCTAAAGTATTCTTTTTTAAATATTCATTTACATTTTTGTTCAAAAATATGCCGTATGCTTCAATCACCTCTTTAGTCCCCCAATCCAAAAATTCTTTTTTAGTAGTCTTATAATAATCCTCCCATTCTTGAAAACTTAAATTATTACCAAACACAGTTTTCAGATTTTTTCTAAAAGTTGTAATCTTTTTCTTAAAATAGTAATGAAAGTCATGAAAAGTATACATTAAATCTGGATGATTGAACAATTTTTTTTGTTCTTCATAAACTTTTTGTCTGTACTTCCCCAGTTTAATACGTTTAATTAGATCTGAAAATGTTTTAGACAAATCATCGGATTGACTATATTCATATTTCTCCAATTTATTTTTTATTTTTTTTTAGTTTTGGGATGAATTTATTATATACGTTTTTTAAACCAAGTAAACAATAAGCAAACTTTATTTCAGGTATGTTTAGACGTAATGGGAATTTTTTTTCAAAAGGAGACTCTGGTAAATGTTTCTCAAAAGACAGGTGAGTAAACACAACACTTTAACATTATACAATATTTTATACTGTTAACATAGAAATTATTAAACACAACAATACAGCATAAATGCATTTAACAATTTTAATTATTGTCCAACATGTTGGTTTTAGTTAATGGTGATCGTGCTGTTGGGGATTTGAGAATCATTGTTTATTCATCGGAAAGCCTCTTTACATTAACTGTGCTGATTTTCATCATGTTTGAACCCTGTGAGTACATTTTGATAAATTGATTATTCATGTATCTCACATGAACTAGACTGTATGTGTGTGCTGATTTTATGCAATGTTGGTGTTTAATGCATGATGGAGTCAAATACTCTCAAGCATCAGTTTCATTCACTAAGAGCTATTCACATCAACATGAATAACCTTTATAACAGATTTCAGATCTCTTATTGGATAACTCTAATTATATAACAACCATCTCAAAATACCACAGCGCATTCATACAAATGTTCGGGTCTTGGCATTAACACCCACTGAGCAGTCTGAGCAGAGTGCAAACACGCACAATTTGGGTTCATGAAAAGTGCGATTAAAATTGCTGAGTGGCTACGTTTGAAAAACACTAGCCACTTTGGCTGGTGAACAAAGAAGTTAATGTCAAGCCCTGCACATTAAAAAAACTTATTCCCTTTTTTATTTACACTCACCTAAAGGATTATTAGGAACACCTATTCAATTTCACAGTGCAATTATCTAATCAACCAATCACATGGAAGTTACTTCAATGCATTTAGGGGTGTGGTCCTGGTCAAGACAATCTCCTGAACTCCAAACTGAATGTCAGAATGGGAAAGAAAGGCGATTTAAGCAATTTTGAGCGTGGCATGGTTGTTGGTGCGAGATGGGCCGGTCTGAGTTTTTCACAATCAGCTCAGTTTTCACGCACAACCATTTCTAGGGTTTACAAAGAATGGTGTGAAAAGGGAAAAACATCCAGTATGTGGCAGTCCTGTGGGTGAAAATGCCTTGTTGATGCTAAAGGTCAGAGGAGAATGGGCCGACTGATTCAAGCTGATAGAAGAGCAACTTTGACTGAAATAACCACTCGTTACAACCGAGGTATGCAGCAAAGCATTTGTGAAGCCACAACACGCACAACCTTGAGGCGGATGGGCTACAACAGCAGAAGACCCCACCGGGTACCACTCATCTAAACTACAAAAAGGAAAAAGAGGCCACAATTTACACAAGCTTACCAAAATTGGACAGTTGAAGACTGGAAAAATGTTGCCTGGTCTGATGAGGCTTAATTTCTGTTGAGACATTCAGATCAGAATTTGGCGTAAACAGAATATGAACATGGATCCATCGTGCCTTGTTACCACTGTGCAGGCTGCTGGTGGTGGTTTAATGGTGTGGGGGATGTTTTCTTGGCACACTTTAGGCCCCTTAGTGCCAATTGTTCATCGTTTAAATGCCACGGCCTATCTGAGCATTGTTTCTGACCATGTCCATCCCTTTATGACCACCATGTACCCATCCTCTGATGGCTACTTCCAGCAGGAACCATGTCACAAAGCTCAAATCATTTCAGATTGGTTTCTTGAACATGACAATGAGTTCACTGTACTAAAATGGCCCCACAGTCACCAGATCTCAACCCAGTAGAGCATCTTTGGGATGTGTTGGAACTGGAGCTTCATGCCCTGGATGTGCATCCCACAAATCTCCATCAACTGCAAGATGCTATCCTATCAATATGGGCCAACATTTCTAAAGAATGCTTTCAGCACCTTGTTGAATCAATGCCACATTGAATTAAGGCAGTTCTGAAGGCGAAATGGGGTCAAACACAGTATTAGTATGGTGTTCCTAATAATCCTTTAGGTGAGTGTATATTCTATGTACATTAATAGTGATTCAATTGTTGGTTACAGTTAGGAAACAATTACTGTAAGTATGATGTTTGTCTATGCTTTAACTGAGAATTTTCTATCTTTTTCATTGTTGCTTTTAAATCACAGGGATTTCCGACATAAAATGTCTGCAGTCTTGCCAGGTTGGTCTCATCTATAAGATTACATTGATTTGATTTTTTTAAATGAGTCTAAAATTTGCTTAGTTTATCATGTAACATTCATCAAACACTCATCTTATCAAGAATGCTGAGATTCCTGATGAAAATCCAGTCGAGGATTTTATTGAATTAAGCCAGAATCAAAATTCTCAGGTGAATAACTTTCAGAGGGTTGTATTGATTTCAGATGTATAATTCACATGCAAAGGAAGCTTTATACCTCACATCAAAATTTTGTCCTAAAGCACATACTGTAGATGTAACATAGATATTGTTTAAATACATGTTTGTTTACATGTCTATACAGAATGCATTTGGATCTGATTGGACTCCAGCTAGTGTACTAAACCAGAAAGCAGCAGAATCACATTTACTGAATCCTCTACTGAAGAAAGACGATTAGAAGACTGTTAGGAGTGAAGCTCTTAATCAATGATCATAATGAACAATGAGAGAAGATCATTCAGATTCATTACAACTACTGAGCATCTGATTAAATTCTCATAAGATCTGACAGACTGACAGTTTAGTTTACTGTTTATTCACAGAGTATGAATAATTAATTACAAAAGCCTCAAAACAAATTTGTTTTAAACTTAGTTTAATTATTAAATTAAATGTTATTAAATTATTTTAAGAATCAATTTCGTATGATTTTGCACAATGATTTTAATGAGCTGGATTTGTTGACTGTAGAAAAATAGAGTGCTTTTTTAAAATTGGGTATGTAAACAAGTTGTCAGTATCAGGGGCGGATCTACCGGGGTGGCACTGGGTGGCAGTTGCCACCCTAAATAAAAGCATTGCCACCCCATATGCCACCCCAGCGCGGTTATCTTAATATATATAATATATGCCCGAGTAGGCTCTTTTAACCAGAAAGGCAATGTAGTGTTTCTCTGCGTGTGTTTAGGGGTGAGAGACACATATCTGACAATGAATGGTGTGTGTGTCTTAGAGGGGGTGGGACAACCACATAGCTGATGATGATTGGCTTAATTTCCATCGTTAGCCAACCAGAGGCAGCAGAGTTCATACCCGGTCATAGACAAGCACGCACAGTCAGTCCGAGCAGAAAGTCTTTTACAGTGTAAAAAAGTCCGCGCAGTCTTGCCAACTTGTTGACTTTGTCGCTAGATTAAGAAACTTTTTAGACCCCTTTAGCGACTTTATTAAAAAAAGCGACTAGGACAAATCTAGCGCTCTTTTCTGGCGTGGTTGGAGACTTTTGGAAACTGCTGTGAAAGGATGCATCGCCCCATCCAAGGCACTCACACGCAGCCCGGTTCTCGCGCTGCAGTCCATCTCTTATCCGAATCGCACAAACCCGCAACAACAGAGCGATGGCAAGTACAACGATCTCAAAACAAAGGTAGCGGACGCAAGCACAAAGTATAAACGGCTGTAAAGAGTATTGTGATGGACACATGTTCTTGTTTCTCTTAATAGTCTCATTGTGTTTTATATATTTATATATTTGAATATTTTGTACTTTCATAGTGTGAAAATGTAATTTGGTGTTTGTTATGTATGCATTTGTTGTGATTTGGCTGCTACCTTGGCCAAGTCTCTCTTGTAAAAGAGATTCTGAATCTCAATGGGACCTCCTGGTTAAATAAAGGTAAATAAATAAATAAATAAATAAAAAGCAACTTCTCCATCGTTGAGGTGAAAGGCAAGAATGTTTATGAACGTGCAACTTATGCCCATGAAGAAAGAGTCTCTTCACGTCTGTAGCGAGTAATTCTGAATTCATCACATGCCGGCAAAACATTAGTGGTTTCTCTTTAGTGTCTTTAAGTATTTAAGTTGAGCATCACATCAGCAAATTAGAGTACTGAATACGGTCATATATTACAGATAAATGTTGCATCAGGATAAAAATACAAAAATTAAACTGTGATTGTTTAATATTGCCTGAGGTAGTTGCTTGGTGGTTATAACTGAACTGCAGGTTTGTGTAAGCAGTAAATATCTTTTAAGCAGTTCTTTCTAGCCCGTCATGTCTTGTAAGCTACTGCAGCAATCAAAATATTCCATACGTGCTTGCATATGAAATCACTCGTTATGATATAGTCTGATGTTTTTATTTGTCTTCATTAAGGAGACAAAACTATTCAGTGTTGTGTATGTTTAGAAAGCTTGAAGAACTTAATGTTGCATTTTCCAGGATACTACACTGTTAGATATCGCTGTAGATTTAGCAGCACTGTACTGTAAAAATCCACAGTACTATACTGTATGTGTACATTACAGTAAAGTACTGCAGTTCATAGTGCATTCTGGGTAAATTTGTTTGAGCGGGAAAATTTTACAGTATATTTTGGTCTTGATGTAACCTTGCTGTAGCCATTGCTGTAATGTGCCAGGTGTACTTGCAATAATCAGAGAAAGTGCGCCAACGTCAAATCACACAGAGGGAGAGAGAGCACAACTCTTGGCTGCAGCTGAAGGAGGACGATTGATTTCTGGCAGTTCGGTGAGTTTGGTATATTTTCTGTTTCATGAAAACTAAATTTTTAGTAGAAGAATTTTGTCATATTGTTTTAAACGTGCAATGAGAGAGAAAATGGTCGCCAACAAAGTTTTAATCTCCCTCAGAAAGTAAGCTAACATTACACAGATGCCTACCGCTGCTTTAACTCGCTTTACACCTTTATTAATGAATATAGGGTTGTTTTAACTAAATTATGACGGTTTTGGTGAGTTTATATTTGTTGAAAGTGTGGTAACAATGAAACTATTTTTAACAAAATGGACAAAGACCACCCGCCAGCGCGGTCTCGCGGTCCCAGCATATGGTCGTTTATCTCGGTGTTTTATCTGTTCAGTTAGCGGTAGAGAGAAGTATTAAGTTCGACTGTTTGGCAAGGCTGACTCGTAGATTAACGTTAGCTGTGCACGTGAAAAAGCACAGTTTCATATTCATATTCACATTAATCTGTATTTGCGTCTTTTTCAAATATGAAAAGTTGGATATAAGAATATCAACATAAACAGACAGGACTCGACACGCCGTAAACTTAATATTCAACACAGACCGTAGTAATCAACTCCTCAACAGAAGTGAAACCAAGAAACCTCATATTTAACTGGATATATGCATTGCAGTTGTAACTGCGGCCAAATATCGTTCAGACCTGGGCTCATCTTATTATCAGATGATTGCTGCGCGCTTATTGTTATCATTACGGTATATTAGCAAAACCAAAGCATATTTTCTTTAAAGCGTTTTACACGCCCAATAAGTTGTCCGATACATTTTGTATGGCATATTATTTCCACCACTTCAGATGTATTACATGCAATATAAGTTTCCAAAACACCTCAAATCAATGCACAAAAGGAGGATGGGCTCCGCATTTACGTAATAGCATGACAGGTACCTTCTTCTCGTCTGTCATCTGATCCTTCATCTCTGGATGTTAAATAGTCCATTATAACATCGTGTAGGACACTGGCATCAACAGGATTGCTCAAATTGCGGCGATCATGTTAATCCTTAAAGTGAGCAACTTTGTAAAAAAAAAACTTTGCGTGAAATAGTGTGTTACACCGCCGCCTGTCCGGGTGAAACATTAAAGAGGCAGGCTTGTTACCTTGTCACTATAAATCGCTATTTCCTCACTAAATACATTTTCAGAGATTTTCTGTAGACAAGATGTTAGAATAATAATTTAATAAAAACCCAATTCTGACAAAAGTTACATTTGACTTATTTAGTTACTTTTCTGAAAATCTTATTCCACTGGTATGCATCATATTAAACAGAATGCTTTCAAAATGTCAGCCAGTAACACATCATATCTTTTTTTTACAGCTCTAACGTTACAGTTTGCTCCACTTTGCTCTGTGGTTTATATGTTTTCTGTAAGTATTGACCACATTTATATATAACCATAGACTGTAAAAAAGTCTACTTATTTCTATGGCTAACAGATTTTGTAACATTTGTATTTTTTACAGTCTTACCATTGCTTGTAAGCTGGATTGAGTAAGATGGATCATCTTTAAAGGAACCAGGCAAGTACAGGATGTACAGTTACACGTTACTAGTCATGTATTTTTTCGACTGCAATATTAAATGCTTTTACGTCACATGTAAAAGTACACAGGAATGTGGCTGATCACTTTTTATTTGTAGTTTACATGAGTGTCCTTGCACTTTTCAGGAGTTAAGGCAGATGTGGAGGCACACGGGTGACACCAGACACACACCAAGCACATTGTTCGGTAAGTTTACACTTTACCACTACAGTTTCTTTAAATACCCATGTATACACTCATACATAATTCCCACACGCAACACTGTCACACGACCACACACACCCACACAGAATAAAATATTGTATCCAAATCAGTAACAATTGTACTTTCTGTTCAGGACATTCAATCATGACATGATCCAGGTGGATGCTGTCCATTGAGGAAAGAGTTTGTTCAGAGGTAAGTGAATCTTCTGTATTTTAATGTAATTAGGTGTGGAACATTAGAATAAAAGCAAAAGGTTTCAGAATAGGGGTAAATTCAGGGCTGAGTTTAGGTGTTTTTTAAGAATCTTTTTCTATCTTATATTTGTTGACTTAAAGTTTATGATATTTCTAACAGGTTTCTGGATAGAATTAATCCCAAAGATGGGAAAAAGTGCACATCCAGACAAGGAGCAAGCAAAAAGACAAGGAACTTGGTGCAGAGAAAAGCTGTGGCCATTAACCCCCATGTGAACAGCTTCATGCAGTCCCTGATAGAGTTTGAATGGGCGACTTCAAACTAAAGGCCAGTGTCAGTCTGCCACAGTTTAATGCATTTATTTTTAGTGTTCAATAAAATTCAAATAGAATATTTAAAACTATGGGCCAGTGTTCCTTTTACCACAGTTAAATGTTACCTTTTAGTTGATGATGGACTTAAAACTTCAAACTATGGAACAGTGTTCTTTTTACCACAGTGAAATGTTACCTTTTAGTCGATGATGGACTTTAAACTGAAAACTTCAAACTATGGACCAGTGTTCTATTTGCCAGAGTTAAATATATTACAGCAGGGGCCTCAAAACTTGTTTATACTTTATAATATTTTATTTTATTTTACTTGTTTATTATTGTTTATCTTGTTTTAAATGATTGTTTCAATTACATGTTTTTTTAATAAAATTTTTGATATAAACATTGCTTGGATTGCCTTTTAATTCATAATGTCATGTCAAGGATAGCATTTTTTACTATATTAATAACTATAGATTTAAACCTAAATATCTAGCTATAATACATTATTGTATTAACTGTAATAAGTAATAAATAGTATTTATGGGTCAATATAGACATTACAGTAAATTACTGTAAAAATGGGCTATTATTGTAAAAATACAGTACAGTACTGCTTTGTAACTATACGGTACTAGTTTGTGTACTGTAAAACTGGATTACAGTACAGTACTGTAGAACCAAAATACAGTAACTTACTGGCAACCGTGCTGCCAGTACCGTACTGTAAAAATACAGGGAAATCGTTAACAGTGTACAGTATGAAAAGAAAGGCTGATATCCATTTTTTAAACCAAAAATAATAGAAAAATCAAATACTATGGGAGTGGAAGGTTTAAATAAAACAGAAAAATATGCTGTGGAAGGGAGAGGAGTAGATGAAGTCATGAAAGAAAGTAACATAGGGATGGCAAAGAGCTAAAAAGAAGTGAAAAGACAGAAATCCATCATGAAGTGAGTGAAAGGATTAAAGAAGAGGGTTATGAGATGTGTGCCTTTCAAATATGTTTTACATTAATATAAACTAGGCAAACCTATTTTATTTATATAACAGTCTTTATACCATTATGTTCAACATTGCTCATCATGGTTACAGTCAGTGTTTTTAGATATTGGTAAGATGTATGTATTAACTTAGTATTAAGACAAAGGGTGCTACAGTAGAGATGCTAAAGGTAGCTGCTTGGGTACTTATAGGAACATTGTTGCGTTTTTTTTATGTTATAAAAATTTGAGGTCCAGTGTACACCAAATATAGTAGCCTATATACAGTATACAATTTCTTGTATCCAAAATAATTTTCTAGATCCGCCCCTGGCTACTGTATTTGCATTGAATTGTAAATGATATATTTGAAAAATACAATGAATTGCAAAGCTTCATAGAACAGTGCACTATTGCATACTTATCTACTACTGAGGATTTAATGATATTACTTTAATATAGTCTGTCATGAACTAAAGTGGGCCTGTCTAATACAAAAACAATACTGGTATGCATCTTGAGAGAAAACAATGGCACTGATATATGTTCAGTCCGTACATGTTGTTTTGAAATGAAGGGAGCTCAATCGTGCATTTTAGTCTGGGAGTGAGATAAACCCCGTCCGGGAAACTGCCCAAATATGTGCTTATACTGAGATGGACGTTTCTTGTTTTTATAGTTTTGAAAATTGCTGTTTATGTTTAGGATCCTTATTTATTTGTCTTTTTTAAATTCTTGTATTTTTTTGTAAAATCAGACTTTATTAATTCATTTCAGCTATTTTGTTAACTTAAGCCCAATATTGTAGTAAAAAGTTTAGTACAAGTTTAATGTAAGCCACTCCTATGTTCTGAGAGATTAATTTCTCATACAGTACTATATTTAACTCTATGTACAAATAAATATTTCCATTAATCATCTTTCAGGTCTGTTTTGTCACTCTGTGGCAGTACTGAAGTGTGTTCTCACCTTATTCCAATTTACTATAAAAGTATAAACTACAAATGTTTTGGTTATTTTCCAGCGTTTGATAAAAATAAACAAATTTTTCAGCCATTGGTTTACATTCATCTAAAAAATGGTTTTTTATCCAACAATGGGTCCAACAATTGTCCCCTGGGATTGAAAGATACTAAGGGGACTATTTTCAGCTGCTGTGTAATATCATTGTGCCTCCAGCAGCCATTTTACAGCAACATCATCATCAATTCTTTACTTTATCTACTCATTTAATGACCAGAAGAAAGAAATCAAGAATTTATTGAGATTGACAGGAAAACATGTCAAAATTCTAGTAAAACCTGTTAATTGGTTAACACATTGACATACACAGTAAAAACTGTAATAGATTTAACTAAATCTAATTTAATTTTACAATGAATTAATTTCAGTGCTATTAGTTAGTGTGCCAAAATATAGCGACATCCACTATTCTGTCATAATAAAGGCATAAAAGCACCTAGAAAATATATATTATATAAAATATAAACAATAAAATACAACCATATATTGTACAGTGAACATCTTTATTCAATGCAATTATACATGTACTCATTAAAATATCATTAAAATTATGGTTTTGTAAGTTAAAAAAAGGGCCAGTGCTACCTATAGGCAAAATAGGCAAATGCCTAGGGCAGGGGATCTCAAAGTTTACATTCAAAGGTCCAAATCTGAATTCTCATCATTTTCATTGGTCCGGAAAAACTGGTTATTACAAAAATTGTCAAGCATGGTAATAACTTTATGTAAATCATTTGTTTATATACAGTAACAAATCAACACAAATAGTTTGGGGAAAAAAACAAGTGTATTTTGCATTTAAAGTAAAAACATTTTAAACATAAACACAAGAAATATGCCAAAAGTAACCAGGTTTAAAATACAGAGCAACCTAATTAGAGAAATGGCAGAGTTTGTTTTCCATCAGATGCATAAACCATGGCAAAAAAAGTGTGGTTGGTAGGCAGAGACACTGACCAAAATTAGGGGTGCACCTATAAATTGGCTGATGATGCTTGCTATGCTTCTCAATGAATTACGGTGAAATGCCGCTACATCCAAAAGCCAGGGGGCACTCTCGTGCAGAAACTTAATATGCGCTGCAGACGAAGAACTAGACACACGCAGCTCCAGGAAATGTCTTAAGGATATATTTATATTGCTGTTCTTCAAATCTTTTCAGGTATTTTCATGATAATAAAGAATATGTATAAAGATTATGTTTGACGAGTGTTGCTTTTTCAAATGCATGTTATAAACGACTCAAACCAACAGTGATTTCAGATTGATAAGGACTTAATGATCAAAAGCCGTAGTACATGAAGTAGCTGTGCATAATATCTGGGTGTGATGGCTACAGCGTGACACAGGAAATTTTTTAATAACTCGTTTTATTTTCGGACCAGGAATACTCTTGTCAGGAAACGGACTCAGAGTCAAGTGCAAGTTAAATAGTTTATTTAGAAAAAATAGAAAACAGGGGAGCAAAGTCACTGGTAGATCCACACACGGCGTACACCCGTTGACTCACTCCGATGGAAACACTACTGTGGGAATGAATCACTCCCACAGTAGGGGAGAGTGAGTCGGCGCTACACAATAATCCAGTACAGATCCAAAGGAAGAGAGAGCCACCCACGCGCTCCGTCGAGAACGCCAGCACCGTCACCACACGCAACAGAGGGATGAAACACGCCGCCCTGAAGGTGGATGACAGGCGGAGATGGAAGTCCAAGTTCTCAGACGGGTAATCCACTGTGTAATCCAGATGTAGAAGGACCACCCGGAAACCACTGGTCACCGCCTAAAAACGAAGCGAACCAGCGGTTCCGAGAAACAACAGTAGTTAGAGTTCTCAAGGTAAAAAGGGTGAACTCCACTCACGGGTGATGATGCAAACCGGAGAGAGGGAGACAGCTGGTATACCGCCTAGAAACGAAGCGAACCAGCTGTATCGAGAGACAAACAAAGTCAGTATAATCCAATGCTCCACAAGCGAGCGGTCCGGGTGAAGACGCGTCCCCGAACGCCGAAACCAAACCTGGGGTAACAGAGGAGAAGACAGAGAGCGACTGACAAGACAAGGCAGGGCAGCAGGACTGTGATAAAACAATGAGCGCGCAACAAAGGACAGGACTACGTGCAATATAAAGGGAAAGGTAAACGAGACACCACCGGTGAACAATCTACTGAAACAAGGGGGCGGAGTTAGTGAACACACGAGGAACCGGCACCACAGGTAAACAACACACACACACAGATCACACAGCCATCGATCACCCAGCAGTCATGACAGTAGCCCCCCCTCCACGACCGGCACCAGACGGACCGGGAGACTCACCCTGTCGCCGACGGAGGTCCTCGATCAGCCCAGGATCCAGCAAATCCCGACCCGGAACCCAGCTCCTCTCATCAGGACCGTATCCTTCCCAATCCACTAAATACTGAAATCCTCTGCCCCTGCGGCGGGAGTCTAGTAACCTCTTAACAGTGTAGACAGGGGCACCATCCACTAGACGAGGGACGGGGGGATTGGGGGCAGAGACAGGGGGGTTATAGCGAGCAAACATCACAGGTTTAACCTTGGATACATGAAAAACAGGGTGAACCCGACCAAGAGAAAGGGGTAACTTAAGCTTAATCGTCACCGGATTAATGACCTTAGAAATACTGCATGGCCCAATGAATCTCGGAGCCAGCTTACGAGAAGGCTCACGGAGAGACAGATCCTTGGTAGAAAGCCATACCTTTTGACCACAAACGTAACGGGGTGGAGGTCGCCGATGACGATCAGCTGCAGCTTTGGTTCGTCTGGAATTAGATAATAACAGTGTCTTAGCTCTCCTCCAGGTGCGTCTGCACCTGCGTACGAAAGCTAACGCAGACGGAACCGCTGCCTCGGGCTCCTGTGATGGAAACAGGGGAGGTTGATAACCGATGGAAAGTTCAAACGGGGACAAATTGGTAGACGTAACGGGAAGAGAATTATGAGAATACTCAACCCACGGGAGCTGATCGCACCAGGAATTCGGATATTGTGACGACAGACAGCGGAGCGTTCTACCGAGATCCTGATTAGCCCGTTCGCATTGCCCATTGGTCTGCGGGTGATAACCAGAAGACAAGCTGGCCGTGGCGCCAATTTGTCTACAAAACTCCTGCCAAAAACGAGAGATGAACTGAGGACCCCTATCTGACACTACGTCAGTCGGAATACCATGTAACCGAAAAACGTGATTAATCAAAACCTGAGCCATCTCTTTTGCAGAAGGTAGCTTGGGCAGGGGAATGAAATGAACCGCCTTCGAAAAACGATCCACCACAGTTAGAACAACAGTGTTACCATTAGATGCCGGTAAGCCGGTGACAAAATCAAGGGCTATATGAGACCAGGGGCGGGAGGGCACGGGCAAAGATTTAAGCAAACCAGCGGGTGGTAAATTAGATGCTTTATTACGAGCACAAACCGAACAGGCTAATACAAACTGTCTGACGTCAGTGGACATAGAAGGCCACCAAAAACGCTGACGGACGGCAGCCAACGTTCTCCGAATACCTGGATGGCCGACAAATTTGGACTCGTGACCCCACCGGATGACATCGGAACGTAACCGCTCAGGAACCCATAGGCGACCCGCTGGACACCCCTCCGGAACTTCCCCCTCCCGGCCGGCCTCTCTCACCCGCTGCTCGATTCCCCATACGAGGGCGCCGACCACCCTCCCCTCCGGGAGAATGGTCTCCGTCCTCTCCGAATCGGACTTTTCGAACAGACGGGAGAGAGCATCAGGTTTGGTATTTTTTGAGCCAGGCCGGTACGAGAGGTTGAAGTTGAAACGATCAAAGAAGAGTGCCCAACGAGCCTGCCTAGATGTTAGTCTTCTGGCCGAACGGATATATTCAAGATTCTTATGATCCGTCCAGACCAGAAAGGGCTCCGAGGTTCCCTCCAACCAGTGACGCCATTCACCCAAAGCGAGTCTAACCGCCAACAGCTCCCGATTCCCTATGTCGTAATTACGTTCTGCTGGGTTTAACCGGTGAGAGAAAAAAGCACACGGATGTACTTTCCCATCAATAGACGATCGCTGAGATAAAACGGCGCCTACCCCGACATCAGATGCATCCACTTCCACTATAAATTGTTTAGCCGGATCGGGAATAGAGAGGACAGGCGCAGAGATGAACCGGGATTTTAACACATCAAAGGCCTCCTGAGCCTCTCTACTCCAACGGAAACATACATTAGGTGAAGTGAGAGCGGTGAGAGGCTTAGCGATCTGACCAAAATTTCTGATGAAACGCCGATAAAAATTGGCGAACCCCAGAAATCGCTGAAGCTCCTTCCGAGTGTCGGGTACTGGCCAATCGGCAACCGTCTTAACCTTAGCGGGATCGGGACGAATTTCTCCCTCGGCAATGACAAAACCCAGAAACGAAACCGACTTCTTGTGGAACTCGCACTTCTCCGCCTTAACGAATAGCTGATTCTCTAATAGCCGTTGTAAAACCATGCGAACGTGCTGAGTGTGTATCTGCATGGAGGGAGAAAAGATGAGAATGTCATCGGAATACACAAAGACAAATCTGTTAATCATGTCACCCAGCACTTCATTGACCATGGTCTGGAAGACAGCTGGAGCGTTACAAAGACCGAACGGCAGAACGGAATATTCCCAGTGTCCAGAAGGTGTATTAAAGGCTGTCTTCCACTCATCGCCCTCTCTAATACGTACCAAGTGATAAGCGTTGCGCAGATCTAATTTGGTAAATACGCGCGCTCCCTGTAATAACTCGAATGCTGATGACATTAAAGGCAAGGGGTACTTATTCTTAACAGTAATGTCATTCAGCCCTCGATAATCAATGCACGGACGAAGAGACCCGTCTTTCTTTTTTACAAAGAAAAATCCAGCACCAGCTGGAGACGAGGAGCGGCGAATGAGACCGGCTTTAAGAGCGTCATTAATGTATTTATCCATAGCCTCTCTTTCTGGTTTAGCTAGGGAAAATATACGACCCTTAGGCGGAGAAGTGTTGGGAAGTAGTTTGATCTCGCAATCATACGACCGATGAGGAGGCAGAGAAGTAGCCCGGGACTTACTGAAAACCTGATACAGATCCGAGTACTCCGCCGGGACCCCTGAGAGATCGATAGCCGGGACCTGCGAGACAGAACAAGAGACAAGAGAGGGAGCAGGACCAAGACAAGAAACATAACACAAAGACTTCCACGATAACACAACATTGTTCTGCCAATCAACGTGAGGATTATGTTTGGATAGCCAGTCATGACCTAAAATGACTAGCGATTGTGAATCCTCTAAGATGTAAAATTCAATCTCCTCACGATGATTGCCAGAAACAAACAAACTCACAGGGGGTGTGCGGTGCGTGATCACAGCCATATGCTGGCCCTTCAATGTCCAGGCAGACAAAGGAGAGGAGAGAGGGATGAATGGAATACCCCAGGACTTGGCCAACCCAGCATCCAAAAGACACGCCTCCGCACCGGAATCCAGCAACGCCTGTGACGAGAAAGAGTTAATCATGACAGGTAGTGTGGTGCTGCTTACGGGAGATTTAAATGACGATGCGCCCACCGAGACTCCCAGGTTCATCGGCGGGCGTGAGCTTTTACCGGACAGGTGGCCGCCAGATGCCCCGGCTTGCCACAATACAAACAGAGGCCATTAGATAGCCGACGACTTCTCTCTCCAGCAGAAATTCGGAACTTGCCCAGCTGCATAGGCTCCTCGGAGGGCGTCTCTGAAGCGATCTCCCCTGGTTCTGACATCAGCTGGCGAAATGAGCGACGCAGATCTCTCTGCCGATGGCGAGACTCGACCCTCAGAGCCAGATCGATGGCAGCTTCCAGGGACGTGGGTGGCTCCCTCAGTGCAATCTCGTCTTGAATACCTGGCGTGAGACCCTCGAGGAACTGTGCTCTTAATGCCGCGTCATTCCAGTTGCAGCAAATAGCGAGCGTTTTGAATCGTATGGCAAAATCTGTCACAGAGTCATTACGTTGCCGTAATCTCACCAACTCAGCCGCTGCCATGTCTCCCTTGAGTGAGCGGTCAAACAGTTTTAACATCTCCTCCTCGAGAGCCTCAAATGAAAAAGTAAAAGGAGCTTTAGCCCCCCAGGCGGCCATACCCCAGTCTCTCGCCCTTCCAGTGAGTAATGTCAGGACATAGGCCACCTTGGAAGTGGATGAAGAAAATCGACGGGGCTGGAGCGCGAAGACGAGAGAGCACTGCTGTAAAAAGGGTCTGCAGGTGTTGGGATCGCCATTGTAGGTGGGGGGTGTAGCCGTGTGTGGCTCCCGTTCAAATGAAGCGGCTCCTCTGGATGAGGTTGAGGCTTCATGGCGAGGAGTCACTTGGTCCAAGCGATTGCTGAGCTCTTTCAGTTGCTCAGACAGGATGCTGAAATCTCTGGCAGCAGCAGACAATAACGACGAATGTTGGTCGATGGCCGCCCCCTGCTGGTGAAGGGCGGTCTGCACCTCCAGACTCTCTAAACTTGCTGACTCCATTTTTGGCGCGCTCATCTGTCAGGAAACGGACTCAGAGTCAAGTGCAAGTTAAAAAGTTTATTTAGAAAAAATAGAAAACAGGGGAGCAAAGTCACTGGTAGATCCACACACGGCGTACACCCGTTGACTCACTCCGATGGAAACACTACTGTGGGAATGAATCACTCCCACAGTAGGGGAGAGTGAGTCGGCGCTACACAATAATCCAGTACAGATCCAAAGGAAGAGAGAGCCACCCACGCGCTCCGTCGAGAACGCCAGCACCGTCACCACACGCAACAGAGGGATGAAACACGCCGCCCTGAAGGTGGATGACAGGCGGAGATGGAAGTCCAAGTTCTCAGACGGGTAATCCACTGTGTAATCCAGATGTAGAAGGACCACCCGGAAACCACTGGTCACCGCCTAAAAACGAAGCGAACCAGCGGTTCCGAGAAACAACAGTAGTTAGAGTCAATATAATCCACAAGGTAAAAAGGGTGAACTCCACTCACGGGTGATGATGCAAACCGGAGAGAGGGAGACAGCTGGTATACCGCCTAGAAACGAAGCGAACCAGCTGTATCGAGAGACAAACAAAGTCAGTATAATCCAATGCTCCACAAGCGAGCGGTCCGGGTGAAGACGCGTCCCCGAACGCCGAAACCAAACCTGGGGTAACAAAGGAGAAGACAGAGAGCGACTGACAAGACAAGGCAGGGCAGCAGGACTGTGATAAAACAATGAGCGCGCAACAAAGGACAGGACTACGTGCAATATAAAGGGAAAGGTAAACGAGACACCACCGGTGAACAATCTACTGAAACAAGGGGGCGGAGTTAGTGAACACACGAGGAACCGGCACCACAGGTAAACAACACACACACACAGATCACACAGCCATCGATCACCCAGCAGTCATGACAACTCTTAAATCTAAAAAGAAAAGAAAACTAAACGAATGGTCTACAAGTTTAATATGCATTTGTAAAGTAGCAAATCCACACATTTAATCAATCACATAGAAAATTATTTACTTGAAGTGGACGCGGGTCCGGATCAAGTTCATATTGAACTTGTTTCTCTGAACAACTGTTTTTCATTTAGGTTCTGGATGCTGTTTGTTGCAAACTTTGTTTTTTTTTGTCTGTCTCTTTTCTTTTCCTCTTTGTTGAGATCTCATTCTGTTGTTTGACCTCCCTGGTTTTCATATAGATGGCACTGTGTGCTGGTGGTCATTGACAATTTTTATTGTCTCATATAATTATAGATCTATTGACATAATGAAATGAACTGATATTGATCCTTTGCTAATCGTTAATAAATTTTAAAAAAGTTGCACAATTGCTTAACAATTCCAGCTATGAAGATTATTTAACACATCTTAGTTTCAGAGGTCTGTCTGTTAGGTCTGATCGGCTCACTGGACAATCTCTTCTACTGGATGCATCAGGAATATCTGCCTGTGCCCTGGGTTGTATATCTGCCTGCTACAGGTTTATTATCATTTGTAAAGATAACAGGCTGACCCAAGAGCCAAGCCCTTACAATAAAAGTGAAAGTAATTTAGCTAAGTTCAAAGTCCACCAACATTTTATGAACATGATCGTTCGTCAGCACAAAAATACTTTAACAACAAATTATAGTAGACCTGATCATTTAGTTTACTTGTGTATATACAATATAAAGATGCATCTGCTTTATCTTCTGTTGATGTCAATATTGTTGAGGATCGCTGATGGTGAGTAAACTCATCTGTTTACTAAATGTATATGTAGCACATGTGTCAAATAATATTGCACTTGTTACTAATATTATCATAGGCCAATAGGTTCGACTATGGAGATGTAATGAGACAACACTGGTTAAATAAAAGTAAGTATTTGTATTTAAATGAATGATTAGAGAAATTGGCAATTGTTGAAATAGAAATTAAATAAACTGCTTAGTCAACAATGTCACACTGTTGTTCAGATGTAAAACACAATATTTAAAGACTTTCAGTTCAATTGAAGTAAAGTGAATAAAAGAGTTATTCTGTTGTGGGTGCACCCTCTAGGCTATATGAATTTCCTAGGACACTCCAACAAGTAATATTCACATTCAAGTAACATTCACAAGTTCACAGTTGTAACTTGAACATTCACTCAAAATAAAACAAGAAAAATAACAATAAACAAACAGTTAATTGAATCAGTTACAAAAAGATTGTTTCTGGAAAGTTCAGTTCTGAAAAGTGTGTGTTCAAACAGTTCAGATGGAAAAATCCGTTCAAAAGATTCGAATCAAGGATTCGGTTCAAAAGATTCGGATCAAAAGATTCAGTTCAAAGATTCGCTTCGGTAAATCGAAAGTTCGTTGAATCGCGGAAAAACGATTCTGCAACTCCAAAACAAAACAAAATCCTTGCAATTACTCAAAGCTCACTTCTGTTGAAGAAAACTAGCAGGAAATTAGAACTTTCCTACCAAATCCACAGGTGTTGGTTTGAACTCAACTCTCACAATCAACGTTCAGTTCACTGGAGGCTCGCCATCATTAATCGTCACGCTGAATCGAACACAGTTCCAGCGTGGCACAAAAAACCTGACCTGCATATGCAACAGGCAGTATTTAGTTCACAACACACATTAAATTAACTGGTTTTAGTTCAACAGCAATCACATATTATTCTGTTCAGCATTTACTGCTATATTTTTATAAAAAGTAAACAGTTTAAATAGCATTGTGCTACATAAACAAACAAAACCATTCTTTCAATATCATTAGCAACACAAAACAAACATTTAGAACTCATATATACATATTTTAACATGTTAAACATCAGATCTCATCAGCATTTCATTAAGATAAAGAAACACGGTTTCATTCTCTCTCAGTTTTAAACATAAGTACACATTTAAACACATTTATGACAGTTTACACATATCAAAATGTGTACTCACCAAAAATCCAAAGAAAATATTCCATAAAACCTTTATGGTCTAATCCTCTCTGACGGTTTTAACTTTAACTCAAAGTTACACTGCTGCTCGTTTCATCAGTCACACAGAGAGAACTAAAATGGCGTTCCCCATCCAGCAACTAGCGTGGTGGGGCGGGACTTCAACAGAACACTCACATAATTGGACGCTTACTGACATGTCAATCATCACACTGACATGCATTTTATTTTGGATTTTATAATTTTTCCTTTCACTTTTCTACTCATCTGGTTAGTTAATTTTATTTTAACAAACTCAAACTATTTTCTCTTAATAATTAATTAAATTAAATTATACAGGGTTACATCCTCCCCTCTTAAAGGTAAGCAAGTCTCTTTGCGTTTTTGTCCTTTACTTGACCTTTCATTAACTCCTAAGCAGCATTAAGTCATCAATTTTTGGTAAGTCTGCAAGACTCATTGAATTAACCACTGCCTCACTCAAAGACTGGAACAAGTTTTGGACTACTGAGGAAAGGGGGTTACCTAACTGTGGGTAATGGAATTTTCTTGCAGGTTTTGGGACTCTGTTTGAACGTCTTAGGCTATGATCTATACTGGATCTTGCATTTGCATTAACTTGTTCTTTTCTTTCTTCTAGATCCTGGGCTTCCTCTGACAAATCCATTTTCTCATCACTATCTGGATCGGATGATGGTAAGTAGTTGGTAAGTCCTTCAACTTCATTTCCTGATGGTATAATCTCCTCTACTTCAGGATCTGTAGGTTCATTCATTTCTGTCACCTCTCCTAGACTTTCATTCAGTGGAAGAATGTTAGCTGGACTGGTCACAGTCTGAGGTAATTCAGTTTCATGAGGTAGGTCTGGTTCCTGAGGTAAGTCTGGTTCCTGAGGTAGGTCTGGTTCCTGAGGTAGGTCTGGTTCCTGAGGTAGGTCTGGTTCCTGAGGTAAGTACTTCTCTCTTTCGTTTTTTATTTTCGACTTTGCAATGTCATAGGCATAGGTAATCCTTGTTTCTCCAGCAGGAATTCTACTGAATATGCAGATTTCATCCTCTGAATCAGATTGTCCTTCATTCAATTGTTCCTCATCCAACAGTTCTTTCTTTCTTTGGCTTCGTGTCTTAGGTTTTGAGATGTTTTCCGGATCAGGAACACTTTCCTCAGAAGTACTAAGGAAACCACAAGGTAATAGTAGATCCCTGTGCAACACTCTTACAGGAGCATCTTTATACTGTGGGTGAACTTTATAAACTGGCAGGTCTCCTACTCGTTCCGCTATTATATGGATAGTAGGCTCCCACTTGTCCGCTAGTTTATGCTTTCCCCGGATTCGTACGTTCCTCACCAAGACCTTATCTCCTACTTCAAGGGTCGATTCCTTCACTCGTCTGTCGAATCTTTCCTTATTCCTCATTGCAGACTTTGAAGCATTTTGAGTGGCAATTCGGTAACTCTCCTCAAGTCGGGCTTTGAGATTTTGGACATATTTGGAATGTGACTTGTGGACAGGTTTTTCTACAGGTAGCCCAAAGGCTAAGTCCACTGGCAATTTGGGTCGTCTTCCAAACATGAGTTCGTATGGCGTAAATCCAGTTACCTCATTCTTTGTGCAATTATAGGCATGCACTAACGGTTTCACAAAGTCGTGCCAATGTGACTTATCCTGCTCCTTTAAGGTTCCTAGCATGTTTAGAAGTGTCCTATTAAAGCGCTCTACGGGATTACCGCGAGGATGATAAGGAGTTGTTCGCACTTTGTGAATTTTTGCCATCTCGCAAAGCTCTTTGATGAGTTTAGATTCAAAGTCGGCACCTTGATCGCTGAGGATCCTCTCCGGGAAACCATAGTGGACAATGAATCCGTCCCAAAGGCACTTTGCTACAGTCCTTGCCTTCTGGTTGTTAGTGGGTATGGCAACTGCATACTTAGTATAATGATCTGTCATGACAAGTACATTCTGGATATTACTTCGGTCTGGTTCGATGGAAAGAAAGTCTATACAGAGCAACTCAAGGGGCCGTGTAACCTGGATGTTGACCAAGGGTGCAGATTTTTCTGGCACAGCTTTCCGTTTAACACACCGTTCACAGGTCTTAACCTTCCTCTCGACATCAGCACTCATCTTTGGCCAATAAAAACGGGAACGGACAAGATCGAGGGTACGGTCTACTCCCATGTGGCCCATCTGATCGTGCAGACTCTCTAGTACCATAGCACGGAACTTCACAGGTAGCACCAACTGGTAAGTGGTGTGATCGTCACACTGTCGTCGCCTGTACAGAACTCCATCTCTCAATTCTAAGCGGTTCCACTCCCTCAGCAACAAGGGTATGTCTGGGCACTCATACCTCACTGCCCTGCATAGCATTTGACCTTCTTCTAAGTGATTGATGACTTGGCTTAAGATGACATCTGCTCTTTGTTCTTGCTGCAGGTCTATTCCAGCGAAATTGGGTACTCCAGCCTCATCTTCGTTCAGGTCTTGAGCAAAACATCCAGGGATGGCATCCTGCTCCATTGCCAAGGACTCCACTAGAGCAACATTGTCTCCATACTCTTGTTGAACAATGTGCTTATCGAGCACAGCTTGAACAACTGCACAATCCACGACTTGACAACCCAGATGTTTTTCAGTGAATTGCTTGATTCGTTCCTGTTCCTTTTGTGATACACCGTCATTGATCAATTCGCCATGGGGACGTCTTGATAGCCCATCAGCATCTTGGTTTTGTTTTCCTGATCTATAGGTCAGATCAAAAGAGAATGAGGCTAACGTTGACAGCCAACGATAACTTATGGCATCAAGCTTCGCAGTAGTTAGAATATAAGTAAGAGGATTACTGTCGGTTATGACAGTGAAGTGGTTGCCGTACAAGTAGTCAGAGAATTTCTCTGTCACTGCCCACTTCAGAGCAAGAAACTCCAACTTATGGGCGGGGTATCGAGACTCACTTCTTGAAAGACCTCTACTGGCGAAAGCTATGACTTTTTTCTCTCCACCTTGCTCCTGATACAATGCGGCGCCAAGACCCGTGGTACTCGCGTCTGTGTGGAGGATGAAAGGTAAGGTCGGGTCTGCAAAACCAAGTACTGGTGCACTGGTAAGTTTGGAGATAATTGTGTTGAACGCTTCATCACAAGCAGCTGTCCATCGGCTCCCAAATGACTCTTTCGGGTTAAGATAATTTCCTTTCAACTCACTGTTTATGGTCTTACGATTCAGGGGGGCATAACCAGCAGTTAAGTCATTTAAGGGTTTTACTATCTTGGAGTAATCACAGATGAACCGTCGATAGTATCCTGAGAATCCCAGGAATGATCTCAACTCTTTTAAGTTCTTTGGTTTTGGCCAGGTGTTTAGAGCACTGATCTTTTCAGGATCTGTCTGGACTCCTGTCTCTGATATTATGTGGCCTAGGTACCGGACTGAAGTTTGGAAAAATTTGCATTTTTCTGGGGACAATTTCAACCCATATTCTCTCAAACTTGTCAACACTTTTAGGAGACGCTCCTCATGCTCCTCAAGAGTTCGGGAAAACACAATCAAATCATCAAGAAACACCAAGACCTCGGAAAGATGTAGATTCTCCATACACTTTTCCATTAATCGTTGGAATGTACTTGGTGCATTGGTTATTCCTTGAGGCATGCGATTAAATTCCCAAAATCCTAAGGGACAAGAGAAAGCGGTTTTGTACTTGTCAGACTCCTCCATTTCTATCTGGTAATAGCCAGACTTCAAGTCCAGGACAGAGAACCACCGGGAACCTGTTAAGGCTGAAAAAGACTCTTCGAGATTCGGCAAAGCATAGGAATCTTTCACAGTTTGTAAATTCAGTTTCCTGTAATCCACACATAGTCTTACGTCACCATTCTTCTTACGTACGACTACGATTGGGGACGCGAAAGGAGACTCAGATTCTCTGATAACTCCTGACTCTTTTAAGCCTTGCAAGTGCCGTCTGACTGCAGCCAGATCATGAGGGTGAATAGGACGTGCCCGTTGCTTAAAGGGGGTTTCATCAGAAAGCTTGATGTGATGCTTGACTTTAGATGTTCGACCAAAATCAAGGTCATGTTGTGCAAAAACATCTGACATCTCACTGAGCTTCTTACTGATCCTATCCCTCCACTCTTGGGACAAGGGGGAGTCCCCAAAGTTAAAGGTAATCGCTGCATTAGAACGATTCTGATAAGTGGGCACGGATCCCACCCCACATTCCTGAGGGATGATACTTTCAATGGCATGCACTTCTGCCACCACGGCATTTGGCTGCAGTACTACATCCCGATTCAACTCATTCTGTAGCTGGATGGTCAACTTTTGGGATGGAAACGATGGTAATTGAATTACACCACTGGGGAGAAGGACACCCCCAGGAAGAGAGAAAGTTGTTGGGGGCTCCAGAAGAACACATTCTTTAGCAGGTAAGCAATCCACATTTGTTCTTCCACAGAGAGCAACTGTCTGCTGTGCTGGAATGACTACGGGTTCCTTGCTTTGTAGTCTCACAAGTCCAAGACATCCATTGGCATACTGTTTATGCCGTAACTCCAGAGTTTTAAGCACAGCACTGTATCCATATCGTGGAGAATGGTGTTCAAGAAGATTCAAGTCAGAACATTCAGCATACAAAGAATCAAGAGTGTTTGTACCGATAAGGACTTGAGACTGTTTTTCAGGGTTGAAATCAGGAACAACTAGAGCAAGTGTGGAAATTTCAACCTCAGATCCGACCATGTCCTCTGGGAACGTGATTGGAATTTCTACATATCCTTTATATGGAACTGGTTGACCATTTGCACCACTGACTTCCAGCAGAAGATTCAAAGACTTAATTGGATGATTAGTCAAGCAAGCTTGGTAAAAGGACCAAGGAACTGTGGTCACTTGCGACCCTGTGTCAAGTAAGCAATGACATTCGGTACCTGAAATCTTGACTTGTGCTGTACACTTGGATCCAACAAGACGTTGAATATGGGATTTGTGGTGTGTGCCTGAGAATTTTCTTGAGGGACCACCTTTTAGTGCCCCAGCTCCAGTTTGTCCCACAACTGGAACTGTTAAGCGTTTAAAGAAGAATTTTCACCAACATGACCGTTCTCTCTGTCCCACTCTTGTTGCTTCAACCTTAGTTTGTTTCTTTTCTCTTCAACTAGCTTGGGGTTTGGAGAATTTTCACAAGTCACAGAAATGTGGCCATCTTCACCACATCTGAAACAGTAGCCAGGACGTGGTCTGAATTTCGTGACAGGATGACCAGCTAACTTGAGCGGTTGTTTAGCAGCAATTTCTGAAGTGGTAGGAGAGAGTGATGTCTTATGCTTGGGTTTGACAGTCTTTCTAGGCTTTGGGAGAGTCAGTGAAGTTAACTGTTCCCTTAGCTCAGCAATCTGCTTTTTCAATTCAGCAGTCTCAGACAACAACTTTGACTCATGAGGGGAATTGCTTGACATGACAGTATCTTGACTGTAAGCATGAGCAGATCTAGCTGATGGCTGCGGTTTTGGCTTAGAAACACCGATATGGCTTCTCATGCGCAGCAATTTCTGTGCACTTTTGTCTTCTCTGGTTCTAAGAGAACGTAATAAGTCTTGGAACTCAATAGGGTCATCTCTACTAGTTTCGAGGCGAAGTTCAGAAATAAGAATATCATCCCAGCAGCCTCTGCAAAACTGCCGTAGAAGATGGTGGTTGGCTTCAGATGATTTAATTCCACCTCCCCTGACTGCCTTGCTAAGAGCAACTTGAAGTCTTTGGAGGTAACTGGATGCTTTCTCTCCTTCATTCTGGAAAGTGTTCATGAATTTTGAGAACAATTCATCACCATCGTCGATTGCACCATAAGCTGAATCAAGCATGTTGAGGTAAGCTCTTGGAGATGCACGAGACCCCAAAGACTTAACAATATCAGTGGCAGGGGGCAAAAGACTCTCCATAATTCTCCTCACTCTTTGTAAGTCAGACACAGAGGGATCATCAAAAAGTAATTCGACATTACAACGCCAAGTGTCATAATCAGACTCATTATTGGGTTGGGGGATTCTCCCTGAGAAAGGGCGGAGCTTAACTACAGCAGTGGATGGGATTGCTGCAGCAACTTCACTCTTAACAATATGCTCCACAATAACTTTCTGCACCTCAGCAGGGTTGAGTTGAACGTGACTCATAGCACCTGACAGCCGTTTTTCAGAACTTGGTAAGTCATTTTGATCAAGTGTTGGCACATTCAGTATGGAACTAGGTCTCTGGACATTGATATTGGGAACATTCTCTTCTTGGACAGAACTGAGCTCATCAAGCACGGGCTCATCCTCCTCATCTGCAACTAAGGAGCTTGAGATCTGAGAGAGTTCTTCCCGTAACAAAGAGCTGAAGGATTTTCCACTTTGCTTAGCAATGGTTTTCAAGGTGAATAAGTAGGAGGATGTAGCATCAGAACTCTCCTCAAAAGAGTAGACACTACTCAGGGCTCTTATCTGGTATGTTAAACTTGGGTTTTCTTTGACTGTGTGGCTAAGGGGTAGCAAGGGGCTTATTGATTCGATAGCCGATCCAAGGTTGTACTCTACAATGGTGTGGTCATGATATTTGGACTCAGGATCGTTAATGGGAAGCACTCTTGTGATGGAACCATGACGTTTTAAAAGGTCAAGGACTTCTTCACTTTCAAGGATATTATTTGGTCCACTGATTAGAAGAGCATTTGAAACTTTGATGTTTTCCTTCTGTACTATTTCCATGTTCTCGATGTTGATTTACTTGCCACACAATTAAACTGATTTGAATGTCTCTTTTGTTGACTGCTTTTTTTTTCTTTTTGAACTGTAAAGTATCAATAAAACTATCAATTACATCTCCTGGCTGGCTCGCCACTTTTTATGTAGCACATGTGTCAAATAATATTGCACTTGTTACTAATATTATCATAGGCCAATAGGTTCGACTATGGAGATGTAATGAGACAACACTGGTTAAATAAAAGTAAGTATTTGTATTTAAATGAATGATTAGAGAAATTGGCAATTGTTGAAATAGAAATTAAATAAACTGCTTAGTCAACAATGTCACACTGTTGTTCAGATGTAAAACACAATATTTAAAGACTTTCAGTTCAATTGAAGTAAAGTGAATAAAAGAGTTATTCTGTTGTGGGTGCACCCTCTAGGCTATATGAATTTCCTAGGACACTCCAACAAGTAATATTCACATTCAAGTAACATTCACAAGTTCACAGTTGTAACTTGAACATTCACTCAAAATAAAACAAGAAAAATAACAATAAACAAACAGTTAATTGAATCAGTTACAAAAAGATTGTTTCTGGAAAGTTCAGTTCTGAAAAGTGTGTGTTCAAACAGTTCAGATGGAAAAATCCGTTCAAAAGATTCGAATCAAGGATTCGGTTCAAAAGATTCGGATCAAAAGATTCAGTTCAAAGATTCGCTTCGGTAAATCGAAAGTTCGTTGAATCGCGGAAAAACGATTCTGCAACTCCAAAACAAAACAAAATCCTTGCAATTACTCAAAGCTCACTTCTGTTGAAGAAAACTAGCAGGAAATTAGAACTTTCCTACCAAATCCACAGGTGTTGGTTTGAACTCAACTCTCACAATCAACGTTCAGTTCACTGGAGGCTCGCCATCATTAATCGTCACGCTGAATCGAACACAGTTCCAGCGTGGCACAAAAAACCTGACCTGCATATGCAACAGGCAGTATTTAGTTCACAACACACATTAAATTAACTGGTTTTAGTTCAACAGCAATCACATATTATTCTGTTCAGCATTTACTGCTATATTTTTATAAAAAGTAAACAGTTTAAATAGCATTGTGCTACATAAACAAACAAAACCATTCTTTCAATATCATTAGCAACACAAAACAAACATTTAGAACTCATATATACATATTTTAACATGTTAAACATCAGATCTCATCAGCATTTCATTAAGATAAAGAAACACGGTTTCATTCTCTCTCAGTTTTAAACATAAGTACACATTTAAACACATTTATGACAGTTTACACATATCAAAATGTGTACTCACCAAAAATCCAAAGAAAATATTCCATAAAACCTTTATGGTCTAATCCTCTCTGACGGTTTTAACTTTAACTCAAAGTTACACTGCTGCTCGTTTCATCAGTCACACAGAGAGAACTAAAATGGCGTTCCCCATCCAGCAACTAGCGTGGTGGGGCGGGACTTCAACAGAACACTCACATAATTGGACGCTTACTGACATGTCAATCATCACACTGACATGCATTTTATTTTGGATTTTATAATTTTTCCTTTCACTTTTCTACTCATCTGGTTAGTTAATTTTATTTTAACAAACTCAAACTATTTTCTCTTAATAATTAATTAAATTAAATTATACAGGGTTACATATATGATACACACATGCACACCAGTTGGTTGAATCTTGGTTTTCAGGATTTTCTCCAGTGTTGTTGCTCTGTTCTGTTGGTGTGCAGACTTATATGACGTATAGGGTATATTTAAGATGTGCTTTATACTAAATTAAAAAAACTAGTTAAAACATACAAACCCCCTCCTGGATTAAGAAATTACAACTCTCCATAATACAACATGCTTGCATTTAAAAAAAAATAATATGTGATTATTTTACTATATTTTACCACAGATTAAGGATGTGGCAAACTAAAATGTTTAATTTGAAACAGATGAGCTTTCTTAATTTAAACTGGGTTATACTTTATTTTGGTGGTCCCATTTGAAATAACAGTATGTTGACCACTGTAAGCACTTTGGATAAAAGCATTTGACGACATCTATAAATGCTCACCTGAAACTGCATTTACAGTCAAAGTATAAAACCTTTTTTTGCATATAATTTCAGATCATTAATGAATGTAAATTTCTGTTAAAACTGAGCTTGAACTTTCTGTGTTTTAACTATTTAGCAAATAGTTTGATATTTTTTGTTTAGGGTTCACAGTAAAGGGTTCTTCAGGTCCTCTGGTTGTTCCTCTGGGAGGTTCAGTGGTTCTGCCCTGTTCTGTTGATTCACTCTTACCACTGGATGACCTGGAGGTGGAATGGAGAAGATCAGACTCACAGACTCTCATTCATCTATATCAAGATGAAGATATCAGACCAGAGTCTCAACATCAGGATTATCATGATAGAGCTCATTTCTTCACTGAAGACATTAAACATGGAAACTTCTCCCTACTGTTGAACAATCTGACAGCTGAAGATGAGGGACAATACACATGTAAAGTTCACACTGGACATGAGTTTGGAGAAACTGTGGTGGAAATTAAACATGTTGGTGAGTTTAAATGCATTATTTACTTGCATTATATTATATAAAACTTTTGAAAAGTTTTGCCCCTTGAATAAATAAATTCTTTCAGAGCGTTTGATAGTATCAGGATCAAATCAGCCTATATCTGCGTATGTGGGTTATGATGTCACTCTGAGCTGCTCTGTGGACTCTCACATCAAACCTGAAGAGATTGAAGAAGTTTCATGGAAGAAAAGAGATAAAGGTGAACCAATCACAGTTGTTCTCTATCAAAACAAAAAAAACGTACAAGAATCATCAGATGAGCGATACAGAGACAGAGTTGAGTTCTTCACTGATGAAATTCACAGAGGAAACTTCTCTCTCAGACTGAAGAGAGTCAAAACTGAAGATAAAGGAGTTTACATCTGTCAAGTGTTTACTGGACGACTTTCAGCAAACACAACTGTAATATTGCAACAAACGGGTGAGTCAATATTAAGAAAATAATTACACAATCATTGGCCTAAACTAATACAAGTTTAATGTAGTTTTTCAGTTAGATTTAGTTTTCACACAAAGTCAATAAGTTCAGCGGGGAAAAGTATTTGACACATCAGCATTGAATTATACAAAGAAATCAGAACATTTAAGTATACAAGTTGAGTCATAATAAATAGGGTAAAATAACACAGGGAATAAGTATTGAACACACTTTATTTAATACTTTGTAGAAAAGCCTTTGTTGGTAATTGCAGCTTCTAGACGCCTCTTGTATGGAGAGATCAGTCATGTGCATTGCTCAGGAGTGATTCTGACCCATTCTTCCACACAAATGGTCTTCACAAAAAGGTTCCTTGGGCCTTATGATCTTCAGTTCTCTCACTGGGCCATTCAAGCAATTTGATTTTCTTTCTTTGAACCACTTCATTGTTTCCTTGGCCTTGTGTTTGGGATCATTGTCTTGCTGAAATGTCCACCCTCTTTTCATTTTCAGCTTTCTGGTAGATGGCAGCAGATTTTTATTCAGAATGTCCAGGCACATTTCTCCTTTCATCCTGCCCTCAATAATATGAAGTCTGCCAGTACCTCTTGTTGAAAAGCAGCCCCAAACCATAATGCTTCCACCCCTAAACTTAACTGTTGGTATGGTGTTCTTTAGGTGATGGGCAGTGCCATTTCTTCACCAAACAAGTTGTGTAGAATGACTGCCAAAAAGTTCAAGGACAGGGATCTTACATGCAGCACCTGATCGTGGCCAATTTATGGGGAAGAGCGGATAATGGCCCCCACGGTGCTCACAGGAACAGGAAGATCTTGAGAGACTTCTTTGCTTTTACCCATCAAGTTTTTTTCTGTATGAGTAATGAGAAGCCTTTATAGGCCATCAATTAGGACTAAAGCAGCTGATATCAATAAGTACTGATAGGGGGCAGTGTTTCTCTCTCAATACTGACAGATTTCTGGTGATCTCCTGGCTTTCTATGCCATTTTGTGCACCTTGTTCTCTTCATCTGTTCAATACTTATTCCCTGTGTCATTTTACTTTATTTATTATGACTCAACTTGTATACTTAAATGTTCTGATTTCTTTGTATAAATTCAATATTTGGCTTGATGGCTACATTTGGTGGACATTTTGTGTTAAGAGCCCACTTAGAAATCCTGTTACTGATTAAAATGCTGATGTTTCAAATACTTATTTTCCCTGCTGTATATCAGTTGTTTTCATTTATTCATAGCCATGGGCCTCATAAGAAAACCCACCCACTTCTTGAGACCAATGATATTGGACCCACTAACCCCTTTAGATATAGCCTACGTATAATCAACTTAAAAATGGACTTGTAATATAAATTACAAAAATGGGCTTCAGTGTTTGGAGAGAATGAGATGGAGAGAGTGTGTGTGCGTGAGAGATAGATAGAGAGAGAGAGAGAGAGAGAGAGAGAGAGAGAGAGAGAGAGAGAGCACGAGAGGTTGTAAACAAAACATGTAAACAAAGCAGCCATGAGTGCTTATCAAAAGCGCTTTATCAGGCATTATACTGAGATTAAAAGAAAATGCCACCAAGACTAGGCAGTTCCCTTCAGAGGCGCATTCATATAACAGCTTTGAGTCCGAAAAAAGATCTCCCAAGACTTAATCTGCATGGTTTCCCACACGGAAATGTAATATATGTGAATATATGAAATATCCCTATATGAAATATATGGTAATATAAAGCAGAAACATATATGTGCATATATGTACAACTATATATCAGGGGCGTAGGCAGAAATTGTATTTTGGGCGGGCCGGAGCAAAAGTGAGTGGGCCTATAGTTTATCAGAATAAAATTACTTAAATAATAATTAAACCTTAGAGTGGAAAAAAAAAAGAATAGACAAACTGCAAAAACAGTGACATCTTTACTTTCAATAGTCATTTATAAAACACTGTCTAAACATGTTCAACCAACAGAGCTCAATAAAGGCTGGACAAACCAGGCTTATTCAGGCTAGTCAGCAGTGCAAAAACAGTTCACCTGAAATAAAGTAGGCTAAAAACTCTCAGCAGAGCACGGTTTGAAATAAATAACAACACACTGCCTAAGTTATGTTAAATCAACCATATACAGTGCAATCAGCCTGTTGGAAATTAAGCTTTTGTGCCAAAAATATCAACTCATTTAAATTAAACAATGTAAGTTTAATCTATAAGGCTGGCATACATCTATACACAACACACCACTTAGTTAAATCACTTCACGAGCAAAAAATAAGGAAATTAGTTAAACAGCATGCCTACCTTTGTTGTTTTCATTCTACAAAACAAGACGCAAACGCCTGGGTTTAATGATGAAAACAGAAATGATCTCATTATAGTCCAAAGAGTCACAAAGTTCTTTTTCAAAAAACAAAAGGTTGTTGAGGCGGGTAGTAACTCATGGATGCAAATTGGGTTGTGAAGGTGGTTCATCAATTGCAGTTAGATCGGTGGGTAACCTGTGTCAGACTGACCGGGAGAGAGCACTGGAACTGCCGCCAGGGAGCAAGCGGTAGCCGGCGCCACCAGCGCCTGACTAGCCTTCTTGTGGGTTAATGAGTCTGAAGAACTGGGCTCGGTAGATGGAGGCAGTGGCGTATCTTCTTCATCAACTCTTGCTTTTTTAAATAACACATTAAAGAAACTTTAGCCATTATTGTGGCAATGTTAATATTAGCTAAAAAAGCGGTTAGCAAAGTTAGCTGGCAGACTGACAGAGCCCGCCGGCCGCCGCCCCCCACAGAGTCTATCTGTCAGAACTAGTAGCAACCAAGCAACCAATTACGTTTCGGAGGCTTCCTACAACTTTCTTCAACAATTCCATTTTATTTAGAAAGCAAATTAAACACACACCAGTCAACAATAAATCCGGTTTATAGTAATATATTTTCTTAAATACAATTGAATAATAAAAATAAACTAAAAATGTATTTTGGTTAAACTTGCCTGGGCGGGCCAGGGAGTTATGTGGGCGGGCCAGTGCCGCCCTGGCCCATTACTGGCTACACCCCTGCTATATATGACACCTATTCGAAAATGGAACAATTTCATATACTGACATATATGTCTATCCCATACAAATGTATATGTCTATGTGTGCAAAAAACATACATAGACATATATGTCATCTATATAATTATTTATATATGTGACATACATGACTTCACATATATGTGTAATATATGTTGCATACATATACTTATCATATATCATAAAATAATTAAATTTGACCTGTAGTTTTTATCCACTTTTTGCACATATCACACCACAAGTAGGACATACAACCCATTCTCACAACTTCACACACAAACACAATTTCTTATTTGTAATTTACCTGATGAGTCCAGTCGGGCCTCGAACCCGGGTCCTCCCGTTGAAAGTCGTCCACGCTATCCACTGATCCACCCAGCAGTTGGATAGGCAAGGCTAACAACTTAATTGTTAGCGTGTTATTCTAAACACCGGGTTAACGGATTCCTCGGTTATCTTCGCTTCACACTATTAATACTTAGCCAGGGGTTAAGAGAGAACCCTGGGTATTCATAATCTGACATTTCACACTGTGCATTCCTAAACCCTACCCTTACAATCACTAACCATGGTTTTACTACAGTTAAACCAAAAACCATGGTTCCTGTAGTAAAACCATGGTTCTCTCTAAACCCCACTTTTAACTCTAGGTTAAGGAGCATTTCACACTTGTAATTTAGAAGCAGGGTTATCCCTGAAATTAACACAGGGTTATGAAACACTGCTCGGAAGCATGGTTAGCCCTGTTTTTGTGGGATTAACTCCGCATTGCGGTGACAAATACATGCAGTGTGAAACTAGGCAGGGTTATAAATGTTATGACCCTAATAATGTTTAACAATATATTTAAAGACCTATAGGCTATGTTGTTTTAGACATCTAGACATAAAACATATCATTTGGTTGGGGCATACAGTACCATGTAAAAATCCATCTTATATGGTTGTAAAATACAAACCCATATAAGAATTCATACATATACATATTTTAAATATATGCATTTAAATACATTTTAATATGAGTATTCCATATAGGTTTAAAACATATATCTTCATATATCAAGAGTATCTATATATGTGACATTCATATATGTATTTATATACATTTTAATATGAGTATTTCATATAGGTTTAAAACATATATATTCATATATCAAGAGTATCTATATATGTGATATTAATATATGTATTTATATACATTTTAATATGAGTATTTCATATATGTTTTAAACCTATATCTTCATATATCCAGAGGATCTATATATGTGATATTAATATATTGCATATATATGTAGCATATATGCCAAGATCGGTTTTGATATAGGGACATATATGTCATATATTACATTTCCGTATGGGTTGTTTAATGCAGAGATGTTTCAATGATAACTTGGATTAATCTTAAATTAGTTTGAAATCTGTTAGAATAAGATGCTGCACATAATTGATCAGGAAAGGAAAAGGGCATTATTTAGCGTGTAGACAATATATTACTTAAACACACATCAAATAGTAATCTCATAAATGTAAATTATGAGAAATGCTAAGATAAACAAAGCATCCCTATAGTGTTACAAGAAAGTGGTTCATTACAGATACAAACATGCAATACAAGGATATATAATATATACAATTTAAACCAATTTATTTTGGTCTTAGCTGTGATCTTAGACACATTTTTGTGTCATGGCTGCTTCGTCTCTGGCCACGGTTTGAAGATTGCTTTGAGGTGTTTATTTGCTTAGATTGGTGCAATAAAGACAGCCAGAGAGAGTCGATAGGTCTGGAAATGTGTGTTATCAGGAGATTAGGATCTTCTGATGAAAGCGTCCGAGCAGACCTGGTGACAAAACTTAATTTAGGGTCACAGCATGAAACCGTTAACGACCCAGACTGAACAGACCTCCAGTTGACGTCCAGCCAGATGTTACAGTCAAGAAGAAACTCCTTTTAAAGTAATAAACACATAGATAAGTAACAAAATGTAAAGGATTTGATGATAACAGAAATAAATGGTCAAAATAGTCCAAATAATTAATCTTGAGAATGTAATGTATTCACAGAATAAGAGTGACTTTAAATCTTACAACTTTAACACCAAATAAACATGATCTCAGGTAAAATATGTACAAAGGTGGTATCAATTAAAGAATCAATTAAACAAGTGAACTCTCATTGAATGAAAATGTTGAGAATTATTCACATTGGGTATCAAAAATACCTTGACTAGTCACAGAGTTTTTTAAGACCGCTGAATAACTCAATATATGATGATTAAACACTGTGGGCCACAAACACACACCAGTCATTCACAACACCCCCGTTGCAGGCCTGAATCATAGCTTGTGTTCATGGAGGCTGGGAAACTGAAAACTGGCTGCTTCACTCTCCGGAGCACTAACACATAAAACAACAGTACCATAATTTCGTGTATGGAGCAAACAGTGACACGGAAATCCTGTAATATGCCTCTTGCCGCTACTCTATCTCGCTATCCTCACCAGCCGACGAGATGCAACCTCCCGCGTAGCCAGAGGAACCCCAAATGTCACAGTTTTTGGAGTGCTATCTTGTGCTCACTGTCTCTCTCAATGCTTACACGCATTAACTGCTTATGTTCAACGGATTCACTCACTCGTAGTTCAGATGAGTAATGTAGTATAGGTTGAAGACAAACGGGATGTAGTCACACTTGACTTGTAGATTAACAATACCAGAATGTTGTGTAAACACTCATAATTAACTCAAAATAAACACAAAATGAACCAGATAAGACTTGTGTGTTTCACACATGATATATATCACAGTTCAAAATTTTTCTGTGCAAATCAATACCACTATATACCTCATACAAGCGTGTCTTGTTTTTTTCCTTCTCTCTTCGCGTTGTTTTTTTTTCTCAAACCACCACTCAAAATACAGAACACATAGTTGAGGGTGGGACATAACTCTCGTGAACCAATAAAAACAAGACAGACCTAACTTGGTTAAAACCACATTTTCTACATGTGTAAAACAGTCTAACTTGATATATGATCGCGTTCTTAAAGGGACACTCCACTTTTTTGGAAACATGCTCATTTTCCAGCTCCCCAAGAGTTAAACATTTGATTTTTATCGTTTTGGAATCCATTCAGCTGATCTCCAAGTCTGGCGGTACCACTTTTAGAATAATACATAATCCAGTGAATCTGATTAGACCAATTAGCATTGCGCTAAAAATAACCATAGAGTTTCGATATTTTTCCTATTTTAAACTTGACTCTTCTGTAGTTACATTGTGTACTAAGACAGATGAAAAATTAAAAGTTGCAATTTTCTAGGCAGATGGGGCTAATAACTGTACTCTCATTCTGGTGTAATAATCAAGGACTTAGCTGCTGTAACATGGCTGCAGCAGGCGTAGTGATATTATGCAGTGCCCGAAAAAAGTCCCCTGCTATTGAAAGTTACCAAGGGGACTATTTTAAAGGGCAGTGCATAATATCACTTCGCCTGCTGCAGCCATGTTACAGCAGCAAAGTCCTTGACTTTTAAAAGTGGAATGTCCCTTTAAAGGCATACCCCAGACCAGTGTTGCCAGATTGGGCGGTCTCCTAAATTTGATTGTGCGGGTAAAAATTGGCTTGGGCTGGTGTGCAAAAATTGGGCTGGTTTGGGATCAGTTGGGCGGGTTTGAAACGTGCATTTTATAGGCTAATTATTTAACAAAAAACCCAAGTGTGCATGTATTTGATCTGACGTTACTAAACACACGCCAACTGCGTGTGTTTATATGGACGCCACGCTGATGATGAGTCCGCGTTTAGCCAATCACAAGTGATAGCAGCCAGCCAGCTCTCTCAGCGGGAAATCAAGATGTTACAGATAGGAGTGGGAGAGTGTCCCGGGCCTGAAGCAAATAGATAATGCCTTTTAAATCGGAAAATAGCACTGCAAATTCTGCAACACGGACTCCGGATTGCAACGTATACGTTGCTTGTCACACATCGGCCGTGTCTCAATGCGAATGCTGCAGCCTCCGGAGGTCGCATTTCTAGGCTCCATACATCATCAAGACTGTCTTGTTTCAGAATATTAACATTTATAAAGTTGACTTTTATTCTAAGTTAATAGTAAATTATTGTAATATGCTTATAAATTGCAAATGTATTTTAGTTAACTAAAATAAACCAGGCTTGATTACGTATGAACCCTGCATATGCAACCTCTGCAGGCTGCAGCCGGATTGAGAAACGGACATCAATTATATGTGTTTGAGCCGTGGATGAATTATCGGAACATTTCAGGTGCACAGATCCAAATGTTCGGCTGTCATTAAAGGAATAGTCTACTCATTTTCAATATTAAAATATGTTATTACCTTAACTAAGAACTGTTGATACATCCCTCTATCATCTGTGTGTGTGCACGTAAGCGCTGGAGCGCGCTGCGACGCTTCAATGGCATTTAGCTTAGCCCCATTCATTCAATTGTACCATTTAGTGATAAAGTTAGAAGTGACCAAACACATCAACGTTTTTCCTATTTAAGACGAGTAGTTATACAAGCAAGTTTGGTAGTACAAAATAAAACGTAGCGCTTTTCTAAGCGGATTTAAAAGAGGAACTATATTGTATGGCGTAATAGCACTTTTGGGAGTACTTCAACTCGCCTGAAAAGTCCGCTCCCCTTCTCACTCTCATAATGGGAGAGGGAGGGTGTTACTGCGCCGAGTCGAAGTACTCCCAAAAGTGCTGTTTCGCCATACAATATAGTTCCTCTTTTAAATCCACTTAGAAAAGCGCTACGTTTTATTTTGTACCACCAAACTTGCTCGTATAACTACTCGTCTTAAATAGGAAAAACGTTGATGTGTTTGGTCACTTCTAACTTTATCTCTAAATGGTACCATTGAATGAATGGGGCTAAGCTAAATGCTATCGAAGCGTCGCAGCGCGCTCCAGCGCTTACGTGCACGCACACAGATGATAGAGGGATGATTCAACAGTTCTTAGTTAAGGTAATAACATATTTTAATATTGAAAATGAGTAGACTATTCCTTTAAGTCAATTCTGGAACCATGAACTTCAGCCAGACTGTACATAGTTCTGAAAAGTTCAGATGTTCATAGTGGTCTTCAGCAATATAAATTGATAAAAACGAAACGAATTGGGTATTTGAATAATAACACTTAAATATACGCTGTAAAAGTGCATTGTGCGTATGGGCGAGGGAGCATAATGTAGCTGTTGTGAACAAGTAATGTAATTTTGCTAGTGTGGTTCTGTTCTGGTGTCACTAGCTATAGTATGTTGCATTAATTGTGTAAGTTAAAATAACTAAATGCTAATCAAATTAAACCAAAATGTTGATTTTAATAGATTGGGTGTTTTTTTTTTTGTGCGTTTGGGCGGGTTTTGGAACACTTTTGGGCTGGAAACCATCAACTCTATCTGGCAACACTGCCCCAGGCACAGTTTGTACAGCAATATATTAACCCTCGTGTGGTGTTCATATTTCTGTTACTTAGACAATGTTTGTGGGTCTAGTGGACCCACTGCATTATTTGTATCTTAAAACAATGCAGTCATACAAATTTATGTATAATTGTTTACAGATGTTTACTTTAGCCTTATTGCAGTAAAATAAACAGAATATATGGTTAATATTTGTCATTTACCACTAGTAGAGGACTATTTATAGATTCAAGTGCTATTCGTTTTTGTGATAATATGAAATAAGAGAAGAAAATTCTATTCTCCCCCAGATATTGGGGAAAAACATGTTTATCTTAAATAAGTATTTATCACTTTTTCATCTCAAATAGGTTTTTCATCACTTTGATGTTTAATTCTTTGAACTAAGTTTGAAATTGTACACATTTGTGTCAGTTTACACAGCACAATCCCCATCTGGAAAGATGCCGTATCAGAACATATCATCCACATTGAACACATAACCTGTTCATGTCAGCCTACACAACACATAAGAAGCAAATTTTTACCATGTAGCTGTGTTGCATTTGCATTTCTTGTTTTTTAGAGACATATACTGTGTGTTCCTCTCCATTTTATGTCCACACACACTGCAGTACAATGTGTTGCTATTGGCTACAACCTAAAATGATAAAAATGCTTGGATATAATTTTTACTTTCTCTATTTCTACTTCTCTATTTACTTTCTCTCTCTCCGCACTCATACGCACACACACACACGTGCGCGCGCACACCATAGGTTTTGTGGTAAACCCATGGTTTTACAAATGGTAATCAATACACCAATTTACCATGATTACTACACTTTTACTATTATACAGCCATGGTTATTTTTTGTAAGGGAGATAATGGTAAAATGTAGAATGGTTCCTGTTAGACAGAAGGTACGGTACTGTGTTTGGGACAGTGGGGCCAGATGAGTGTTCATGCTTGATATAACATGTTGTATCCTTGCGCTGCTACAGCAAGTGCAGAAGGACAAAACTATGACATGCATCCATCACATAATGTACAGACATATATACAAACACACTCATGCACTCACATCAGTCCCAGATAGAAGAAAAACAGAGTGAAGTTACATAGCACATTCATTTTTTACACTCTTATTAACCCCGGGTCCAGTGGACCCGAACACCACATATGTAATATAAATGTGTAGGGGGGGTGTACAGTGTACAGTCATTATAAAACTGTTTATTTCTATGTTCTTTATAGAAAATGAGCCAAGGCCAATGAATCTGAGGTTGAAACAATAATTAATTGCATAATTTTTCTTTTAGTAAACATTAAAAACGGGTCCCACAGACCCGAACACCACACAAGGGTTAAGCTAGGACCTTTGAAATAAACCCATTACTGGTAGAAGTTTACTCTACTGGGTTAAATAAACAAAACACATCTTTTTCTGCATGAGGGATGTGTTTGCGAATATGTTAGTGTGACGGATGCAAAATTGAACACAATCACACATGGGGGTTGATTCTTCTTGTTTTTATCTTTGATAGAAAAATGAAATATAAATCAAAACCGCTGCTGACCTGAGTACTGCAGACATTCTTAAAGGCCGCAGCAAAAACTCTCAAATCTGCTACATGTAACAAGACTCATATCGTTCACATAAAATACATGGTAACATTGTAAAACATGAAACTGTAACTCAATATTACTTTTTCACATAACACAGTATGTGATAAATCATAATCGGTAACAAGTGAAGGACATGTGAGTGGTGTTTACAGTGGAAAAAATATGGGTCACAACATGTTGCAACAAGTTTAATAAGTCAAAAGAGACCACCCCCGTGTCTCTACGATGTTCTGATGCAGATTTATAGCTCTTTCAAAAATGGTTGATAAGGTATTCTCATTGGTTGCTAGGGCATGAATTGAGATCCACCATTGATTATACTCCAAGCAATAAAAGGAATATTTCATGATGACTCAAGGTTTGAGATGTACTGTTGCAGTAGTTTTTCTATCTCAAAACCAGTAGGTGGGGCAATGACAAAATTGCGCATACAACCTCAGGTCATGACTGTGTTACATCTAGCTAGTTTCATGACTATACACTTTAGTTTTGTGAAGAAGCAGTTTTATGACCATATAGGGCTTGCTTTATTTTAATATACTGTATAACGCCAACAGAGTTTTTTGTTCAGAAGGTAAGGTAATGTTCTTCCTATGGTGGTTTTGAGTCAAATTTTAATTCCAACTGCCAAACTAAGGGAACTTAGACAGTCGTATCAGTGGGCTTTCGAGTAAATCAGCTTCAGTTTTTTTGTCCCCCACTCCATTGGCTTTTCATAAATGAATGAATAAATTACCAAATAAATAAATGAGTAAACTATTGCCCCGCTTCCCGATACTATCGTGTATCGGCAATCTCACAGGCTGACGATAGGATAATCTCACTATATAGAATATTGCGCAAGCCTTGTGGCCACAGCCTTAATTATGCAGAAATGTTGTGATAATTTGATAGTTATGTACAGCTAATTTTGTACAAAAACTGTAATTTATCTTTGTATGTTACAGGTTTCTCAGCTTTACATGCAATGGTGTTGATTCTCTGTATAGCTGCATGTGGATTTGCTGTTATAATCTGCTGTCTCATCTACTGTAGATCACACAAAGAAGGTACTGTATGTGTATCACACGACTCAAACATTTTAATTGGTAATTTGGCAAAAAATGTCATCACAATAATTTTCCATGTGATCGTAAACAATATCTCTAGATATATAATTTAATAATGATTTAAATGTAATGTAAAATAGTTATTATTCTTTCTTTTAGCTAGTGTAATGTATTGAAGTAATGTAACTATTCAAAGTGGGATCTTTAATTAATAATCCATTTGGCAAGAACATTTTTTATGGCCTTGAAACTTAACATTTGCCTTGATGAAAGAAACAGTGCAGCTTTTGCATAGTTGAGACCACTACACAGCCTGACTGTTAATATTTACATGCTATTAAATATCATTGCTTGCATATCTTACCTAGTCTGAAACATATCTTATATGAGTACTGATGTTTATGTGTGTCAGTTGTATATGTTATAATAGTATGTTCTTGTAGATTATATTATGTCTATGCATTTTTGCAAAAATAAAAATATGTTTCAGATTTTGAACGATGGAAGGGGTGGGGATTATTAGATAAAATGCCTGGCAAAGTAAGAGTGTAGGGGGGGGGGGGGGGCTACAGTGAAGTTGCTCCCATAGTTTCACAATGGCAGTGAGCTAGCACGCGAGCATTGTGTAGTTTTGTCTTTTTTTTTGCTTACAGTATTATTATTTTTTTGCTGAGTGTCACCACTGCATTGTACAGTAAATACAACAACCACACATTTCATTACAAGTCCTTGTCGTCGGATCAGTTTATTTGGAGACGGATTGCTTGACGATCTGTAACACCTTACAACCTGAGAGATTTTATTTTGGATAAATGTATTTCAATTTGACAGACAAGAAAAAACTTTAACACTTGCATTGAGCAGATCATGAGAAGTGTGATTGTTAACTGTTAATATAACGGTTAATTATACTACTTATACTACAAAACTAAGTAGATTAGTGCAAAGTTTAATTGGAATCCACCTATTGTTTTTGTGTGGGGGCGGCTAGCTGCATAAAAATACATTTTGTGCCTTTAATTGTGTAATTGTGTTTTTTTAACAAATAATGTTCTTTAAGTAAATTAATGTTTTAAACTGATGCACGTCTCATTAGACAGTGTAATTGTCTTAATAGATATATTATTTTAGTTTTCTGTTCCGTGTTATTTAACTTTTATTTTAACCTTGTGGGTAATTGTCTTTCCATTTCCAGAGTTTGTTGTAAATCATTGCAAATATAATCATCTGGGAGAATCTGTGGATCTGCCCTGTTTTATTGATCCAAGTTTACTGACTGATAGCCTTAAGGTGGAGTGGAGAAGATCAGACTCACAGACTCTCATTCATCTGTATCAAGATGGAAATATTAAATCAGATATCCAGCATCCGGATTATCATGATAGAGCTCATTTCTTCATTGAAGACATTAAACATGGAAACTTCTCCCTCAAGTTGAATAATGTGAAAGAAGAAGATAAAGGGATTTACACATGTACAGTGTACAGTGGAGAGAGATTTGTATTTTCCATCAGCACAAAACTAGTACTTGGTAAGACAAACTATGGCATAACACAAATGTAACTGTGAGAATTATGTTGGTGACTAAAAGGATCCAAAATAAATCAAAACTCTGTTATATTTTATCATCTGAAGTGCAGTCGCCCTTTGCCTAGAAATTGCAAAACCGTATGCATGTAATTTTTTAAGAAGCTTCATAAAGTTTCAATTTAGGATGAATTTTAAAGAGCAAAGAATGAGTTTATATTTAATCTGGGCTCTCATTGGCTGTTTTTTCTTCAAAATTCAGTGTAAGTCATCTATTTCAAAAATAATATTAAAAAATAAAAGTTTAGTTTTCGATTAACAGAAATTAACCTGTTTGGCACATGTATATTTTTTAAACTTTTGAACGTTATATATATATATATATACACTCATCTGAAGGATTATTAGGAACACCATACCAATACTGTATTTGACCCCCTTTCACCTTCAGAACTGCCTTAATTCTACATGTCATTGATTCAACAAGGTGCTGAAAGTATTCTTTAGAAATGTTTGCCCCTTATGATAGGATAGCATCTTGCAGTTGATGCACATCCAGGGCACGAAGCTCCCGTTCCACCACATCCCAAAGATTCTCTATTGGGTTGAGATCTGGTGACTGTGGGGGCCATTTTAGTACAGTGAACTCATTGTCATGTTCAAGAAACCAATTTGAAATGATTCGAGCTTTGTGACATGGTGCATTATCCTGCTGGAAGAAGCCATCAGAGGATGGGTACATGGTGGTCATAAAGGGATGGACATGGTCAGAAACAATGCTCAGGTAGGCCGTTCATTTAAACGATGCCCAATTGGCACTAAGGGGCCTAAAGTATGCAGGGGAAAATGAGGCTTTCGTGAATCATGCAAATCCAATTTTTTTGTGTGTGCATGTGTGTGTGTGTGTGGGGGGGGGGGGGTTGCAAGGCACCGTTATAAATAACCGCATATCACTCTGCAATAGTCTATTTATTTTGTCAGTATGGAACTTCATTCAAAGCAGAGCTCACCAAAGAGCTTGCAGTCGGGTCTCCGGTGTGTGGTGTTGGCTGCAACACCCACACCCCTAAATGCATTGAAGTAACTGCCATGTGATTGGTTGATTAGATAATTGCATTAATGAGAAATTGAACAGGTGTTCCTAATAATCCTTTAGGTGTGTGTATATATGTATATGTTTGTCTTGTCTAATACTACCTAACGATAGCTACAAATTCTTGTTGAATCTGTTTGCACAGTCAATCAAACAACAACTTCCCTTATTTTAGATGGGTTTCCCTGGGGATTTCACCCTACAAGCCAATGCTGTTGCTCTGACAAATATTATACATATATTATTAAGTTTGACTCCAGCTATATACTGAGATGTTGTTATGAAATTAACCAAATGGCAAATTATATAAATTTTACTGGTCGTTTTCTGTAGTTAGACAAACCGAAAAACAGACAAACCGACTCTAAAATTAAAAAAACTGAATTATTAATCCTGGCGCAGAATTGTAGATGTTCATTCACTTTCTGAAGGGTGTTACTTAACATCTACAATAAAATATCTCTTTATTTTTAGGGTTTTTTGTGAATCCAGGTTCATTTGTTCCTCTGGGAGATTCAGTGGTTCTGCCCTGTTTCATTGATAAACAGTTATTAAAAAAAAGGCTGAAGGTGGAATGGAGAAGATCAGACTCAGATACTGTTGTTCATCTGTATGAAGATGGAAATATTATACCAAAATCTCAGCATCAGGATTATCATAAAAGAGCTCATTTCTTCACTGAAAAGATTAAAAATGGGGACCTCTCCCTCCAGTTGAAGAATCTGACAGCTGAAGATGAAGGAGAATACACATGTAAAGTTTACAGTGAGGACGATTCAATATGTTCATTCAACAGCATTTTACAATTGGGTAAGTAAAAATTTAACACAACATTAAGTCAAAATCATCATTTTAATGAGTGGATTAATTTACATTTAGTCATTTAGCAGACGCTTTTATCCAAAGTGACTTACAAATGAGGTAACAATAGAAGCAATTGCAACACAAGAACAGCAATACATAAGTGCACTAGAACTAGTCTCATCAAGTCTAACATAGTATACATAGCCAAGGGTTAGTAGTTTTTTTTTTTTTTTGACAGTGTAAAGATAGAAAGGATAGAAAATATTAGCAAGTAAGGTGTTGGCAGAAGAGATGGGTTTTTAGTCGATTCTTAAAGACTACTACAGAGTCAGCAGATCTTGTTGCAACCAGTAGTTTATACAAAAGATGAGGAACAGAACCAGAGAAGGCACGCAATATTGATTTTTTTTTTTTTTTTCATTTTTGGGACGGCACCACAAGCCTTCACTCTGTGGCAGAGCGCAGGGATCTAGAATGTACTTAAGGGTGTATAAGCAATTGAAGGTAAGGGGGCGCTGACCCAGTGGTGGTTTAAAAGTCCAACCTGCTGAAAAAAACAGCATCAAACCAGCATGGACCAGCATGGGAATTATGCTGGTCTATGCTGGTTTAGCTGGTGGTCACAGCATACCAGCACCAAAACACAACATATGCTGGTATGACCAGCATGGGGTGCTGGTGCTAATGCTGGTTTAGCTGGTGCTAATGCTGGTTTGTTGCTGGTTTAGCTGGTGCTAATGCTGGCTTGTTGCTGGTTTAGCTGGTGCTAATGCTGGTGCTAATGCTGGTTTGATGCTGGTTTAGCTGGTGTTCACTAGCAAACCAGCACCAAAACACAACATATGCTGGTCTTGCTGGTATGCTGGTTTTTTCAGCAGGGCAGGAGAAGAGCTTTGAATTTGATACAAGCCGCTATAGAAAGCCAGTGTTACCTAACAAAGAGAGGATTGACATTTAAGTCTCAGAGTACTATGAGAGGCCTGCCATCCACAGGGAAAGAGGACAACAGCATATCAAGTTTCTCTATGAAGTTCAGAAGCAGACCTGGAGGGTGGTAAACCACAACAACATGAAGTTGATAATAATGTGCAACACAAACAAGCAGTAAAAACAAGCTGCTAGCCTACAGCTGACGGAAGCTAGCAAACAAGCTTACATATGCTAACAAACACTACAGAAGCAAACGCTAACACTTAGCAGTCAGACAATTAGTATATTAACCAAACAAAGTTAAACTAGGAAAACACGAGGTAAAGAGTCAAGGAAACCGAAAAACAAGGTAGCTTGGATAGAGAGCACACTTACTAGTACTGTGTTCACCAGATGACTAATCGTTTGTTGAATAAGTGTTAAAAACCCCTGTCAAAATTGCAAATGTAAAACCTAATTCAGAGTAATGTATTTCCATTTTTAGGGTTTGGTGTGGATTGGACTGTAGTTTCTCTGGGAGGTTCAGTGCTTCTGCCCTGTTTCACCAATCTAGCTTTCATAACCGATAGTCTTAAGATGGAATGGAGGAGATCAGACTCAGAGACTATTGTTCATCTGTATGAAGATGGAGGTCTCAGACCAGATGCTCAGCATCAGGATTATCATGATAGAGCTCATTTCTTCACTGAAGACATTAAACATGGAAACTTCTCCCTCCGACTGGACCATATAAGAACGCAAGATGACGGGCAATACAAATGTGAAGTTTACAGTGGACAAAGGTCTGTGTTTTCAGGCAGCACAAGTTTGACACTGAAACTACGACGTAAGTTGTATATACATGTTTTTTTTTTAATGTGTGCTTTATAATGTTTATTTAATGTTGTGTATTTGTATTTTTGTGTTTGGTATAAGATGACCACCATGCTACAGAAAATTTTTCTAAATAATCTGTGTAGTTCTTAAATCAGTTGTAGAGTTCAGAGGTTTTCTGTATAGGGCACCCTTTCAATTCTCAAAAACAATTCAGCATACTTGCTCAGGCTGTCCCGGTGTAAGTATGTAATACGATTTCTCACATTTACATGTTGCGGTCATAACACACAGATCAATTTGTCATTATTGGCCCAAAATTATAATGCAGAATGACTTAAATCAAAATTATTTTAAGAACTCTTTTTTAGCATTGTCTAGATCAGCGTTCTTCACTCCCAATCCTGGAGAGATCCCTACCTGTGATTTTCTAGTGATCATGAAGACATTGATTAGCTTGCAGGTGTGTTTGATTAAGGTTGGAGCTAAACTCTGCAGGGCATCTTGGGCCCTCACAACTATGAAATATCGTTGTATTCTGTGGTACTCAAAACCATACAGATAAGATCCATGAAAACAGTAAAAATGATCAAAACTTATTAGCATTTTTTTAAAAATTTGTTCCTTAAGTAGATGGTGCTGCAGAATCATTCCAAGTTTTGTAATTCACACAGTTTTTAAACTACTGCATTGTGTAACAAAATTTTATAATGGACGAACACAGATCATTGGCTAGCATTTAACTTGTCATGGCCCAAGAAATGTAAAGAGTCCTTGCTTACAGAATATTAAAGGGCAATTTCACCGGTAGAAACATTAAACTTTATTGAAAGTGGGTCATATTTATAGTCAAAAAGTAACATACATTTAGAATTTTGTGTCTATTTGACCGAGAAAAGACAGAACATGACCTTAGGGCACATTTGTATGGAAAACTACAACTCTCACAATGCACAACTCTGCAAGCCACTCATATTTATCGGAACACCGCTCAGATATGCGATTGTGTACATACATGCCACGTTAGTATAAGAAAGAAAATAGAAACACTCACTTTATATTCAGACGTCCGTTTATCCCTGCAGGCTTTGGCTGTCGCTTCCAGTTTAGGATTCTAAAATATGTATCCAGGACGCTGCAATCCATATACGATACGAAGCTTGGGTAGGAGAAAGCTTCATTCAGTTTCTGATTTATTTTTGAGAGTGCTTGGCCTAACATGTATATTCCCAAAGAAGAAAATGCTGCATCCTGCACACAAACACGTCCACGCACAATATGTATACTCCACAGACTCGCTGGCTAGCGCTTGTGCTTGTAAGCCGAAACATGTCTGTGAAATAAACACGGCCAAACACGCGCATAGTACCTCTCTTGCCTGGGACCATTTACCAACAAACTTCCATATCCTGATCTGATGCGGAAATGTTATACAGAAAGCACACAGCGAGAGTACAGGGACTACTAGTCCGTCCAAGCTCGAGCCAGTCCGGGCTTCTAAACGCAGCAGAGGCAGAGGGTTGCGGCGTCTTCCCCGGGCTCCTTTACACAGCCGAAGCCCAAACTCCGGTCCACTGCTTGGAGTTCTGTTCCTCCATCTGTCTCAGCTTTTTGCTGTATTGTGGCTCGTAAAGGTGCAATGAACAGCGGATTAGAGCATCACGATTGTGAAATCACCCTTTTCCATATCATCCTGTGACTTATAGTCAGGTGCGACTTATATGTCAAAATTTATTCATACTGACTAACATGAACCAAGAGAAAACATTACCGTCTACAGCTGCGAGAGGGTGCTAGCCTATAGGCTGCTCCTGTAGCCTACCCCTGAAAAAAATAACTGAAAACAATTGAAAACTGAAACATTAACTTAAAGACAAATGATAAAGACTTAACAAACAAAATGCCCCCAAAAAGAAAATCTTATTGTGCAGATTACAAACTGCAGGTAGTAAAACATGCAGCAGAAAACTGTAATCAAGCAGCATAAAGAAAATTTGGAGTGAGTGAGAAACTTGTGAGGGACTGGTGAAAAGCAGAGGTTACTCTAACTCTAATGAAGAATATAAATGACTTCACATGCGGACTTCCAAGCCAAGGTCAACAGTTTTCGTAAGTTACAGTAGTTGAAAAACAGGTAACTGAACGCAACGTTTTAACGGATCATATTATCAACATGGATGAGGTCTTCCTCACGTTTGACATCCCCTTGGGCCAAAGTGTCGCAGAGAAAGGGCAGAAAAGTGTGAATATAGTGACAACTGGTCATGAAAAATCACACTTCACAGTGGTGCTGGCACAGTGCCGGCACCAGCCGAGAGCTGATGAGGGGGCATCTGAAATACCAAAGGGGGCGATTAATGCATATAATTCCCCCAGCTAGAAAATACGTATAGCTTTGATACGTCCCACAAGTTTCAATGCATTATAAACAAACATCTCTGTAATACAACCACAAAAGCTGCAGCTATAGTAAGCAACGTACAGAGCCCTGAACACTCTTACTACAGTATATACAAAAACAGAAAAATCGCATACCTACATATTAGCACAACACTGCTCATTTAAAGCTCAGACCCAGACCCTTTTTAATCCATTTTCAAATGTCCATAGTGAAATTAGTTAAGGCAATATACAACCTTAAATTATGAAATGTTCTTAGCCTTCGTTTGCTTTCAGTAGTGCAAGAAATTTTACGGAATGGTGGGGGACAGTGTTGCTAGACACAGTAGATGGTTTCCTGCGCAAAAACGGTCCAAACGCAACATTTAATCAACATTTTGGTTCAATTTAATAATTTAATGTAGTAATTTTAACTGCCACAATAAATGCACTATAATATAGCTAGCGATTTAACACCAGCAGCTATATTTATATTATTATTAATAATATACTTGTATTTTACTCCTGATAAACAGGTGTGAGAGAGAGATCTTATAGACTAACCTTTAACGTTAAATGCAGAACAATAATAGGCGTTGGTACATTAACTTGCAAGAATGCTGAAGAACATAAACATCTGAACTTTTTAAAACTATAGAAGTTAAGTTACAGTCTGGCTGAAGTTGAGCCGAATGTTTGGTTCTGTGCACCTGAAATGCTCCGATAATCATCCATGGCATTAATTGATGTGTGGCAAGCAACGTATACGTTGCTATCCAGAGTCCGCTTTGCAGAATTTGCAGTGCTATTTTCCTTATATCCATTGCTACACGGGAGGCCCGGGTCACTCTCCCACTCTTTTCTGTAACTTTTCATATATTTTCCTATTTCAACATCTTGACTTCCCGCTGAGACTGAGAGCTGGCTGGCTGCTATTACTTGTGATTGGATAAACGCAGGCGCATCGTCGGCGTGCCGTCAACACAAAAGGCTTGTTCGACTTCTGCCGCTGCAAGAACCGACAGCTGGATGACGTCAAAGTACCACGAAAATGATCCGAGAAATCATACGAAATGTAATTTCATCTCGCTCTCGCAGCACTTTACGCCATCCGTCTGTCAGTTCTATCAGCCCGGCACGAAGTCGAACAAGCATTATCACATGCATTGGGCATGTGTTTATTAACGTCACGATGGAATACATGCACACTTGTTTTTTTTTTTTGTTAAACGATTAGCGATGGTACATTAACTTGCAAGAATGCTGAAGAACATAAACATCTGAACTTTTTCAGATGTTTTTTCAGATGTTTTATCGAAGATGCACTTTAGGAAGACATTACAATAGGCAAATGTGATTATTAAATAGCACATTTTGTCATTAAAATCCCATTCAACATTAATGGTGATCTGAGGGGCTGGATAGTGCCAGTGAGGGGGCGACAAGAACAGAAGCCCATGAACCTGAGGAGTCACCTCTGAATCACCTACCACAACCAAGATGACCGTCACCATGCCAGAGCTTACAGCCGAGATGGCTGAAAGGTCTGAACATTAGTCTTTTGCATTTTCTGTCATAGCTGAACGGTCCGAACCAGAGTCCCCTGAGCTTCCTGTCCCAACCAAGTTGGCTGCGCCTGAGTTCTCTGAATTTCCTGTCCTGACCATAAGGCCTGTATCCATGTTTCATGAGTTTCCTGCCGAAGCTGAGATGGTTTCCCCTGAGGTCAGCCAACATGGCCACTCCCAAGCTCCATAGACTCTCTGCCCTTGTGAAGATGGCTGTGCATGACTCCCAAAGACTCTTTGCCATGACCAAGATGGCTGTCACAGGGTTACCTAGTCTCTCTGTTCTGTCCAAGTTGGCCGTTCCTGAGTTCCCTAGACTCTCCTGTCTAAAATGGCCAATCCTGAGTGCACTAATCTGGCCCAGAGGGCCTCTCTCTGCCCTTGCCCTCTACATACTGTAGGCTCCTGTTGCTATGAGAGTTATTTGACGTATAGTTGCAAAATAATTAAAAGTTAGTTGACAAGTAGTTGCAAAGTTATTTATAGTTAGTAGAATGTCTAAAGTGGACTATCAAAATAAAGTGTAACCCTGCTGGCACCACAATGGGTTCCAACTCCGCTCTGATTCATTGCCTGTTGTCAGTCGTGGTTTTTGCCAGTGTTTTATGTTAATGTTTCCTTTCTTGTTTCTTGTATTTTATACCTTGTTTGGATTTAATAAACTTAAAAACTGCATTTGCTTTTAACTGCTCACTTTCTCTTGCATTGCCTTCATTGTAACAATCACACATTTTGTATCACTATGATTTATATTTTTTATCTGCATGTCCAATTTAAATTGTATAAGATATATATATATATTTTTTTAATTAATCAATGTGTATTTACTTTTAGACACAGTTCTCCGTCTCCAGGTGTTTTTGGTCTTCTTTCCAAACATCATCATGTTCTTTGCTTTTGTCTTCTGGGGTGTTTCTGAAGGTCAGTGTGTTTATGACAATTACTGTATATCTCTCAATCTGTCAGTTTCACATTAGTGGGAAACACTGTTTTGCATTGTGCGTACACTTTATTTTTTTAATATTGCATCTGTAATTTTCAGATGTTTCTTCTGTTTATACATTATTGAATTGTCATCATTAATATGTTTGTGTTTCAGGATCTGTGAATGAAACAACCTTCTGCTGTGCTCTTTATATTCTCAGACCTCTTATGTTACTTTTTGCTGCTCCATATTTAAAGCAGTTCACAGGTATGATTCACTTCTGATGATTTACAGTTTATTAGAAAATATCAGTAAATTTATTACTACACAAAGATATTCAGACTTCACTTCTTTTGCCGTGAATTTATATTAGGATTTTGTGTTTAATTGATTGATCTTTTCTGTTTTAAAGGCAAAATTAATACAATTTTGAATCAGAGTTTTCAAATGAACTATATTTCTTTCACAACTGTTGTGTATTCAGGTAAGCCAATGCCAGTACTATTATCACTTATTATCATGAACACAAAATGCAGAATATTAACAGCTGATAAAAAATAGTGTTGTAGATGTAATTTTCTGTCTTTTTTTTTATTATGTACAATTTGTGCTGCTGTGTGCTTTTGCAGATGTCATAATGTCACCAGTATACACTACCATTTAGTCAGTGCTTAATTTGTAAAACAAATGTGCCGTAATGCAAAACGCATAATAGAGCAGAGGGGTGACGGGTGCAGGTCCCGGAATGTGCAAAAAAACGGTTCTGAAAACAGCATACTATGTACTCAAATATTCCCTGTACTACACTAATCTTTACAATACAAAAGCCCACATAAACCTCATGCTTAACCAGTGTTGGGGAAAGTTACTTTTAAAAGTAATGCGTTACAATATTAAGTTACTCCCCAAAAAAGTAACTAATTGGGTTACTTAGTTACTTTTCATGGAAAGTAATGATTACGTTACTTTTTAGTTACTTTTGCATTACTTTTTCTTGCCTGAGGCTTGATCTCTTTAAAAATCATCTCAGGATGGGATCTGCTTGAAAAATCACAAGAGAACGATTTTGAAATTTCAAGGCAAAAGTTGACTTTGAAAATACCTTTACAGTATGTAAAATATAGTTTCTGATTAAATTTGAATGCTTTTAGTCACAGCATAATCCACATAGTTACATTTGTGTTATTCAAAGTTTTATGTGTTTACTATAATTCTTCAGTATGAAAAATATAAATAAAAAATGCTGAAGTGTTTATATTTTGAATAGTAGTGTATATGTCAGCTGTTCTCATGATTTTTATGTCTTCCTTGTTGCAGTGTTTTTCAAAACAGCCCTGGAGAAAAGTTTGAATTATACTGCTTCAGATAGAGTCGTTATCTTGGTCCTCTTTGTAGTAGTGCTTCTGTTATGCCTCTTCTATATGATTAGCGGTAAGTTTTTTTTTTGTGGGCTTACTTGTGAGTACTTTATCAAACCAGACTGAGATGTTCTTTTAATTAGCTGAAAAGTGCTTGTGTCAAATATGGTCTAAAGTCAGTAACAAAATAAAAGATTTGTGAAGCTCTCAAATCTTTTATTTTGTTACTGACTTTAGACTATATTTCTTAGGTAGGTTTATGACAGGTCTACATTTTATACACAGTATTCATTATTTTGAATGGACATGATAGAAAAACAAGGCAGAGCTGTTTAGTATTGAACTCTTATCTTGGATTTGATTGAAACAGACTGTGGTGATTGACAAATCCTGTCTATATTAATGTAGAGTTTTGAAATGGTATAAATGGATGTCGGAGCCAGTTGCAAATAGCCACAAGTGGGCTGTACAAATTTCCAGAGGATTTTGATTGGATTATTTTATGTGGGGGGAAATTTATTTTGTTTTATTTAATATTATGTGTGTTATAGCGGTAATGTGAAAGTTTTGTTACAATCCTTGTTGCTGATAAGGTTCTGATTAAAGCCTTTTTGAGTCTGACGACATCATGGGGATGTGATTTTTATTGTTTCCTGTTTTGAAGATCAAGAGCCTCACAATCCCAGCTGAGTGGTGCTATCAGTCTGTAGATTTCAGGACTGCTCTATCTTACAGAAACATATTATACCCTAACCAAAACCCTAACCTCAAACTGCAGAGAAGTTTTAAAGTTTAAGGGGTTGACATAAATTATGCTATCATCACATAAACAAACTCAAAACAAAACATATTTAATTAAAGCTCACTAGGCAAGCACCACACATTTGTAAAATCCAGCCTACTCCTACCTGCAGGTCTCCAGTCTGCAGTGATATCTACTCTGAGGTTTTGTCCTAAACATCAATGATGTCATGAAAATAAATACCCAGTCAGCTTGCTTTCCATACTGGAATGAAAAAAATCATCCTGCATTAATCTGAAGAAAAAAATCTATTAACATTCTGAAAGACATCATTATGACATATATCCAAAACTTTGATAAATGATGCAAGCGAATGCCATCATCTTTATTTTATTTGATGTTTTATGCAAATAGTCAATTTTGACCCTCAATACAAGTCCCTATTACTCCATCATGAATCAAATATCATAAATTCTGTAAAAAGTTATATCTATAAATCTTTATAGATTTGCCTAGTGTTTATCACAGACTTACAGTTTATTTGTGGTGGCTTCTTCTGTTTGGGGGTGGTTGGGGTGCGGGTTTGAGTAACAGTGAACTAAGTGCTTTCAGTCAGAGGGTGGCACACTAGAATACTTAGTCACGTGTACAACTACCATCACACACTGGATATGCACATTCTGCATACGTCAGCTCAAGTTCTACTCAAAGTCCACTATTAATGCAAGATTGCACAATTGTAAATGGCTTTCTTTCAGTTGTATTTAAAGGGGCCATGAACCTGTTGATTTTATTGTTTTATACTGTTGCCTGAGGTCTACTTATGATGTCCGTGTGGATTTTACATTCAAAAACATTAAAAGCAATAAGTAAAAGGCTCAGAACCACGTTACAAAATAGCCTGTCTGGAGAAATGCCCCGTTTTGATGGACGGGCCGCATTGAAGACTGGGACGTAAATATGATTGGATAGCTTCATTCCGCCTCATTACATGTGGGAAATTGTATTGAAAAATGTGTTGTTTGAGCCACAAAAAGATTCTGGGTGCTAAAGATGATACACATACATGAAAATGTGTATAGTGAAGTAGAAACAAAATTTTAAACTTGACATGACTAATTTACCCTATACAACATAGTAAGCGCGCATCAGAATTTAAACCATGGCTGGTTAATCCTCATCAATAACTTTGTATATTTCTATTGTGCTTGCAAGGTTACTCTTACATACACGTAATGTTACATACTGTACCACAGTTATATGATAAAAAGCTTTGTTGAGGGTTGGACCTTTCGAACGCAACTTGCCTAAATTACCTTATACAAAACAGTAAGCGTGCAACTAAATATATATCGTGGCTGGTAAGTCCTTCCTTATCACTAGCTTTGTATATTATTTTTTTTTTGTAATTGAAGTCTTTATTTACTTTTAACATTTTTAACAAAACAAAACCAAACACCCATAAAAAAGACCGCTTCAAAACACATGATTAATTCACATTTATATTTTTGGCTCAGTATCAATAACCGCTACAGACAAACATAAAAAAGATACAATAAAATCTAATTGTAAAGTGCCTATACATGTAACGCCGCAAAACATAATTAAAAGAATCCATCAATCTCTGATCCCTCTGTATCATCATTAATCCTGGCTAAGAATGTTTCATATGATACAATTTTCAGCATTTTTTCTTTCCACCTGTTAAAGACACACTATGCAATTATTTTACCTTAATATAACAGTTTCAAAGTTATTTCGGTGGTAAACAAAGTCATAGTAGGGCGAATCATCATCCTGTTGAAGCTCGTGGAGGACGCTGCTAGAAAAACCAGCAATGCAAGCTTGAGAGAAGCGCCCCTGACAAATTTCGCGAGAATCATGACTTGATTTACGGAAAAGACGTCACACACATTAGGCTTGTTTGACTTCGTGTCGCACTGCAAGAACTGACCGCCGGATTACGTCAAAGTACCTTTTTGAGAAAAGATGTGGGGAGCGTGTCAAGGCTGCAAGTTAATGCTTTAAGATGTTGTACTGTTTCTTCCAAGGTTTTTATATCAATTATGTCAAATTCTGAGAGAATGACTAATTTCTGAGGTTGTTGCAATGATATCTGACTGACCACAGTACAATTTGAGGCCGTATTGATCGCCATTCTGATATTACTGATCTTCTCAGAGAAAAAGGTTGCAAACTCATTGCATTTGTTGTCAGAGAGCATTTCACTAGGAACTTGATTTGGGGGGTTTGTTAGTCTCTCTACAGTAGCAAAAAGAGTGTGAGTGTTGTTTATGTTGTTGTTTATAATGTTTGAAAAGAAGGTCTGTCTAGCTGTGCCTAGTTCTACATTGAAAGCACGAAGACTGTGCTTATAGATGCTATAATGTACTTCAAGTTTTGTTTTCCACCACATACGTTCAGCTTTTCTGCATGTTCTTTTCATGAACTTCTTATCATCCTATTACCATCATCTGTAGTTTAGTAGACTATGCAGTAGCCTAATACTTGTATGAAATTGTGAAACATTACCTGGTATTTATCTTCTGAGGTTTACAGAGTGGGGGTGGGAAATTACGACAGTTGCAAGTATTCTCCAGCGACTCTAGGGGTCGCTCTTTGATAAAAACGCAGAAAATGCGTAGAGCGCCTTTAAACTCTGGAGGAGATGGATTCTTACATACACTGAGAATCACTTGGGAAGCTGTAATCACCCCCACTTTTATAACCACAAAATCATATTTCAAAACTCCTGGTAACACAGACTAATCCCCTAATAAGTACAATCTTCGTGACATGGGTGTTGTCAAGCCAATCCACATTCCTATATTGTCCAATACTCTTTGCCACAAAGGGTAAACTGTCCCACATTCCCAAATAGCATGCAAAAATTTCCCTGGATCTGATCTGCATTTCCAGCATATATTATTGGGCATAATTCCCATTCTGTGAAGTTTAGAAGGAGTGAAGTACCACCTATATATTAATTTGTACTGAGTTAATTTACCCTTGACCTCTCTTATATATTTTTTGGAATTTGACAAAAGTTGACACCAATCCTCTTTACCAATGATACAATTCAGATCTCTCTGTCAGATGTTCATCAAATTTTCACATGTCTCTTTTTTTAATTGTTAACATTTGTAGAAAACAGCTGTTCTATGTACTGAGCCAGATAATTATAAAAACTTCACCACTGCATTTGTGTTTTGAGTAAATTTTCCTTTGGTAATACCATCCCTTATTTGTAGATATTTCCAAAAATTGGGTTTCTTAGTCAGACCATATTTTTGGGTTATTTCAACAAAGGACATAAACACTCCCTCTGAATAGAGATCACTTATTCTATGTATGCATTTGGCAAGCCAATCATTCCAATATACAGTTTTTTTTCCAATCTGTACAGCAGAATTGTTCCATAACGAGGCATAAGGTTGTCTTAAATGAGATACTCCACAAATCTTGTGTACATCTGCCCAGACAGCTTTAGAATACATGAGTACCGGGTTATGATGAAAGTCCTGTCCATTAGTAGCTGCATCCTGTGAAAGAACATCCAAGGGTGTTAAAAGGCTCACTAGTTCCTGTTCAATCTTGATCCAGCTCAGTTCAAAGTCCAGCTCTGACCAGTGTTTGACCAGCCTTGACATTTCAAATGCTAAATTATACAGTTTCACATTTGGAAGAGACATTCCCCCAATGTCTCTAGTGGCCCACATTTTCCTAATATTAACTCTTGGCTGCTTCTTGTTCCACAGAAAATCTTTAATTATCTTCTCAAATTGACTAAATATGAAATTATATTTCATATAATACATTTTTACAGGTAACATCATGGAAACATAATTGAACTGCAGGGCCACCACCATTTTAATTTACATCATTTTACCCCATAATGTTTGGTTACATTTTCACAATTTATCCAGATGTTTTTATTTTTAGGAGGAGAGGTTCCATATTTAAAAGCATAATGTCATATAGGTTTGGGTTTAATAACATTCCTAAATACTTCATACCTAAAGTTAAAGGTGTAGCGGAGGATTTTCTCAAATTTTAGAAAATAACCGCCTTCTCCACTTTTTAAAGAAATGCAATTGCGTAACACTCCTGATTGACAATAGTCTTGATCATCCACCCGGAAAAAGAAAATCCTCCGCAATACCTTTAAACAACTTGAAATTGAATGTAGTAATATATTTAGAATGGCATGTTGCTGAAAGCGGCATGACTTCCGATTTGTACCAATTTATTTTATACCCTGACAACCTTGAAAATGACTCAACACATGTGAGCAACGCCGGTAGAGATTGCATGGGATCAGTTAACACTGCTGAGATGTTGTCGGCATATAGGAACTGTCATGGTTCTGCCCTCTTGTCCTTGTTCTACTCTAGTTTTAAGGCAGGATCATGACAGACTCATGTTTTGTGTGCTAGCACATGGCCTTTTGTTTGAGCTGTGTGCTTGCGTGTCTAGTCTCCTGACCCCGCCTCGTCTGTTTATCTGGAGTCTTTGTTCCAAGTGAGTCTTTGTATAAAGTAACATCTAGTCTAGTTAGTTTATTTATTCAGTCTGTTTTGTCTAGTTTAGTGTTACCCTGTAAGTCTGTCTGTTCTTTGCCTTGTTTACCCCCTCGTGGGTTTTGTTTTCAGTTTTTTGTTCAATAAACCTGTTTAGGGTTCACCTGAGTCTGCAATTGGGTTCTATCTTCCTACAATCCTGAAAGAACGGTCTGACCACGCTATGGACTCAGCGGGGGCGGACCCACTCCATTCACCAACCAGCAGGCTACACGTCTGAACATTACCACGAAGGAGGTAGGGGCATTAAATGCCCAGGTAGCTGAACTTCTAGCCCATGTGGAGGAGCTACAATTGGAAGCCGCGGCCGGTTCGTCATCCCTTTCCACATCATTTTGACCACTCGCGCGATCCTGAACGCTAACAGCCCTCCAGTTTATGATGGCGATCCGAACGCACGCCAAGCGTTTCTCTAGCAATGTGCTCTTGTGTTTTCCCTTCATCCCTGCCACTATGTGGCTGAACAAGCTAAGGTAGCTTTTGTTTTGACACTTTTGACGGGTAAAGCCTGAGAGTGGGGCATTGCTGTGTGGAATGCCCAGGCACCCTGTTGTAATTCCTTCGAGGAGTTCCGTCTGGAGATGTCACGTCTTTTCGATCGCTCGGCTCAAGGCGACGAGGCCGCCGCTCGTTTGTCACATCTTTTCCAAGGACGATCATCTGTCACGGATTTTGCTATCCGCTTCCAGACACTCGCGGCTGCCTGCCGCTGGAAAGAAGCCGCCTTATGTGCTCGTTTCCTCGAGGGACTTAACAGCGCCATTGCTGATGAGATCGCTGCTTTGGAGATCCCCCATGATCTGGAGGGTATCATTAACCTTGCCTTACGGGTAGAGGGACGCCTCACGTTGCGTCGCCAACGACGCTCACTTACCAACTGGCGGAGATTAACTAACTGTGAGACATCTGAGTCGGAGAGCCAACCCGCTTCGTCCGAGCACGAGCCTATGCAGTTGGGAGCCATGCGTCTTACACACGCTGAGAAACAGCATCGCCTACTCCAAGCTCTTCTGTCAGGATTGTAGGAAGATAGAACCCAATTGCAGACTCAGGTGAACACTAAACAGGTTTATTGAACAAAAAACTGAAAACAAAACCCACGACGGGGTAAACAAGGCAAAGAACAGACAGACTTACAGGGTAACACTAAACTAGACAAAACAGACTGAATAAATAAACTAACTAGACTAGAGGTTACTTTATCCAAAGACTCACTTGGAACAAAGACTCCAGATAAACAGACGATCGAGCACAGGACAGCAAATAGAAGGGCATTAAATAGGGGAGCAAATCAAGAGGGGAACAGGTGACATGAATCAAACAATAACAAGGTGATTAACGAGGAGACAAGGGGGCGGGGTCAGGAGACTAAACACGCAAGCACACAGCTCAAACAAAAGGCCATGTGCTAGCACACAAAACATGGGTCTGTCATGATCCTGCCTCAAAACTAGAGTAGAACAAGGACAAGAGGGCAGAACCATGACAGGAACAGCTTGTGTTTTGTACCCCCTGCGTGAACACCTTTGATATCTGTATTAGCTCGAATAACTAGAGCCAGGTGGTTCCAGAAATACCAATCCCGAACCTTAAAAGGGTTGCCATCAGAAAGCCCCATTCTAACCGGTCGAAGGCTTTCTCCGCATCAAGCGAGAAGGCCACCACTGGGACAAAATTAGATTTACTTTTGGGTATAAGATGGATAAGTCTTCTCATGTTATCACCCGAACACATATTCTTAATAAATCTGACTTGATCACCATTGATAATGTCTGGTAATATCTTATCCAAGCGTGAGACTAAAACCTTTGTCAAAATCTTACAATCAACTTCTAACAGGCTTACTGGTCTATAATTCACTGGATCTGAAACATCCCTATCCTTTTTAGGAATAAAAGGGATAAGTGCGTCATTAAATGTACCCAGTAAGGAGCCTATTTCTAGTGCCTCAAGATAAACTTTATGCAAGACCGGAGCCAGAATATCAATATATTTCTTATAATCAATCGGGAAGCCATCCAAGCCTGGCGATTTCCCATTTTTCATTGATGAAATAGCAGCTATGACCTCTTCTTCCGTTATATGTGTTTTCATCTTTGTTTTTTGCAGAAAGAGTTGGTAATTGTAGACCTGAGAAAAATGTCTCCACCTCCTTCTCATTAAGCACACCAGCAGAAGTATACAGATCTTGATAGAATGATTTGAAAATTTAATTTATTTTCTTTGATGAGGTTACCACTTGGTTATCCTTTTTAATCATTGATATATTGTTTAAATTATCTTCAGTTGTCTCGCTAAATCCTTCTCCAATTCTCGTATTTCTTTATCCAAAGTTGTTTTCTTTTTCTAAATTACTTTTGTAACTTTTGTCGTATATGCTATAATCTTTCCTCTTATATGCTTTTGGACGCTTTCCATACCATGGCTACTTTATCTGTAGAACCCATATTAAAGAAAAAACTTCAAATCTTTTGTTAACTCTTCACTAAACATTTTATTTTGCAACAACATAGTATTGAGCTTCCAGCGAACTTTTTGCATTTTATCTGTGTTCAAATCGATTTGTAACTCTACTGTTGCATGATCACGAATGGCATCTACCAAAGACTTAAGTTAAGTAGTTTAACAGTTCAACTGGTGTTTTTATGATTACAGATAACATAGTCTGTATTACGTGTTAAAACATAAGTAAGTGTAGTTAAATCCTGTACATCTATTTTAAATTAATAGTTTTGCTTGATAAATGATGCGGAAATAATTGTGTTTATAACCACAATTTTTAGTTACATTTCTGTAATTTTTTCATCTGTTCTTGTTGATGTTCTTTAAAAAAAATCTATAATTTTTACACATTTATGACATTAATGGAAAAAACTTGATTACTTATTTACTGTTGTTGTGTTTTTCTTATATAGTGTTTGCTAGAATCATTTGGAAATTAAGCCAACGGATAACAACCATATTCAATGTTCTGGTTGGTATAATCATTAATGTTCTGCCTTCAATTCAATTCATCCTTCTGCTCTTCACATTTGGATCAGCCAGAGGAGGTAAGATCATCTTTATAAACCATATGGATTAATTCATGAGATGTAGATGTTAGATGACACTGATCCGCCACAACATAAAATAACCACTGACAGGTGAAGTGAATAACATTGATTGTTATACAGTGGCACATGCCAAAGTGTGGGAGATATTAGGCAGCGTGAACAATACATTTCATGGGTAGGAGGCTAAAAAAATGAGCAAGCAAACAAGAGCGACAAGAGCCAAATAGAGATGACTAGACGACTAAAATGGTCTTGTGAGATGTTTCCAGTGCAGTGATTAGTACCAAAAGTGGTAAAAAGGTGAACAGGTGAACCAGTACTGTATCAGGGTGATGAGTGTCCTTAGTGTCCCCTTTCTGGTCAAGTGCCTGGGCGCATACCCAATATTCCCGTGCATTAATCGATCCATGGCCTCCAGATTCCCTAGATTTTAATCCAACTGAGCCTCTATAGTGCGCTGGACCAACAAATCTGATACATAGAGGCCCCACATCATAACTTGCAGGATTTACAGAAAAATGATCTGCTGCTAATGTCTTGATGTCAGATACCACAGCACGAGTTCAAACATCTTGTGTAGTCCATGCCCCAATGCATCAGATCAGAGCTTTTCTGGCAGTATGAAGAGGACCTACACAAATCTGTTAGGCAGGTGGTTTAATGTTGTGGGTGATCAGTGCATGTTTTTAATATTTCACTCCTAATCCTGCAAGATTAATGGTCTATGATCCATTTCAAGAAATTCATACTCTTAATGCTTTTTGTAAAATGATTATTTGACAACAGTCCCGTAGTTCAGTTGCTATGATATTAAATAGTGAAAAGTTGTGGGTTTGATTCGTAGTGAACACGAGAAGTGATAACATGTATAGATTGAATACACTGTAAATTGTTTTGGATTAAAGCAATGGGATAAAAAACATAAATGTAAATGAATCTTTCTTGAGAAAATCAGTTTAACATGTTATACAGTGCAAGTCATTTGTGTGATGTGTTGTGAATCTGTTGTCAGATGTGTCAGTAAGTTCCAGCATATATTTAAATATAATCACCCATCTGTTCCTAGGTTTCTTCATTGTTGCAATTTTACCTGCGATAACAGCATTGACCAGGTATGACTGGAATGCTGTTTGTGAAACTCAGATATGCTGTAAGTGTTCGAATTATCATCTCTGATATAAATTCAGAAATTAAATATTACATAATAATATAGAATTCACTAATCTGTGTCAATATTAGTCAACAGATTCTTATTTTGTATGATTTAAAGTGTTGTGCTAAATTAGACTATAAATATTTACAGTAATTTCAACATAATCATCAGTGATCATTTGATGAAGACATTTTTTGATTTTTTAAAAAAATATTCCTTTAATGTTTTAATCAGTTTATAAGCCAGATATTCTTCTTCTGTTAATATACTATGCTTTACTTCAGGTTCTCCTTTGGTCATGAGATTGGTGTGGTTCATTTTATTATTATTTATGAATGCAGTGCTGATCTATTTCTACAACATAGCACTGGGAAATGAAAATGGTAAGATAATATGATAGTTTCTTTTCTATCACTTTTTAACTAAGGGTAGCCAAGGCAATTTTATTTTTGAATAAACATCACAGAGACAGTACTGTGATGCCGACGGAAACCAAAAATTGATCAAAGATTGAAAATTGTCTAAGAAACTTTTTGTGTAAGAATTTGTTCAGCTGATCGATAACAACCTTTTCAATGACTAGCCTAAAAGGATGATTTGAAAAGCACCTGAAAGCAGAGACACATTCATTATATTTCCATCATTTTCTGGACAAATAAAAGGGCTTAGGGAGCATTCCAGGGTTGTAGGTTGATGCTATAAGATGCTGTATTGTTTCTGTCAGAGTTTTTGCATTTATTGATTAAAATTCAGTAATAGTTCATTTTTGAGTTGTTGTGATGAGGTCTGACTGATTTGAGTACAAGGTGTGGCCATACTCGGCTAATGAATAAAACAGGTGACAATGTGTTGTCTCTGGAGATGCAAACAGATCTATCTGCGTTCTGCCAAAACGTTTCAAAATCAGCTGAACCGAACGGGGCTGCGTTTGCAACTATATTGAGCGACCCCGGGATGTGAATGGTACGAAGAGACCTCAGATTCTTTTGACTCCAGATAAGGAGATGACGGGCAAGATGCAACAGGTGACGAGAGCGCAAACCGCATTGGCAATTGATATACACAACAGTCGCAGTGTTGTTGGTACGAACTAATAGATCTTTGCCTTGGGGCTCGTTGCTGAAATGGATGAGCACAAGATATACAACCCATAACTCGAGGCAATTTATATGCCAGAACAGCTGGGGTGATGTTCAAACCCCTGAGGCTGCAAGCCCATCGTTCTGGCCCCCCACCCCATGACAGAGGCATCTGTGCATACTATTGCATGTCTAGAGACCTGTCTGAGTGGCACCTGCCCTGTGAAATTATTCACAGACTGAAAGTGAGACGGCATGCTGGTGTTATCTTAATCCGGTGAAAGCCGCTGTGCCACACTCTCCTCGGGACTCATTCGTGAAACCAACACTGAAGCGATCTCTGAAACAAACCGAGTTGTGTCACAGCCATATGCCCCAGAAGCCTCTGAAAATGTTTCAGTGGGACCGCATTCTTGCCGTTCTCGATTCAGCGAACACAAGTCCAGGATTGTCGGGCGAACTGGATCGCGTGGCCGAGACGGATTGTGCGTAAAAACCAATATGATAGACTGGGAAGCTCATTCCAAGCTCCCAGAAACCGAAAGAGAGGGATTAAGAGCACTACCAGTGTACCTATCGTGAGTGGAGCATCTTAACGCCAGGTCAGTGGCCACACAGAGGTCTTGGAACACCGCCGGATCTTGACCTCCCTCGTGCAAGTCATGCAGTGCTTTATCCTGGTGAACTTGCATCAACGCTATAGTGAGCACAGCTGAGGGTGCATCCTCACAAGCATGGTAGGCATTCTCTGTCAGACTGGAGGAATAACAACAGGCTCGTGAGGGAAGGGTTGGCCAGTCCCTTCAGTTGGAAGCCGCACCGACTGAACACAATTGCATTGTGACAATTGCATCGTGGGTGGGTGGGCAGGTCAGGACCTTGTGGCATAGGCAGGACATGGAAAGGTAACAGGCGATCCCGGACCGTGAAGCACAGACGGTCCTGGGTCATGAGGCAAGGACGGACCTGGGTCGTGAGGCAAGGATGGACCTAGGTCATGAAGCAAGGACGGATCTGGGTCGTGAGGCAAGGAAGGACCTGGGTCATGAGGCAAGGACGGACCTGGGTCGTGAGGCAAGGAAGGACCTGGGTTGTGAGGCAAGGACTGAGCTGGGTCATGAGGCAAGGACGGACCTGGGTCGTGAGGCAAGAAAGGACCTGGGTCATGAGGCAAGAACGAACCTGGGTCATGAGGCAAGGACAGACCTGGGTCGTGAGGCAAGGACGGACCTGGGTCATGAGGCAGCCGTGGTCCAGGATCATGGGGCCGCTGTGGGCCAGGATCATGAGGCAGCCGTGGGCCAGGATCATGAGGCAGCCGTGGTCCAGGATCATGAGGCAGAAGTGGACCAGGATCATGAGGCAGACGTGGACCAGGATCATGAGGTAGACATGGACCAGTAGACACCTCGGCCACGTCCTGGTTGTCCTCTGCCTCCTCAATACATCCAGGTACTACCCCCACCAAAAAAAAAAAAATTAAGGGGAGCTTTAGCCATGCTGGGAACATGAGACATTGGACACCTGGGTGGCGCTCTAGACCTGCAGATAGAGACAGCAGAGAGAGAGGCTAGCATAGCCAGGTTAGCAGAAAACAGGTCAGTAAAAGCAGAGACCGCAAGTGCAGGAGACACAGGTTGCCAGAAAGTGTTTCAGATGATTCGGATGATTCCATTTCAGGGTCTTGAGAAACATCACAGGAAACAGAAGAGCAGAAAGCAGACCACACACACCCCAGAGCCATGGCAAATACAGGAAGCACAGAATTCGAAGCACATACCTCCGTAGACATAGGGACCATTGAACTGGACACAATTCTAGCCGCCTGTACTGACATCATCTGGGCATGCATTAGACTAGACATTAATAGTTGAGTCCTGGCATAAACTGGAGAGGTAGATAAAGCAACCATCTTGTGAAGTGGCTCTCGTGTGGCAGCCATCATGGGTACAGAGACAGGCTTGGTTGCGGCCATCTTAGTAACAGAAACAGGCATGGTGGCGGCCATCTTGGTAACAGAGACAGGAATAGGCATGGCTTTAACTGGCTTTTGTGAAACAGACATTACATGGATAGTCCTTGGTTTAGTAAATCTGGCATCTAGGGGTATTGCAGCACGCAAAACTGCACCCACAAAATCCGCCAACAAACACTCACAGTCCAAGGGTACAAACTTGCTTAGTGTGGAGTTGAGTCCCAGCTAGTACCACGTACGAAGGCATCGTTCTGGGTAATCGGTCTGGGACGCCAAACCCCAAAACCTAGCAGTAAAATCTTGAATTGATCCATTACCTTGATGCAATGAATGTAGGGCTATGGCTTCCATGTTGCCGGCTGGGATAAATAATCCTCCGCTGGATTCTGGTAAGGCTAAGTATTCTGTAACAAAAGGGGCTGCTTACACAAAGCGAGAGAGAGCGAGATGAATACAAATTCAAAGAGGTTTATTGTCAGTTTTAATAAACAACTATTGTTTCTCTGTTAAATCCTCTTATCCACCTCATGTGTTTGCTTACGATTCACTTTTCTGGCAGACAGTTTAATCTGATGTGAAAACATAATGTTATTGCAAAATACAAAATCATAAAAAATGGCCAAACAATAATTTTAATAGCATGGTTAAATATTCATATATGTAAGGGTCTGTGGAGCCATATCACTGGGTTGCAATAGTGCTCACTGCTCATGTGACCACCATGTTTTAACATTTTTGAAAACATTACTTTAGTGCCTTAGTGTATCCTGCACATTTATCTTGTATTTATAATAAAAGTTCATTTGGGATTTTTAAAATCAATGGCCCTTTAAATAGAAAAATATAAATTTGCTGTTATAATGAATATTATAATATCCAATTTAATATACAGTATATATTATTATATATTTTTCTCAATGTTAATTTCCAGATCGTGTTGGATGGGTGTGTATGATTGGATTTCTTCAAGTGTTATGGACAGTTTGGAATTGTTTAGTGTCATTTGAAGATTGGGGTAAAGTATTAATCATCTGATTTGATTATCTTCTCTGTGATGTTTCATTACCTTTCAGCTCAATTTATTGTTTTCAAACCCTTTTTAATTCCTTATTCATCATTTATTCAACCAGAAACAAATTAACATATAATTTATGCTTTCTTAACTTACAAGACTCACCAATTACAGCCAGCTATAAAATTATTCATTATCCTCTAATTGTATAAACAATCTTAGTGGTTTTTTTATGTTCTTTACCCTAGTACAGGGATTCCCAAAGTGTGGTACGCGCACCCCCAGGGGTACGCGAGCTGCCACCAGGGGGTGCGCGAGAGGAAAACTGTAATGGCGGTCTGTTTCTTTAAGTGAGATTTTTCCATACAATAAATAAATAAAAAAATGAACAGTAAACATTTCCTTTGTAATCGCTTTTATTTTAAATAAAAAACTATAATTTATTAGTTTTTGATAGAAACGTAGAAGACAGCTGCTGTCTTTTTCTATGCACTGCTCTTCTGTTATGCACTGCAGCTGCTATATGCGTGCCAACTCGTTTCATTCATTCCATATATATTATAAATAAGCTTAACTGACTGAAATCAGGGAAACTGTCATGTGGGACGTCTTATGATAAAGTTGTTAGTCACGAAGGAGGAGAGGGACCAAGAGAGAGAGACTTTTTTATGGCAAAAATAGAAATAATGAAATGTGACGAGACATGGGCACAGGATACGCGAGCAATGTGTTTTCATGCATGGTAAAGAGACCGCCAATGAATTATATAATAAAATACATAAATACTTACTGTAGAGAACTTATTAAAAGCTTTCATTTAATTTTGTTTGAAACTTGAGCTGTTATAATGAATCTGCAAACTATTATACACCTTTTGTGCGAACAGTAAAGGCTTTCGTTAATGTGTTTGATGGGTCTGCACGTGACGCACTGGTAAACATGAGGAAACCTCTCATATGTCAGTCATCTATTAGCTGACGGCAGTAAGTGTAAGTTTTTTACCATAGTAAACTCGAATGGCGTCTAAATATCACAGTGGTTAAACGCATACACGGGGGCGCGCATCATCTACGCTGAGCGTAGTTTCAGATGGTGCAATAGGCGTAAATATTTTTCACAATGTTGGACGTAGCTAAGCCCGACGTAGGACTATTACACCCAACTTCTTAACGTCCGGCTAGTGCAACCGGCCCTTGGTTATTTGCGCATGATTAAACATGAGTATTTATGGTGAGAAAATAAAGCTTTTTTGGATTTTTTTTTAAATGGGGATTGGGGGTGCGCCAACCCGTTTGGGACATAGAAGGGGGTGCGCAGGAAAAAAAGTTTGGGAACCCCTGCCCTAGTACATGTATGCATTATTTCAAGTTTCATAAAGCAGATCCAACTTAAATGTAGTTACTGCATTGACAAGACTCTTAAGTAAGCAATAAGGTTCCACAATGTAATGCAATAGAAAATGAAAACAGAAACATAAAAAACTAAGGGTGGGCAACAACAAGGATAAAATTAAGCAGAGTTTAGAGCTAATCTAGGGTTTGTTGATCTCAGTTTAATTTTAATTTGAGTTGTGTTGCACCACTTAAATTTAAACACAGATGAACAAATCTTAGATTAAAACTTGTATTTAACCTTTATTAAAACCTTCATCTGTGATTTATTTTGTCTGCCATGATGAATTTGCCGGTGCTATTAAACAGCAACAATGTTGACATTGCCTGCATAAACTCTTTATTTCCTTCTTAAATGACAAAGGAAATGTGGTTATTGTATCATAAATCACTATCTACATACATAGGTAATCTAAAGGGCTGATTTAATTAAAATCAATCTATTAAACAATCTATTAATCTATTATTTACAATCTATTAAAACAATCTATTGTATTTATTAACGTGTACCTTGTATATTAAATGTATACCTTGTAAGTGCATTACAATGTATATATTTTTATCAGCTTGTGATTTCCCTGGGTTGAAACCCATGACCTTTTGTGCTGCTAATGCTACCGGTGAGCTACAGTATACAGGATTACATTGACACATCTTTCTCTGCTGTCATTCTATTGACAAGAGGGAGGAAATATTTCTACAAAGTTGTTGTGTTTTGAAAATAAAGGATGGCCATATGCTGATCAACATGAGATCCGTAATCATTTTCATTTATTGGGTTGAATGATTATTTTACTAATTATATTAAAATGTATTAATTTACAGAATACCCCCGTATAACTGCTGTGTATGTGTTTGGATCAGTTGGTGTTGTTTTAATCAGCGCTGTTGCTCTGATGACTGAACTGATTTTGAAAACAGGTGGGTTAACACAACACTTTATACAGTAAAGAAGGTTTTTTATATTTAAGCATGACAATGTCACCGTGCACGTACTGTACCAAGGTCCATAAGAAAATGGTTTTACTGAATTTAATGTGAAAGAGCTTAACTGGTGTTTGTGATTAATTGAAAACCAGACTGTGAGCCATAACTCATGACACAACATGTTCTTGTGTCTGAATGAAAGCCTTTACAGAGAAGTAGAAGCTGTTACACCAGCACAGGGTTGAAATTTTTTTCTCATGCTTTTAAATGACACAGGAGCATCGTGATCAGTCACTGATGTTGGTGTTGGGGTCTAAATAAATGTTTTAGTTCATTGCAGTTGTTTAGTGAGGTTTATCTTTAAAGCCATATTTATTGTTTTCAAATACAAATCTTTTTATAGACCTTTTTATAGGACATTGTCATGCTTGTTTCAAATTGAAAAATGTGTTGTTTTCACAGAAATTACTGAAATAACCAAAACTATTAACCTGAAGTCTCCACATACTTTAGGACTTTTACTGTATTTAATAGTTTCTTAACTGAGTGACTGAGTAAAGAACGACTTTAAGTGAGGTGTCTCATATTCATGCAGAGGTCATATTTGAGTTGTCTTGATCATAGCAATTGCATAAATTCTACTCCCTATGTTGTTAGTATTCATTTAAGTAAGTGACAATGGTGATGATAATATTGAAATACTTGAATATATTGAAGCAGATACATAAGGTTGTCTGTAGTCTAATATATTTTCATTGTTATTCTTAGTGAATGGTGAAGGTTTATTTGGGGATCTGAGAATCGCTGTGTTTTCCTCTGAAAGTTTCTTTATTGCATCTGTCCTGATGCTACCACTGCTTGCACCATGTAAGTACAAACTCTTCAAGACATTCAGTTTAATTACTTACTTCTGATCTTCAGATGCGTTTCCTTTTTAGACATTAAATTAATCCCTTATTAACGGACTATAGGGAGGGATTAAAGTAATGTCTGAAAAAGATAACAACTAAAATCATCATATATTCTAAAATTGTAATTATACACAATTTATTTCTTAATAAAAGTATACAAATATCAGAACTAAACCCTTATTGTAAACGGAGATATTTAATTTCCGTTCACAATTTAGCATCTTTAATGTATTTTCACCATGTTAAAAAAGTTTGGTGGGAATAAAATGAAAGAACACACGCACAAAATAACACTTTCTGTCTCCATCTCCAGCCTTTTTACGACAACCTTTCTACTGGCTTGTCAAAGTTGATACTACTTGTTGTCTAAAAAAAAATGCTACTAAGTGTGGCGGCATCTCTTACTTTGAGGGTGTGGTGCCCTGGTTACAGGTGTCCAAATTTTGAGGTGCGCTCAGAGGTCATGGAGATGAAGGGCACTTATTTAACGATCTAAGCGCATTGTCTAAAGCGCATGATGCACGGTCTAGACGGGCATGTCCAATTCCACTTTTGCTAATTTAACGATGGGAAAAATGGTTTATGCGCCAAGCGCATGGCCTAAAAGGGTTGTTCCTATTCTCCTAATGAGTAACAGGTGTGTTTTGGGCATAATGTGCAATAAAACATTGAGAGTCTCAGCTCTCATCCCCTTTAAAAGCCAGTTGCGCCTGGCGCCATGCTAATCCATATGAAAGGCCCTTTTTTATCGGTCTAAGCCCAATGTCTAAAACGCACGGTCTAAACCAGTTTAATAATAATGTAAAAACATTGTGTTGATTTGATTTTTTTTTTTACTTTTTCACTGTAATCTCATAAAATAATTTGCAAATATGCAAAAAAAGGTTTTAAAAATACTTTATTTGTAACAAACAAGAGATAAAGCATTTACAAATGTGCGGAGAGCTGTTTCAGCACTCGGACAGTGCCTTGGATGTTTTTAAAAAGCATTACTTAAAAATAGGTTCTCATCTCACCATATTCACAAGTACAGAGTCATCATATACAATAAATCTATGGGGTAAAATATAATTTTTTTTTTTTTTATTAGACGCATTTGTTTAAAGTGCCCATATTATGAAAAACTCACTTTTTCTGGGTTTTGGGGTGTTATTTTGTGTCTCTGGTGCTTCCACACGCATACAAACTTGGAAAAAAAATCCATCCATGCTGTTTTGAGTGAGATACAGGTTTCTGAATGTTCTCTGCCTTGAGTCTCAGATTGCACGGTTTCAAACTCAGCTCCATTGTGACATAACTAGCCGTGTCGTCACATTCCGTTTTAATTTTCCCGCCCACCATCCCACTCACAGGTCTCCACCCACCAGGTAGCTAGAGAACACAGAACAGTCACTTCGCTGATATCCTCTATTGTTATCATGTCTCACGGAAATAACAGCGCTATTTGGATATTATGGATTATACTCCCGCCTACTTTTAAAAACAAAGTTTTAACGCGTGTTTATGTGTTTACAGGAACCTAAAGTGTAATCTTATATACAGTGTGTTACGACGCAAATAGTCCTCATATTGTAGGCGATCGTATACTATTACAAGACGTTCATGTGATATCTGATGTAAATAACAGACTACATATCTATATTTCACGGATTAAACGCATTTGTGGACAAAAATGGTCATTAGATGTATTGTATTGGACTTTCATGGATTATTCACACATCTGAAACAGACTGGATTCGATTCGCGATCGTTATATCAACATAAAGGTAAGAAGTTACGTTAATATTTTGCATGTTGTCATCTGGATTTATGTCACAAAGTACAACATTTATGATGCTAGAGCATCTGTATCTCAAAACAGAGACCATACGCTGATGCTAAACCCATAAGTTATACCTTTTAAACGATGTATAGTAATGTTAATATATTATTAATGTTTGTAGACAGTAGGCTATCTAGATATTGTTACCAGAATTATAAAACTGACATCATCCCACCCATGAATTGGTGCACGTCAATTGGGTGAACTTGTGTGTGTGTTTTAGCAGTCATTTGCCATTGAGAACGACGAGGTGGCTAACCGCTATGCTAGTTAGTTTGCAGCGGCTTTTCCGACGACCCTAACGTACCCCCAAGTCTCTTATCACTTTCTCAAGATACGGTCCGGACCTCACGCTAGCTTCTAGCAATTAGCATGCTGTCCACAAGCAGTATACATCCCCCGCTGGGTCTAAATTTCTGTAATTTGCGAAAATAATGCGTTTGAAAAATTTTTATAGCGTGAATATGTTAGCATTGTCCAGGGAAAACGAGTGTATTGTTGAGACTAGTACATCACAATTTACTCTGGAATCATTGTGTGTCATGAGTTTCTTCTTCTGGAGTGTACTACTTAGTGATACTTTTTTGCTTGATTTGACTGTTGGCAATACATAAACCGTTTATAATAATATATAAAATAATAATACAGTCTGCACTGCTCGCGATAACATTGTGCATGCGCACATGACGTTAGTAGTGGGGCGTGATCAAAGGAGCAGCAGCTCATAAATATGTAATGACCACCTCAAAACGGCACAATCTGAAATGCACTGAAACAGAGGCTACTAGAGATGGGTAACAATCTTTTCCTCCAAGCTATTTCGAGCAAACATCTTTTGAAACATGCTTTATGGCACTCATACACCTATTTAACTTGTGGAAAAGCAGTCATAAGATGGGCACTTTAAAGCAAAGCATTTACTTACCAGGCTACAGATGAAGGTGCTCTTTACGCCTTCTAACATCTCATAATCGGTCCTCATTTATGTCCAAGAGACTCAATAATCATCTTGGTAGCACTTTATTTTACAGTACGTGTACTTACCTTGTACAGAAGAAGAGTTTCTTCTTCTGGAGTGTACTACTTAGTGATACTTTTTTGCTTGATTTGACTGTTGGCAATACATAAACCGTTTATAATAATATATAAAATAATAATATATAAAATAATAATACAGTCTGCACTGCTCGCGATAACATTGTGCATGCACACATGACGTTAGTAGTGGGGCGTGATCAAAGGAGCAGCAGCTCATAAATATGTAATGACCACCTCAAAACGGCACAATCTGAAATGCACTGAAACAGAGGCTACTAGAGATGGGTAACAATCTTTTCCTCCAAGCTATTTCGAGCAAACATCTTTTGAAACATGCTTTATGGCACTCATACACCTATTTAACTTGTGGAAAAGCAGTCATAAGATGGGCACTTTAAAGCAAAGCATTTACTTACCAGGCTACAGATGAAGGTGCTCTTTACGCCTTCTAACATCTCATAATCGGTCCTCATTTATGTCCAAGAGACTCAATAATCATCTTGGTAGCACTTTATTTTACAGTACGTGTACTTACCTTGTACAGAAGAAGAGTTTCTTCTTCTGGAGTGTACTACTTAGTGATACTTTTTTGCTTGATTTGACTGTTGGCAATACATAAACCGTTTATAATAATATATAAAATAATAATATATAAAATAATAATACAGTCTGCACTGCTCGCGATAACATTGTGCATGCACACATGACGTTAGTAGTGGGGCGTGATCAAAGGAGCAGCAGCTCATAAATATGTAATGACCACCTCAAAACGGCACAATCTGAAATGCACTGAAACAGAGGCTACTAGAGATGGGTAACAATCTTTTCCTCCAAGCTATTTCGAGCAAACATCTTTTGAAACATGCTTTATGGCACTCATACACCTATTTAACTTGTGGAAAAGCAGTCATAAGATGGGCACTTTAAAGCAAAGCATTTACTTACCAGGCTACAGATGAAGGTGCTCTTTACGCCTTCTAACATCTCATAATCGGTCCTCATTTATGTCCAAGAGACTCAATAATCATCTTGGTAGCACTTTATTTTACAGTACGTGTACTTACCTTGTACATATCTGGTACTGATTCAGTTTCCTCCCTGCTCGCTTGTTTGGAAGACATAAAGGCTTGGATGGACAAAAATTTCCTTCAATTGAATCAGAAAAAAACTGATGTAATGATGTTTGGTCCTTCACACCTTTTAAATAATATCAGCTCTACCCTAGGCCCCCTCCAAGATAACATTCGTGACAAAGCAAAAAATCTGGGAGTTACTTTTGACCCAGAGTTAAAATTTGACAAACAAATTAACTCTGTAGTTAGAGCCAGTTTTCTGCAGCTTAGGGGACTCCGTAAGCTAAAAAACATTCTGAGTTTTAGTGATTTGGAGACTGTTATTCATGCGTTCATTTCAACCAGGCTGGACTACTGCAATGCTTTATATGCTGGAATAAATCAGTCCTCACTTTCGCGATTGCAACTGGTACAAAATGCTGCGGCTCGATTTTTGACAGGGACAAAAAAAAGAGAACACATTACTCCTATTCTGTCATCACTTCATTGGCTACCTGTTCGGTTTAGAGTTGATTTTAAGGTTTTAATGTTTGTTTTTAAATCACTCCATGGTCTTGCCCCCTCATATATTTCAGACCTTCTCCACTTGCATTCTCCAGTGAGAACGCTCAGATCTTCCACCCAGATGATACTTAACGTTCCAAAATCTAGACTTAAATCCAAAGGTGATAGGGCTTTCTCAGTTCTTGGTCCTAAGCTCTGGAATTCCCTACCTCTGTCTATTAGACTTTCTCCTACTCTTTTTACATTTAAATCTTCTCTTAAAACATATTTTTTCTCTCAGGCTTATGGGTAATTTTGATATTAATTTTGGTCTTAAATATTGTTTTACATTGTATGACGTCTTTCTGTCTTCATTTTATTACTTGTTTCTAATTAGTTTTATTTTTATGTAAATGTTGTATTTTGCATGTTGTACAGCACTTTGGTCAGCATTTATGCTGTTTTAAAGGGCTATATAAATAAACTTGACTTGACTTGACTTGACTTGACTAAATAAGTTGTGCTTACCGACAAATGTGTGGTATTTACTTTTAGGTATCTACATGGTAAATTAACTGGTATCATGACTGTACTTACCAGTAGTACATACTTGGTAGTTATTTTGTAACTCTAGATAAGTACTGGGTAATAACAGATACATACTTATAGCGTAGGTATTCTGTAACTAACGAGAAACATTACTGTACTTACAAATAAATGTACAATGTAAGTATTTAGTATTTACAGGCAAGTTAGGGTAAATGACAGGTATTTATACACTGTTAGATGTCGCTGTAGATTTAGCAGCACTGTACTGTAAAAATCCACAGTACTATACTGTATGTGTACATTACAGTACAGTACTGCAGTTCATAATGCATTCTGGCAGGGCTGGACTGGGACAAATATTCGGCCCTGGCATTTTGGCCCAAACCGGCCCACACTACATACACTGCAAAAAATGATTTTCAAGAAAAAAAATTCTTAGTATTTTTGTCTTGTTTTCAGTAAAAATATCTAAAAATTCAAAAATTAAGATGCTTTTTCTTGAAGAACAAAACGACCCAAGAAAATAAGTCTAGTTTTTGACCAAAAATATCAAATGTAAGTGATTTTGTGCATAAAACAAGCAAAACAATCTGCCAATGGGGTAAGCAAAAATTTCTTGAACATTTTTCTTAAACACTAAATGCAAGAAAAATGTGCTTACCCCATTGGCAGATTTTTTTGCTTGTTTCATGCACAAAATCACTTAAATTTAAAAAATTTTGGTCTAAAAACTAGACTTATTTTCTTGGGTCATTTTGCTAATAAAGAAAAACCATCTTATTTTAAGAATGTTTAGATATTTTTACTGAAAACAAGACAAAAATACTAAGAATTTTTTTTTCTTGAAAATAATTTTTGCAGTGTATAATTACAAATACCACCCATCTTTGCATGCCTTTAAATATGTATAGCAACAGCAACTCCAATTCCACAAGAGCACTAAACCCAATTAATAGCAGGTAGAAAAGAGTGAAAGTTGACAAACTCTTCTAGAACGTATTTATTAATGCAATAAAACTGTATAATCCACACTTATGAAGCCTAAAACAAGCTTCATGCAATTGGCAAAATTTGCCATTGGATTGCTGACTTATTACAAAATACAAGTGCTGCTTACATTAATATTGAAAACTGATTATTACTTGCAGTAGGCTACTTACAGGAAAGTGTTCACTACATTCACTGAACTAAACTAGTGTGATTACAGTAATAGAGATTTTTAACATTATCCGTCAAGTGTGTTGTTATACAATAAACATATCTTTTTCTGTAAGCAGATCTCCTGGATTGTTTGATTTTGCTTGAAGAGAAATGATACGTTTTGAAACAGACAATCAACGAAAAATCTACGAATCAGATACACTCGTAGCGACAGAGCAAAGAGTGCAATTCTTTTATTGCAGCTTTATCAACATAATTTTGTGTTTTTGACTCAATTGCTCAATTTTATTGCAGCTTTATCAAGAGGTATCCATCTAAACTTGTGTTTTGAAAGCAGTTCTGCTTACCGCAGGCACTACACTCACTTCTCCCTCGTCTCTCTCTCCCTCTCCTCACTGACACTTTGCATGCTGGTGCTGACAGTGCCACCACCGCCACCATCATCATCACCAGCGACGCGAGTTGAAGGTCCTGCTGCCGCAGAAAACATTTGTGTTTTTTAACACATTTTGCAGCGTCTGCCTGAAGAGCCTGCTTCTTTGTGTCGCGCAGTTTTTCTGCGCCTCCCTTGCGTTTTCTCTCTCTCTCTCTCTCTCTCTCTCTCTGTTTTGACACGTGAACTGACCGACGATGCACGCTCGCTTGCACAGAGACCAAAGCGGTGATTGGGCCAGCTTAATGTCATTAAAAAAAAATAACCAATGGGCTACTGCTTAAATGTGAGAGGGCCGGTCTATCTAGGAAAAGAAAGGATGATGACTGTGCTGGTCAGTCATTGGGCCAGCTTAATGTCGTTTAAAAAAAAATAACCAATGGGCTGCTGCTTAAATGTCAGTGGGCCGGTCTGTCTAGAAAAAAAGACGCTAACTGGGCTGCTCAGACAAATATAGTATGAGATGTATCGGCCCAAAAAGTACGTCGGCCCACCGGGAAACTGCCCGGTTTGCCAGATGGCCAGTCCGCCCCTGCATTCTGGGTAAATTTGTTTGAGCGGGAACATTTTACAGTATATTTTGGTCTTGATGTAACCTTGCTGTAGCCATTGCTGTAATGTGCCAGGTGTACTTGCAATAATCAGAGAAAGTGCGCCAACGTCAAATCACACAGACAGAGGGAGCGCACAACTCTTGGCTGCAGCTGAAGGAGGACGATTGATTTCTGTCAGTTCGGTAAGTTTGAAATATTTCTGTTTCATGAAAACTTAATTTTTAGTTTAAGAATGTTGTCAATAGTTTGTCAGAATATTGTTTTAAACGTGCAATGAGAGAGAAAAACGGTCGCCAACAAAGTTTCAATCTCCCTCAGAAAGTAAGCTAACGTAAACGTTACACACAGATGTCTACCGCTGCTTTAACTCGCTTTACACCTTTTTTTTTAATGAATATAGGGTTGTTTTAACTAAATTATGACGGTTTGTTGAGTTTATATTGTGTTGAAAGTGTGGTGACAATGAAACTATTTTTAACGAAATGGACAAAGACAACCCGCCAGCGCGGTCTTGCGGTCCCAGCATAACGGTCGTTTATCTCGGCGTTTCATCCGTTCAGTTAACGTTAGCGTCAGAGAAAAGTATTAAGTTCGACTGTTTGGCAAGGCTGACTCGTGGTTGTAAACAGATAGGACTTGACACCCCGTACACAGCATACTGTAGTACCGAACTAGTTACTCCACAGAAGTGAAAACAAGAAACCTCATATTTAACTGGATACATGCATCGAACTCATCGCAGCTTTAACTTCGACCAAATATAATTCAGACCTGGGCTCATCTTAATATCAGATGAACGAAAGGGATTGCCGCGCTTATTGTTGTTGTTATTATATTACGTTATATCAGCAAAAGCAGAGAATATCTTCTCTTAAGCGTTTTACACGCCCAGTAAGTTGTCCAATACATTTTTATGGCATATTGTTTCCACCACTTCAGATGCATTACACGCTGTATATAAGTTTCCAAAACGCATCAAATCAATGCACGAAAAGAGAATGGGCTCCGCATTTACGTACCTTTGTCTTCTCGTCTCTGTCATCTGATCCTTCAACTCTGGATGTAAAATAGTCCATTATAACATCGTGTAGGAAACTGGCATCACCAGGATTGCTCAGATTTAGGCGATCATGTTTATCTTTAAAGTGAGCAGCTAGCTACTAACTTGTTAAAAAACTTTGCGTGAAATAGTGTTACACCGCAGCCGTCCGGGTAAAACATTAAAGGGACAGTCCTTTTACCTTGTCACTATAAATCGCTATTTTCTGCAGTAAACGAGACATTTTCAGAGATTTTCTGTAGACAAGATGTTATAGAATAATAATTAAAAAAGACTTATTTAGATATTTATATATAATATAACAACTAATATATATATATATATATATATATATATATATATATATATATATATATATATAATGTTTTACAACTGACTTAACACTTACAGTAATGTTTTATTTGTTAGCATAGCATGATATTAGATTTAAACACTTAATACATTTTTAAATCAATCACTTTGTCTCTGCACAATGAACATTATCAAATATTATTAATGTTGTAAAATATATTGTTCATTGTAAGTTCATATTAGCTAAGGCATTACCAAATGTTAAGGAATAAACTCTTATAGTAAAGTGTTACTAAGTTTTCTTTTACCATTTCCTTCACAATGTCTACTTATTTCTATGGCTAACAGATTTGTAACATTTGTCTTTTTTACAGTCTTACCATTGCTTGTAAGTCGGATTGGGTAAGATGGATCATCTTTAAAGGCACCAGGCAAGTACATGATGTACAGTTACAAGTCATGTATTTTTTGACTGCAATATTAAATGCTTTCACGTCACATGTAAAAGTACACAGGAATGTGCTGATCACTTTTTATTTGTAGTTTACATGAGTGTCATTGCACTTTTCAGGAGTTAAGGCAGATGTGGAGGCACAACGGGTGACACCAGACACACACCAAGCACATTGTTCGGTAAGTTTGCACTTTACCACTACAGTTTCTTTAAATACCCATGTATACACTCATTCACAATTCCCACACACAACACTGTAATACGACCATACACAACATGTACACAATTGTCTTAGTTTGCCATGTAGAAATATACAAACAGAAATATTCAGACTTTGGTTATAAGAAATTTAATTTAATAGTTGTATTTATTTAGCAGAGGTGTCCCTGGACTTTATTGACAAAAGATTTTGTTTTCAGAATAAAAAGTTGTGTCCAAATCAGTAACAATTGTACTTCTGTTCAGGACATTCAATCATGACATGATCCATGTGGATGCTGTCCATTGAGGAAAGAGTTTGTTCAGCTGTAAGTGAATCTTCTGTATTTTAATGTAATTAGGTGTGGAACAGTAGAATAAGAGCAAAAGGTTTCAGAATAGGAGTAAATTCAAGGCTGAGTTTAGTTTTTTAAGAATCTTTTTCTATCTTATATTTGTTGACTTAATGTTTATGATATTTCTAACAGGTTTCTGGATATAATTAATTCCAAAGATGGGAAAAAGTGCACATCCAGACAAGGAGCAAGCAAAAAGACAAGGAACTTGGTGCAGAGAAAAGCTGTGGCCATTAACCCCCATGTGAACAGCTTCATGCAGTCCCTGATTGAGTTCGAATGGACGACTTCAAAGTAAAGGCCACTGTGGTCTGTCTGCCACAGTTTAATGCATTTATTTTTAGTGTTAAATGAAATTCAAGTAGAATATTTAAAACTATGAGCCAGTGTTCTTTTTACCACAGTGAAATGTTACCTTTTAGTCGATGATGGACTTTAAACTGAAAACTTCAAACTATGGAAGAGTGTTCTATTTGCCAGAGTTAAATATGTTACAGCAGGGGTCTCCAAACTTGTTTATACTTGTTGATTTTATTTTATGTTACTTGATTATATGTTTATTATTGTTTAAAATCTTGTTTTAAATATGTTTTGTTTCGATTAAATGTTTTTTAAATAAAATTTTGATACAAACATTGCTTGGATTGCCTTTTAATTCATTATGTCATGTCAAGGATAGCATTTTTACAATATTAATAACTATAGATTTAAACCTAAATATCTAGCTATTTTATATAATATTATTGTATTAACTGTAATAAGTAATAAATAGTATTTATGGGTCAATATAGACATTACAGTAAATTACTGTAAAAATAGACTACTGTAATAAAATATTGTAAAATTACAGTACAGTACTGCTTTGTAACTATACAGTACTAGTTTGTGTACTGTAAAATGGTATTACAGTACAGTACTGTAAAACCAAAATACAGTAACTTACTGGCAACCGTGCTGCCAGTACCGTACTGTAAAAATACAGGGAAATCGTTAACAGTGTAGTGTACATATATGATAACTAATATCAAACATTACTGTACTTACGAATTGTATATACACGATAAGTGTGTACTAGTGAATGTACCCAGTAGTTAATGCGTATGATAGTCAATGGTTGGGTTTGCCTCACAGTGACATGTATATGATGCTATATCTTAGGTGGTATGTCCTATGTAATAACTGTGCAAAAAGCAACACTTTACTTTACAGTCCTGTTTCCATGCAGTTACCATGGACGTACTAGTGAATGTACCCAGTAGTTAATGCATACGGTTATTTAATGCTTGGTTTAAAGGACAAAGATACTGAGTACCAAAATGGCACATCAGCAATGTCCTTAGTTATCATATAAGTATGATATAAGTATAACTTAAACTTGCCTGCAGGTACCACACACTTATCGTGTATATGTAAGTACAATAGTGTTTCTTGTTAGTTACAGTATGCATACCATATGTGCCGGTCATTAACTTACACTGGCCTACAGGTACCACACACTTATTGTGTATATACAATTTGTAAGTACAGTAGTGTTTCTCGTTAGTTACAGTATGCATACACCATATGTGCCGTCATTAATTTATGGCCTACAGGTACCACACACATATCATGTATATACAATTTGTAAGTACAGTAGTGTTTGATATTAGTTATCATATATGTACACCTTAAATACCTGTCATTTACCCAAACTTGCCTGTAAATACTAAATACTTACATTGTACATTTATTTGTAAGTACAGTAATTTTTCTCGTTAGTTACAGTATAACTACACTATAAGTATGTATCTGTTATTACCCAGTACTTATCTAGAGTTACATAATAACTACCAAGTATGTACCACTGGTAAGTACAGTAATGATACCAATTAATTACCATGTAGATACCTAAAAGTAAGTACCACACATTTGTCGGTAAGTACAACTTATTTACCATATATGTACAAGGTAAGTACACGTTTTTTTTTTTTTTTTTTTTTATATATTTAAAAGCGTTTGTGTGCTGCTGCCAACCTGATCTCACGAATTTCCGTGGCACAGTCACGGAATTTTTTGCTCATTTTTCCGTGGCATTCTCACGGATCTCCTCATATTTCCGTGGCCCTGCGACGGACTTTCTTTTCCGTGGCATTCTCACGGATTGGTTACTCAACTGTTTTGTCCTATTTTCTTACCATTGTCGCTTCTGTTTAGGGTTAGATTTACATAAAATGACATCCCTACCCAAACCCAACTCTAACCCCAACACCAGGCGACAATTGATTAAAGTTTAGAAAATATAAAAGAATACATCAGAAAAAATAGTATAAACCAATACTTAAAGTGACATACTAACGCAAACACCAAATCTAACCCTAAACCGAAGCGACAATGGTTTGAAAATAGGAAAAAGCAGTTGAGTAACCAATCCGTGAGAATGCCACGGAAAAGAAAGTCCGTGGCAGGGCCACGGAAATATGCGGAGATCCGTGAGAATGCCACGGAAAAATGAGCAAAAAATTCCGTGACTATCCCACGGAACTTTGTGAGATCATGTTGGCTGCTGCGCATCCATGTACAGTATGTGATAAGCAAACCTGCATTGTCGTCCCGTTTACAGGCGCATATTACTAACACACTCTTTAAATAACAAAAACAGTATTGTGCCATTGACTCTAGACTTTGGACCAGGTTTTTGTTGGTCAATGGCGTAGTCCTAACCAAAGGACAAATCTTTACATCCTTTCACCACCAAAATGGACTTAAAACCATCACCCATTGAATTCATACTCATTTAAAGACACTAGCATTCTGAATTAAATCTCTTTGTTATGAAACTGTTCAAATAATCACAATTATTAACATATGAATGAATACATGCTTGATATGGTAACATTTTGCTGTTATATTTATACCTTTTACATTCAATACAATGCCAATGGTATTTTGGAAATGGTTTGGTAAGTGGAAAATGCATAGATGAAATTCTAAAGACAAAGTTAAACTCTGTACTTTATGCAATGCAAATGAGTTCCTCACAGTGAAGAGAGGTGGACCACCTTCTGTGGCCTTCCTCTGACATCAACAGCCAATCACGGTTCTGCATCAGGAAAGCGCCAAAATGCAAACTCCTCTTTATCTAAAATGTTTTAAAAGTTCCTTTTTTCCAGACATTCCTCGCTCTGGGTCTCCCCCTGAAAAGAGAGACGTTAGCATAGTATCTCAAGGTTCTGAATTCTGCGTGCTGGAGATTGTAACAGGACAAACCAAAACCTCAAAGCTCTGAGTCTCAGGCCCTGTGCTAAGAGACTGAAACAGACCACCCAACTGCTTGTCTCCTGCTGGGAGAGACAATAACAGATCATCGAAAAACCAACCAAGTTTGTGAATCTCTCTTTGAGATTTTACAGCTCCTCGTTCTGAGTTCGACAACAAAGACTGAACCAGATCGACCACAAGTTCTGAATCTTTAGCCCGTGCGTCCAGAGACTGAGCAGATCGCACCACATTTCGAGCCTCACATCCATAAAGGCAATCACAGACGTCTGCAACAAGGTGAAACTCAGAAGAGCAAACCTACACTCCAAGGGTCTTTTATCTGCATGTTCCAGATTTGTGGACCTTGTGCACCGACGACAGGATCGCGTCTACGTGTTCCAGATCGCTAGAATTCTCTTGGTGCTTCCCGGAGATCAGCATTTTCATAGCACTTCGTGTTCAAGGCTGTTGAACTGAACCTGACTCTTTCCTTTGCAGCATGGAAAGCCTGACATGTGGCCAATGGGCCACCACCAGACTGCTCATTCGACCCTACAGAACATAAAAATAACACAACCAAATCTTTCCTGAAACCATGGCATTGGTATTCAATCAGTAACTGTTACCATATATGATTTTCAATATAACATAACTGATTTCTTTAATGTTTAGCAGATAATTCTTTAATTAAAATAAGGTTATCATTTTACCAGAAACAGAAAACATCCTCCCATAAATTCAACTCAGTCACTTCAATTTTCTTTTCTTTGCATTTTAGTTTCTTTTTCTATTCTTTAGTATTTTAGTATTATTTTGTAGTGTTTTTAGTTTTCTTGTTTATCTTTTGTTAATAAATTCCATGTTACTACTGAACTCAGCTGCTCGAATCGTCAGCAGAACTCGCCTAGCTGAACATATTACACCCATACCACAATACTTGTACCCGGTAAAATATTGTATTAATTTTAAAATTCTTTTTTTTACTTACAAAGCACTTAATAACCTTGCTCCGTCATACTTATCTGACCTTCTTCATATCTATACTCCTTCACAGACTTCTTCACTCACATTTCTCCTTAGAACTTGCATTACTTCTATGGGGTTCCAGGCTTTTAGTCATGCGGCTCCTTACTTATGGAACTTGCTGCAACAGGATGTGCAAAATATTGGTAGTCTCCTTGTTTTTAAATCTCGCCTTAAGACCCATCTTTTCCGGCTGGCTTTTATGTGATTTTCTTATGTTTTAATCCTGTTTTTTAAGTTTTGACATTGTGCATTTCATTACTATTGACTGTTTTATTGTGTTTTTAAGGTGTCCTTGAGTGTCATGTAAGGCGCCTATAAATAAAATGTATTATTATTGTTATTATTTATTATTATACATATCATTTATATTTTCTTCAGTTGTTTCCTCTTATTCTGGTTTATTTTGTTTACTTTTTTGCACTGTGAACATCACTACATTTACCTTTAGTCGTCACACTCTTCCTCCCATAGAGGTTGATTATAATGATTCTCACAGACATGCAGACATGCTTGGTAGTCCATATGCCCTCCAACTGCACCCATTGTGTTCAGCAGGAAGTTGTGCAATTACAGTGGATCATCTGCAGGAGGCTTTTTGGGGCAGCAGTCTTTCCATTGCATAGACCCCACAGGTCGGGTTGTGCCAGCTCATTTTACTTTGGCTTGGTTAGCTTTTCCACTAAGTTTAGTACCACGTCAGAAAGGGTTTTGTTCTGCTGGCTTGGAGTCACAGTAGTGCATTGCGGCCAGTAGCGCATTGCAGTAGTCCAACCCGGACAGGACAAGTCCAGGACAAGATCCTGGACTAGGACTTGTGCAGCATGCACAGATAGGAAAGGTCTAATTGCCATAATGTTGTAGAGGATAAATCTACAAGAGCGGGACGTGCTGGAAACATGCACTGTGAAACTAAGTTGATGATCAATGACCACTCTCAGGTTTCTGGCAGTACTGGAAGGCGCAGTGGTTGAAGAACCAAGTTAAATGGAAAGATTGTGATAAATCTTAGGACCAGACAATATGAAGAGCAGTTTTGTCTTTGCGAGGTTCAGCTGGAGATGATTATCCTTTATTTAGAGTGGCAAAGTAGTGGTAGGAAAACCATGTTTCCAAATGACAGAACCCAGGGATGTCATGTATATAGAAAAGAGCAGTGGTCCATGCACTGAGCCTTGAGGTACCCCTGAATTGAGACGTTGGAGTTCAAAGAATTAACCCCTACAGGATACTCTAAATGACCTCCCTGAGAGGAAAGACCTGCAACATAGAAGTGTCCCCTTCAGCAGTGGGGTTATCCAGGCCTCTTTTAAATCTGTGGGTAATGTACCAGTTGAAAGAGATGAGTTGGTAATGTGGGTGAGAGCAGGGATAACCAATGGAGAAATGGCCTGAAGGAGATGGGTGGGTATGGGATCTAGCGGGCAGGTAAGTCAGGTGGTTAGAAGCAAAGATCTTGGAAACATCTGGTTCAGCTAGGAGAGGGAAAGAGGGGACCGATCATGAATCAGGAGTTGTGCAAGAGGTGGCTGCTTAAAGAACTGACTGCTGATAGTGTTTGTTTTCTTCACAAGAAAGAAGCAAAATCATCAGCCATTAAGTCAGATGAAGGTGTGGGGCAGGCAGACAAAGAGGGGTAGTGGAGGTCTTAAAGAGAGCAAGAGAGTCAGGTGAGCTGCTGATTTTTGAGTGATAGTACTGAGTTAAGCAGAGGAGACATCTGTGGAGAAAGAGGCCAGAAGATCGCATTTATCACTACTTTGTCTCACATGACAGTTTCTGTACAAACACCTGTGGTGTCAGTCGACATGCTCCGCTGAGCCCCATTTAAGTAGCAAAAATTCCATGCATACATGCGGATGTGCAACTGCAAGTCTGAAAACACTGGTATGGTGTTGCTTATTCTCAGTCTGTGGATGTTTTTCACCACTAAAAGGAGTTTGAGAATTTAAAACAAGCACAGATGACAACAGGTTTGCCTAAGACCGTGCATGTGCAAAGGTAAAACTAATCTTGAATTTAGCGATGACACTGATAGTGACGATTATCTCAGACCAATCGGTGATCGACAGTGTTTTCACATCATGTTTTAGCATTAGCTCAGCTTGCTTGGAACCCCAACTGAGGTGGTACTAAAATAGTAGTGTGTACTAGGAACTGTACCCAGTGAAAAAGCCCCCAAAAGTCAGCTGACCTGATCCGTGGGGTACTATGCAATGAAAAAGCGTCATAGTGGTCCACCAGTTTCCATCCCCAAATCTGGGCAGGGTGTGTGGTTTAAGTAGTCAAGTATGTATTTTGTTTGAGCAAAATGGAATACACTGTGCTGCCAACAACATTTCAATGAGGCAAGCAATACTAAATGTTAGTATTGTCTTCCACCATCTTCTTAATTGCTAACATTTGTGAATTTAGTTTTGTTAGGTTAAGAATAAAGCTACTTTTATACTCAAAAACATTTATAGAGGATGCATTACATATGTATTACTTTATTCAAATTGAAACCAATTGTGTAACCATTTTAGAAGACTCACATACATGCTTTTGTTTGGGCTTATTCAGAATTGTTTATGATCAAAGTTACACAACTACAATTTGAAATATTTTTGGGTGCAATAACTTTTACATTGAATGTCAACTCTGTGTTTGAGCAAAAAAGGGTATGTGACTAAAAACAAGTACTGAGTTGGACTTACGTGACATAGGCTACATCATTTACATCTCTAGTTCACCTTAAATAATATAAAACCTTACAGTAATCTCACAAAATCATGTATTCCATAAGTATGTAATCATGTCAGTGCAATTTAGACAAGTCCAATGAATTCTTAGACCCAAAAATCATGGGGTAAAACACCAAGATTAGTTGGCTAGCTCAAATAACTGTCAAACTTTGGTAAACTTTTAGTATATAATCAGGGACACCTAATAGTATAAAATGGCTGAGAAACCTTTTGTTAAATTTTTTTAGGGTTAAGTGTTTTTTTCATATATGCAGCCGCCTATTTTATTCATCTGTGCTTTAAATGATCATTAAATGTTTAAATAATCCTCTTTTCCACTACTTCTCTCAACACACAGGGATCAAAAAGGAACTGCAGTGTTGTCCGGTTAGTGATGTATAATGTATAATGAGCGTAAATCATATGTAAAGCATGATGTTTTAAAACTGTTTAAAATGTATGTTTTCCATTTTGAACAGAATCCATTAACGTGTAAAAAAGCTGCATCTGCTGGATCAGCTCAGAATCAGTGTTCACAGGTTAGTATCATGTGTAAGGTTGCACACATTACATATATTTTACAAGAACATATTTTTAATTCATCAATAATAATTTTTATAATTAACCAAAATGATGTATATCACAATCTCTCAGTTTTGACCCTAAATATCCAGACTGCACAAAACACTTTAAATGTCTCACTTATTTGACACAAACCCACTCATGCAAACTTTTTGACAAAAATTTTCAAGTCAAATCAAAATACAGTATGTCATTAATGTGATTTGTTTATATCTGAATAGTTTTTATGGGGTGGGGTTTGTTGGTTGGCAAGAACAATAAATCTCACAAGCTTCGGAAATGAGAAAACTGTAGTGAGGTGAGAAGTGAGGTGTCTTTTTTTCTATAAAACATCTTTGGTACAGCACTGGAAATCTTTTGGCCAATCAGAATTAAGATAACAGCATTCTTACAGGGATGAAAGCCCCCAGACCTACATACAGTGATTAAAAACTTGTCTCCTTTTTTACCTGTTGTGAGTATGGAGGCATGCAAACTAATTCAGGACACAAACCAATGAGGTTTACAACCTGCTTTCTGTTTGCTTTATAGACACTCTTTATCAGGATGTGTTTACTTGACTACTATATTTTGTATTATGCAACAGTCACTCAATGTGTATGATGTCCGCAGTATTCATGACACGGCAGGTTTGTGCTGCTTTACATCAGAAAAATCAACCCTTGATGGACTGAAGCTAAATCAAGTATTTTAGATAAGGAAGACATCTGAAATGTGCAGTGCTGGAAACTTTAGGTGCAGGGCTGGGATGATATTGAATGTGTTGTTTAAAGTTTGTGTCTTTTCCTGATCTCAGACTGCAGCGGCATCTGATGAAACTCAAACCACTGGATCAAACCAGAACACAGGAGAATCTCATGAAATGAAACCACTACTGAATACACAAGAGTCTGATAGAAACACAGAAAGAGATGAAAGTCACACTGATTCAATGTGAATCACAACCATAATAAACAATAAGAGAAGATCATTTCAGATTCATCACAAACACTCTTGACTGTTAAAACATCACATGATGATGAACTGGGAGTTCTGGTTGTGCTTCATTTTCTTTTGCAGATGTGTTTGTAGTTTACTTGTATGACAACACATTTGCTTTATATTTATGTTATGTTGATTTGATTTTAAAAGGAATTGTTTTCTATTAAAATTGTCTGCCATGTCTGTAGTCTTTTGTAGTTCTTTGGTTCATTGGTCATCGTGTTGATTGTTTCCCACGGGTCCGTTTCAGTAGGGAGGTTCAACCAACTCTGAGTTAAAACTTGAACTGAGTTAACTTACTCTGAGAATGGAAACCCTGAACTTTCGGTTGATTAATCTAAAACCCGCTTACCCTGATCATGGCGGTTCTTGGGGCACCTGATAAGAGTTAGTTCAATCAACCTACTACTGGTAACCTAGAGTTAATGCATGTACACAGGGAATACATAAAGACATTTGCAACTTCAAACATACCCGGGTATGTCACATAACCAGCTTTCTGGAATACCCCCAGCTAAAATGAGTTAGTTCAATCAGTTCTGAGTAGGTTGACACTGGGATAAGCGCGTGCACAACCACTATGAAAAGCCATCATCAATGGAGCTCCGATATTACGATTCACCATGGCAACAGCATGTAAAAAACTGAAAGTGTTGCTGCAAGTGTACAGCAACTACGAGCATATATTTTAAAAGAAAAGAGTTGTTGTTGGAAATTGCTACTCTAGTAAATGTACAGTTTCATGCAGATGCAATCCCATGGACAAAAAGAAGATGACAGTAGCTCAGCTAAAAATTTAATTAGACATAACACTTTGGGCCCTATTTTAACAATCTAAGTGCATGATCTAATTTAAGGACAGAAAAAAAGGTTTGTGCGCCAAGCGCACGGCCTAAAGGGGTTGTTCCCTATTTTCGTAAATGAGTAATGGGTGTGTTTTGGGCGTAACATGCAATAAACCAATGTCTCAGCTCTCCTTCAAAAGCAAGTTTAGCCTGGCGCCATGCCTCATCCCTATTTAGAAAGCCAAATTTGCAAACTGAAAAACTAAGCGGAGGAAGAAGACCACCAGTTTAAAATTAATGTTGAAAAAAAATTTTTTCATTTGTATTGAAATTGTTATTGTTTTATTAAAACCTTTAAAAGTTGTTTTCTTTCAGTCATGGAAGTAAAAATAGCAGGCTTTTAATTGCTGTAAATATACTGATATCCTACATAATCATTGTAATCTAAAAAAAATTACAAATAAGCAAGAAAAGGTTTGTACTCCAAAAATACTTTTATATATATATATATATATATATATATATATATATATATATATAACAAACAGGAGATAAAGAATTTACAAACGTGTGGAGAGCCGATTCCGAAACGTTTCGGCACTTGGACAGTGCCGTGACGGTTTTGAAAGAAAAATCCTGAGGTCTCAAAATCCTCTACCGACATAAATGTAACTTCCTACAAATGAATGCAACATCATTATCTACAGGATCATCTATAAAAGCACATGACATTTTAATCACTTATACAGTCTCTGCACCTAAGTATATCAAATTGGCTTTACTAGTCATTTCAATATACTGTTTCATTTATTTATTTTTTATTTTTGTTTAAATTTAAGTGTAATTTATAAAATATATAAAGCACTAAGGTAAAATTATTTGCACCGGCAATTTGATTATAACTTAAAGACAGCTAAAAACATTTTACAGTGTATACGTAATAAAAATAAAATTGTGTGCTTAGAATGAATGTACTAAAGCAACTAACAAGATTTAACACCGCTACTCCTTTAAAAATAATGAGGAGACCACAAGAAACTCTGAGTTACAGGATAAAACCTGCTCCCGACCAGGTTAGGTTCACAGAGTAAATTACTCCGGAAACAGACTCTGAGTATAAGTTACCTCTCCTTGTGAAACAGGCTTGACTTACCCCACTGTCTCAGGTTTAACCTACCTTCCATTTTGAAACGGAAAACTCAGAGTTTCCCTCATTTCAGGGTTAACATAAACTAAGAGTTTTCACTTAACCACCTTTTTGAAACGGGCCCCATGTGTGTCTTGTTAGCTTTAGGGGTGGTTCAATACAATATTCAGTATCGATATTAGCCCGGTATTGGCATAAATGGCCGGACTGAATATTGTAGAAGTCGGGGAGTACAATTCGATTCAATACCAACACATACCTTGTCATGGCAACTTGGGGTAAAGCGCGACTTGCTGAGCAACATGAATTTGCACAAATTTGCACTTTAAATTGTCCAAAGTTACACCTTAAATTTCATTTTGATTTTTTGTGCTGCCTAAGTAAAAATGTTGCAACTAGTCTGTTTGAAACATTTAAATAAAAATTAAGCAGCAGTATTGCACAATGTTTCATTGATTCTTGAATTTGCATTTGTTGCACAGTAAAATATTTGAGTTCTATAGCTCTGTTTAAGCTTTTTGTATGGCTTACAAATGTGTTATTTGCAGCAAAATTTATTAAAAGGGTTATAGAGATGGTATTGGATCGGTATCAGTATCGGCAGATGCTCAAGTTTGTGGTATCGACATCGGTATCAGATATGAAAAAGTGGCATTGGCCCAGCCCTAGTTAGCTTGTTACCCATGTGTATATATTGCCCAGTGTCTCAGTTTTCTTTTGTCAGTCATTGTTGAATTTGGATGTTGATTCTTGTCCCTTGGTTTTTGCTTTATGGATTATCTGTCATGGAATATTTTGGTCCCTGTTTTGTTTAAATGTTTTATGTTTATAAATAAATGCTGCATTTGGATCCACTGCCTCTGCCTTCCTACACTCATCATTACACCAGGTCAAAAAGACGTAGTATTAAATGTTCTAAAAATATACTTAAAATAAAAGTATGATTATAATACATTTGGATTTCCACCATAAGTATTTGATGTGTATTAAAAATTTTAAATTGCAGAAGTACGTTTATAGAAGACAATGATATAGATTATGAATAATAAGGGCCCAAGAACGGATCCCTGGGGAACACCTCTCTTCAGGGGGACAGTAGGTGACCGGGAGTCCTTAACTGAGATGAAAAATTGTCTGTCTGTGAGATAGGAAGAAAAATAAAATGTCATAAAGGTTTAAGTTCTTATATTATTGATGTTGTTTTGTTGTAAATTATAATTTTGTGAAGTCACCGTTCAGGTGATCAGTGTTTCTTAACATGAACCCTGTTCAGAACATTATATTGTATTTCTCTCCACGGTGCTGACAATGCATGTCAAAAACGCAGTTTGTGTGAGTTTCTGTTCAGAATCAAGTTTATTCATTTACTGACTTATAGTCAGTCATGAATTTTGTGTTATAATGCCATTTATAACACTAAAAATAAGTCCATAGAACTATGTTAAAGAAAATAACAAACAGTAAATATGATTTATTTAATATTTTTAGGACAGCAATGCTTCAATTAAAAAATAATAATAATAATAGACTTTACCTAGACGATTAAAATAAATTTAACTTCTAAAAAAATAATGAAGTAACATTTACTTAATTATTTAACATATGTTTTACATGCATTTAAATAGATTTTATTTGATTTTAGTAGGTAAGTTGTACTTCATAAAAACAGTATATTTTACTTAAAAAAAGTTCGTGCAAATTGTTACAAGGATTTTTTTAAGTAAATTTTACAAGTTTTTTTTTTCAGTGTTGTCTTGCATAAAAATCAGTCTTTTTGAAAGATGCAAATTTTTCCTGTACCACTGCTTGAAGAAAGTGTCTTCAACACTACAGGCAGGCAGGCACAGACAGGTATTATTAAAGATGAGCTAGTTGGACCTTTTTGGGTTGAAAATGGAAATAAAAAACAACTCTCAGACCTACTGCCAATTTTTTAGAAGACACTTTCCCTCGAGGGAGGTTTTTGTTTGAAGATGAACGAGACAACACAAGGGTGTTGACGGAAAGTGATGATGTTATTTCTCATTTCCATTTTTAGTTAACTATTAAATAAGAAGAACATTACAGTTTGTCTTTATTTCAGGCCAGTTTCTTCATGTATGTTGTGTGTGGTAATTGGAACATCATTATTTTGTGACTATACATTTCATTTCTCTAACTTATTTCAGAAATCATAACAACTTTCTTTTTTAGCACAGCAACATTCAATGTGACGAATCAGAGTCAAGATTTTCTAATCTAAATCAAAGGAAACATGAAGAAATGAAGATACAGCTGTCAGGAACAGGAGACGAACCCAGGCGCAGACAGTATAACAGAAACCTTTATTATAACAGAAATGAGAAAACAAAACCCACGAGGGGGCAAAACACTAGGGAAACAAAACACCAAACAAACTAGACTAAACAATAAACTTCACAAGGAACTACACTTGACAGAATACTAGACTAGATTTAATAAGAATCAACACACAGGATAAGTACAAAACGAACGAGCACAGGACAGCAAACACAAGGGCCTTAAATGGGGGAGCAAATCAAGAGGGAACAGGTGACATGAATCAAACAATCATTAGGTGATTAACAAGGAGACAAGGGGGCGGGGTTAGACAAGACAGGCAAGGCACATGGCCAGATAAACAAAGCCAAGTGCCTTAACATAAAACATGGTACTGCCAGAACCCTGTCACAAGGAGCTAGAAACTATGACAAGACAGGATCCTGACAGTACCCCTCCCCCAAGGGACGCCACCTGGCGTCCCTCAAGGGAACACCCTAGACATAAGACAAGATTGAGACAGAAACAAGAACCAACAAAACATGACAACTAACAACAATGGTAAACAATACAACAGAACAAATGGGTTGGGGTTACATAATAAAAACAAACAGGGGAGGGGGGGAGGGGGAACAGAGTTCATGGGGGGAGGTCCAGACAGGGTGGGAATGGGCGGGACAGTCTTAGGTCCAGGGGGTGTTGAGAGCTTGGGGCGAGGAGTCCGGGCAGGCTTGGTGGAGGGTAAACGAGATGGGATAGTCTCAGGGGGGGCCACCATCTGGGGCCAGGGCATGACAGGGATAGCAGGTTGTGGTAGGGCAGGACCTGAAATGATGGGGGGAATGGAAGGAAACAAGGCGGGGTTCCAGGGCAGAGGAGGAGTCGGAGAAGAAACAGGCAGGGGAAGTCCAGGGCTGAATGGGTAGGGAAGAGAGTTCAGGGAGGACATAGAAGCTGAGGACCAGGTTGAGTGGCAGGGTGATGAGGGTGCAGGAGATGCATCAATAGACAATGGAGGCGAGACAGGGGGCGCCGCAGCGGGCTGGACAGCCGAGACAGGGGGCGCCGCAGCGGGCTGGACAGCCGAGACAGGGGGCGCCGCAGCGGGCTGGACAGCCGAGACAGGGGGCGCCGCAGCGGGCTGGACAGCCGAGACAGGGGGCGCCGCAGCGGGCTGGACAGCCGAGACAGGGGGCGCCGCAGCGGGCTGGACAGCCGAGACAGGGGGCGCCGCAGCGGGCTGGACAGCCGAGACAGGGGGCGCCGCAGCGGGCTGGACAGCCGAGACAGGGGGCGCCGCAGCGGGCTGGACAGCCGAGACAGGGGGCGCCGCAGCGGGCTGGACAGCCGAGACAGGGGGCGCCGCAGCGGGCTGGACAGCCGAGACAGGGGGCGCCGCAGCGGGCTGGACAGCCGAGACAGGGGGCGCCGCAGCGGGCTGGACAGCCGAGACAGGGGGCGCCGCAGCGGGCTGGACAGCCGAGACAGGGGGCGCCGCAGCGGGCTGGACAGCCGAGACAGGGGGCGCCGCAGCGGGCTGGGGGTGTGGTGTGAGCCCTGGTGGAGACTGAGGCTGGGATGCCACAACCCCTTTCCTCCTCTTCTTCTTGCGCGGGCATGGTGCGGTGAGCGGGCCAGGTGGGGTGAGCGCTGTGGTGGGAGTGGCAAGCTCAGTAGAGGACCCCTTGGATGCCGACTCCCAGGATGTTCTCCGCTCGCGCTTCCCTCGGATGTCGGCGGACTGCGCGGGGCTCTCCATCGCCGGAGTGGCGACCACCGGGTCCTCAAACATCAGAACCCCTACCGCGAGACCCTCCGGAATAGGAGGCAGAGGTGGAGGCGGTGCAGCCTTGGCCGAGACCCTGGACTTCGGCCGGTTTCCGACGAAGCGGATCATGTCCTCCAGTTCCAGGGGTTTCAGCATCCTCATCTCACTCGGCTTAAGAGGCTCGACATAGATTGAGGATGACCTTTAGCTCATCCTGGGTGAAGAGAGTGTCTTTCGCTGCCCGCCTGAAATCCTCCGCAAAACTCAAGACATCTGCCTCCCTCTGGCGGAGACCGAATAAGTAGGGATGGCTGACGCGAAACAGTCGTTCCGAAGCTTTGCGAGATCCCGAAGCGCAGATGTGTCGAAACACTGATCCGAAGCGTGATTCAAAACACCCATGTCACGTGACTATGACCAAACGAAGCCTCGAAGTGTTTCACTAAGTGTTTCATCAGGTGTGGTCTGCCGAATCAGCGTTTGATTGGCACGGTCGGGAACAGACAACACAATCGCACATATCTATAAAAGTGAAATAAACGCATATTGACCTTGTGGGTTTTTGTGAGAGGAGTTTTTCAAAGGCTGGAGAAATTATCTGTAAAAAAAGAAGTAGGCTAAGTCCTTCCACACACAGCAGATATTTATATGTGACATGGTGGCTTGATATATTTTATTAATTTCTTATTGTTTATGTGGTATTTATCTCTATTCAATTTATTTATTAAATAGACCAGCTTATAGTTATTGACAATGATGAGCCTAAAAGCTCATGTAGTTGTCAAACAGATGTTAAAACAACAACAAAAAATATGTAACTTAATTGTGACGACGGTAATAACAATGCGTTTTCCGGGGTTCGATCCAGCGGGCTTTTGCATGCGAGTCGAAGACATTATCCACTCTCCCACCTGATCACTCGTATAAATTAAACAACATGTGGGATACAATTTGTCAGCGCTCGTCTAAAACCTTGTCAAGGCTGCTCTATGGCAATACGTGCAAATGACCACTAGGTGTCACTGTGGAGGCGGTTTCGATTCATGTTTCGAAGCCTCGACACAATTGATTCAACTGTTTCAGTGTTTCACGAAGCCTCGCTCTGCCCATCACTACGAATAAGCGGTGAGCGTGGCGGGCTCGCTCAGCTGGGTCCATACTGTCTGCTGGGTTCTTAGTGGCTCGTTCGTTCTGTCAGGAACAGGAGACGAACCCAGGCGCAGACAGTATAACAGAAACCTTTATTATAACAGAAATGAGAAAACAAAACCCACGAGGGGGCAAAACACACTAGGGAAACAAAACACCAAACAAACTAGACTAAACAATAAACTTCACAAGGAACTACACTTACTTGACAGAATACTAGACTAGATTTAATAAGAATCAACACACAGGATAAATACAAAACGAACGAGCACAGGACAGCAAACACAAGGGCCTTAAATGGGGGAGCAAATCAAGAGGGAACAGGTGACATGAATCAAACAATCATTAGGTGATTAACAAGGAGACAAGGGGGCGGGGTTAGACAAGACAGGCAAGGCACATGGCCAGATAAACAAAGCCAAGTGCCTTAACATAAAACATGGTACTGCCAGAACCCTGTCACAAGGAGCTAGAAACTATGACAAGACATGATCCTGACAACAGCCAAGAGAACTTCTTATTCTTGGTGGTCATTTTTTCTTTGCTATTTGTATAATATTAAGTCCACGTTCACGTTTCTGTAATGTTTTTCAAGCAATTCTAGTCTAAGGCCCTGTTTACATTAGAGCCTTTGCGTTTTAAAAAGGCATTTTAAAATAAAACGATGCACGTCTACTGACATTTAAAAAAAATCTTCACCCACACTATACACGACCTAAACGCATGAAACATGCCTATTCACATAACTAGACATGCACATTAAAGTGTAAAATAACTTTTTACTCTAATAACAGCTTACCTTTAGCGCATTTATGCAGTGGCCTAGGGGTGTTCGATATTTGCAAACATTCATACAGTACCTGGATCATTTGCCTGCACGGTTATGTTTAGACCTATAATAGTTAAGTGTTCAGAGTTCATATTTGTGATCTTATAGCACCCGGTCCACACATGTATTCCGCTAGCGATTTGGTTGAGTAAATAATGACAGAATTTTTATTTCTTGGTCTGATTTATAATTTTAATTTAAAGACATTCACAGAGGCACTTGTAGCATTGGCCCTGAGCATCCACAAAAATGCATGAGATACATCAGTGTGTTTCTCTCCCTGCGACATGCAAAAACTTGCATCAGAAATAGACACACTGTTTGTCCCAAACCATATACATATGCACTATTCTATATCATTTTGTAGTATAAATAGTGTGAGTAATATGTTCAAACTGAAATTTCCAATGTGTTATGATGCACTCATTCAACACAATAAAACATGTGTAATGCCGGACACTTAATGCACTTAATGGTTGTAGTTTTGCTTAAATAGTGAAAGAGGGGCAGGGCTATCAGGTGCTGTGTGAGTAAAGTTCACCTGTAGAGACTATTAAATTTTAGTATGTTGACTGAAGTCATGTGGGGCCAAACAGATAACAAAAGTACAAGGTACAAATAATTTTTTATTGACATTGACTATTGTGTTATGTGTTTTATGTCATGTGCCCTTATCTGGCAAACTGCTTTTAGTAAAATAAGAAAAGCTTTATATGAAATGATACATAGTTTGATGCATTGTTTATGGGCATGATGTAAAGTATTTCATTTGGGATGGAAATATAGACTTTGGCATTATTGTACAGTCAAGTCAAGACCTGTAGACCCGTTAAAGACAAGCAGTCAGAGATTAAATTAATAGAAGAAAAATTATCCGAAGAGAATCAGAAGTCCATTAGCTTTAGCAATGAAATTAGCTGCTCCGCTCACACACACACACACACACACACACACACACACACACACACACACACACACACACACACACACACACACACACACACACACACACACACACACACACACACACATACTGGTTTAGCTATATTACTGAGGACCTTGACAGAACAGAGGGTTAGTGAGAGCCAGGTATTCTAAAGGTCATAGAGACAAACGAATGCCACAGATCACCATTAGGTGGCTCCAGTAGCACCTAAATCACTTTAGATACCGATAACATACAAACGATGAAATTGAAAACACTCGAATGAAAATTTGCTAGACTTGTGAGGTCACGCCGATGCTAAGTTGCTAGCATACGCATTTTAAATGCGTATATCATACTATACACTACACATTAATTATTCAAACGTTTTATATGTATAACACGTAATCATATATGAATGCTTATTGAATCTGATGCAGTACATTTTAAATAAAAGTGTTTTATTGCAATTGTTTGTTTGTACAGGAAAATAAATGACTGTATCTCATCGATTTAAAAAAGGTTCAGTGCTGACATGTGCCATTCTGCGTTTCGGCTGATCTGCATGATGCTGAAAAGCGATTTTTTTTAAACGAACGTTGCCATGGATACTCGCAACAAGCCAATGATGCGTTTCTCTCCAAATAACTGACAGTGAGTAAAAATGACAGAATTTTTTAAACATAAACGATTAAACAGTATAACCAAATATAATTATATTTTGCTTAAATATATATGTAAATAATTATTTTTTTGCTGTTACTACATTATTAGTAATATTTTCTAATGTTGGTTAGGAAGCACCTATCTTACAACACAGGAAAGTTTATCAGGATGGCTGACTCTGTCTATGATATGCTTACTGGAATGAGAAGTACATTCAGCTCTCTACTGATCCAGCCGGAGGACTTTCATGCCCACTGCTGAAGACTGTATAATTCCTCCACCTTATGCATAGGTCTTATCAACAATTTACCTTAGTATGAGTACAGTTGTAAATTTGGTATATGTATTTTATTACTTTGTGTATAAGAGATGCATCATGCACTGTATGTTCATAAGATATTCTATTGTATTGTATATTGTACGTATATGTAGTATAAACTGTAGTATGCACTATTGGTTGTAGTGCATTGTCTGCAAGTACTTGACAGTGTTTCCGTACAGCTGCACAATTTTCATACTGGGGATTAATAAAGGACCTATCTATCTGCCCATCTAATTTGTTGTGATGTTTCAGCATCATTACTCCAGTCTTGAGTGTCACATGATCCTTCAGAATCATTCTAACAGGATTTAAAGATCAAGAAACATTTATGATAATTATTAATGCTATAAACAGTTCTTTCGTGAAAAGAAAGTTCAAAAGAACACCATTATCTGAAATAGTTTTTGTAAGGTATGTTTGTTAAAAACCCTTAATTGTCCTTAAAAAACCTGAGGCCTAGTTCTGGATTAATCCAAATGCTGTCCGGAAAACTCCATAAAGCCATATAGGAGAGGGTTTTATTCATACAGTATCAGCTCTCTTCATACTCAATGAGTTTTGGCACAAATAAGCAATACAAAAAACAATACTTTTCATTCTGCATGGGATAACTGCCCATATATTTGGTCACAACACAACATTATTCATGTTCGCAAACAACTGAGACCAGCCAGATAACTAATCAAAACAGGAAATATACAACAAGGAAACAACAGAACAGAACAAAAGACTAACATGCATTACAATAAAAACTTAAAGGAATAGTTCAACCAAAAATTCTGTCATCATTTTCTCACTCTCATTTTCTTACCTGTATACATTTCTTCTATAGTCCAATAGTTATATTTTCCTACCATGAAAGTAAATGGGGCTCATAAACGGTTCAGTTACAAACATTACTTAAAATATCTTACTTTATGTTCAGAACAAAGAAATGTATACAGGTGAGAAAATGAGAGTGAGAAGATGACAGAATTTTAATTTTGGGTGGCCTTTAACAGAATTAAACAGAAAATGAAAAACAGAAATGCATTTTTGCACAATGGTCAGTGCAAACTTTAAGAAACTAATTAAAGTGCATTTAGAAAAAAAAGTAGAAATCATTCTATTTTGACTTTGTATGTTCACTTCCACTTTGGAAATGAAACTAAAGTTTATGTAAGAATATTTGTATTTCTAAAAACAACAACAACAACAACAGTAAAGTGCTTCCTCTGAAAAGGCAAATGTTAATGAGAAATGGATTTTGTTTCAAAGTACAAAAGATAAAATAAAGTGCTCAATTTCTCTGAAAATTAAACAAAAGAAAATTATTAAAACTAAATTAACTAAATGTTCAACTTCTTTTTCATAGACTGAATAGTGTTGTGGACAAAGTTTTTAACATCACGCCAAGATCTTGAGTTGAGCACTGGATTTGCATCCAGACATAACTGACAATCTGCTTTTCCAGGAACTTTTCTCAAGGCAAAAATTTTTCCTAGTGTGCCCTTTACAGCGCCCTGCTCTTCTTTGCTCCATGGCCTCTTAGGAGCTTTCTTATCTGAAATACAAAACCAAATGTCAAACTAAAAACCTTAAAAAGTTGCTGCTAAATGTATAAAGAATAACCTCTACAATTACAGGTTTTATCAATAGCCAGGTTTCCATCCAATGATTGTGGTCCAAAAAATACAATATTGAAAAACACTCAGAAATCAGTTTGGAAATATGATGAAAAAAGGCTCTATCAAAAATAAATGTGGTGTCATATGACCCATGTGCAGAGTCAGCGTTAATGCTATTTCACCCATTAAAGCAATTTCTCTGTAATGTTTAGAGTTCTGTTCAATTACTTTAGTGTTATTATTATTATCATCATTAGCCATGTCAACTGCAGTCTGGCTTGATGGCACAAATGTCCTAATATAACCAAGGTCTACTCCTGGATTAAACTAAACCCTATCAGGGAAACTGACCATAGATGTTTAATGTACTTAAATATTAAATGTAAAACAAAAACTTAAATGTTTTGTTTTCTGAAATGTTATGGAGTAAAACGTATGTTGTTATGCTTTGGAAATATAGTGAGTGAAGTACCTGTTTTTCTTGCTAAAATACAGGTACTTAAGTATTTTTACTTTCTACTTAAGTAAATTTTTTGAGTACGGGTTTTGTCACATAAAGGCAGTTACACTGAGTGCTGTAAGAAGAGCTGCTCTACTTTGCTACTGTCTTCTGATATTTCCTAATTTAATCATAACTAAGAAATCTAAATTAATTTGATCATTGTTCATCAAGAGATCATTGTTCAAAAAAACATCCTGCAAGTTTCGGTAGGCAAAAATTAAAAACTTATATTGAAGCTAATCTGCCAAAAATGACAGAATATGGAATGAGCCAGTTAACTATGTAAAAGTGTGGCTAAACTCTGTATCCACAGAAGATCAGAAAGTGAGCACTGTTAAAGAGATTGTGTGCCTTTTTGTGATGGCGCCACAAGTCGTTGTTTGCTAGCAAGCATGAATGCAAGCAAGCATCTACACCAGGGATGGGCAACTTCGGTCCTGGAGGGCCGGCGTCCTGCAGAGTTTAGCTCCAACTTCCCTCAGCACACCTGCCTAAAAGTTTCTAGTAAGACCTTAATTGGCTGCTTCAGGTGTGTTTAATTATGGTTGGAGCTAAACTCTGCAGGACACCGGCCCTCCAGGACCGAAGTTGCCCATCCCTGATCTAGAGGGCACATACATCTGTCTGTATTAACCCCATTCACACAGCACTTTGATCCCAGAAAATTTCTGTAAAATAATCAGAGAGGCTTCTGTGAGAACACAAACACGTCCCGTAAATGTTCTGGGAAAGCATTCTGTGTGAACAAGAGGCAGAAACAATGCCATAAGGAAACAATGCATGCATGCGTCATCGCAACAAGAAGTTATGGTTCAGCTCTTTAACACAGGAATTTAAACACAGATCTACATTCACAATGAGAAATGTCTGCAATCTGGGACTGAAGCAGAGATCAGGGAGCTCGACACTATAGCAGCTGCGTTTTGTACAGGTGCAGCATGGAGAGTGCTTACCAGATCACGCACTTTATCACATAATCCCGATTTTTAGCATCCTTTACACCAGCTATCAAGTAAATTCCATATTGATTACAAAATATTGCTACTTATAAAACCTTAAACAGTTTAACTCATGCGTACTTAACCTTCATCTCGTTGTCTAAGATCTCTGATTTAGTTTGGTACCCTAACTACTAAAAGTCCAGATACCAAAATCCACCAAAGAAGGTAGAGCTTTTTGCAACTAGCACCTTAGCTGTGGAATAACTTTCTTGACACTGTTTGGGGGTCAGACTCACTCTCTCAGTTTCAATCTAGCAGCTACCAACCCTCTACAATGCGAGGAAATCACTTACATATGCGACTAAACTTAATTCTAAATAAATTTACTATCCAACTTGTGTTTGACTCTCCATCAAGCGGTCTGTACCATATAGCTCATGGGTCTGGTCCACGGCGGAACTGCAGGGGGTCCGCCAAATGATGTTTGACCACAAGCTATTTTTTGCTAAAAACGTAAAATATGTGTACAAAAAAACATTACATGTCCCCTTTAAGTTGTGCACGTGCGTGGCCGCGAAGGCGCGAGTTCAGTTTAACAAGCGGACCAAAATAAAATATCTGAAGATTATAAATGTAAGCTACACACAGGAAGCAGCAGTAGCGACAGAAAAGGCATCATAAAACAGGTAAATCTTATAGGCATGTGTGTCTTTCTTTCAGAACGTTATTTTAGGATCAGTGCGACATTGTCTCATCTAAGTTATATTTCTGAACTTGGACGTCTGTTTCACGCGGTTCAGATTTAAAGCGCTAACTCAACAGGCAAATGACACCACACCGCGTCTGCATTATAAACTTTGACAAATCGCTCGCATTTAAAAATGTATGAAACGCGCACAGTGATGGTGCTTTGTGCAAGATTCATAGTCAGGTTGAAATCCGCCTCTCAAAAAGTTGCCCCAAAGAGATACGCGCGGACTCGATGCATGTTTTCTCTTAAATCTGATATGAAGCTATGCAGAAAATAAACCTGCGTTACTCAAACTCGTGACAATGATGAGACACGAGAAAGGCAACAAACCTCTGAATTATAAAGTAAGTTAGTAGGCTACAACCTCTATCCCCACCAGAATAGAGAGTCTTTGTGCCATTCTGATCAGTCATCTTTATAAACTGAAAGCCCAGGTTCAGGTAAATTCACAGTAAAATGAAAATCTATTACACTGCAAATACCTTAAAATAATATAATATTATTTTTATTATATTCATATTCATATTATTATTATTATTATTATATTCATATAAAAACTAAATCTACTTTAACAAAAAAAATGATGCATGTACAACAACAGCATAATAGTGCCAATGTCTTAATATATGGCTGTGACAATATGGTTTGTTTCTATTTATAAAACAGTTCCAGTCCTTGATTCTGATTGGTCAATAGTTGTACTTTACTCCACTTTGCGTTGTGCCTAATACGAAAAGGCAGCCTCTCGTACCTTACTGATTACTTAAATATATCAGTTTTACACATTTAATATTAGGGGTCCCTGCTCCATGCCTCTCTCATCTAAGGGGTCCCCGACCCAAAAAACGTTGAAGACCCCTGATATAGCTCAATGTATGCAAAGTGTAAATGTATTTGTCTACCTTAAACTCTAGTGTTAAGACACACGACTCTGCTGAGAGTGCCGGTTTTCACACACACGTGTGAGAGAGTTAAACAGCAGAATTACATACCATGCAGAATAGACACACTGATCAACTAGTCAAACTTAAAGGCTAATCATGACCCTTTTAAAGTCGCCGATTTGTAAAAATATTGGTAACACTTTACAATATCAGTATATGGATAATCATGTACTAATACATAAATTAATAATCACTTTAATATGAACCAATGATGAGTTAAGCTATGTATTCATCAATAACTAACCATAACTATGTTATGAGTCATATGAATTCATGCATGAATTACAGCCACATTAACTACACATCAATACATTTTTGTTAGTTAATGCATTAATTTACACTTTGGGTAACCCATATCAAACATGCTCTCTAGAAAAACGAAAATAACTTTTGTTTATGCAAAATGTTTAGGTTTGTTATGCAAAACTGTTTATTGCTCCTGCAGCTGAGCTAAAAATGTCATTGAATGGCACTGGATTTCTTGCAACATCTACAGTTAACCTTAAATCATTAAATGTACAAGTATGCAATAATAATTAAAATGAGTTATTCCACTGTTGCCATTAAGAGTGACAGACACTATTCTATCTAAATTTAAATCAGTGTTAGCCTACAGAAGATGGTTATTGTGTGAACTAGCTTGTCTTATTATCAAAATGCACATACAGTATCTGTCTTGTGTTGTTGTTCTTCTTTTAAGCCATTATTACCTCTTCCAAATGTCTGCCCAATTTTCACATTTGCTCCTCTCCTTTAAAACCACCAAAAATTGGGATTTAGATGAGCTGATTATATATAGAATGTTTAACAGTGTACCCCTCCAAGAAAAGTCATTGTGTAGATCCTACACAATAATACATTAACAATTCATTAATTTATGTTAGATTATGATAAGTTAAAGAGAAGTTAGTAATGATGTGCCCCCTTAAGAAAAGTCATGACCTAATCATACAATAACAAATCATGAATTTATGTTAGTTTATGAGTAGCTTCGCATCTCAGTTTGCTGCAGATATAAGTTACCCAGTGGCGGAGGCAGAAAGTGTTTTTGATGGGTGGCATCTAAAAATCTGCGGGCCAGAAAAATTCACATTTTCTCAAGATGAAATGACGTTATTCAATCTAATCGTATTACAATCGGCCGTCATTCAAATGGAAGGCTGCATTCTCCGGAGGTTGGGTATGCAGGCTGCATACGTCATTAAGCCTGGTTTATTTCAGTTAAATAAGCATTAAATTTGCAAGTCATAAGCATATTAAAACGATTTACGATTAACTATTTAAGCATTAAGCATTTATTTAGCTAAACGCTCGTGGCTTACCTAAGCACTGGTTCTGAAACATAAAGAACCCAGAAACAAAAAAATTCAACACTGCTTTATTGAAAATCAACTTAAACAGTCAAGTCGGGCCGTCGAGCCACCAGTAGCAAGTTAACTTTAGTGTTACCGGTGTAGAACGTTTTTATTTAGGAGTCTTTACCGCAGTTCTTACTTCGTTCAGGCGAATCTGCTACTCAGTGCACTCCAACCTACCGCGTTCTCTTCAAACCCGCCTCTTCTGCTCTAGATAACAGCAGCGATGGGTGGTCGGAAAGCAAGACATTACCGTAATAAACCATATATTGCCAAAAAGCGCAATTTGTTTTCTTTAGGAGCAGTTCTAATTTTTTGATAGCTCAAATGGTTGAAGAGTTACGGTTTGAATTAAAAAACAATGTATATTCATGGATCTGATTGGGTGGGCAAGCTGTCAATTCACTCATAGATCCACCCCTGGCTGAACGCTGATCCTGATAGAGTGCGAAAAATTTAATAAACAGTAATTAAAATAACATCAAGATAATATCCCAGCGGTTTTCATTTTAATGGCTTTCACAATTAACTGGTATGATTTGACGGTTTGATGGTCTCTATATGAACACTATACATTTGGCATTGTGACTTTGGTTAACATGTTTGTCATTTCTGAGGACAGCGCTAAAAGCAGCAGACCACAAGTGCAACGAGCGGACAGCCTGTTGTAGGCTGCAACTTTTACATTCACATTCCTTTTGATTTTGCAATCTACACTGACAAGCATGCACAAAAAAAGGGGAACAATTATCTTACAAAATAAAATACTTTAAGTACCTGCTATTTTGGTATTGTGAGCATATGATTTTTAAAAATATGCTTTGTTTCTAAAATTATGAGTGGAACATTTTATGCATGTTTATTTGACCTCAAAACCTGGGAACCACTGTTCTAGAGCATGTTTGATTTCAGTTACCCAAAGTGTTAATTAATGCATTAACTAACAAACATGTATTAATTAATGTGTAGGTAAGGTGGCTATAATTCATGCATGAATTCATATGACTCATGACATAGTTATGGTTAGTTATTGATGAATACATGACTTAACTTATCATTAGTTCATATTAAAATAATTATTAATTTATGTATTAGTACATGATTATTCATGTACTGTTATTGTAAAGTGTTACCATAATATTAAGCAGTTAATAGGTAAAATTTCAGTTGTCTTATTACTCTATACATTTTAATCTCTTGAAAAGCACCCCCACTCTAGCCCAAACCATGAAAAGACCTACTTTTACTTAAAGGGTTGTTTTTATTTAGAGTATCAAAATTATTTTAAGTTAACAATTAAAAAAAAGTTAGAGAGGCTGAAGTACATTGGAATAAAAAAAAATTGCATAACATCTTTACTAAACAAACGTAATGATAAATATGTGTGTGAAACCTAGAAATGCAATGAGGCCAAGGCCACAAGTTTAAAGAAGTTATGTTTCACGTTTGAGGTCAATAGGCCCAAAAATGTTTTTGTAAGACTAGTGCCTTTCTAAGTGCCAGTCAGCCCCAAAATAAAGTCTGTGTTTACATGCATACCATTCGTTCTTATTATTATTTATCCTTATGTTAGCATATAAAATGCAGTTTCCACACTCAGGAAATAAAAAGTCACACAAAGATCGTTGGATTTGTTATCTAATTGGCTACACGTTCGTTCTATCATTATTTTCCATGAAATCATTGGAGGAACGAGCGAGTCAAATGATATCATGATTTCTGACAGTGCTGTTTGGATATTATGTATTATACTCCTGCCTACTTTTAAAACAAAGTTTGAACGCGGGTTTACGTGTTTACTAGAACCTAAAGTGTAATCTCATAAACAGTGTTATGGCGTAAATAGTCCTCAGATTGTATATTATATTGTATTACAAGACGTTCATGCGAAATCTGATGTAAACAAAAGACTATATATCTATATTTCATGGATTATATGCATTTGTGGACAAAAATGGTCATTGGATGTATTCTATTAGACAGTTTTTATTGGTTATTCACACATCTGAAACAGACTGGATTCGACTCGCAATCATTGTATCAACACAAAGGTAAGAAGTTCCGTTTATATTTTGCATGTTGTCACCTTCTGCATGTTGACTTCTGTCACCAAATACTACATTTATGATGCTAGAGCATCTGTATCTCAAAACAGAGACCATACACCGATGCCAAATCCATAGACCTTTTAAACGATGTATAGTAATGTTAATATTATTAATGTTTGTAGACAGTAGGCTTAGGCTCTATAGATATTGTTAGCAGCGTAAAAAAAACCTGACGTCATCACGCCCATGAATTAGTGCGCGTCGAGAGGTTGAAAGTATTTGGAGTGCACAAGACACAATATAATTTGCGATACATTCAAAATTATGTATGATAATTGCTCAATTGCAGAGTTTTTGCAAAAAAAAAAAAAATTCAGTGGTAAAAGGCCAACAGGATGGCCATTAAAACAGATACTTGATAACAAAACTGGATGGAAACTTGGCTACAGACAGACAGCAAGCATCTCAGAAAAGTTGTGCACGAGAGCAGCTGAGTGATTCATATTCATTACCTGTGAACATTTCTAAAATGTGTTGTTTTTTGCAGGAGATCGCCTGACAGAGTTTCTTGAGGTAGAGGGTTGTTGGTTTTCATTTTCTGAATCATCTAGAGACCACAACAGTACATCTTTAAATCACATGTCAACACTGTCTGTTGTTAAAATAATAAATAAACGCAAAACGCAATAAAATGAACAACTGATCTACTGACTACTTACCAGTTTCTGTGACGCGACGCTTGCGACCGACAGAGTTTCTCGAGGTAGAGCGTGGTTGGTTTTCATTTTCTGAATCATCTAGAGACCACAACAGTACATCTTTAAATCACATGTCAACACTGTCTGTTGTTAAAATAATAAATAAACGCTAAAACAGAATAACATGAACAACTGACTACTTACCAGTTTCTGTGACGTCACGCTTGCCACCGACAGAGTTTCTCGAGGTAGAGCGTGGTCGGTTTTCATTTTCTGAAACATCTAGAGACCACAACAGTACATCTTTAAATCACATGTCAACACTGTCTGTTGTTAAAATAATAAATAAACGCAATAAAATGAACAACTGATCTACTGATTACTTACCAGTTTCTGTGACGCGACGCTTGCGACCGACAGAGTTTCTCGAGGTAGAGCGTGGTTGGTTTTCATTTTCTGAAACATCTAGAGACCACAACAGTACATCTTTAAATCACATGTCAACACTGTCTGTTGTTAAAATAATAAATAAACGCAAAAACGCAATAAAATGAACAACTGATCTACTGACTACTTACCAGTTTCTGTGACGTCACGCTTGCCACCGACAGAGTTTCTCGAGGTAGAGCGTGGTTGGTTTTCATTTTCTGAATCATCTAGAGACCACAACAGTACATCTTTAAATCACATGTCAACACTGTCTGTTGTTAAAATAATAAATAAACGCAATAAAATGAACAACTGATCTACTGACTACTTACCAGTTTCTGTGACGCGACGCTTGCGACCGACAGAGTTTCTCGAGGTAGAGCGTGGTTGGTTTTCATTTTCTGAAACATCTAGAGACCACAACAGTACATCTTTAAATCACATGTCAACACTGTCTGTTGTTAAAATAATAAATAACGCAAAAACAGAATAACATGAACAACTGACTACTTACCAGTTTCTGTGACGCGATCCTTGCGACCGACAGAGTTTCTCGAGGTAGAGGGTTGTTTGTTTTCATTTTCTGAAGCATCTAGAGACCACAACAGTAATCTTTAAATCACATGTTAACACTGGTTGTTTAGAAGCAGAACTGGTTTCCTTCTCCATATTGTTTGATTCCTGTTCTTTGTTTATTTTCCTAGTATGCAAGTAAATGGTTCCCCAGAACTGTTTGATTACAAATCGTCTTCTTTTGTGTTCAACTGAGCATAGAAACTCATGAAGGTTTGTGACAACTCGAGGTTGAATAAATGACAAGAATTTTCATTTTTGGGTGAATATGACTTGAGCAATATGTTTTAGTCCATGACACTATGGTTGTCGATTGCTCCTTTTAGCAACCTTTCCATTATCACCTCTAAGCTAACCAATATATATCTTTGGTACTGACCTTTTTCTATTGCTTGGCATTCATGCTCTTGCAGGCATCTGGAAGCAGGGCATGTGTCATTTTCAGGCTCTTTAAAGCAGACAATAAAGAAAGTCATAAAAACAAAACCACAAATATCTAATAAATTTAATATAATCAGCGTAGTGTGAAAATCCAAATCTATTTTACTCACCTTCTGTACTAAATCTAATCTCCTCCAGGGATTTTCCATTATAGCAATCAGAACCTTTCTCCAAGGACAAAAGCAACTTGCTTACTTTTGCAAGTTGAATCGTGTTTTCAGACAGTCTGTAGTACTCACGGTGCACTCTTATATCATGCCCTAGAAATTTGGCTAATTGGTCAAGTTCATTGTTCTTTAAATTCATGACCTGACTGAGTGTTGCAATTTGTTTTCTTAGTTTTGTTGACGTAAGGCTCCTTGGGTCTTTTGCACCACATGCTTTTGAAAATTTCCTCAGACAGTCTGATCCGCGGATGTGCGTTAAAGCCCCTAGTCTTGCAAAAACGTAAGGATTGGCTTCTTGGATGCCTACTTTGCTCCTGTTTTTATTAAGCAGGTCCATGGATTCAACCATGTCTTTCGTCAGCAGGACAGGCACTTTCTTGCCTCTTTTCCCTCTGATTTCTAATCGAATAAGCTCATTGCACAACTCCCGTTCTAATTTAGTTAGAGATCTGACCACATCTTCGTTTGGAGGCTTCACGCTTCGACTTACATATGATGTAAGGAGCAATTTGGATGCCTCACCTTCACGTCTCCTATTAAAAAGAATAATTTGACAGAGTAAAGTCTCAGCCAAGATTTTCCATTCAGCGCCATGCATATTCTCTTTGAGTTTTTCTTTTGAGATCTGCTCCACACTTTTAAGATGCTTTTGTAAAGCCACAACATCTTCCATAAGAGGGATGGTGTCACCCTTGTTCCATTTGCTCTGCTGCAAGGTGTTGAGGGCCTCTTTAGATGAATGAATGGTTTCTTTTGTTGTCTTTCGATTGGTCTTTTCAACTTCCGACTCTTCTGAATTAAAATCATCCTCATCAGTAGACTCCTCGGCTGAAGGAACAAAGACTGAGCCCTCGCTCTCATCTAGATCACTTGAGTCCTTGTTGCCCTGGTTGGATTGCTCCTGTTAACGAAAGCAATTTAGACATTCACAAACATGCTTTTTAGGTAAGATCACTATGGTTAAAAATATACATTGTTTAAAAAATTATAAAATCGCTCTTAGTTTATATGACAAAACACTATCAACTCAAAGAAGAATGAAATACAGTCATGTAAGTCTTGATGAGGAGCCAGGCGTGAGTATTTAACAAGCATTGACAAACAAAGACTGCGCGTGTGCATCACGTTTAAATGCTTTGTCTGTAGCGGGAGACGCACACGTGAAATCTTGAGGAGTCAGGCACGAGTATTTAACAAGCATTGAGAGACAAAGACTGCGCGTGTGCGTCATGTTTAAATGCTTTGTCTGTAGTGGGAGACGCACGCGTGAAATCTTGAGGAGCCAGGCACGAGTAATTCACAAGCATTGAAAGACAAAGACTGCGCGTGCATCACGTTTAAATGCTTTGTAGTGGGAGACGCACGCGTGAAACCTTGAGGAGCCAGGCACGAGTATTTAACAAGCATCGAGAGACAAAGACTGCACGTGTGCGTCATGTTTAAATGCTTTGTCTGTAGTGGGAGACGTACGCGTGAAATCTTGAGGAGTCAGGCACGAGTATTTAACAAGCATTGAGAGACAAAGACTGTGCATGCATCACGTTTAAATGCTTTGTCTGTAGTGGGAGACGCACGCGTGAAATCTTGAGGAGCCAGGCACGAGTAATTCACAAGCATTGAAAGACAAAGACTGCGCGTGCATCACGTTTAAATGCTTTGTAGTGGGAGACGCACGCGTGAAACCTTGAGGAGCCAGGCACGAGTATTTAACAAGCATCGAGAGACAAAGACTGCACGTGTGTGTCATGTTTAAATGCTTTGTCTGTAGTGGGAGACACACGCGTGAAATCTTGAGGAGCCAGGCACGAGTAATTCACAAGCATTGAGAGACAAAGACTGTGCATGCGTCACGTTTAAATGCTTTGTAGTGGGAGACGCACGCGTGAAATCTTGAGGAGCCAGGCACGAGTAATTCACAAGCATTGAAAGACAAAGACTGCGCGTGCATCACGTTTAAATGCTTTGTAGTGGGAGACGCACGCGTGAAACCTTGAGGAGCCAGGCACGGGTATTTAACAAGCATCGAGAGACAAAGACTGCGCTTGTGCGTCATGTTTACATGCTTTGTCTGTAGTGGGAGACGCACGCGTGAAATCTTGAGGAGTCAGGCACGAGTATTTAACAAGCATTGAGAGACAAAGACTGTGCATGCATCACGTTTAAATGCTTTGTCTGTAGTGGGAGACGCACACGTGAAATCTTGAGGAGCCAGGCACGAGTATTTAACAAGCATCGAGAGACAAAGACTGCGCGTGTGCGTCACGTTTAAATGCTTTGTCTGTAGTGGGAGACGCACGCGTGAAATCTTGAGGAGTCAGGCACGAGTATTTAACAAGCATTGAGAGACAAAGACTGCGCGTGTGCGTCACGTTTAAATGCTTTGTCTGTAGTGGGAGACGCACGCGTGAAATCTTGAGGAGCCAGGCACGAGTATTTAACAAGCATTGAGAGACAAAGACTGCGCGTGTGCGTCACGTTTAAATGCTTTGTCTGTAGTGGGAGACGCACGCGTGAAATCTTGAGGAGTCAGGCACGAGTATTTAACAAGCATTGAGAGACAAAGACTGCGCTTGTGCGTCACGTTTAAATGCTTTGTCTGTAGTGGGAGACGCACGCGTGAAATCTTGAGGAGTCAGGCACGAGTATTTAACAAGCATTGAGAGACAAAGACTGCGCTTGTGCGTCATGTTTACATGCTTTGTCTGTAGTGGGAGACGCACGCGTGAAATCTTGAGGAGTCAGGCACGAGTATTTAACAAGCATTGAGAGACAAAGACTGTGCATGCATCACGTTTAAATGCTTTGTCTGTAGTGGGAGACGCACGCGTGAAATCTTGAGGAGCCAGGCACGAGTATTTAACAAGCATCGAGAGACAAAGACTGCGCGTGTGCGTCACGTTTAAATGCTTTGTCTGTAGTGGGAGACGCACGCGTGAAATCTTGAGGAGTCAGGCACGAGTATTTAACAAGCATTGAGAGACAAAGACTGCGCGTGTGCGTCACGTTTAAATGCTTTGTCTGTAGTGGGAGACGCACGCGTGAAATCTTGAGGAGCCAGGCACGAGTATTTAACAAGCATCGAGAGACAAAGACTGCGCATGTGCGTCACGTTTAAATGCTTTGTCTGTAGTGGGAGACGCACGCGTGAAATCTTGAGGAGTCAGGCACGAGTATTTAACAAGCATTGAGAGACAAAGACTGCGCTTGTGCGTCATGTTTACATGCTTTGTCTGTAGTGGGAGACGCACGCGTGAAATCTTGAGGAGTCAGGCACGAGTATTTAACAAGCATTGAGAGACAAAGACTGTGCATGCATCACGTTTAAATGCTTTGTCTGTAGTGGGAGACGCACGCGTGAAATCTTGAGGAGCCAGGCACGAGTATTTAACAAGCATCGAGAGACAAAGACTGCGCGTGTGCGTCACGTTTAAATGCTTTGTCTGTAGTGGGAGACGCACGCGTGAAATCTTGAGGAGTCAGGCACGAGTATTTAACAAGCATTGAGAGACAAAGACTGCGCGTGTGCGTCACGTTTAAATGCTTTGTCTGTAGTGGGAGACGCACGCGTGAAATCTTGAGGAGCCAGGCACGAGTATTTAACAAGCATCGAGAGACAAAGACTGCGCATGTGCGTCACGTTTAAATGCTTTGTCTGTAGTGGGAGACGCACGCGTGAAATCTTGAGGAGTCAGGCACGAGTATTTAACAAGCATTGAGAGACAAAGACTGTGCATGCATCACGTTTAAATGCTTTGTCTGTAGTGGGAGACGCACGCGTGAAATCTTGAGGAGCCAGGCACGAGTATTTAACAAGCATTGAGAGACAAAGACTGCGTGTGTGCGTCACGTTTAAATGCTTTGTCTGTAGTGGGAGACGCACGCGTGAAATCTTGAGGAGTCAGGCACGAGTATTTAACAAGCATCGGGAGACAAAGACTGCGCGTGTGCGTCACGTTTAAATGCTTTGTCTGTAGTGGGAGACGCACGCGTGAAATCTTGAGGAGCCAGGCACGAGTATTTAACAAGCATTGAGAGACAAAGACTGCGCGTGTGCGTCACGTTTAAATGCTTTGTCTGTAGTGGGAGACACACACGTGAAATCTTGAGGAGTCAGGCACGAGTATTTAACAAGCATCGAGAGACAAAGACTGCGCATGTGCGTCATGTTTAAATGCTTTGTCTGTAGTGGGAGACGCACGCGTGAAATCTTGAGGAGTCAGGCACGAGTATTTAACAAGCATTGAGAGACAAAGACTGTGCATGCATCACGTTTAAATGCTTTGTCTGTAGTGGGAGACGCACGCGTGAAATCTTGAGGAGTCAGGCACGAGTATTTAACAAGCATCGAGAGACAAAGACTGCGCGTGTGCGTCATGTTTAAATGCTTTGTCTGTAGTGGGAGACGCACGCGTGAAATCTTGAGGAGTCAGGCACGAGTATTTAACAAGCATCGGGAGACAAAGACTGCGCGTGTGCGTCACGTTTAAATGCTTTGTCTGTAGTGGGAGACGCACGCGTGAAATCTTGAGGAGCCAGGCACGAGTATTTAACAAGCATTGAGAGACAAAGACTGCGCGTGTGCGTCACGTTTAAATGCTTTGTCTGTAGTGGGAGACGCACGCGTGAAATCTTGAGGAGTCAGGCACGAGTATTTAACAAGCATCGAGAGACAAAGACTGCGCGTGTGCGTCACGTTTAAATGCTTTGTCTGTAGTGGGAGACACACACGTGAAATCTTGAGGAGTCAGGCACGAGTATTTAACAAGCATCGAGAGACAAAGACTGCGCATGTGCGTCATGTTTAAATGCTTTGTCTGTAGTGGGAGACGCACGCGTGAAATCTTGAGGAGTCAGGCACGAGTATTTAACAAGCATTGAGAGACAAAGACTGTGCATGCATCACGTTTAAATGCTTTGTCTGTAGTGGGAGACGCACGCGTGAAATCTTGAGGAGTCAGGCACGAGTATTTAACAAGCATCGAGAGACAAAGACTGCGCGTGTGCGTCATGTTTAAATGCTTTGTCTGTAGTGGGAGACGCACGCGTGAAATCTTGAGGAGTCAGGCACGAGTATTTAACAAGCATCGGGAGACAAAGACTGCGCATGTGCGTCATGTTTAAATGCTTTGTCTGTAGTGGGAGACGCACGCGTGAAATCTTGAGGAGTCAGGCACGAGTATTTAACAAGCATCGAGAGACAAAGACTGCGCGTGTGCGTCATGTTTAAATGCTTTGTCTGTAGTGGGAGACGCACGCGTGAAATCTTGAGGAGTCAGGCACGATTATTTAACAAGCATTGAGAGACAAAGACTGCGCGTGTGCGTCACGTTTAAATGCTTTGTCTGTAGTGGGAGACGCACGCGTGAAATCTTGAGGAGCCAGGCACGAGTATTTAACAAGCATCGGGAGACAAAGACTGCGCATGCATCACGTTTAAATGCTTTGTCTGTAGTGAGAGACGCACACGTGAAATCTTGAGGAGCCAGGCGTGAGTATTTAACAAGCATTGAGAGACAAAGACTGCGCGAGTGCGTCACGTTTAAATGCTTTGTCTGTAGTGGGAGACGCACGCGTAAATCTTGAGGAGCCAGGCACGAGTAATTCACAAGCATTGAGAGAAAAAGGGTTGCGCACAGGCATCTAGTTTAAACGTCTCGTCTGTTTAGGAGAAGCGCGGAGTATGGCGCTCAATCAATTCTCATACTGCAGCCATGCACGATTTATTAATCGCACCATTTCAGATCGCGATTGCACTTTTTTCCGATTAACCGCCCAGCACTAGTGAAAATATATTTTGCTGTTTGTGAATGTATAATTAATAATGTGCAATAAACAAGACATCCAATGACCTGTTAAAAAATATATTATGAACAAAAACACATTTAACTATCACTTACCTCTATACAAACTTCCTGGACAAAATCAGGTGTGTCGTTTTGTCCATCTTGGTCATCTTCATCCCTTTTCTGTCCATCCTGGTCCTCATCATCTCTTTTCTGTCCTTCTTGGTGTGAAGTTTTCATCTATAATCAGTATTTGTTAAGTTAACTTACAGGTAATAAAAAACTAGCCATCACAAAAAACTAAAATGTTGTTTTTGAAATGACTTAAAGCATTAAAAGTTCTCTTCATCACAAGTGGTGTATGATTATTTATTTCATATTCTTGTACAGTTTGTTTTTATGCACCTTGTTAAGTGGTAAAGTTGTGCCAGATTCCATCTCATTAGTAAAAACAACTATAATAAAAACACCTAGATCAGAGGCAGATATTTACTCCTAATTACCACTAACCACTTATTTACTACTAACGTTACTGGAACTTCTAAATAGTTTATTACAGTACTTTATAACTTACTATAAGTGTGAAGCAGGGTGTTAAACATGATGCAGCCTGCACAGAGTGTTTTTGTAAGCTACCCTCCCCCACACGAGGCAGAGCGCTGGGGGAGGGGAGCTTATTAAAAAAACTCTCTGTCTATCTTTAGTCATTAAACAACACATATATGTTAATGTTAAATAAATCGACAGTTTATATTTAATGTTTTATATTTAACGTCGTGTATACACATATAAATATAAAATTATACAGTATACCGATTAAAAATACTTTTTAAGAAGAGGACAAATTTGGCAGTCAGCCTTTATTATATTCTACATTAAAATGCGGAAGGTTAACAAGTTGTTAAAGCGTAAATTAAACAATAACAAAGCCCAATTAACAATTTAGCGTACTACAAAATATACATTTCTTAATTACAGTGGGAAATATTTGGATTATTCATATATATGCATTATAAAGACTGCAATAAACTATGAAGTTTATTACAGTATTGTATAACTTACTATAAGTGTGAAGTGAAGCGGGTGTTAAACACGATGCAGCCTGCACAGAGTGTTTTTGTAAGCTACCCTCCCCCACACGAGGCAGAGCGCTGGGGGAGGGGAGCTTATTAAAAAAACTCTCCGTCTATCTTTAGTCATCAAACAACACATACATGTTAATGTTAAATAAATCCACAGTTTATATTTAATGATTTATATTTAACGCCATGTATACAAATATAAATATAAAATTATACAGTATACCGATTAAAAATACTTTTTAAGAAGGGGACAAATTTGGCAGTCAGCCTTTACTATATTCTACATTAAAATGTGTAAGATTAACAATTTGTAAAGCGTAATTTAAACAATAACTAAGCCCAATCAACAATTTAGCATACTTCAAAATATACATTTCTTAATTACAGTGGTAAATATTTGGGTTATTCATATATATATGCATCATAAAGACTGCAATATATAAACTATGTAGTTTATTACAGTACTGTAACTTACTATAAGTGTGAAGCGATAACGTTACACAATGCAGCCTGCACAAGCAAGCTACCTTCCCCCACACGAGGCAGAGCGCTGGGGGAGGGGAGCTTATTAAAAAAAAAAACTCTCCGTCTATCTTTAGTCATCAAACAACACGGATGCTAATGTTAAATAAATCGACAGTTATAGTTAATATTTTACAACAGTACTTACTTCTTCCTTTAAAATGCTTCTCTGGTGTCTCTCTTCACAGATTCTGTGGTGTTCCCGCAGTCGTGCCAGTCTCCGAATAAATCGCTCCGACATGTTCTACGTATCACTGTCACGTGCAGAACACGAGCTCGATTAATTTACTCCACGTGAATTAATGCTGGCGCCAAAAGCATAAAACCCACAAAAACCATAAAACCCACAAAAAGTATACAACCCACACCGATTAGCATTGAAAATCATGGAACTTGGATTTCATTTGTCTAAAATATTTAGGAAATAAATACAGTTTCTTTTAAAGATATGTACTTTTCATTGGCCTACCAATCACCAAAAGTCACCAAGCCAACCAATCAAAACACTAAGCTTTTCTCTTTCAGCCAATAATAAATCGGCTGCAGTACACGTCCTTATCCTTTAGAGGGAGCTCATGAGAATAAAGGAAACACAGCCTCGTCATGATCTGATATTGAAATAAGGACATTTGAGAAATTTGCATAGCACAATGCCCCACCCCCTCATGGGGACTATATTGAGCAAAATAAAGCGAGGACCACGATTTTGTCCTCACTTTACCAAAAGGTCCTCACTTAAAAGGTGTTTTGTCACATTTTGGTCCTCACTAACATAGCAAAACAAACACACACACACACACACACACACACACACACACACACACACACACACACACACACACACACATTCTGGTTTCCATGTTTTGTGGGGACATTCCATAGACGTAATGCATTTTATACCATACAAACTGTATATTCTATTCCCCTTACCTGCCCCATTCCCTAACCCCAACCATCACAAAAACCTTTCTTGTACCTTAGATTTTCAATACACATCATTATGTTTGATTTATAAGCTTGTTTCCTCATGGGGACATCAAAATGTCCCCACAAGGTTACAAAAACACTGGTATTCCTATCTTTGTGGGGACAAATGGTCCCCACAACGTGATAATTACCAGGTACACACACACACACACACACACACACACACACACACACACAATACAGTAATATTTATACTCTATTAAATCAGTAAACTACATTATTGACTACTTTCTTGATTCTGTTAAAGCTGTGAATAAACTTAGAAAATCTCCACACATGGACATCCAGTTCATAACATATCTCCATTGATTATCAATACAGGAGCAGAGGGTGCAAGTTTAGTCGCTACACATCACAGATCAGCATATCTATATTTCCAGTCTTCTTAATATGCTCATCTCACTGCTTTGCAAGTTGTTCATCCCTCTGAAACAAAGACACACAGAAACACACACTGGTTTCCATGTTTTGTGGGGACATTCCATAATGGTTTTTATACTGCACAAACTGTATATTCTATTCCCTTCCCCTAACCATCACATAAAAATTTCTACTACCTTAGATTTTCAAGAAACATAATTCTGTTTGATTTATAAGCTTGTTTCCTCATGGGGACCTCAAAATGTCCCCACACGATCAAAAATGTACTGGTTTTTCTATTTTTTATTGGGACATTTGGTCCCCACAACATGATAATTACCAGGTACACACACACCCTCACTTTATAGCTACAATAAACTTTATAACTTGTAAATTGATAAAACCGTAATATGATGCACTTACTTTTTCACTTTTACTTTTTCTCATTTACTTTTCTCTTTAAAAGTTATATGATTACGTTTTTTTATATACTTTGTGTTGAGAGAGGGAGAGAGAGAGAGAGAGAGAGAGAGAGAGAGAGAAACATGTTTTAATAACTTTTCCAATAACGTAGGACATTTTAAAGACTTTGAATAATAATCTGTGAATAGGAATTAATCCTTTTTTTTGTATAATTATACAACAACACAGTCAAACGATAAAAGCTAGAGGCAGTGTCTCTATACTGTATCTCACATTCAAGAGTAACATTATAGCTTTAAATGTGCACTATAGCTTGAATAAAAACAGGTGAACTCCAGCTAGGCAGAAGATTTACTGACTAATGTTGTAACTGTCTGTTCAAGTCTCGGGTTTAACCCACCCAACAACAAAATCTGTTTAGCTCTGTTATACCAGTAATGGTACACTATAAGATGTTCTGCTAAAAAGTAACTTTTGTTATTGGACCAGCACTTAAAAATCAAATGAATACTACTGGGATTTGCCTTTTTTTTCTTTCCTTATGTCAGAAGAGTTTCTGCCTAAAGTTTGTCTTTATTTTGTGTTCATTGCATGTTTTCAGAACTACACCTGCACAGAACAAGGCATTATGAAAAACAAAGTTTATAATGGTTATGAAGTTGTACCTGTAATATTTAATTCTTCCTCAGATTGATCAGCTTCAGTTAGTATTGTATTCATTTATTTTACTCTCTAAATTTCCTTTTTTAAATAGCCGCTGATCACCTGACTCGACCCAGCCCTTGAGAACAAAGTGAAAGTATAAACATTAAGGTGAACATAAACGTAGGTCCGCTGATATCTTACAGTCATGAGCGTCCACCTGAAGAAAGAAAACTATTTTTGCAGTAATTTATAGCTGGTTGTTTTGTTTAATTGTAACTATTTAAAAATGTATTTGCTCAACTGTGTTTTAATGTCAATACTGCTGAGGATCGCTGATGGTAAGTCTTTATCATGTAAGAGAAAATTACAGCAGCCTTTATCGTAAATTCTAAGGGCTTATATCTAGGCTTTATTGGGATAGCTTCAGTTCTTTGTTTTATATATATATATATATATATATATATATATATATATATATATATATATATATATATATATATATATATATATATATATATATCTTATAGAAACTTGTTTTGTACATGTCAAATTGAACAGTCTAGTGTTTAACTATTTCATGACTGTTTATTAATGGTTTAGGGATCACAGTGAAGGGTTCCTCGGGTCCTCTGGTTGTTCCTCTGGGAGGTTCAGTGGTTCTGCCCTGTTCTGTTGATTCACTCTTACCACTGGAGGATCTGGAGGTGGAATGGAGAAGATCAGACTCACAGACTCTCATTCATCTGTATCAAGATGAAGATATCAGACCACAGGCTCAACATCAGGATTATCATGATAGAGCTCATTTCTTCACTGAAGACATTAAACATGGAAACTTCTCCCTACTGTTGAACAATCTGACAGCTGAAGATGAGGGACAATACACATGTAAAGTTCAAACTGGACAAGAGTCTGGAGAAACTCTGGTGGAAATTAAACATGTTGGTGGGTAAAAACTTGGTAGATGAATGTGTAGAATTTTCACAACAATACTGTAATTTTATCTCAGTATATTTTAATCTGTTCCTACAGAGCGTTTGATAGTGTCAGGGTCAAGTCTCTCCATTTCTGCATCTGTGGGTGATGACGTCACTCTGAACTGCTCAATGGACTCTCACATCAAACCTGAAGAGATTGAAGAGGTTTCATGGAGGAAGAGAGATAAAGATGAAGACATTCTGGTTCTGCTCTATCAAAACAATGAAACTCAATCAGGATCATCAGATGAGCGATACAGAGACAGAGTTGAGTTCTTCACTGATGAAATCCACAGAGGAAACTTCTCTCTCAGACTGAAGAGAGTCACAACTGAAGATAAAGGAGTTTACATCTGTCAAGCGTTTACTGGACGACTTTCAGCAAACACAACTGTTAAACTGGATATAATGGGTGAGTCGATTAAAAGAAAACTACACAATCATTGGCTTGAACTAATACAAGCTTAAAGTAGTTATTTAGTTATATTCAGTTTTACACAAAGTTTGTTTTATTTATTTCATTGTCAGATATCGCAAAGCATCACTGTAGTCATTTATTGTGTGTGTTTGTGCATGTATTTGCAACATATATGTGATCAAAACAAAAATATGCTGTCCTTGCCAACACCTATATACACTAGATAAAATAGACATAAGTATTGGGATACCCCTTTTATAAAGGTGTTTAGGGGTGACACCGTGTTGTCTCAGCAAGAAGTTCCCTGGTCCAAGGCCTGGCTGGGTCAGGAGGTCTTTCTGTGTAAAGTTTACATGTTCTCCCTATGTCAGCATGGGTTCCCCTTTTGTCACTGAAGTGACACTAGGGGTTTGACCTTGGGAGACCAATCGCTCTGATTCTCAATGTAAAGGACCAATGAAAATTGGTGAATGAAATACGAATGGAATTTACATATCGTGACTCCGCACAGAGATTTGAGTATAAACACAAAGCACTGAGCTGACGGTGAGAGTGGCCCCCTCCTTGGTCAAATTTCTTCTGTGTACAGACACGATATATTCTGTCCTGCACCCCTCCACTCTCACTTATGCATCACATGGCAGAGACTTTCTCTCCTCTTGTGATGTTGAGGCTGGAGGGTGGTTCCATAGCCCATCGGTTCGGTGCCCTTCACTGGAAGAGCCTGTCCGCAGTCAACATAGAGCGTGGGTTTTTAACCTGTACTTCGTGATGGCTAAAAAGAGGGGTTTGTGACTGTTCCTTGGTTTGCATATTCTCAACAGAGCTTTTCTAGGCTCATGTTCAGAATGCTCTTACAAAAATACATTTTAATGTATTCTATACCAGGGCTGGTCTGTTGCATTAGACCTGAAGGACACATACTTCATTCTCCCTGGACACAGATCTGTCCTGCAGTCTGTTTTCGAGGGGGGCTTACTGGTCTAAAAATGTACTCAAGTAAAAGTAAAAAAGTAAGTCATTTTTACTTTACTCAGAGTAAAAATTACTTTTTTTTCCGAGCAGTGAGGTGAAGGATTCTAGTATAGTTCAAAAACAACAAGAGAATATAAATCACAAACTAGTTGTTTTTAATTAAAGGAACACCTTTACAATTAAAGTGCAATAACAAAAAGATAATAAAAAGTTTTTTTTGTAACTACGAAACATTTATGGAATTGTTTAATGATTTTCACAGATGAGTTATGCACTTTTGTAAATACAATCACTATAGTAAGGTTGTAAATTATGTATTACTGGTAACATTTTATTTTCATTTTAGGTGTTTGACATGACAATTTCATAACTTTTTTGCTAAGTGAATGTTATTCAAAGTATTCAAAAGGAAGTAATTTAATGTATATTTGACCTTGTTTTACTCTGTTTCTATACTACTCTGAGTTGTTATGACTATTGGGCAACAATATATCAAGTGTCTAGTTTCAAACAAGACCAGAATTATGAATATACACAACATCTCGTTCCCTCCATCAGGGAACGGAAGTTACAGTCGTAACCAAGACATTTTACTCTGGATACTACAGTATATGGCTTCCTTTCACAGTCCAAAAACTATACACACATTAATATATACAGTACACACACTGAGGGAAGGGCATTTGACATCTCAAATTCACCTAAACTGCATTTTTAACCTGGCAATTAACCAGTTTTAACCAGTATTCATTCGCCATGAATATAGCCTTTGATGCTGAAAGTGTGTTAAGTAAGGGATAATGTACAGGCAGCAGGTTGTAATAAGAGAACATGCAACATATAATCAGGGACTCTTTATACTATAAATGAATAAGTAAGTTATTTAGATTGTGATATACATTGGAGCCAGTATGAAAGAAACAGAATTACACATAACTAACTTGCTATTAATCCCTCCACCATTTCAGTTTTCTCCTTAGCAGAAACCGCTTTTGCTTTACATATTTCACACACATCTCGCTCTTTCTCTTTCTTCCGTCTAAGCCCTACAGTTTTTATTAACCTCAAAGACATTAGGAGGTATACACATGCACGCACACACAGCTTCCATTGCCCTGCTCTATAGCAATGACATACCATGTAACAACACGCACATAATGTCCAATCCAAAAAGCAGAGCTTTGCAGATATCAATGTATCAAGCAGGCTATCAAACTATTTCATGTTACGTTAGCAGGCTTCTTCACAGGAAAAAAAACTTTATCGCGAAGGAGAAACCTACAAAACGGTTTTAAACGAGCCAATTCTGAAACGAAATTTGTACTTATTAAACACTTTGATGAAGATCCCCTTGCAAACGGGTACCTTCTCCGGATAACATGACATTAATTTGGATGTATTAACGCGCCACCCGAGTGACGAACCTTCTTTTTTTGTTGTTTTTTGTTATTTTCTTTGTCCAGTCAGTGTTTTCAACCTCAGGTGTACGTAGGTCTCGCTGGCTCATCAAGGCCATCAAAAGTGTTACACCTTTTAAAGCACTCATTTTGAGGAATGAATGGACATAAACAAACATCTGTTCAGAGCGCCGCCATTGGATTGCATAGAACGCTCAAATTCTGATTGGTCGAGAGGATAAATCGTGTTTAGGCTAAAAATAGGCTCCGGTGCTTATCCCGTTTTGGAAAAGAACGGCATCTTGTACCTACATTTTAACAAGAAAATGTAGTGATTTGGCATGAAACGTTCATGGAGCAGTGAATACGTTCAGTACACAGCCAAATGACATGATAAACTCATTTTTTTTAAATGGCGTTTATTGCGTTTTGGAAAAGAGCTCTTTATATGTTATTAAAAGACATATTTATATACTGTACCTGTCAAAATGATTGCAGAATCCAGGTTACCATGTGTTTTTAGTTTTAGGTGGATGTTATCTCGGAATAACAAACCTTGGAATGTTGCAACTGACCAATCAGAATCAAGCATTTTAGAGTACCATGTGATAAGAATAAATAATTTATCATTAATTTTTATATTCCAGTTATTCCAATCAAATATTAATGCTATACCTTACAATACCATTTTAAATAATTTTGTTTCCATCTTTGTTACAACAGTTTTGGAAATAATTTTTCTGTTCTAATATGACCCCTGTGTACAAATAATTTATGGGTTTGGAAGATAAACTTGGCTCAGAGCCCGTAAGTCATACCAGAGGTGTTCAGATGGGTTCAGGTCTGTGCTTTATGCAGACCAGTTATCTTCTTCCAGACTGAATCAATCATTTCTTTTTTAACCTTGCTTTGTACATAGGGACATTGTCATGTTGGAATAGAAAAGGTGCTGTGCCCAAACCTTAGCTATAAAATTAGAAGCACACCATTCTCTAGAATATAATTATATGCTATGGCATTAAGATTTGTGCTTACTGAAATGACTAAAGTAGTCAAACTTGCTCATTTGATGTGGGCACCAACTTTTGGCCAAATAGTTTATTCCTTATTCCTGTAGGCCGTCCCACTTTCCTTTTTCCTTGTGGGTTCCAGTCTAGTGCTTGCCTTGTGACGTTATCTATTGGTTTGCGAAGTGTGTGTCCTATCCACCTCCATTTTCTTTCCTTGATGTCCCTACCGACTACATTCTGGTTAGTTCTGCTCCATAGGTCTGTATTGGAAATCTTCTCAGGCCATCTGATGTTGAGGATGTGGCGCAAGCACTTATTGACAAATGTCTGTATCTTGTTGGTGACGGTGTTTGTAACCCGCCATGTTTCAGACCCATAGAGGAGGACTGCTTTCACGTTGGTGTTAAAGATGTGGACTTTGTTGTGCTGGGATGAGGCCTTGGAGTTCCAGATGGGCCGCAGGATATTGAACGCTACTCTTGCTTTGCTTATCCGACTCTTGACATCTTCATCTGCTCCGCCATCAATGCTGACCACGCTTCCTAAGTACACAAAGCGATCGGTACACAAAGCCAGGGCTTCTCCCTGCAGTTGCAGTGGCTGATGTAATCGATTGTTCATCCGCATCACCATTGTTTTCTTGATGTTGATTTTCAGGCCAGTCTTCTCTGCCTCCTTCGCTAGCCGCGTTAGCTTGGACTGTGCATGCAGCTGTCTGTGGGACAGGAGGCCGATGTCGTCCGCAAAATCCAAGTCCTCTAGATGTTTGGTAAAGGTCCACTGGATGCCGGTGTTGCTGCCCTCTGTAGTTCTTCTCATGATCCAATCTATGACGATCAGAAAAATTGTCGGTGAGAGCATACAACCTTGTCTCACTCCTGTCTTTACTGCGAAGGGGTCTGTCAACTTCCCATTATGGATAATCTGGCAAGATGAGTCCTCATAAAGCTGCTGAATGATGTTTATGAGCTTTTGCGGGATTCCGTAGTGCTGCATCAACTTCCAGATAGTCTCCCTGTCGACACTGTCAAACGCTTTCTCAAAGTCAATGAAAGTCATGTACAAAGGAGTCTGCCATTCGATGGATTGCTCAATAATAATACGCAAAGTGACGATATGGTCTATACATGAACAATCTTGTCTAAATCCTGCTTGTTCTACTCTCAGCCTCTTATCTAGAGCTTCCTTCAGTCTCTCTAGGATGATTCTGGTCAGCACCTTACTGGGGGGGATGGACAGCAGCATGATTCCTCGCCAGTTGCAGCACTGGGAAAGATCACCTTTCTTGGGGAGCTTTACCAAGTACCCAAGCTTCCAGTCGGCCGGCACTAGCTCCTGTTCCCATATCTTCACCAGGAGGGGGTGCAACATTTCTGCTGCTGCCACCGCATCTGTCTTTAAGGCTTCTGGGGGGATGCCGTCAGCGCCTGGTGCCTTGCCGTTCTTCAGGGACTTGATGGCTTTGATGGTCTCTCCCTTAGTTGGTGGATTTATGTTGATAGAGAGGGGTTCTTCTGTTGGTGGTATTTCAGGAACTATTTGCGGTGGTGGTCTATTGAGAATTTCTTCAAAATGTTCCTTCCATCTTTTTCTTTGCCCCTCATCACTTGTGATGGTTCTCCCATGCTTGTCTTTGACTGACTTGCTCGGGTTGAAGCTCTTCCCTGACAAAGCCCGGGTAATCTCGTATACTCTCCTCATGTTGTTTTGCTTTACTGCTCTTTCTGCCTCTTCTGTCAAGTTGTGTACAAATTTTCTTTTGTTTATAATGTAGGCAAAAACTAAACATGAACTTAATAAAGAAATTACTAAGGAACAACTGATTTTTTATTCAGTTTGTTCAGTATTTGGTGGTAGATTACTTAGTCGAATTACTGGGTGTAATGGCACTAAAACAAAAGCATAAGTTTGTTGGTCTCAGAATTTGTGTATAGATGATTCTGCACAAAACTGTAATATTGTTTGTGTGTTACAGGTTTTGCTGGTTTGCACATAATAGTGTCGATTCTTTGTATTACTGCATGTGGATCTGCAGTTATAATCTACTCTCTCATCTACTGCAGACCAATAAATAAAGGTATGTTTTTTATTAGAATATTCTTGTAATCAATGTTCATGTGGAGATTGGGTTAGGATTTGATGCAGGATTTAAGCTTTTGTCCTCGTAAGCCAATCGCTGCATCCTAAATCACATACCATTTACTTAATTGAATCTGTAAATACTTAATCTCATAATAAGTATGTTCCATATAGTATGTGTGTATTATGAATGAAACCCATACATACTACATTCACCATGTTGTCATTGTCATGTGACCTACCAGTGTCAGTTGCGTTGCGACATTAACAAATCCTCTCCAATGGCCTCATATATATATATATATATATATATATATATATATATATATATATATATATATATATATTTGAAGTTTATAAATGAAAAAGGACAAAAGTGTGACAAATAAATCATCACACAGCAATTGTGTTTATTTTTCAAAACATTTTCTCTATGACTAATAAAAGGAAATTAACATATTAAAATTACTTTGCAATGTTTTTAAATATATTTTAGTTTATTTTTGCTTTAATTCAAGTTTAATTGAAGTTTACAGAGGGCAGAGTTCTGTGTTTTCTGGCAACACAATTTGATACTCAGACATTTGTAAGTATATACAACGTTATCTTGTACGTAAATTGTACATAGGTGCTTCATGGTACCATTTTCAGTTTCACAAAATGTTTTTTGTGGTGAAATTGTTTCTTCAGACTATAAAAATCTATGAGAGAAACAGTTCTTTAAAGAACAAAAATGGTTATTCTATGGAATTCCTGTGAAGAACCAAGCACCTTTATTTTGAAGAGTGTATTTAACAACATACACGGACCATTTGAGGTTTCTATACGATAGAAAGTAGTTTTGTGTATAAAAAGTATAATTGGCTTAGTAATGTATACAGTACCTGCTTAATTTTCACATCAGAGGATTTTGTTTATTTTTTTTTTTTTTTTTTTTGAGTGATTTGCACAATACTACTCAGAAATAAGTCCTCATTTGTGTGTATTTGTGAGAAGTTTGTATGAGAGAGGTCAAGAAACTAGAAGAAAGGATACAGTTTGTGCAAATAACATTTCCATATCCATTGAGCGAGCCCCTGTTGTGTTTGCTAGCACATCACCGAAAAATAGAAGCTAAACCACCTTAGTCCAATGATGCATCCAAATTTCAAAACTAAATCAATTGAAATACAACATTAATAATTATTTACTTTGTGTTTTTTTGTTAGCCACAGTTTTTCACCTTCAAATGCTGCTGGTTTTCTGTCCAAATCTCATCATGTTCTTTGCTTTTATCTTCTGGGGTCTTTCTGAAGGTCAGTGTTTATCATTAAATCACTCAATATATAGACCCCTTCAATGTTTGTAAACATTGAACGCCTAGGTTGGGTGCGCGCGCAGCATGGGGTTAGAAAAATGGCGTGGCTAATAAAAACTGATCATACAATACAGGCTTTCTAATTTAATCTAACAGGGCTGATAAATGATGACTTGCCTAAAATGAAGTGAGCACTACAAACACAAGCCTCTTTGATCGTTGCATTGTCCCAGTCTGCACGTTTAATTGCTTGCAACCACATATGTAGCCTATTTTTTTATGGATGAGATCCTGCAGGAATCCTGAAAAACTTAACTGCAGAGCTGGTGCAATTTTCACAGCTCACGACGCAACAAGTAGGTGACAATACTCTTTGGATTCAACAATACGCAACTCAACTTGATATAATGACTTTTCTGACCCCGACATGCACAGTGCGAACCGCAAATTTTCCTGTGACGTGAACCGTGAAGGGGTCTATTTATTTAACATTTACTTACATTATTAGACTTACATTTAATCTTTTTAAAGAAATCAATTAATATTTGTTTCTTGAACATATAAAATACATTGCTAAAATGTATCATGTACAGATCCCCTAAGGTGACATTAAAGTAAAAAAAAATTCTGATTTTTTTAAGTTTAGTTTCACGTGCTCACATGAAACTATTGCGTTTTGTTTCACGTGCTCACTTGAAACTTTCTTGTGCGCACGTGAAAGCGAAAGTTTCATGTGCGCACGCGATAGTTTCACGTGTGCACGCGAAACTAAACTTTATTTAATTTTTGCTCCATGTCCCCTTATGGGCTTCGTAATCATGGAGATGGGGCCAGTAAAATGCTAAATGTCCACACTAAACCTAAAGCTCCACATTTAATATAATCAACTCATCATAATATTGGATTATTTCTAATTAAGTCTAAATCTTTATTTCCAGTGTGTTTTACTTATTTGGCATTTATGATCCTTATTTTTTGTCCTGCATCCAACATGGTTTTTGATTTGTACATCTACTTCGTAAAATGGTTCTCAGATGATTCTTCTGTTTATTCATGAATAAATTGTCATATTTAATGTTTTGTGGTTTTAGGATCTGTGAATGAGACGATCTTCTGCTGTGCTCTTTATATTCTCAGACCTCTCATGTTGCTCTTCGCTGCTCCATATATAAATGAGTTTACAGGTATCATTCACTTCTAATGATTGACAGTTCAGTATAAAAGATCAGAATATTAATCAGAACTTTTCGATTTTTTGACCTCAAATAAATTCTGCGTCATTGATTTTTTTCATGAAATTTCCAAAACAATGGTCAGTGATTAAGTGGCACTTTCAATTCTGTGTTTTTAACTGTAATTGTGTGATATCATAATCTTTTCTTTTCTTTTTTCATAGGCAACAATAAATGGTGGCTAGAGACTTTGAGTTATAGAACAGAATATATTGTTTTTTCAACCGTTTTTTGTTCAGGTAAATAAATGTCACTCACCAGACATCAGAAACTGTGAAACATTAACTGTTGAGTAAAACTGTCAGGGACAGAAGACAATGAAGACAGTATTCAAACAGAAAAACAGTTTATTGAGAGTATTGTGGAGTGTAGTAAATGAGGAAACAAGAAACGTAGATGCGTTGAGTCAGCTTTACCATCCACTTCAATACTACTATCACACAGTACAGCGAGTGATATCAAAACAACAACACACAACCGAAAACCGGAACTCGTCATTATCTACCACCCCTTCCTTAAAGGTACAGTCCCTTGGTGAATGTCTCTTCAGTCTTAATTGTAGGTCGCTACACAGGCCCCCCCAGAATTCACCCATAATGACCGAACAGGTACCCCAAATAGAACATATGACACTATGCATTATAACAAAATAGAACTGTCCAGCACATAACAGTCCCTCAAACAAATTCAACGTACAGGGGGGCGGACTGGGCGGCCATACCGGCTGCGCTTAACAGCAGAGGGGCCAAGGGCAAAGGGCGGGGCAGGAACAGGGTTAGGGGCAGGGGTGGAGGCTGCCGCAGGTGGGCGCCCACGCCGGGGGGGCAGGGCCAGTTGAAGCGGTTCGCCAATATCCACATGAGCAGGTTTGAGACGGTCAATAGCCACCCGCTCAGGCCTGCCCCCCATATCCACAACAAAGTTCTTAGACCCCCCCACCAGGACACGAAAAGGCCCATCGTATGGGGGCTGCAGCGGGGTCCGATGGCCATCATGGCGGATGAACACATACTTGGATGACGGTAAATCCTTGGGCACGTAGGACCGGGGAAGGCCATGGTGAGACGTCGGAATAGGGACAAAAGCGTCTGCAATGTTCCGAGACGCAACACGGTGTGAAGCCGCCGACCACGGGGCCGTGGCATCTGGAAGAAACTCCCCCGGAACTCGCAAAGGCTGGCCGTATACCAGCTCGGCCGATGAGGCTTGAAGATCTTCCTTGGGGGCGGAGCGAAGGGCCAGCATGACCCATGGGAGGCGGTCAGCCCAGTCACCGCTCTTAAGGCTGGCCCTGAGCGCGGCCTTCATGTCACGATGAAACCGCTCGCACAGTCCGTTGCTCTGTGGGTTATAGGCTGTGGTACGGTGGACCTTTACCCCCAGGACCTCGGCGACTGCCGACCAAAGCTCCGATGTGAACTGCGGACCCCGGTCCGAGGAGAGGTCTGACGGTGTGGCGAAACGGGCCACCCAAGCCATAATGAATGCACGGGCCACTTCCGCTGATGTAGTGGAGGACAGGGGAACCACTTCTGGCCACCTGGTGGTCCTGTCCACCATGGTGAGGAGGTAGGTGTAACCACGGGAGGGGGGAAGTGGGCCCACCAGGTCAACATTCACATGATCAAAACGTCTCGCTGGTACTTTGAAGGGTGCCAAAGGAGCCTTGGTATGCCGAGTCACCTTCGCACGCTGGCACGCGACACAGGCCGCAGCCCAGGCCCTGACGTCCCTCCGCAGGCCCGGCCAGACAAACTTTGCCCCCACCAGCTTGGTAGAGGCCTTCACCCCCGGGTGGGAAAGGCCATGGATGGCATCAAAAACCTTATGCCTCCAGCCAGCAGGTACCATGGGGCGAGGTTGGCCAGTGGAGACGTCGCAGAGGAGTGTAGCGTTGGCCGTGTCAAACATCACATCTTCCATGAGCAGCGCTGTCGGGGCCGTCCTGTAGGCTTGCACCTCAGAGTCAGCGGTTTGATCCACAGCCATAGCCGCATAGTCGAGGCCCAAGTGGACGGAACTAGGCCTGTCGCGATAACAAATTTTGCTAGGCGATAAATTGTCTCATAATTTATTGCGATAGGCGATAGTATTGTTGTTCCGGGACCATTATAATAATTCAGGTACACCTTTTCAAAGATCTATAAACTTTTATTTTTTTATACAATATGTAATACTGGAACTGGAAGACATTTTAAATATCCACAAGAAATGAACAAAATAACCAAAAATAATAAATAATATGGACTTTCAGTCTCTGTTAACAAAAACTGCACTAGAATAGAAACCAAACACAATCAAAAACAATAAATAAAATGGAAATTAAAAACCACACTGTGGTCCTTACACAACCAAAACAATGAATAAAACAGATGTAAACAAAATTGTACTTCAAAAATATTTAACATTAGGCTCAGACATAAAGAGTGATACATTCTTAACTGGTAAACCTGTCAGTTAGGACCTTTGTAAACAAAAAGTGCAGAAGACATGAAGCAGATGCCTTTTCAAAGATCAATAAACTTTAATTTCTAAACAATGTGTAATACTAAAAAAATAAAATAAAATGGAAATTAAAAACCGCACTGTGGTCCATACACAACCAAAACAATGAATAAAACAGATCAAAAAATATTTAACACTAGGCTCAAACATAAAGAGTGATACATTCCTTAACTGGTAAACCTTCCCGTTAAGACCTTTGTAAACAAAAAGTGCAAAACACATGAAGCAGATGCCTCAACAGGTCATATGCAAAAAGAATACTGAGAAAGAGAGAGAGTGTTTATGGCAGATTCCGAGCAAGAAATACCAACATGTTGACTTTGTGTGGCTTAAGGCAGGATCTCTCAGGAGTAGCAATGTTGCCAGCTGTGCTAAACATTCTCTCTGAGCTGGTGCTTGTTGCACAAATACACATGTATTTTTGAGCCAACTTGGCCATCAAAGGATATCTTTTTTGATTGTCATGCCACCACATCAAGGGATCACAAGATGCATCAAGTGCATCTTCTTGTAGGAACTTTGTCAGCTCTGCATCCGCCTGAACTCTTTTTGGAAGTGCAGCCGCCACAGTCTGATTTGTGAGATGAGCTCTTCTGTTTTGAAGAAGGTCACTCAGCCTCTTCTTCTTAGTGGGTACGGCAGGAGTAGGTTCATACTCGTTTTCTCCAGCGGCTTTGCTGCAGCTTTCACCACTGGTACCATCATCTCCACTTTCTTCTGGTCCTAAGTCCAGTAGCTCTTGCACAAGCTGATGTTTGACATCATCCAATGCATCTGCCTCCCCCATGCTGCCGCGATACCTTGGATCCAAGATTGTGGCCTTTCTCAGGAGGAGTTGGATTGCCGGTGAGCTGTATTTTTCAGTCAGTACCCTGCACATGTTTTGTTTAATACTGGCTGTCAGTGCAGTGTCATCAGGGCCTGGAGAGAGAAGGTCATCTTTAATAAGTTCCAGCACAGGCTTAACTGAGGACACTGTGACATATCTTTCCCCTGAGAGAATGTCTGTGAAGTCAGCCAGTGGTTTCATTGCTGCGTTGATGGACTCCAACACAGAAACATCCTGCCAGGTGGGGTTGAGGTGGCCATGTTTTCGGTCTTCAACCAGCACACGTCTTATGGCGGGGAGTTGCTCCAGCACCCTCTCTACCATCTTCTGCTTAGTGCCCCATCGTGTAACAACATCCTGTAAATGATAATATTGTTCTTGTTCGTTAGTTAGTCTATATCAACATTCTTAAACAAATACTAAATTTTTTACATTTCCATTATTTATCATTATTAATTTGTATGTTACATTGTTTATATGCCAGTGCATACTTAAAGACTAGATACCTACAGGTTATTCTACAGGTCTACAGGCTACTATAAAATAAAAAGCTCTTGGTACTTACAAGGTAGTAAACAAAGTGTTAGGAATATCTGGTCTGTCTATCCATGTAATTTTTAAAGATGTTAAAAATGATTTCTTAAAGATTTACAGACAAACATTTTTAATCATTACCTGATACCTAATATATTATATGACAGACAGATATAACTGTTAATTTACAGCACTACTAATAATTAGTAAACATTATTAATTATAATTTACTATATAAAATACTGTTTGCTAACAGTTAAATGACAATTAATTAACTATCAATTTACCATCTATTAATGATGGTTATAATAAAGTGTTACCAAACTTTTTAAATATTTTGTCTTTCAAATTAAACTAATCAATGAATTAAACATCACTCACCAATATTAGACTGTGTTGGGGGAGATTAGCCTCACTCTGTGCCTTCCTCAAGTCTCCCCTCTTAAGCCAGCTCAGGTTAAATGTATTGACCAAACTTTTACAGAGTCCTATGGCACGCGCTGTCTGATCTCTGTTGCTGTCCAGACCATGGGACACAGCGAGATGGAGGTTGTGGCCAAAGCAATTGAGCCATGGCCAGCCAAGATTCCTTATTGCAGCAACAATGTTAGCACCATTGTCTGTAGTGATGCAGACTAGTTTGTGCTCATCCAGTCCCCAGTCTGCTAAAGCAGACTTTAGGTTTTCTCCAAGGGTGTCAGCTGTGTGATTATCTGGAACATATCTGGTCTCTAAACACTTGGAGTGCAGGGTCCAGTCAGCAGTTATGTAATGTATAGTCAAGCTCATATAGGGGGTCATGTTTGAACTTGACCACATATCCGTAGTGGCAGAGTAAAATTGGATGTCTTTGATCTCATTTAGTATGTCGTCTTTCACGCTATTGTACAGTTGTGGAATTGCCGTTTGTGACACGTGTGTTCTCCCAGGCAGTTCGTACTGGCTGTCAAATGTTTGCAGCATTCGTCGAAATGACGGCTTTTCGACGATATTAAAGGGCATCATCTCTTTAGCAATGAAGCGAACTACACTGTCTGTGAGTGCACACCATTTTGCACTGTCTTGTTTGTACTTTGTTTGTCGACTAAACGCCCCAGTGATTGTGCACTGTCGGGATGAAGACGACGGTCCATCTCTAACTTTAGCAGTTGTTTTTCCCAGCTGGGAAAACTGCACCGGATGATTGTGTTTTAGGTGCATGTGCATGTTTGTTGTGTTGCCTCTTTTCAGTGCTATGGTTTTACCACAAATGCGACATACCGACTCGTTCACGTTTAATGGTTCACCTCGTCATTGGGTTTAAATCCGAAGTACTCCCACACTGCAGCTGTAGCGTTTGGTTTTGAAACTAAATCCATCTTTTTCTCCAACTCTCGTCTCAACTAGTGTTTTCTCCTGCTACACTCCGGCGCTCGCGCTCCGTATGCCTACTTTGTGATAGGCTACGCCAGGAGCCCCCCTCCCCACACAGACAATGCGACTGACAAATGACTGAAAAGGGTTCACTCCTCGTCACTCGTTGCACAGGAGTGTTCATCCAGTCTCTTTGGTAAAAAGAGAGACGAGGAAAACAAACAAGAATGCAAATGTAAATTATCGCGGGCGGAAAAAATGATCGAGCTAATTTTATTTATCGTGCGATTAATTGCTTTATCGTTTATCGCGACAGGCCTAGACGGAACAAGCACCTGCCCGGGAAAGGCAGTCAGCGACGAAATTGTCTTTACCAGCCACGTGTTGAATGTCAGTGGTAAACTCTGAGATGGCCGAGAGCTGACGCTGCTGTCGACCAGACCATGGCTCCGAAGACTTGGCCATAGCAAACGTCAGCGGCTTGTGGTCAACTAAAGCCGTGAACCGCCGGCCCTCCAACAGGAAACGGAAATGACGGGTGGCGAGGAAAAGACCCAGGAGCTCCCTGTCGAAGGTGCTGTACTTTCTCTCATTGTCCCGGAGCTTCCTGCTGAAAAATGCCAGCGGCTGCCAGGCTCCACTCACCCACTGCTCACACACAGCCCCCACGGCGTAATCAGAGGCATCCGTAGTAAGAGCAATTGGGGCGGTCGGAGACGGGTGCGCCAGCAGAGCAGCGTTGGCCAGCGCAGCTTTAGCACCATCGAACGCATCAGTCATCTCTGAGGACCAATCCAACATGTCTGCCGGTCTCCTACCCCGCAAGGCGTGGTACAATGGACGCATGAGCTGTGCGGCACGGGGAAGGAAACGGTTGTAGAAATTTACCATGCCCAGGAACTCCTGCAGGGACTTCACTGTGCGTGGGCGTGGAAAACTGGCGACAGCCTCCACCTTGGCAGGGAGAGGAACTGCCCCCTGCGGGGTGACGTGGTGGCCAAGGAAAGTGATAGACGACCGGCCAAACTCGCACTTGGCCGGGTTGATAATGAGGCCATGCTCACTGAGCCGGCCGAACAGCTGCCGAAGATGCATCAGATGGTTGTCTGCGGATGCACTGGCCACGAGAATGTCATCCAAGTAAACAAATATAAATGGCATATCTCGCAGCACCGAGTCCATGAGCCGCTGAAACGTCTGTGCAGCCCCCTTGAGGCCGAAAGGCATCCGTAGGAATTCGAAAAGGCCAAAGGGTGTGATGACTGCTGTCTTGGGGACATCCTGCGGGTGGACAGGCACCTGGTGGTAACCGCGCACCAGGTCCACCTTTGAGAAAATGGTGGCGCCGGCTAGATGGGCGGAGAAGTCCTGTATGTGCGGCACTGGGTACCGGTCGGGTGTGGTGGCATCGTTCAGGCGACGGAAATCTCCACAGGGACGCCAACCGCCATCAGCCTTGGTCACCATGTGCAGGGGGGAAGCCCACGGGCTGTTGGAGCGGCGCACAATGCAGAGGCGCTCCATGGTGGCAAACTCCTCCCTGGCGATGGCCAGCTTGGCAGAGTCGAGGCGCCGGGCTCGTGCGTAGACTGGGGGGCCCACCGTGGTGATGTAGTGCTCCACGCCATGCTTAGCCACCGCCGATGAAAACGTGGGCGTGGTGATGTCAGGGAACTCAGCGAGCAGGCGATGATACATGTCCCCGTTGGCCAGTGTGTTCGACAGACAAAGCGCCCCTGTCCCTCCCAGTGTGCAGGGGTACGAAGCAAAAGAGAGGGCGTCGATCAGGCGGCAGTTTGTAACGTCCACCAACAGTCTATACGCACAGAGAAAATCCGCCCCCAGGAGCGGCGTGGACACAGCGGCCATGACAAAGTCCCAGCTGAAACGGCGCCCACCGAAACACATTTCCACATGTCTTGTGCCATAGGTACGAATGGGTGTGCCGTTGGCAGCGTCCATCGGGGGGCCATGCCCATCAGCTATGGTGTCCACAGGCATCGCCGGCAGGATGCTGCGCTGAGCCCCCAAATCGACCAGCAGCCGCCGGCCGGACAAGGTGTCAGTGATGAATAACAGCTTGCAGTCACGGCCAGCGCTCATAGCTGCTAATGAGCGCCGGCCTTGGCTTTTCCCTGGGCTACAAAACTGCAAGGCTGACGACACTGCTTAGCTTTGGCCCCAAACCTGGAATGGTAATAACACCACCCGTCCTCACGGTGTCGGCGGGCCGTCACCGCAGCTGCAGTGTCTGGGTCGTCCTCCGACGGTGGAACAGACGTGCGCTGGGCGGGCAGCAGTGCATGGACAAACTGCTGCCGGTTGGCGAGGTAAATCCTGTCTGCCTCCACAGCCAGCGCTCGGTAGTCTTTGGAGGAAGTGAGGGGGGAACTAGCCAGTGCAGTGCGCACGGGTGATGGAAGCTGCCGCAGGAAAATGTGGGCGAAAAGGAACGAGGGATCCGCCCCACCCAGCACCGCCAGCATCCGCTCCATTAACTCAGATGGCTTGCTTTCGCCCAGGCCGTTCAGGGACAGCAGGCGGTCTGCCTTCTCTAGTTCCGAAAGTTCAAACAGGCTCAACAGGAATGCTTTCAGTGCGTCGTACTTGCTGCAGCTGGCGGAGCCTCTAACAGCGCCATAGCTCTAGCCGTCGTCGAGGCATCTAAGGCTGCTACCACATGGAAATACTTGGTAACGTCTTGTGTTATTCCTCTCAGCTGGAACTGTGCCTCGATGTGCTGAAACCACGGCCGTGGATTGTGCTGCCAAAAGTCCGGTAACTTAATGGTGGCTGCGTAGATAGCGCCGACATTAGCCGCGCCGCTAGCAGCAGCCGGCGCCGCAGCGTTTTCACCACCGTCGTTGTGTGACATAATTCAATAGTGTTCAACTAGCGTCGGGGTCACCAATGTGGCGTGTAGTAAATGAGGAAACAAGAAACGGAGATGCGTTGAGTCAGCTTTACTATCCACTTCAATACTACTATCACACAGTACAGCGAGTGATATCAAAACAACAACACACAACCGAAAACCGGAACTCGTCATTATCTACCACCCTTTCCTTAAAGGTACAGTCCCTTGGTGAATGTCTCTTCAGTCTTAATTGTAGGTCGCTACAGTATGGTAAATAGCAAATGTGAAAGTCCAGGTTTCCACAGGCACAACAACACACTCCAGAGCCAACTGATGTAAACAGAAAATGCCAGTATATTCCAAACACTGACAAAGACGATGATAGAATAAAGAGAGAGTCAAGTTAGTCCACACTGTTCACAAACGCTAACAGCATTGACGAGACCGGATGGTGAACATGTGCCTGTGAGAGTCTTTTATAGCAGGTGGTGATGAGGTGTGCCAGGTGCAGGTAATCAAAGTCAGGTGATTGTGATCAGGTGTAGTGAGTGTGGGGAGAACCTGGCTAATCCATGACAGTACCCCTCCCTGAGGGTCCGCTCCTGAGGACCGCTAAGACCTTTGGTTCTGGGTGCGGGCTTCTTAGGGTGGGCAGTATGGAACTCACACAGAAGCACTGGGTTGTTTTATCTGTTCTCAAATGTTGTTTTATTTGTTTGTTTGTCAGAATATACATACTATACACATTACAGGACAGATCACATTTTACAACACTCTTACAAAATTCACCATGATTTACTGTTTAAAAAAATATATTTTAATTTGCTGATTAAAAAAACTTTATAAAAAAACAATAAATGTTGAATGAACATCTTCAAAAAATGTGGTAGTCACAAATTAAATAAACATCTGAATGACTTCACTGTAAGATGTCACATATACAACAGAAAGGTCAGGATCAAAATCAAACAAAACAATCCTGACACTGGCACTGCAATTACTGAACTATAATGCTGTAAATAAAACACACTGTATCTTATATAAGTGAAAATTGTGCAGAAATTCATGTGATATGTATTTATGTTTTGTCTGTACTTTATGTTTGGTAGTTAATGTTGTTTTATCTCTTTCAGTCCTTTATCATTCATCCTGGGGAAAAGGTTTGAGTTTTGCTGGATTTGAAGGTGTTATGATGATAATCCTCTTTGGAATAGTTCTACTGTTTTGCCTTGTCTTCATTATTTACTGTGAGTGTTTCTCTTTAAATCTCTTTGATCAAAAAAATAGTACAAAAAGTTTCCATTAGGCAAGGCAAATTTATTATAAAAACATACACAATATTTATTGCTTTAGGCCATGGGACTTCAACAAATGACATTTAATCACAAACATTAAAAATGTAAAACACAAAACATTACAACCAATGTTTTCTGTAAGATGTGCACCTGTGCAGCCGACTTTGCTTATTAAAGTACAATTTTATCCTTCGGACAAAAACAAAATATCTGAAGACAAGGCAAGCACTCACTCAGGAAGCAGGAGTAGCGACAGAAAAAAGTTTATTTAGTAAACCTGGAGTAGACATTTACCTTTTCTATTTTTTATTGCTAAATACAATAACCTCTTGTTACGATGTATGTATGTGGAGAGGAAGAAGGCGGAAACCGGAACACATTTAACATTTTAATATTTAATATAAAACAAAAGTAAAAGCCATTAGCCCCTCACGGACGACTGCCGACCACAAACAAAACATCAACACATTACAATAAAACCATGTCCAGGCCTGGTCCTCTCTCGTTCTCCACTGTCGTCGTTCCTACATTTATACTTCCGGACTCCTCCGTGGGACACGAGACTGGTGTGCCTCACAGCTGAAACTCATTCACAATCGCATCACCGGCTCTCGCCCGCCCTGCTCGTCACACCTCTCTTTTGCCTTTGCAGTGAAATCATAGCTCTATACATCATTCATTTAAATCCATTTGATTCCCTTTATGCTCTTCCTTCGACCACTACTCACCCCTATGTCATCCAAGATATTTATGTCTTTCTTTGTTCAGTTCAGAAGAAATATATATTTTTTTTAAGAAAACATTCCAGGATTTTTCTCAATTTAATAGACTTCATTGGACCTCAACAGTTTACAGTTTAAATGCAATTAAAAATTGCAGTTTCAATGCAGCTTGAAAAGGGTCTAAATGATCCCAACAGAGGCTTAAGGGTCTTATCTAGCGAAACGATTTTTGGCAAGAACAAAAAGCAATTTTAAACTACAACTTCTCGTCTTGCACTAGTCATGCGAAGCTCCAGTGCGACCTTACGTATTGTGTCAAGATGTTGAAAGGTCACGCGTTACATATGTGAAACGCACACTTCTGGACTTTAATAAGAATCATTCCACATACAACAACATCTGAACGTCTTTCTCCACACTTGTAAACACTGGAGGGGTAGTTTCGCATACGTCATGCATGACCTTTCGACATCATGACGGACTAGGGTCACGCTGTCATGTCACACGGCTAGTGCAAGACGAGAATTTGTGGTGTAAAAGTGCATTTTTTAATTTTCTTGCCAAAAAAAGGTTCGCTAGATAAGACCCTTATGCGTCGTTTGGGATTGCTTCGAGCCCTTTGAAGCTGTGTTGAAATTGCAATTTTAAACTGCATTAAAACTGTTAACTGTTGGGGTCCAATAAAGTCTATCAAATTGAGAAAACACCTGGAATGTTTTCCTAAAAAAAACTCAATTTCTTCTCGACTGAACAAAGAAAGGGGTCTAGTAAGACATTTTATTCATGTCTCTAACAGATGCTTTAATAATATTCATGTCTGTATTAATTACCTTGAAAAACATACATTTGGGCAATTTGTTTAATCCTGTTTTGAATAGGTTTGTAATGATGATGTTATTACTGATTTATTTTTTAAATGCTTACTCTTATCACATGAGTCAATCAGTTCATAACACTTTCATCTTTAAGTCTGCAATGAATATCTTTATTCACATTATTTGAAAAATGATTTTATTTATTGTTGTGTTTTCTGATACAGCGTTGACTGAGATCTCTTGGAAAATAAGTGAAAGTATAAATAATATATTTAATGTCACGGCTGCTGTAATCCGTGATGTTCTGCCTTCAGTACAGTTCATCCTCCTGTACTATATGTTTGGATCAGCCGGAGGAGGTGAGTTCAGTTTTATATATGGATTCATAAATAATATATATATGTAATTTTATATAAATTGCAATATATTTTGAATAAAAGTGCATTATATATATTGTACAGTTCTCTCATCACTCCATATTTAACATATGGAATAGAAATCTGGGGGAATACTTATAAAGTTAGAACTACTCCAGTTTTTCTACTACAAAAAAAAAGGTTATCAGAATAATTACACATTCTTCATATAATACTCCAACGAATCCTTTGTTTATTCAGTTAAAAACATTAAAATTCTATGATTTGGTAGATTTGTATACAGCTAAACTTGTGTATAAGGCAAGACAACATACTCTCCCTCAGTCCTTGCAAGCTATGTTTAGCTTGAGAGACAGTATTTATGATCTAAGAGGGGCTTATATGTTTAATATACCATATTGTAGAACAAATTTAAGAAGAAATTGTCCATCAAATAAAGGTGTTCAGCTTTGGAATAGCTTCCAAGATGAGTTAAAAAAGGCCAGTTCATTAATACAATTTAAAATACTTTATAAAGGATTGGTATTGAAAAGATATATTGAATAGCGATGATAAAATTAATAGTGAAAATAATAACAATAATAACAATAATGCATGTACTTCTAAATATATAATGAAAATATTTTATTTCGCCATACTAGATAATGAAAATTACTGCTGCTTGTATGGAGTTAAGGGTGGGCTTAAGCTTTTGCTTCAGCCTACACCTTTTGGTCAATAAAAGTGTAATGGAAATTTTTATTTTTATTAATATTCTTTTTTTTCTTTTTGAATGATTTTGTATGTGTATATGCATAACTGTATGTATGTACGTATATGTTTTTATGTTTTCATGTGCAAAATGATGCAAATGGAATTTTTTTGTTGACCAAAAAATCTAATAAATAAAAAAAAATTCATGGTGTATGATTGCAGCATTCATGTTTAAAATCAAATCAGTAACACTTTACAATAAGGTTGTATTCAATGAACAATACTTCTACAGCATTTATTAATTTCAGTTAATGTTAAATTCTGCATTTACCAATACATTTATTAAATCAAGCGTTGTAACTGTTAACATTAATTAATGCACCATGAATAACTGTACTGACATTGATTAACATTAACAAGACTTTATACTTGTTGAGAAACTATACTATTCACTGTTTGTTCATGTTAGTTAATGCATTTACTAATGTTTACTAATACAAACTTATTGTAAAGTGTCACCATCAAATTAAATAAATAAGAAAAAATGGGAGCATGGATATAACAAGTTTAAATTTATGTCAATTGCTTTTGGTGAAACTCTTCAGGTATAACTTGGTATAAATTTGTATTGGGTACCAAAGACGTCACTTCCGTCATGCCTGCCGTCATATTTGTGTCCGTCTCGGCAGCGAACACAGCATATCTAATGCACTAAATGGTCACAGTTTTTAGTGTAATTAAGGATTTACCAGAGACAAATTACTGATTGTACAATGTGGAGTTAGTTGTTGGCTGCCAGTCAGTCCTTCCAGACCAAATGTCAAATTTTTGGGATCCTGCATTATTTGTCATATTATATATATATATATATATATATATATATATATATATATATATATATATATATATATATATATATATATATATATTTCCAGAAATTATGTCTCATATGCAAGGATCTGGTAAAGCAATGTCACCTTATTGTTTTGTAGTCCTTAAAATAAGTTGCTGGGACACAAAAGAAAGTCTGCTGTCCATAACATCTCAGTGGGAACAAACGTGCACAAATGCAGAACTGTGATCTTTCAGGTGACGGTCACATACGCTCATAATTAAGTCAAAATGTTCATTGGCGTATATAAATGTGTATAAAATGTTATGTGTTAAGTGAAAAAGTGGTTTATGATGTATGAATCCATTACTGTGAGCTTTTAAAGTGACAGCTGTATATGTTAATCAAAAAACAATCTGCTACTTAATGTTTTATTTATTTAATAATACATTTAATTTGTTTCGCTGTTATTTTATTATTATCACTTACGGTTTACTTGATTATTGAATTACTTGAGATTTGTTTACTATTCATTTAATATTAGGAAGGCATTTAAGTTATCCTTGGTCACTTCTGATTGAAGGCAATCCTTTATTCCAGCGATTTACAGTAACTTTAACTTTGGAATTTAATAAAATTGTAGTTCGGGGTTCCTTTGATGACTGTTGTTACAGCCAACATCACAACATATTCTGGGCAAATTGTAAACTTGTTGTGAACCTCCTGGGAGTGTTTTATCTGATCTTTATCTGGTAGTTGTGGCTGCTGTGACCATAGAGTAAAACAGAGCGCGCAGCTGTGACTGGACACAAAAATGGCGGCGACGACACACAGTGACGTCATGTGGTCCTACAACACAGTCTCACACCCATGGCGTCAATATTTGACGACACTTGACCATGCGTCAATATGTTGACGCGGAGGGTATACCTTTCGCGTCACTTTTTGACGAACTGGGGACTTCAATACTATTAGGTACGCGAAATTAAACAGTTGTCAACTGACATTGGGGTTAGGGATAGGTTTGGGTAGGGATGTCATTATGTAAATCTAACCCTAAACCGACGCGAAAATGGTAGAAAATGGTAAGAAAATAGGAAAGAGAATTTCGCGTACCTGATAGTATTGAAGTCCCCAGTTCGTCAAAAAGTGACGCGAAAGGTATACCCTCCGCGTCAACATATTGACGCATGGTCAAGTGTCGTCAAATATTGACGCCATGGGGTGAGACTGGGTTGGGTCCTATAATGACTGATGATAATTATGCCTGATGTCTTGAGGTTTTCCTTTAGAGAAACACCATAACACACATTATGCAGTGAGAATGATGTACTGCATTGTGTCATCTGTGACTGTCGGTCCATGTATCTCTTAATAAACTCTTGTTTTTAGGTTTCATCATTGTTGCAGTTTTACCTGTGATAACAACAGCGACCAATTACGACTGGAATCTTACATGTGGGGAAAGGATGAGATGTAAGTCTTTGAACTATCATCTGATCCCTGTTACAAATGCAGAAATGAATTATTACAATATGTAATGCATTAATCTTCATGCTTTTGTCAATATTGGTCATTTTCATCACTTTCTTATCTTAATGTGTTGTGTTGAATTAGAGTAGAAATATTTCCAGTTCTTCAGTAATTTCAGCATGATCATCTGTGTTCAGGTGTTGTAATTATTTATGACATGTTGCACTAATACTTTGTGTAACTAGTCCTACATGATCCCACAGACAATCTGTCTGGCATGGGACTCATGTGCTCTAGGTTATACTGTACAGCTTTCACATACTAGCTGGTCTCTGTTACATGTACAATAATTTCCTGATTGTTAACATTAGTTAATGCATTAGCTTACAAACTTACAATGAGCAATAAGTTACTATAAATAATATAAACATATTTTATAGAATTGATTAAGCTTTGTTAATGTAAGTTAATGTTCATACAGTTGTTCATGTTAATTCATTGTGCATTAACAGATGTTAGCATTCACAACTTTATTTTAAAAAAGTATTAGTAATCGTAAAAATTAAGATTAATAAATTGTGTATTCTGTATTGTTAGTTAATGTAGTAAACTAATGTTATTAAATGGACCCATGTTGTAAATTGTTTGCTATGTTTCTTGGTGAATGATGATCTTGATTTTAAAGAGTTTTTTGCCTTTGAATATCAAACTATTTGTTAAACATCTAAAAATCTTCCTCAGGTTCACTTCTGGTCAGGAGATCGGTGTGGTCTACAATGATGTTATTGCTGACTGCAGTAATGATGTATTTCTACTTCATGGTACTGGAAAATGAAAAAGGTATATTAAAAAACATATTTTGGAAATATTTTAAACATCACCAAATATTAAAAAGAAAGGTCCATTTTCAGCATACTTTAAAGTTTATTTGGATTTGACAAAATTATCTTTAAAGATCTGAAAGGTTTTAAACAAGGTTTTTCATGCTTGTTCAATGACCTTCAACGGTCCTTAAGACACCAACAGCTCATAGATGGTGAGAAAACTGACTCTGAAACGATGCTTAGGGTTCATCTGTGTGACCTTGTCATAGTCAGTCTGCAGGGACACATGAGGATAATATTGTGACAGAGCAAACGGAAATGTCAGTAATGTAAGAACTGACAGATCTGGTGCTGTCCATGAGGAGGAGATGCACTGCAAAACTCAACATGAGAAACTGACTGTTACTAGATTTTGATCCCCCTTTTGTGCTGACTTCGGGCCCTATTTTAACGATCTAAGCGCATTGTCTAAAGCGCACGGTCTAAATGGGAGTGTCCGATGCCACTTTTGCTGATTTAACGACTGGAAAAATGGTTTGTGCGCCGAGCGCACAGTCGAAAATGGTTGGTCCTATTCTCCTAATGAGTAATGGGTGTGTAAGAACCACCCAATTGGCCCAACGTCGAAGTCCAATGCGTGGTGAAGGGATCACGTGCTCTTTCCGTCCGTAGCGCTTCTAGAAGAATAATTCCATTTATTTAATTTGTTTCTTTGACCTCTGTGGTTAAATTATAATCTGACTCCAATTTATTAGTTACCAATGTTATTCTGATGCTGATCACAATTTATATAATTTATTATTATATTTTATTCTCTTAATTATTTAGAATGAATTACATTCACATAGAGAATATATTGTATCTCTGGAGGTGCTTAAGGCAGTTCCATACAGCTGGGTGTAGAGGCATTTCTCCTTCTTAACATAAGGTCAGAGGGTTATCCAAACACACTATAAAATATGAGGATCCATCTATATTGAGATTGAGTTATTATAACCTCCAACCTACAAAAGTGGGAATTAACTCCAGTCATATTTTCAGTCGAGGTAATTCCTAATCTACCCCCCTCCGGAATATTTACAAAACATAAAGAGACTTGACAAGCTTTAAAATGAATAAATGTTAACAATTTATTTTGCCAGGTAGGCTACACTTAAATCAATCATTTGGTTATTCAAATATCAAAACATTTACGAAAAGATCAGCATAAATCAATCAATTACAAATATATCAAAACATTTACTAAAAGATCAGCATAGGAAAATAAACATTACATATAAAATAAAATCATACCTGGCAACTCAAGACACACAGCAGTGCGGGAAGATCTGACTACAGAAAGCTTCCTTGAATTCCTTGCCACTATACTTTAAATACTGACCAGAACAAAGACATCGTAAAAAACTACAGTTTGTCCTGTGCCAAATGATCCTAAAGAACATCTGGTCAAAATAGCCAGAGGTGTCCTGGCAAAACCCCCACCTCTCAAAGAAATGCATCCTCTATCTAAACCCTTGAACCATCTTATTTTAGATATATAGAAATTAGACCTTTTTACTCATCGCACCATGACCTTTAAAATAATATTACACATGAATATGTATGTAAAACACAATCTTAGAACCCCATAATATGTATACATTACATTTCAGCAGATACTCAGTGATGTGAGCCAAAAGGCTAACAGTTCAAAAACCTTTGTGATGAATAGATGAAGACATCAAAGAGTTATATATATGAAGACCTCTTTCATCTACGGGTCCAATTTGGGTTAACAACACCCCCTGAGGTTTAATTGTTTTACAGTGTCTTTTCATAAATAAACTTAGTTTATCGGGTTAACAACACCACCTGAGGTTTAATTGTTTTACAGTGTCTCTTCCTGAATAAACTTAAAGTTGATGAATTATAATCCAGTACTACAGTCCTTCCCTGGCCCTTTTGGGGCAATCTCAGAATCGTCCCTAGGGGCCATTTACTGGTCATTCAAATCCTTGTGCGTTTTTAATTATTGTAACAGTCTCTGTATGGCGGGCACTTGTAGGGGACTTAGGGTGATAGCAGCATTGGCAGATGTCCGTAAAGAGCGAATTGTCGATCTGAAATACCAGCATTGAAGCAAAGAGAACATAAACACAAGTCCACTGCCAATCACACACCCACGAAACATCCAGTCCCACCAAGTGTATACATACTGTGCAGACCGAATAGATGAACTTGACAAAATTTTCGCTGTTCCTTTGGCCAGGTTTGTTTCTACCTGAGCCTGGTTGAGATGATACTCAGTCTGTTGAATCATCTGTTGCACCAAATTCATGGTGTCAGTCAATGACTGTGTGCTGTGTTCGTAGAATGTGTCCTCCCACCAGGGAGAGACATCGATGTCTAGTGGAATCCTTCCCAAGATATTTATCTGACCCATTGTAAAATCCTCTGTTACCTCAAGACAAAAGCTATGGTTTGCAGGACAGGTCAGACCTCCATAGGTGAAGGAATTCATCTCACTGACCACACACCACTGTGTGTGTGACACCTGTATTGCATCAGCATGCCCATGTAATGACTGAACACTGATGAGCTTAGTATCATTAGGAGAAAATGGTTGTAAAGTATTGCATGTACAAATCACATAACTTGCAGTTTCATGACAACAGGTGCGAGTAGTAAATAAGGTCCTATTTCCCTTTAAAGTCATATATCCTGTAAGATGGTCCCATTTAACAATCTGATTCTTCACTACTGTACCTATAGAGCGTATAGTAGTGGAATTAAAAAACACTTGTTCTGGGTGTATCAAAGGAAAATTGGCAAAGAATCCAATGCAACCAGTACATTCATTTCCAGTATATAACATTAATGTTGATAATAATTCTGAATACTTAATATCTTTCATCTTTTCAGATGTAACCCACCTATGTAAATCCAAAATTTCTATTAAATCCTTTAGAGCATGTCTAGGTGTTTTGAGAAGACGTAAGTCTAAAATTTCTTGTCTAGCTATAGTAAATAAATCTTGTGCATATGATCTGCAAGCTAAGTCACGTTCGATGGTACGGGTCTGATTGAACAATGAATTGCTGGTCAATAGAAGCGCCTGCGCTTCAGATCTAACAGCTTTAATAATTTTCTCATTACTATTGGTGAGATGCTGAAAACCAGTGGCCACCTGGTTCGCCAACCATGCTGAAAATTGTGATTGTCCAGTTATTTTATACGTGTTGGCAAGTGAATTAGCTGAGCCAAAAAGACCTGCTACATTTCCAAGCAGGTCTCGTTTAGAACGTACAGTTGGAATCTGGACTGCAAGTCTACTTTTGTAATCAGAGATTAAATCATCGATTCGTGACTGTAGCCATGCGTATGTTTTATCATCAGCACTACAATGTTTCACATAAGCAGATAAAATATTAGAAATATTATATGTTACGTGAGTCATTACCAAATTAACATCATGTAGCAAAGTCTTGTTAATATTTCCCTTAATAAAACCACCAGGAGGGATTGGATATAATTTTGGACATTGCTTGGGTTTACTATACCCACAAGTGGTTAAATTAAAACAATGCTTTAAAGTCCACGTACAATTTTGTGGGCTAGTATAACTATTTACATCAGGTTCACATTTGCCCACACAATATGTTCCTCCTTTTCGGCTAGTCCAAATAAAAGTTTTTGGATCATTATCATCTGGTACATATGAAGTGATGTTGAACTTGTAATCTACAAAACTCATATGTGTGCTGTTGATTGTTTCAGTATGTGTGCACCTGTATACGGCAGGCTCTAGATCTTTCACAAAATAACAAATTTTAGGATCTAGACCATTGTTAATTTTCTCATATAGGGTGCGCAAACCCCCGACTTTTGCTCCTGGTTCAAGTTTAAGTTGATACCAGGCTGTTATATTGTGTGAATATATGCGTGCCGGGGTGTCTCCTGAAATGTTCAATATGGGAGGATGGTTGGAACCTATTTTACAGCAGATTTTTGTTGCGCAATTTGGTTCCGATGTTAAACCGGGAGGCCATGTAACTACTTCTCTAGGCGGAATTGTGATATAAGATGTGGATGGCCCCTTGCTATACCTCCAGACCCATCTCCCACATTTCAGGGTGTGTGCAAGTAATACCCTTTGGCCCAAGTTGATGCAGGTGGTGCCTGACACCTTCCTTGTGTCCGGTCGCCATGGGATCGCTGTGACCACCCTGAAACAGAGACAATGAGATATAGTTAATCATTTAGACAACGACATAGTTACTTATTTTTTCAATCCTTTGAACAATTTGCATTGAGACATGTGATACCATCTTAATTTTCCTTTAATGGACACGGCCACAGCGCTATTGCAAGTCGCTTTAATTTCATAAGGCCCATGCCACCTAGGAGCAAATGTGCTTTGTTTCACAAAGACACGTATCATCACCATGTCTCCTTCTGCAAATTTTGTTTCAAATGTTGGATTGAAATGTGCATCATTATTCAGGTCTGACTGTTGTTGTCTCAGCACCGCCTGAGCTTGCAATACTTTCAGTCTTTCCTGCAGTTGTTTTAGCACAGTTTGCTGTGTTGCAACCATAAGATGGCCCAAGTCTGCTGGAGAAATTTCTGGATCAATAGGCAATTTCATCACCCTTCCAGTCATAAGTTCATATGGACTTATACCTGTAGCTTTAGATGGTGTTGCTCGCAAGACAGTTAGAACAGTGGGCAAAGCATCAATCCATTTGTTTTGATGTTGAACTATCTGCTTAGTGATAGCTTCTTTAATCGAGCGGTTTGCGCGCTCGACCATACCAGAACTTTGTGGTCTGTATGGAATGTGGAACTTCTGCTTAATATTCAGCATTTTACTCATGTCTTTCATTATTTGACCAGTGAAATGAGTACCTTGATCAGATTCAATTTGAATTGGGGCTCCCCAGAGGGGGATGATTTGGTTCGCTAACAACCGTGCCACTGTAACTGCAGTGTTATTTCTTGTAGGTATAGCGTCTACCCATTTTGAAAATTTATCAATTATGACCAGACAATAACGATATCCCCCCTTGGCACTTGGCAGCGGACCAATGAAATCCAACTGCAAAGACTCCCAGGGCCCTTTTGGTGGTTCTGGTCTGCAAAAATTTGTACGGCCCGGCTTGCCCTGGTTTACTGTGGCACACACAATGCATGTACTACACCATCTGTCAATGTCAGCTGTCATCCCTTGCCACCAAAATTGCCTTCTTATTAACTGCAATGTTTTTTCAGAAGACACATGGGAGTAATCATGATATAATTTGATTATTGGTTTCTGTAAAGCTTCAGGAACCACATATTTTCCATCTCTCAACACAATGCCTTCATTGACAGTAATCAGCTGATCTTCCTTTAGAGGTGACATTAGTTCTCCCTCAGAAACCCACAAGCTTTGCTGATATTGTTTAAGGTCAATTGGTGTCGTTTGAATTGCACTTATGTTTACAGATGGTTTTTCATTCCATATGTCACCCTTTACAGCTGCTAATTTAGCTAGCTGATCCACAATGTTGTTGTTTTGTTCATGCACGTTCGGGTTTTTGTTTATATGCGCACGCACTTTAACGACAGAGATGGGAGATTCACGCGTTGTTACAGCATTCCATATTGCACTTATCATATTGAAATGTTTCACTGGGGTTCCTGCAGATGTGAGGAATTTTCGCATTTGCCACTGTGTCATAAAATCATGCACGACGCCGAAGGCATAACGGCTATCCGTATGAATACACACGGGCTCAGAATGGGCCTTAATAGCTTCAAGTAATGCGACGAGCTCGGCTTCTTGAGCAGACATGTTTGATGGTAGTTTTATCAAAATCTGCCGTAGTACATTTGACTCGGGAAGACTAGGTGTCCATACCGCACATCCAGTATAGAAATTATCATTTTGTTTAAACCTGGATCCATCAACATACACCTGTGTCTGACCAGGAATCTCCCGATCAAACACAGGGCTGGATATCTCTTTCTCAGGCAAACATGTGTGCGGATGACCATCTATGTCCCCGAGTATGTGTGGCAAAATGCGTGTGTTGTCTGTGGTTATGTCACGTGACTGTATATCAGCTAACCATCTGGCAAGTCTCTGAGATGACACTCCTTTTATTCTGCCTTGCAACAGCATTTGTACTGGCGTGTGCACTGTATGTATTATCACTGATTGAAAACCAACGATGGGTTCTGTTGTGTTTAACATCCAGTGGACAGCCAGTACATGTTGTGTGCATGGATCAAACCCCTGTTCAACTGGTGATTTTTTCCGGCTGTAATATGCAATTGGACGCAATTTCCCTCCATGTTCCTGTGCTAATACACCACTTAATGTATTTTCGTACGCATCAACTTGGACGTGAAACGGTTTGGTAACGTTGGGTAAGCCCAGGGCTGGCGCAGAGCACAGACGTTGTTTTAGGTTTGTAAATGCTTTTTCATGTACCTCAGTCCATTCAAGAACATCTGATGGTTTGGTTTTACCTTTCAAAAGAACGTACAAGGGTGCGGCGATGTCTGCAAAGTCTGGAATAAAATCTCTCAGATAATTAGCAGTCCCTAACACCTTTTGAAGCGCATTTAAAGTGTGTGGACGAGGCAGTTCAGCAATGCATTTCCTCCTGTCGTCTGTCAATGCCCGATGACTTTGAGTGAGATTGTACCCTAGGTAGTGCACTTCTTTTTGGGCTATTTGAGCTTTTTCTTTGTTTAGTTTAAAGCCTGCATCGCCTAGCGTTTGCAGGACTTTGTCCACCACTTTTAAGTGAATTTCAAGCGAACCTTCAGTAGCAATGAGTATATCATCAACATAGTGCACTACCTGGCCGCTCCCTAGTAAGGGATTGAGCACATCTGCGACCGCTCTATGAAAAATGGAAGGGCTGTTATGCCATCCCTGAGGCATTCGAAGCCAGGTATATTGTATTTGATTTACTGTAAAGGCAAATTTCCATTGATCCTCTTTCTTGACTTTAATAGACCAAAATCCATTTTTAATGTCAAGTACAGTAAACCACATAGCGCTTGTTGAAATTTGTGTCAAAATAGTGGATGGATTAGCCACTATAGCGGTAGCTTTGGGTATCACTCGATTAAGTCGTTGATAATCAATGCATAATCGCCATTTTCCATTAGGTTTGGGTACTGGCAGACACGGAGAATTAGTGGTTGAACTGCATCGCCGAACAATTTTTCTCATCTCAAGTTGTTTCACTATTTCATGAACGGCCGCTTCTGCTTCTGGTTTTATGCGATATTGTTTTTGCGGTGGGGGTGGTTCACCCTCAATGCTAACTTCAAAATCAATTAAACCACAATCATGTTCATGATTTGCCCACACATCTTTGTGTTTGTCAATCAACAGCTGAATTGGATCTGTAGTGGAAATGGACACTATACTGGCATTGCTGACATTAACACAATTTTTAATTGCTTTGTTTGTTTGCAATTCAATTTGTTTTTCAAAGCAATGAATTACAAATCCATGCTTTTTCATAATGTCCATACCCATCACAGTCCCCTCACTGTTATTTGGCAAATACCAAAATGGCTCTTGCAAAACTGTCACGCCTAAATCAATCAACACAGGGTGTGTTTTGACTGCTGTCATTAATGTGTCACCTATGCCTCTGATTTGTATGGTTTCTTGGGTTAAAGGAAAGTTAATGTTTGTGCAGGAGCATGCAGCACCGGTATCAATAAGGATATTAGCTAACTGGCCTCCTAAATTAGCTCTTATTTTAATTCGGTTTCCGCTTTTGATAATGCTTCCTACAGTAGCGGAGGCCACGCACCCCTATTTTTCATCTCGATATTTTGCCAGCATGTTTTGCAACTCTGTGCACAAGTCCGCATATGGGCTATTTCCGCTCGGGGGCTGCATTTCATTTTGCCTGGAAGCTTTAGTGGAGGGTTTGTTTTGCTCGAGCAATTGTTTGAGTTTTTCTACTGTCTCCCTATCATTGTTGGTTGTTCTTCCTGGATTATTCAGAGCTTTTAATTTTAAGCAATTTCGTGCAGTGTGATTATTTCTTCTACAGAAATAACACCGGATTTGCGGTTTTGTCTCGGGTTGCACGGCACCTTTTCCTTCGGTTAACCATTGGGTTGTGGATACCTGTCTGGTTTTGTTTTGCTTTAGCCTATTTTCAATTTTTGACGCCCAGGCTACCAGTGCTAGATATGTATTTTCAGGAGGCTCAGCTCCATGGATTAGTGCCTGCTGGATGTGTGGGCCTGCATTATTTTTAAGGAGTTGTAACAAAACTTCCTGATCTCTTTCTGCATTTTCCATTCCTGAATGTTCTTTATATGCTACCCACAGCCGCTCTGCAAATACTTCAAACGGTTCTTTGTTGATTTGTTTTATGTCTAGTATTCTATTCCACTCTGCTTGTGTTGGACCTCTTAACTCCAACAATGCTGTTTTTAATCTCTCATACACTGCAAGTTCTTCTTCATCCTCTCCTTTAACTATAATTTCTCCAGTTCTTAAATTGTCAGGCATTTTAGTTTTAAGCTCAGCCGGGATAGTTAACAGAGCTACCTGCCACACATCACGAAGCTCTAGGTTATACACCGAGGCTTGCAGCATTAAATTATCCCAATAGGGCTGAAACGGGCCTTTTCTTGGCATCGTACCGACTACTTCCTTGTGCCTAGCACATTCTTCACATGTTAAAGGGCGACTGATTGTTGTTATCTCATCGTCCGCATTTTTCATTGTTTTGAGCACTGCAACCTTCGCTGATTTACCAGAAATTTTGCCTGTTTTAGTTCTCGTCCTTATGGGACTACGGCCTCTTCGTTCGTGAGCTCTAATGTTTACCTCTGCGTCTGGGGAAGGCTCTCGCACTCTCTGTGCTGGCTCTTGCATCATTATTCGACCGTGCGAATTTTCTATTAATGCAACGTCCTCGTCATCACTATCATCTTGTATATTTCCATTAACAGAGTTTATTACCGCCTGTTTTATCGCAGCGAGTGGAAATCCCGCGCCATCGCAACAATCCTCGAGGGCTTTTGTGTATTCTTTGTCCAGTTTAAGTTTCGTTTCAAGTTTTTTAACTTGTGTTTCTAACGCGTCGCCCTGTCTTACCCAGGTTTGTTTATCATACATAGACGCATCGACTTGAGCACGTAACTTTCTCATTTCCTCCGACCGGGCTTTTTCTAGTTCACGGATATTTGCTAATACTTTACCGGTTTCCGATATAGTTTCGAGATCGTTCCGACGAAGCAAATAAACAATCGCCACGGGGATTTTCCGGAAAGTGCGTTTCGACTCTAATTTACGACCTTTTGCAATGTACCACGCTAAAATTTGGTCATTAGTCCATGTCATATCCACTCCTTCTGAGTGTAAACGCAAGAGAAGAGGTTTGATTCGCACCGCAAGGGAATTCATTATCTCCTTATCTACACTGCCACTATCATCACCCTGAAAAGCCATGTTGTTGTTGTTCTAAAACTTATGCCCCACCGGATTTCTACGGTCTCCGGTCTATCACTGGGAATATCGTCCCGTTCTACAAATGTGTCTATATGGTGCACTTATGCTCTCCCTCAACACTTCTAAAAGGCAAAGAAAATCAACTTACCAACACAACTGAAGACAAAGAAGTGGAAGATCAAACCTCATACTCCGTGATGAATGAATGAATGGAATACTTCGCTTTGGATGGAATGTCGCGCTGGTGTGACGTACTCTCTCGCGCTGGAGACTCGCGTCACTCTTTCTGGTGTACACGTCACTAGTTTCAGCGTATGACGTATCACGTCGGGATCACCAAGCTGTAAGAACCACCCAATTGGCCCAACGTCGAAGTCCAATGCGTGGTGAAGGGATCACGTGCTCTTTCCGTCCGTAGCGCTTCTAGAAGAATAATTCCATTTATTTAATTTGTTTCTTTGACCTCTGTGGTTAAATTATAATCTGACTCCAATTTATTAGTTACCAATGTTATTCTGATGCTGATCACAATTTATATAATTTATTATTATATTTTATTCTCTTAATTATTTAGAATGAATTACATTCACATAGAGAATATATTGTATCTCTGGAGGTGCTTAAGGCAGTTCCATACAGCTGGGTGTAGAGGCATTTCTCCTTCTTAACATAAGGTCAGAGGGTTATCCAAACACACTATAAAATATGAGGATCCATCTATATTGAGATTGAGTTATTATAACCTCCAACCTACAAAAGTGGGAATTAACTCCAGTCATATTTTCAGTCGAGGTAATTCCTAATCTACCCCCCTCCGGAATATTTACAAAACATAAAGAGACTTGACAAGCTTTAAAATGAATAAATGTTAACAATTTATTTTGCCAGGTAGGCTACACTTAAATCAATCATTTGGTTATTCAAATATCAAAACATTTACGAAAAGATCAGCATAAATCAATCAATTACAAATATATCAAAACATTTACTAAAAGATCAGCATAGGAAAATAAACATTACATATAAAATAAAATCATACCTGGCAACTCAAGACACACAGCAGTGCGGGAAGATCTGACTACAGAAAGCTTCCTTGAATTCCTTGCCACTATACTTTAAATACTGACCAGAACAAAGACATCGTAAAAAACTACAGTTTGTCCTGTGCCAAATGATCCTAAAGAACATCTGGTCAAAATAGCCAGAGGTGTCCTGGCAAAACCCCCACCTCTCAAAGAAATGCATCCTCTATCTAAACCCTTGAACCATCTTATTTTAGATATATAGAAATTAGACCTTTTTACTCATCGCACCATGACCTTTAAAATAATATTACACATGAATATGTATGTAAAACACAATCTTAGAACCCCATAATATGTATACATTACATTTCAGCAGATACTCAGTGATGTGAGCCAAAAGGCTAACAGTTCAAAAACCTTTGTGATGAATAGATGAAGACATCAAAGAGTTATATATATGAAGACCTCTTTCATCTACGGGTCCAATTTGGGTTAACAACACCCCCTGAGGTTTAATTGTTTTACAGTGTCTTTTCATAAATAAACTTAGTTTATCGGGTTAACAACACCACCTGAGGTTTAATTGTTTTACAGTGTCTCTTCCTGAATAAACTTAAAGTTGATGAATTATAATCCAGTACTACAGGTGTGTTTTGGGGGTAACGTGCAATAAACCAATGAGAGTCTCAGCTCTCATCCCCTTTAAAAGGCAGTTGCGCTGGCAATATGTCTAATACCTATTTAGATGATGGACTTTGTAAACTGAAAAACTAAGCGGAGGAAGAAGATCCCCAGTTTAAGATTAATGTTAAATAATTGTTATTTTTATTAAAACCTTAAAAACCCGTTTTCTTTTAGTCATGGAAGTAAAAAAGCAGGCTTTTAATTGCTTTAAATGTATGGCTATCCAATATAATCAAATAATAATTTACAAGTATGTAAGAAAAGGTTTATACTCTAAAAATACTTTATTTGTAACAAACAGGAGATAAAGAATTTACAAACGGCTCTCCGCACATTTCTGTCATGGTTCTGCCATCTTGTCCTTTGTTTAATCTAGTCTTGTGGCAGAATCATGACAGACCCATGTTTTGTGTGGGTTCACGTGGTCTTAGTATTGGTTTACTGGACCACGCGTTCCCTGTGTCTTGTCTCTTTTACCCCGCTCCCTTGTCATCCTCCTCATTGTTTGATTTATATCACCTGTTCCCCTCTTGATTTGTTACCCTATTTAAAGGCGGAGTCCATGATGTTTGAAAGCCAGTGTTGATATTTGAAATCGCCTAAACAAACACGCCCCTACCCCAATAGAATCTGGACCTTCTGTTGATAGACCCGCCCCACACATACGCAACCCGGCATTTGATTTGATTTGATTGGCTATAAGTGTGTTTTGGTAGTCGGCCCGTCTCCTTTTCCAAACCGTTTTTCAAACATCGTGGACTCCGCCTTTAATCCTCTTGTATTCATTGTCCTGTGCTTGTGCATTGTTCCTAATACCTGTGAGTACCCTGTCAAGAAGTCTAGTCTAGTCAAGTGTTTTGTATATTTAATGTTTTGTCTTGGTTAGTGTCATAGTCTAGTCTAGTCAAGTTTAGTGTTCTTTGTAATATCCTGTTTACATTGTTTTGCCCCCTCGTGGGTTTTGTTTTCTGGTTTCATTATAAAATAAAAGTATTTTGTTTGTACCTGCTGTCTGCGTTTGGGTTCGTCCTACAAATCATAACAGTTTCAGCACTCGGACAGCGACGTGAGTTTTTTTTTTTAAAGAATTACTTAAAAAAGTTTCTCATCTCAGCATATCCACAGGTACAGAGTCATCACATAAATCCATGAGGTAGCATTTAAAAAAAAAAACAACGTGGCGCTAAACGTGAAAATGATAATTGGACAGGGTTGAAACTAGCAAAAGACACTTGCACTGCATTGCGCCGGGTGTAAGATAGAGCCCTTCATATTCCATTTCTGTTTATCGTGTGTTTGTTGTGAATCTAGTCCAGTTTATGTCTTTTATTATTAAATATTCGTTCAAATATTTACACATTTACTGGAAATTAAAGCAGTTGATAATGTGTATTTACATCTGCATACAGTATCTTGCAAAAAATTAATCTAATCAGAGTAAGTTACATTAAAGTTATGTTGTTGGTTTTCTCCATGTTCAGATCGTGTTGGATGGGCCTGTATGATTGGTTTTCTACAAACGTTGTGGACAGTTTGGAATTGTTTGTGGTCATTTAAAGATTATGGTACGATATTATTTATCTGCTTTGATCATCATATCTATGTGATGTTTCATTTCCTATCAGCTTAAATTTATTGTTTACAAACCCTTTTATTTTCCCAGAAGACGATTGTACTTGTGGTTAAATTAAAATCCTGTTATACTTCTTAAATCCTGTGATTCTGATCTCTAGATGTCTGTATGTTCTGTATTAATAAGTTAAGTTGATGTTTGAGAGAATTTTTTTTTAAGGTATTACCTTATTCTGACATCACAATAGGAGCCAAATTACAATGACCTATTTTTTCACATGCTTGCAGAGAATGGTTTACCAAAACTAAGTTACTGGGTTGATCTTTTTCAAATTTTCTAGGTTGATGGAAGCACTGGGGACACAATTATAGCAGTTAAATATGGAAAAAGTCAGATTTTCATAATATGTCCCCTTTATTATTATGTGTCTCATTTATTCTAATAAATATTTTTACAGGATTCACCCGTGTGACTGCTGTGTATGTGTTTGGATCAGTTGGTGTTGTTTTAATCAGCGCTGTTGCTCTGGTGACTGAACTGATACTGAAAACAGGTTAGTAAACACAACACTTTAATATCATACATGATTTATTTAACTAAATTAACTCAATTAAAATATTTAAATGGTAATTATAAACAGGCACTGCACAATCTATTTACTCTTTACTGAGTAACTGAGTAACAAATACTCATTTTAGTCAATCTGGTCAGATTATTCTGATCTAAATTTATATATGAAGAGTTTCATTGCAAAACGAGATAACTCTGTTTTTTTATTTTTCAAAAATCTAGTTTTTTGGTTGTGCATTCTAATTATTATCAATTCAACTGCAGTTGGTTTGTTTTGATTTAAACCTTCATAACTTAAAAATACAGTAGCACCATAAAACAAAATAATAACACGATAACATAATAATAAACATGTTTTGACAAAAATCTTAAAAACGGAGTTATCTCATTTTGCAACAAAACTCTTTATATACTGCACAAACATTAATTCATAATCAATTTAAAATTCAGTAATTCCTAACAATATCATACATGTCTGTCTATGTTATTGGTTTTTAACAAATAACTATTCGTTCATTAAAGAAACCAGTGATTATATTTAATGAAATTGCCTCCAAGTCTAATGTTTTTATTGTTTTTCTCAGTTAATAGTGAAGGTTTAATGGGAGATCTGAGAATAGTTGTGTTTCCCTCTGAAATCCTCTTTACTCTGTCTGTGCTGATGTTAATAATATTTGCACCATGTAAGTACAAACTGTGCGTGTGTTTGTGTGTGTGTGTGTGTGTGTGTGTGTGCGCGCGCGTGCGTGCGTGCGTGCGTGCGTGCGTGCGTGTGTGTGTTTAAACTATATGATGTTTTATTAACGTAGTTCGGGAGGAGCACATCAAATAAACCACTTAAGTACTTCCAGCTGTCTATAATCAGTAATCAACAAATACTCTAGTACCACCAACTGTCCACAATCAGTAATCACCATATCTACCCAATCAGCACAAAGGCAAGCCATATATACAGTAAGTCACAGTTTAACTCTCCAAAGATCCTCTGCAGTCTTCAGAATCCCTCCACCACCCCGTCTCCTCTCACTCACCAGGTTATTTCCTAAACCGGAGGGGGGGGATACTCTGCGTTCGGGCCCATTTCCGAGCTCAGAGCCCTCTCCCCGGACAGCAAGCCAAATACGTTTACTAATTTAATCTTACCAACTTATTTGTAAGTGTGAACTCGTGAAAATAACATGTATTGTTTCTTAAATGTCGGCGATTCTACATTTATACTTTTTTATTAGATCCAGGAATTACCTGTTATACAGACTGATTGAGTCTGTTGAGATTAATGTCTAATAATAATCCTCTGATGATCTTTTTTCCACTTCTTTGAACACACAGGGATCAAAAAGGATCTGCAGTATTGTCAGGTGGGTGAAATGAAATTTAATATGTTGTTGTTTAACAGTGACACTTATGGACTCATAAAGACACATAAAGCAAATGCTTTTGGTTTCTGATGTCATTGTAAAAACAGGTTTACCCTATGTACAGGTGTATGTGTCACCTGTAAATAAATTATTCTACAACCCAAAGTTTTATTAAGTGGGTGTACTGAGATAAACTGAGTACAATTTAGTTGGTCATGTGATCTCAAAATGTCAGCCACCATGAAGGCGAACTACTCTTACTATATATCTGGGTACATATCTGTTAAAATACTGTTAATTTATTAAAGTGTACAACTTTTAAATAGGATGGAAATATGTTGCACCTTTAAGTAACTGTCCAAAGTTATAAAGAGCTTGTGTAAATATTGTTTAAAATCCATGGCTTTAACTCAGATTGGAGCAAGTTGTAAACAAAAGCAAGACAACAGATCAGACCAACATTCTGCAGAGAGTATACTGAGATTTATAAATGACAAGCATTAAAAATAAACTATTTAAACTATTATAACTATTAACTATCCAAAACATAACAATGTAAATTGTTCTGTAGATCAGTGGTTCTGAGTCAATAGGTACTGATTGAGTTCTTGTAATACAACACTGCACATTTTTTGATGTTTCTGTTACTTGAAATGAGTTCAGTAATAAGGATTTCAGGTATTAAATATTTTATACCTGTTAGCATTGATCTTCATCTGAATGAAACTGCTCGGCTGTGAACTGCTAAAATATCAGAATATAAACGTAGGACTGTACGTTATTATATTCATTTTCATGCAGATGTAATCCCATGGACAAAAATATTACAGCAGCTCAGCTAAAAATGAAATTAGACATAATACTTGGGCATAAAAGGCTACGAACTTTACAAATGTATGTCATGAATAAAACAGAAATACAACAAGGTGGGCTTCGAACTCAGATTGCCAACAGTTTGTCTGCCCAAGCCTCTGTGCACAGCACTACCCACTAGACCAGCGATAATGATGAGTGGATACATAAGAAATGTAAAAGCAACGGTTCAGATGTAACAGCACGGCCACAAAGGCTGATATTAGTCACTTAAGGATATTAAATATCTAAAATGACTGCAAAAAAATAATAATTCCGCTCACATAAATGCAAGTGGATATGACAAAAAACCACTCAGGGTCTCAAAATCCTCTCGCGACATAAATATAACTTTCTACAAATGAATGCAACATTATCATCTACAAGATACTCTATAAAAGTACATGACATTTTAGTCACTTAGACGGTCTATGCACATAAGTATATCAAATTAGCTTTACAAGTCATTTCAATTTACTGTTTTAACTTTTATTTGAAAGTTTAGTGTAATATATAAACATATAAAGTAGTAAGTTGAAATGGTTTGCTCTGGCAATTTAATTATAACTTAAAGACATCTAAAAATATATTTTACATTGTATGTAATAAAAATGTGCGCAATGAATGAATGTATTAAAGCAACTAACACGATTAAACCGCTACTTCTTTAAAAATGGGTAGGAGACCACAACAAACTCTGAGTTTACAGGCTAAAACCTGCTCCCGACCAGGTTAGGTTCAGAGAGTAAGTTACTCCGGAAACAGACTCTGAGTATAAGTTACCTCTCCTTCTGAAACAGGCTTGACTTACCCCACTGTCTCAGGTTTAACCTACCTCCCTTTTTGAAACAGAAAACTCAGAGTTTCCCTCAATTCAGGGTTAACATACTCCGAGATTTCACTTAACCACCTTTCTGAAACGGGCCCCTGGACTGAACACATCTACGTGCCAATATTTACATATAGTCTCTCTCACTCACTCACTCACTCACTCACTCACTCTCAACCACACTCTCTCACTCACTCTCTCACTCACACTGCTTTTCTGGAATATTTCCTGGAATAGCGTTTGTAATGCTACTTTTTCTGTGTCACAAAGGGAGTTGCGCCCCCTGGTGTTCGGATGTGCCGGGATTTCACCTATATATATTCAAATTCATTCATTGAGAAAACGTGCATTTGCACGGTTATTCGTTACACCCCTAGCATCACAGTTTGAATTCAAGCATTAATTTGACTATGATTTCAATCATTGACATGCCATTACTGAGGCAATATTAAATACATCAGGTTTTTATTTTCAGAAAATGTTCTTTACATTAATTAGGATGAATTTATGTAGAAAACAGTAAACCACAAGCAAGGTCACAATTGTTTTTAATCTTTGTTTAAGAATGTTGCATTTTCTCTGAATATTTGATTACTGTACTGTATTTTTCAATTAAATTTACATTTGCACAATAAATCATATTAGCTGCAGACATTGTAGGTCTCTATAAATACTGATAATTGTGGTCAAAACAATAGCAAAAGAAATAGGTCTGTATTATTAAATTGCAGATAAAGATTTTGGATTGCTAGGTAGGATTGTATGTTTGGTGCAAAATGGGTTGGTAGGGGGCCCAACCTCATGTTCTTTCATAGGGCCCAAAATTGCTAGCGGTGCCTCTGGTGATGAGCTTGCACCCTACAGCTTGCATCTTTAACTATGGTAATACAGATAAAAGTTAAAAACAACCTTCGAAACTGTCAATGGTGTACTTTTATTTATGTACACTCATAATAATAATAAGAAGAAAACATTGTGCTTCTTTAAAATCATTTAAAAAAACAGCTTTCTGCTGCATCGCTTTTAAAGCGCGTCACAAAAAAGAACATAAAACATGAAACATATTTCTTAGGCTGATTTATTTTATTATTTTTCTCCAAACAGAGACATAATCATCATGTTATGTTGATTTAATGCTATTTGCATATGAAACTAAACCCTCTGGGGGGAATTATGATATTTTAGGAGATTAATTTATAAATGAGTGAACAACACAAATTAAGAAAGGGCTTTATTTCTCTATTTAAGATAGACAGTTTGGCAGAGCGGACATTAGGTAGCCTGATTTTGTTAGATGAAAGGTAGCCTGATAGATGAAAACAGCGGTCCTGGCTGCTGATGGAATACAGCTACAGCCTAAATCCCGTGAAATGTAGTTTTGATAAATACATATATTATTAACAGAGTCACAATTGATTTACAATAATCTTGGAAAGTAACATTTTAAAATGTATGAAAACCTAAATTAATATGTATATTTGTTGTGGAGTATAACTTATTTTATAAAAATCCCTGTAGCCAATGGGGGGCAGCAAATCCCTAACTCAGACTGCAGCAGAAGGTTCGGAAGAATCTCAAGCTATAGGATCAAACCAGAACACAGCAGAATCTCAGGAAATACAATCTCTACTGAAAACTGAAGGTCAGAATGTTGAAGGAGCTGGAAGTACAGCAGGACCTCAGCTTGATTCAGTGAAATCACAATAATGAGAGAAGATCATTGAGTTTCATCACAAAGACTATGACTGTTAGAGCAAACATCTCATAGAGATTGAAGCCCTATCTGGACATTAATTGTTTATCATGGATGTTTCTAAAAGTACATTTGCATGACGACTCAGTGAAAAAACTCATACGGACGGATGAAGATAAATCTGCGGTGGATATGTGAGTTTATAATTTGAAACCCTTGGAAATGTGCTGTTCATGTAGTTATTCACATTATCATTCACATGACCAGGATATTTGGCTTATATGTATGTGTATGGAATATGTATGTGTATATATATAAATTCTATTTAGTACCGGTTGCTGCTATGAGTGCTTCTTTATTTGCTTCTGTATTTATAAGTGCTTATATTTGAAAAAAAAACATGCACATTTACAGGAAATTATGAAATTTATGTGTATATTTATAGCTTGTCTACTCGCACGGGATTAGTATTACCTGAGGTAATTTCTCCAGACCTTTTTACAGAAGGTAAAAGTCTTCTAGTAAGTTAAGTAATCTTTACTATCATTGTCTGTAATGATTAGTGACATGAAGCATTCGGACGGGACTAAAATCATTGAGAAGCTCTAATAAAAATTGCTTTACCCCACCTCCCTATATAAATATTGTCAGAATAGTACTTAATATACGTATTGTATAGGTTTAATGTAGCACAGAAGACTAAGAAGTGAACTGGTTTTCAAGGTGCCTTTAATCAGAACTTAATTCAGAATACAGAAATCTTGTACATTTTCACAACTTTGAAATGCCCATTTTTTACATTTATGGTGAGCATTGACTTGTAAGCTTAAATGAATAGTTTAGCCAAAAATCTAAATTCTGTAATCATTTACTCATTTTCATGGTGTTACAAACCTGTATACATTTCTTTATTTGGATGAACACAAAGGAAGATATTTTGAGAAATGTTTGTAACCAAACCGATCAGAAGCCCCCATAGTACAGTAGGAAAAATAGAATACTATGGAGGTCAAAGGGGCATTCTGATTTGTTTGGCTACAAACATTCTTCAAAATATCATCATTTGTGTTCATCAGAACAAAGAAATACAGGTTAGTGACAACAAGGTGTGGGTAAATGGTGAGATATTTTTCATTTTTGGGTTAACCAATAGCGAATTTGTTATACATTGCAAATATGTGTAGGTATATTACAAAAACAAGAATACAAACACAAAACAGTACAATTGCAACACATTAGTGTGAAACAAGAGGCGGAGAAAATGATCAAAATGTGTGTTCTCACATCTGTTTATTGGGTTTGTACGGCACTTTCATTTGAAACCTTTGATGCCTCTGCATTTCTGCTTTGTTTTGCAAAAACTATACAAATAGATTGAATTTAAGTAGATCCCCCCAAAGGAGGCATAATAATCTGTGTAAATTCACCTGCATTAATGTAACTGCTTTGTAGCTCTTTGCTTCCCCTGTTGGTAACCTTTGCAAATGATGAAAAAATGAAGCTCCTTGGTTCACAATAGGGTTTTTTTATTTCCTTTTTTAAAATGTATTTTTTACGGGTAAGAATGAGAAATGAAATGTAGAAAAAAAATCTTCTTTAAAAAATATTTTGTGAAAGAAATTTTGAAAAAACTTTGGAATACTGTGAAGATCATTGATCATAACACTACTAATTATATGATTGTCTACACACCTCCTTACTCCCCACCAGCTTTTTAAAAAAGTTTTTCACAAAAGTTTACAAAAAAAAAAAAAAAAATCCAGGAAAATTTCTTAAAAAAATATATAAACATACATCAAATGAAAGAACAGACCCTCTGCTTTCAAACAAACAATAAACAAACTAAAACACAAAACCAGATAAAAACGTTTCATCCTGTATATATAGCACAGTGTGTTTTTTTATTCTCTGCTTATAAACTCTTAAATATGGGTATTTTTCTTAAAAAAATATTTTTTAGCAAAAAGCTGAGATAATTGCATTCTTGTGAAGGAATGTTGTTCAGAGATCAGATTCAGAATGATTATCAAAACATACCCAGTGTAAAATTAATAAATAATTTTTTGCTTCAGTTTTTTATAAATTGGGTAAGAACGCCATCTAGTGGATAATCGGGTTATTACAGATTACCCTAAAAACTCATCAGGAACATGTTTTTTTCATGCAAATGTTTTCTTTTAATTGACAAGATAACTCTTTAATTGATGAGATAACTTGTGATGGTGGGGAAAGAGTTAAATAACAATAGAACCCTGCTCAAAACACAATAGAAACCATAACAGAAATTCTAATGGATTTAATGGTTTTAATGGGATTTACTGAAACTTGTAATGGTCTCGGATTATCTCTACTGGTATTGTGTTGGGATCAATTGATGGGATGTTATCTGGAGGATGGGAACCGAACACTATTAAAACTATTAGAATGCGACCATACTAAAACATACTACACAAATTAATTTTATAAATGTGACCAATCACGGAAGTAGGGACACAAGTTGGATCTGGGGCATTTTGGGTTATTCATAGATTCTGAAAGTGCAGTTTCTAAGCTTTCTAACGATGTGTAACACATTGAAATCTGATACGATTTGGAGAAGTTGTGGCCATTTGAATGTAACACATTCAAGAAGGAGAATGCTGAGAAATTTGAGAAAGAAAAAATTAACACTTTCCCTCTTCCCTGGCTGGAGAGATAATAGGGCTCATTTACATCTCATTTAGCTAAGACATACCCCCTGTAAAGCCGTTTTGAGATAAAGATGTTCTAGCATCATATGTAGTATTTTATTACAGAAGTCCGAATGAACAACATGCAAAAATAAACAGGACTTTTACCTTTGTGGGGATCACAAGTCGAATCCAGTCTGTTTCAGATGTTTGAATCATCCAATGATTTTTGTCCAAAAATGCGTATAATCCGTGAAATATAGATATATAGTCTATTGTTTACATCAGATTTCGCATGAACTTCTGGTAATACAATATAATATACAATCTATTTACATCGTAACATGTAAGGTTATATCAGATTACACTCCGGTATTTGCGTTCCGTTAAACACATGAACCCGTCTCCAAAGTTTGTATTTAAAATAGGGAGGTAGTAGAATCAAAGAGGAGACACAAGAGCTCAAAAGAGCACAAGAGGGGAAACTCTCATTGGTTTTTGGCAACAGTCACTAGGTGGCGCTTCAGTAGCGCGGCCGCCATTTTGGAATGAAAATTCTCACAGCCAATTCATTCTCATTCTCAGCGAATCTCACAGCCAAATCAGAAGCGCAATAGTAAGTTTCTTATGTAGCCAGGCAAGGCCTACCAGTACGGGGGTGTGGTTGGCTAATTAGTCCAAGACTTTTTAAGCAGGCACTGGGCAAGAGGCCTTGAAATAAACAGTTGATGCTGGGAGAGAGGAGAATAGGAAACGAAGGGAGGGGAATATCATTACTCGCCTTAGACTTGGACATTCTGGACTCAACGGTACACTATATAGAATTGGAAAGCACCCAACTGGAGAATGTATACACTGCAACCAGCAAGAGACAGTTGAGCATGTTTTATTTCAATGTGTAAAATACAATGAGGAGAGGAATTGCCTTATTCAGTCATTGCAGAAAGTTAAACACTTTGATTTTACATTATCAGGAATATTAGGGAAAACAGCAAACAATATATATGATTATGTTATTAAGTTTATTAAAGAATGTGAATTAAATAAGAGAATATAGAGTGTTTTTTTTTTTTTTTTTTAGTATGTATATCTTGATCCACACTCCAGTCCAGTCGGTGGCGGTAATGCTCCTATAAGTTGGTTGCCAACCGCCAGTTAAACTCTAATTAGATGTGCGCGTTGTGGAGGGGAGCATGAATTTGGGAAGTGTGGAGAAGGAGTAGGTTTGAAGTGTTGTAACTGTGGAGGTAGTCATAATGCGGCGTATGGAGGTTGTGAGGCAAGGAAAAGGGCAAAGGAAATACAACAGGAAAAAGAAAGAAATAACATTACTTATGCAGAAGCAGTTAAGGTAGTTAGTGGTAGGAATAAACAAAATAGGACAGATGAAATGGAGAATGGGAAAGAAAGAGATGGGATTGGAAGGAGTGAAGGACATAGAATAACAGAGGATACAATGATAGTAAGTAAGAAAAATTTTGTGCTATTCATGGTAGAGGTAATTAATTGTACAGCGCAAACAGAAAGAAGAACAGAGAAGTTACAGATAATTGTTAAAGCAGCTGAAAGATTTTTAGAGATAAAGGGATTGACATATGAAGATATAATGAGAAGTCTTAGTTCAGAATCTCAGTCGAGTCAGGAAGTATGGGTTGGATAGGGTTATGTTAATAATTTTACAATGGAATGCTAGAAGCCTTTGTGCGAATGGACAAGAGTTTAAGGGATACATAAGCCAAATGAGAGATAAGCCAGATGTTATAAATATTCAAGAGTCATGGTTGTGTCCTAGATTAGATTTTGTTTTAAAAGGATATACAAGTGTAAGAAGAGATAGGGAAGAAGGTAAAGGAGGAGGTTGTGTAATTTTTTTAAAGGAAGGAATTGTATATAGAGTTTTGGAGAAAGGGGAAACAATGGAGTATATAGTTGTGGAAATTTGGTATGAAAATAAGAAGTATGTTATAATAAATTTTTACAATCCATGTAAAAGGCTAATATTAGAAAGTATGGCAGCTATAAAAGGTTTAAGGGGGGAAAGAGTTATAATTTGTGGGGACTTCAATGCGCATAGCAATTTATGGGGAGGTTTGTTAACTGATACTAATGGTCTGGTCATGGAAGAGCTTATGGAGAACGAGAACTTGGTCTGTATAAATGATGGGACCAGTACAAGAATAGATGTAAATTCAGGGAAAGAATCAGCAATAGATATAACAATTGTGTCTAAGGAGTTAGGGGGAATAATAAATTGGGAGGTTTTAAAAAACTGTACAATTGGAAGCGATCATTATCCTGTTTTAAGCACAATAGTAAATAATGGTATAAGGAATGTAAAGCAGGTAAATACAGGGAAATGGAGGTATGAAAAGGCAGATTGGGAGGAATTTGGGAAAAAGTGTGAGGAGGGATTAAAATTGATTAAGTTGAAGGAAGAAATTATAATTGAAAGGTTATATAAAGAATTAATAACAGTGATACAAAGTGCTGCTAGTGATTGTATTCCAAAAAGCAAAGGGAAAAGGGTGGGTGAAAATAGTCCCGTGGTGGAATGAGAGGTGTACAGCAGCAGTTAAGAGGAAGAGAAAAGCATTCAAAAATCTTAAGAAAACGCATAATTGGGAAAGTATGATAAAATATAAAAAAGCTCAAGCAGAAGCTAGAACAATAATAAGGGAAGTAAAGAAAGATTATTGGAGATCATTCTGTGAAGGATTAGGAAAAAGTACTCCAATTGAGGAAGTTTGGGGGATGATTAAAAAAATGAGTGGGATTCGAAGAGAATATGATTACCCGGTATTAAGTATTGGGGAAGAGATAGCTATAAGTGACAAAGAAAAAGCAGAAATGTTTCAGAGGGAATTTTCAAAAATTAATAGTTCAGATAATTTGTCAAAGGAGTGCAAGGAAATGAGACAGAAATTGTTGAAAGAGTATCCATATATTAAGGAGAAAAAAAGAGTTACAAATGGGTTACTTGATGTTCCTTTTTCATTTTCAGAGTTAAAGAGGGCTTTAAGAAATACAAAGGCATCAACGCCAGGGCAAGATGGAATTAGTTATGCAATGTTAAAAAAGTTGAGTGATGTGTCTCTTAAAATCATTCTAGAGTTTTATAATAGGGTATGGGAAGAAGGGATTATACCTAAGAGCTGGAAAGAGGCTTTAATAATACCGATTAGGAAACCAGGTAAAGAACCAACAACGCCTTTAAACTATAGGCCAATAGCATTAACCTCACATTTGGGTAAACTAATGGAAAAAATGATTACTGATCGTTTAATGTATCATATGGAAAAAATTAATTTGTTCTCTCCATACCAGAATGGGTTTAGACATGGGAAGGGAACTATGGACTCAATTATCAAGTTGGAATCAGATATCAGGAAAGCGTTGGTAAACAAAGAAACCGTCATAGCAGTCTTTTTTGATGTGGAGAAAGCATATGATATGCTATGGAAGGAGGGTCTGTTGATAAAGTTAGATAAAATTGGAATTGATGGGAAAATGTATAATTGGATTAAAGATTTTTTAATTGATAGGAATATAAAAGTAAAAGTAGGAGAATGTATATCAAGAGAAGGGAAAATTGAGAATGGAACTCCTCAGGGGAGTGTCATAAGTCCTTTGTTGTTTATAATTATGATAAATGATGTATTTGAATCGCTAGATAGAAGTATAAATAAATCATTATTCGCAGATGATGGGGCACTGTGGTTCAGAGGTAGGAATGTCAACTATATTGTTAATAAAATGCAATCAGCGATAAATAATGTTGAAATGTGGTCGTATAAATGGGGTTTTAAATTTTCAGTGGAAAAAACCAAATACATATTTTTTACAAATAAAAGGGCAAGTATAAATTTAAAAATTAAGTTATATAATAAAGAGTTAGAACAAGTTAAAGTGATACGATTTTTAGGTATGTGGTTTGACACAAAAGTTACGTGGAGTATACATATAAATAAGATGGTGGAAAAATGTAAGAAGATATTAAATGTAATGAGATTTTTTTCAGGACGTGAATGGGGAGCGGATAGATTGGCATTAAAAACTATTTACACAACAATGATAAGAGCTATATTAGATTATGGTTGTATAGCATATGGTTCAGCTGCAAAGACACACATGGAAAAATTAGAGAGAATTCAATCACAAGCTTTGAGAATTTGTTGCGGGGCTTATCCTTCTTCTCCTGTTCCAGCGTTACAGGTGGAAATGGGAGAGATGCCAATTAGTTTAAGAAGGAAGCAATTGATACTGGCTTACTGGGCGAACCTTAAAGGTCAGAAGGATAGTCATCCGACAAAAGGTATAATTGAGACATGCTGGGATCATGGTAAAAGGAAAGTTAACAGTTTTGGATGGATCATTAAAGACTTAGTGCAGAGTATGAAACTAAATGAGTACAGAGTTATTCCAGTAGTAATAATACCAGAAACACCAATATGGATTTTACCACAACCAAAGATAGATCTATCTTTATTGGAATCAAGGCAAGATAAGAATGAGAGTATTGATGAAGCAGGGATGACAAGAGAATATATTGGATCAATGTATGAACAGTATACGCAGGTGTACACCGATGCATCCAAAGACCCACAGAATGGTCAGGTGGGGGTAGCATATATCATCCCTAGGATAAAAGTGGAAAAAGCGGTAAGAATAACAGATCATGTTTCAGTTTTTACAGGAGAGTTAATGGCAATTATGATGGCAATGAATAAAATAAATGAAATTGGATTAAATAGAACTCTGATATGCTCAGATTCAAGTTCAGCTTTGCGTTGTCTAGAAGTACAAAAATCTGAAACTAGACAGGATATTGTATTGGAGATATTGCAGACAATGTATATGATGCAACGGACAAATAATATAGTTCAATTCTTGTGGGTCCCGGCCCATGCTGGAATATTAGGTAATGAAGCAGCAGACAAATTAGCAAAACAAGTTAGGACAAATGAAAGAATTGATATGGAAGTAATGTATAGTAAAGCAGAACTCAAGTCAATAATAAAAAGAGAGATAAATATAAACTGGCAATCTTATTGGGATAATGAACAAAAAGGAAGACATTTATATTCAATACAACCAATTGTAGGAAGAGGAAGGAGTTCGAGGGGGAGAAGAAAGGAAGACTGTATTATATCAAGATTAAGACTTGGACATTCAGGTCTTAACTCGACAATGCATGTAATAGGGAAACATCCTACAGGATTGTGTGAGTGGTGTGGAGTTAGAGAAACAGTGGAGCATGTGCTTATTAATTGCAATAGATACATAGAGGAAAGGACTAAACTAATAGAAGAATTTAGGAAGAAAGGTGTACAACAACTAACATTAAAGAAGCTTCTGGATCTAGAGGTAGGGGATAGTTTATTAATTAAATTCTTAAATAGTACTAATTTAATAAATAGAATATAGGTATTATTATTATTATTATTATTAATCCTCTCTGGACTGTGACGGACTTGAGCTGTAGATGGAGGAGCTGGAACACGCAGCAACATCGAAAGCTTGAGTCCTGAGTGGTCTGGGGGAAGGATTATAGTGTCTCTGATCCAATACCCACAGTAGATGGCGGTAATGCTCTTTTAAGAATGCGAGCCGCCAATAAGCTCAAAGAAGAAGAAGAAGAAGAAGAAGAAGAAGAGGCCTTGAAATGTGGGCCTTGTTTTGAAAGCACATGGGATGGTGCTGCTTTGTTTGGCTATGTGGTGAATTTGCCCCAGATGAGGTAGGCCAAGTTTATTATTTTTGTTTTGGTTGAATTGTTTATTTAAGTGGATTTATTTTGATTGTATGGGAAAATTCTGTTTGTTTATTTAGATGCAGGTGAATTGAGTAATGCTAACTGGGTATGTTGACCGCTGCCTGTGTAGGTAAATATATGGGCTTTGCTTAGTTTTTTTTAAAATAAGATTGCATGAAAGGTTTCATTTTGAATTTCTCTTTGGAAAGGTGTTTTTGACACTCTGATCTGGATAAATGTTCAAAAAACCAACTGATTGTTATATCTGCTATTTGCCAATGAAGGTAAATGTATTTAATATTTTTAAATAAAAATGAGTGTACAGTTGGTAACCATGGTTTTAAATGTTTAGTGTTTTTGTAGTGTTTTAGACGTGGATAAAACCTGGAATGCTGATTGGCTGCTTTTTGGGTAGCTGATAAAGGTAAAGTTGTGTTTTTGGTATCCTACTTTTAAGCTAATAAATGAAATGGGGCAGTTGGTAACTGTGTTTAAGAAAATGTTAATGTTTGAATAAAATAAATGATGTATTGTTAATTTTTGTTTGTTTTTTCTGTTTTAGTTAAGTCGATTGCTGTTTCTCCCGTGTTGTTTTTGTTTAGTTCCCTGGTCGGCCGGTCTCAGAAGTGTGCTGCATGGTGGCAGCAAGTGTACATTGTGAACTGTTTGTGTACGAGTCCGGTTGGCTGGGGTTCTGTTATCTTTTTTTTTCTTTTTGTTTCTTTTTTATTGATGACCATCTTCCCAGCCTTATGTCATTAGCTCGACTCGTGCTTGTATTCTGTGTGTGCATCCCTTTGGGGTATGGGATCCATGTTTGCTGTGGTTTTCTTTGAAGTTATGAGTGAAGGGTTATGTTTTGAGTTGTTTTCTATTTGAATTGTGGTGTTTATTTCCATTGATTTTTGGTTCTTTCTTTTTACTGTCATTAAAAAATTGATGTTTCCTAATACCTTGAAGGTTTTCCACACACAACAGAACCAGCTACTATAGAGAGCTTTGAGCTGGTGGTTAACATCTTTAAGAGCTGAGATTAATTTATTTAAATAAATCATTTCATGTCTGTTTAATTGTGTACATTATTTGTGCCCTATCGTTTGTAATAAACCTTTTTTGTTGTACTTTGAGTAGTCCAAAGGGTTTTGACTTTGTGCCTGTGCATTAAACAAGGTATTCTCTTTCAACTAATTTTGAAGGGGTGGCGTAGTGCTACAATTTGGCATAGTCGGCAGGATGGATCAGTATAGATGTACTTATTTCTTTGGTAGGCTGGGAAGTAGGTAGTGTTTTTTGTTTGGTAATTATTTTTTTGTAGGGAGAAACAGCGATTGACTTCGTGGGACCTTGATATTGTCACTGGAAAGGATCTGCTGTTGTGTAAGCTGATAGTCTGCTGTAGCAATGGCAGAGGAGCTGGATAACTTACGGAAACAGTTGGAGCAACTGCGTGTGGAAAATGAGAGACTGAAACAACAGACACAAATGGAGCTTCAGCAGGTGGTGTTTCAAGTTCAACACTTGAGGGTAATGGACAAAGGAGGGAACAAGCTTTGTACTTGCCTAGGGAGAGAAAATGTCCCAAATTTTCTGGTAAAGTGGGATCTCTGCCTATTGAAGATTGGATTGAAGAGGTGGAAAGTTGTATTAGAGGGAGACACATGTCAGAGTGGGACAAAGCTGTGTTTGTTTATGATCATTTAGAGGGGGAAGCTCGGACTGAAATTAAATTTAGGTCTACGGAAGTTAGAGAGAACTCAACTCAGATTTTTAGTGTTTTGCGTGAGTTGTATTGTTCTTCCTTTTCTTATGTTACCTTACAACAACAATTTTTTGATAGAAAGCAAAAAGAAGGGGAGTCTTTTCAAGAGTTTTCTCATGCTTTGATGGATAGGATCCGAAAAGCTAACCCTAATGCTATGTCTGACCATCAGGTGGTTCTACAGGACCAGTTCTGTGAGAATGTTTATGATCATACTCTCCGTAGGGAGCTTAAAAGACTGGTAAGGCAAAATCCTTTGTGGACGCTTCTTGAATTACGCAAAGAGGCAATGCGGTGGGTGGAGGAGGGGCAACCTATCCGAAGTAGACCTAGTAGAGTAGCTCCTCACTCACTGGAAACCCAAGCTATTGTTACATGCGAAGAGAATAGAATGGTTAGTTCGGAGTTTGCAGAGCTAAAAGATATGGTTGTACGCCAACAAGCACAACTGGATTTGATTTTGAAAACCTTAAGTAATACAGAGGGAAGTTCTAGTAATGTAACTAGGCCCCCTAGAAGTACTAGGTTCCGTCGAACACCTGATGGTCAACCAATATGTGTTAAATGTAATCAAGGTGGCCATATTGCTAGATATTGTACTAATATAGTTCAAACTGGTGTTCCTGATGTCCCAAACTCCAGTGTTGGCACAGCTTTTGGTGTGTTACCAGGGGCGGAAAACTAGTGCCCCCCAGGGTGCAGAGCCACACGCTGGAGATGGGGACATTGGGCTCAGAATTGGATCAAGGTATAGTTTCAAGTTTGGTAGGATCTTGTCCAACTTTGCAGGTCAAAATGGGAACTGTTGATGTTTTGTGTTTATTAGACACAGGCTCCATGGTTACCACTGTCACTGAAAGTTATTTTAATTTTCATTTTTCAGATTTGGGTAAAGCGGGGGCTTCAAGAGTGTGCATGGTTGGCTTTGAAAGCTGCCAATGGCATGGATATTCCATGTGTGGGATATGTAGAACTGGATGTTAGTATATTTGGTGTTACTTTACCCAGTAAAGGCATTTTGATTGTAAAAGACGCATGTTCCCCCAGTATGCATGCCCAGAAAGAAAAAATCCCTGCAGTGCTAGGTATGATGCGAGCAGGGGGGAAAGCTCCGCCCGATTGCCTATGCGAGTAGAGGCTTACGGAAGACTGAGAGGAATATGGAGAACTATAGCTCGATGAAGTTGGAGTGTTTGGCTCTCAAATGGGCAGTATGTGAAAAATTCTGAGAATATCTTTTGGGAAATGAGTTTGTGGTTTATACTGACAACAACCCCCTCTGTCATCTGCAGACATCAAAGTTGGGTGCCCTGGAGCAACGATGGCTATCCATGTTGGCTTCTTTCAATTTTGTTATAAAATATCGCCCTGGTAGGGTTAATCAAAATGCAGACGCATTATCTCGTCAGAATATGAAAGATGTTTTTCCAGGTATAGAGGTCCCATTAGCGCTACGAGAGCAGGTTGGTATACATCCTCTGGAACAGGCGGTGGTAAGGGTTAATGAAACCGCTGCACTGCCTGGACGCTCACAATCAGATTTGCGGTCTTTGCAACAGGCAGACCCTGTTATTGGCCCTGTTATGAAGGCTTGGGATGGGGGTACCCCTCTGCAAGCTTCAGAGTTGGTGGAAATGGGTCGAGCAGTGAAAGAGTTGTCTAGGCAATGGGATCGATTGCGTGTGAAGGATGGGTGCCTTTATCGTTTAATTCATTCACCTGATGGCCACCAAGAGATCTATCAGTTATTGCTAGCTCAAAACCTTCAAAAGGAGGTGTTTATGAGTTTACATGATGGTCATGGGCACCAAGGGGTAGATAGGACTGTTGATTTGGTTAAGCGTCGTTGCTATTGGCCAGGAATGTTGAAGGATGTGGAGCAGTGGTGCCGTGAGTGCCAAAGGTGTGTTCTGGCTAAAGCTGTCCAACCAAAGGTGAGGTCTTTTATGGGTACACTGCAAGCGTCCCAGCCCCATGACATTCTAGCAGTAGATTTTACTATGTTGGAGCCGGCGAGTGATGGAAGAGAGAATGTGTTGGTGTTGACAGATGTTTTTTCTAAGTTCACTCAGGCTATTCCTACAAGGGATCAGCGAGCAAGTACGGTAGCTCAAGTTTTGGTCCGCAATTGGTTTCAGTTGTTTGGAGTGCCTCGTCGCCTTCATTCTGATCAGGGACGAAATTTTGAGAGCAATCTTATCAGCCAGTTGTGTAAACTGTATGGTATACAGAAAAGTTGCACTACCCCTTACCACCCACAGGGTAATGGGCAGTGCGAACGTTTTAATCGAACCCTACATGACCTATTGCGTACTTTACCTCCTGAAAAAAAGAAGCAGTGGCCTCAACATTTGCCGCAGCTTGTCTATGCATATAACACCACAGTGCATCAGTCCACAGGGGTAAGTCCACATTTCCTTATGTTTGGATCGGAACCCAGATTGCCAGTTGATTTTTTTGTTGAATAATCAATTGGAGATGACAGTGGAAGCACCTGAAAGGTGGATTGTGGAGCATCAGGATAGACTCCAGGTGGCATATGGGGAAGTGCAAAAAAGGCTGAGTGATAGGGTTGCCCGACGTAACCAGCACCATAAGAGTAGGATAAATGATAAAGGGTTTTGTGAGGGTGAGTTGGTTTATTTAAGAAACCATCAACGTGGGCGGAATAAAATCCAGGACATGTATGATTCATGTTTATATAAGGTTGTTCGGGCACCAGGTGAGCAGAGTGCAGTATATTCAGTCGCTCCGCTGTCTCGGGAAGGGCCGGAGAAGCAGGTGCATCGGTCAGAAATGCGTAAGGCATTTTATGAACCTGGAGCGGAAGATGTGGGCCCTCCTGTTCTTAGTGAAGTGTCTAACGGAGGGGCTGGTACGGACTCTGCATTGGAGAGGGATTCTGCCTCGGATAGTGATTCTGTGTCGATTGTAGTATTGCATAATGATGATGAGGTTGTCCCTTTAAGTGCTGGTAGTGAGGACCACTCAGAGTGTTTGCTTGTCTCTGGGGAGCAGCCGTTGAGCTTGGGGCGTCCAAAGAGAAGTACAGCAGGTCAACATTCAAACCCTTATAGATTACCAAGATCTGTGGCAACAGTTAGTGAAGATTCAGATTAAAGAATAAATTTGTTATTTTGGGAATTGATTTATTGTTATCGTCGGGTCGCCGATTCATTTGGGGGGGATAGAATGTAGCCAGGCAAGGCCTACCAGTACGGGGGTGTGGTTGGCTAATTAGTCCAAGACTTTTTAAGCAGGCACTGGGCAAGAGGCCTTGAAATGTGGGCCTTGTTTTGAAAGCACATGGGATGGTGCTGCTTTGTTTGGCTATGTGGTGAATTTGCCCCAGATGAGGTAGGCCAAGTTTATTATTTTTGTTTTGGTTGAATTGTTTATTTAAGGGGATTTATTTTGATTGTATGGGAAAATTCTGTTTGTTTATTTAGATGCAGGTGAATTGAGTAATGCTAACTGGGTATGTTGACCGCTGCCTGTGTAGGTAAATATATGGGCTTTGCTTAGTTTTTTTTAAATAAGATTGCATGAAAGGTTTCATTTTGAATTTCTCTTTGGAAAGGTGTTTTTGACACTCTGATCTGGATAAATGTTCAAAAAACCAACTGATTGTTATATCTGCTATTTGCCAATGAAGGTAAATGTATTTAATATTTTTAAATAAAAATGAGTGTACAGTTGGTAACCATGGTTTTAAATGTTTAGTGTTTTTGTAGTGTTTTAGACGTGGATAAAACCTGGAATGCTGATTGGCTGCTTTTTGGGTAGCTGATAAAGGTAAAGTTGTGTTTTTGGTATCCTACTTTTAAGCTAATAAATGAAATGGGGCAGTTGGTAACTGTGTTTAAGAAAATGTTAATGTTTGAATAAAATAAATGATGTATTGTTAATTTTTGTTTGTTTTTTCTGTTTTAGTTAAGTCGATTGCTGTTTCTCCCGTGTTGTTTTTGTTTAGTTCCCTGGTCGGCTGGTCTCAGAAGTGTGCTGCATGGTGGCAGCAAGTGTACATTGTGAACTGTTTGTGTACGAGTCCGGTTGGCTGGGGTTCTGTTATTTTTTTTTTTCTTTTTGTTTCTTTTTTATTGATGACCATCTTCCCAGCCTTATGTCATTAGCTCGACTCGTGCTTGTATTCTGTGTGTGCATCCCTTTGGGGTATGGGATCCATGTTTGCTGTGGTTTTCTTTGAAGTTATGAGTGAAGGGTTATGTTTTGAGTTGTTTTCTATTTGAATTGTGGTGTTTATTTCCATTGATTTTTGGTTCTTTCTTTTTACTGTCATTAAAAAATTGATGTTTCCTAATACCTTGAAGGTTTTCCACACACAACAGAACCAGCTACTATAGAGAGCTTTGAGCTGGTGGTTAACATCTTTAAGAGCTGAGATTAATTTATTTAAATAAATCATTTCATGTCTGTTTAATTGTGTACATTATTTGTGCCCTATCGTTTGTAATAAACCTTTTTTGTTGTACTTTGAGTAGTCCAAAGGGTTTTGACTTTGTGCCTGTGCATTAAACAAGGTATTCTCTTTCAACTAATTTTGAAGGGGTGGCGTAGTGCTACAATTAGATTAAAATTTTGTTCACTTGCTACACCTACACGAAACGCTGTATTGTCTTGTATGTATGTGTTGATTTGTTGTTGTTATCAGTTGTGGAATCCAATCATTAAATAGATACACATTTGATGTAGTTTTTTCTTGCTTTTTTATGTAATTCTATTTTATGCTACTTTACACATACTACTATTATTAGTTACCAACTCCAATAGGTATGAAATATATTTTGTAGGCTACATATTAAAGGTAGGGTAACAGATTTGATCCTGAAACATTTTTAGTTATGCTGGTTAAAAGTCTCCTCACATCCTGATAGCAATCACTGTGTTAAGTTGTTTAAATGTATTTGTAAAAATTTATGTCATCTGTGAAAGGCGTAGGACCAAAAAATGTTCAACAAATCATAGATTTCGGTCCGAACGGACGTTTCCTTTTATGTCCCTCATACGTAAGCGTAATTTGAATTCCCACCGCGCAGCGAGTCCACGCAGATCCCATACGTCATCCGCGCGTTCACGTGCGCTCTGTCTGTAAACAGCGAGAACAGCAAACTTTTCTGCTGAATTGACAACCTACACAGGAGCAACAAAACTAAATGCATCTTTTATAACAACAACAGCAAAAACTGCCTGGATCAGCAAGAGCAAAAATCCAAATTAACATCTGTAACTTTACTGCTTTACCGCGAGATGCAAACAGCTACAGGAGGCAAAGGGTCTGAAAGGGTCGTTGCACTGTTTATTTTGGTAAGGTAGGTACGCGATATGTTTGTATTGAGATGGATTCAGATATTCTACTTTGATGAAACGTTGTGTTGCTTATGAAATTTGTGTTCGTTTACGGATTAGCATAACAATATAGTTACTACGTCTACACAACCGAACGTGTGCTTAAACTAATTCTGATGTAAACCAGTTGTTTATGTTGGTTATTTTGGAAGTGTTATTCACTTGTACTGCAAAGTTTTCTCACTGGTGAATGAGACGTGACCGTCTGATCTGTGCGTGTTCATGTGTTTGGAAAGAGGCGTGACTTTGGAGAGCGATTTGACTTGAGGGTGGGATCGGGATTTAATTGCTAGGCGGCTACCGTTAGCATTTTTCAAAATGTGTTACCCTACCTTTAATCCCTTGGATCCCGCTACAAACATTTTAATCTTAGAACATGATGCATTGCTCTGTCTGTTATCCTACAGTAACAGTATAATTGCCACTCTGGACAGTGGCTGTGTTTTTTTTTATTAATCCATTTCGAGCAATTCAGATGTATATGTGTGTATATGTGTATGTATAGGGAGCGGAAATATTATGTGTGGATGAGTTTATGTCGGTATGTATCTAAAATTATTCTATATAAAAGTGGAAGAATTGTCTAAATATCTGAAAATAAGTTGTAAAAAGGGATTAATGTTCACTGGTGTGATTGTATGTTATTCTGTGTAATCATCATTCAGTTTGAATTTGATCTTTTAATGTACAAAGTAGCTGATATTGCCATATACTTCTAGTTGACTCGATTCGCTTTCATTCCAAAATGGCGGATTCGTGGGGCTGCTGCTGGGCGCTGGTGTTGCAATGGAACGTTCTCTTGTACTTCTATACTCTTTGGTATAATAGATAATCCAAAAACAGCACCGTGGAAAACGTGACGTCCTTTAGGGATGTAACCAATCGCTCGCTCATTCCTCCATCAGCCAATGATTTCATGGAAAATACTGAGACAAAACATGTAGCCAATTATATAAATAGTTCAACGATCTCTGTGTAACTTTTGAGTTTGACTTCATGCTGCGCTGCAAGACGTCAAAGTACCGTGAGAGCGAGTCGAAATTACTACTCCGTAAGATTTCTTGAAGAGCTCTCGCGGTACTTTACGTCATCCGACTGCAGCGCCCCATAAAGTCAGTGACGCGGCTGACGTACGATGCGGCTGACTGTTATTTGTTCCGCCCCAGCTTCTTTTATTTTTCTTTTGTTTTGTGCGCCCGAGCTTCATTTACAGTCTGGGGAGACACACGCTATAAGTTTGAAAAAAATGAATAAAACTAAGCAAACATGTCTAAGACTTATATCAAATGAAAGCAAATGAAAGGACTGACAACACATACAACCATGTTTAGCACTTTCAACAGTGTTTTATGTATTTTCAAAGGGTTTCCTGTAAAATGATACCAAACTTTTGTATGTTCACCTCTGCATGTGGGTATGGGAAGCTTTTGAAATTGGGTAGGCCAAATCCAGGTGGAAATCCCCAAAATAGCCTCAAATTAATAATTTAATGCTTAATATGTAACAAATGTTGATCTTTACATCAACTCAGTTAGAAATATGTAAGGAGTAATTGTTGACCGGCCGTTGCATTATTAAAATATAATGTACACCCAAAGGGGTAGCATCATTTTCAAATGATACAACACTTTAAAAATGTCTGGGTTATTTTTGACCCATAATGGGTAAATATTGGACAGAACACGGGTTAACATTGACCCAATGCTGGGATTTTTCTAACTCAGCTGCTGGGTTATTACTGTATACCCCATGGTTGCATAACAACAACCCAACATTGGGACACTTTTAACCCAGCGGTGTGTTCTGTCCAATATGTACTGTACCCATTATGGGTCAAAAATAACCCAGACATTTTTAGAATGAAAGGAAGAGAGACAATTATTCTGCTTATATTTTCTTCTACATAAATATGGATCTACATACTGAAACGAATTGATCCTTTGCTAATTGTTTATAAATTAAAAAAAATGTTGCACAATTGCTTAACAATAACAACTATGAAGATTATTTAACACATCTCAATTCAGAGGTCTGCTCTGTTAGGTCTGATCTGATGATGGCTCACTGTACAGATCTCCCTCTACTGGACGAATGAGGAACAACAGGGGAGTAAAATTGCATTGGCTGTTATCTGCCTGGGCCTCTCGGTCGTATATCTGCCTGCTCCAGGTCTGTTAAAACTTGAAAAGATAACAGTCTGACCCAACCCAGCCCTTACAACAAATCGAAAGTCAAAGTAATTTAGCCAAATGTTTACAGTCCATCAACATTTTATGAACATGATCGTCCGTCAGCACAAAAATACTTTAATGATAAATTATAGTAGACCTGATCATTTAGTTTAATTGTGTATATACAGTATAAATATGCATCTGCTTTATCTTCTTTCAATGTCAAAATTGTTGAGGGTCGCTGATGGTGAGTTATATCTTTTTACTAAGAAAAAATGTATATGACACACACATATGCACACCAGTATGGTTGGGTGAATCCTGGTTTTCAGGATTTTTTCATAAATGATACAAAAAATCTGTAGTTCAATGGTGTTGCTCTGTTCTGTTGATGTGCAGAATTCAGACTTATATGACGCATAGGCTATAGTTGAGATGTGCAATCTTACTAAATTTATAAAACAAGTTAAAACTCACCTACCACCTCCTGGATTAAGAAATATTACGAATCTCCATAATACAACATGCTTGCATTTAAAAATAAGTAAATAAGTGATTATTTTACTATATTTAACCACTGATTAAGAATGTGGCAGACTACAGATATGTTGCACTTTATTTTGATGTTCCACTTCCCTACTGAAAAATCAGCTAAGACCAGCATAAGCTGGTGAGCTGGTTTTAGCTGATCCCCAGCTTGGTTTTAGCTGGTTTTGCTGGTGTAGGAAGCTGGTTTTGCTGGTGTAGCAAGCTGGTCTAGCTGTGTTTTGGTCACATTTTAAGATGGTCTAGCTGGACTTAGCTGATCATGCTGGAATACCAGCTGGCCCACCAGCATGACCAGCTTTGTCAGGCTGGGAGGACCAGCATAAACCACCTTAAACCAGCTACAACCAGCTAAAACCAGCTACCAGCTTATGCTGGTTTTAGCTGGATTTTTCAGTAGGGTTTGAATTTCTGTTTGAATAAAAGCATCTGACAAATGCATAAATGCTCACCTGAAACTCCCTTTACAGCCAAAGTAGAACCCAATTTTCATTCAGATCATTGATGAATGTGACTTTTATTTAAAGTGAAACATAAACAGAAAGTAAACTTTTTATAAAAACTGAGCTTGAGCATTCTGTGATATCTTTATTTAATAAATAGTTTGATGTTTAGGCTTTACAGTGAAGGGTTCTTCAGGTCCTCTGGTTGTTCCTCTGGGAGGTTCAGTGGTTCTGCCCTGTTCTGTTGATTCACTCTTACCACTGAAAGATCTGGAGGTGGAATGGAGAAGATCAGACTCACAGACTCTCATTCATCTGTATCAAGATGAAGATATTAGACCAGAGGCTCAACATCAGGATTATCATGATAGAGCTCATTTCTTCACTGAAGACATTAAACATGGAAACTTCTCACTCCTGTTGAACAATCTGACAGCTGAAGATGAGGGACAATACACATGTAAAGTTTACAGTGGACACGAGTCTAATGAAACTGTGGTGGAAATTAAACATGTTGGTGAGTAAAAAATCACACAAATTAAGGTTAAACATTAGACACTATGTTTTATGTTGTGTAATTATTCTGTTCTGTTCAATTCTTTCAGAGCGTTTGATAGTGTCAGGATCAAGTCCGTCCATTTCTGCATATGTGGGTGATGACGTCACTCTGAACTGCTCTGTGGACCCTCACATCAAACCTGAAGAGATTGAAGAAGTTTCATGGAGGAAAATAGATAAAGGCGAACCAATCACAGTTCTGCTTTATCAATACAATGAAACTTTATCAGACGCATCAGATGAGCGATACAGAGACAGAGTTGAGTTCTTCACTGATGAAATCCACAGAGGAAACTTCTCTTTCAGACTGAAGAGAGTCACAACTGAAGATAAAGGAGTTTACATCTGTCAAGTGTTTAATGGACGACTTTCAGCAAACACAACTGTAATACTGGAAAGACTGGGTGAGTCAATGAAGAAATAATAAAACACACTGTGCAACCAATTTTTCCTACGATCTCTAAAGGTTGCTCAAAGCCTTTAAATATTTCCAAAATCACATATTTAGCAAAACCCACAGCACACATAAAACCTGCTTCTTGGAGTGTAACTTTGTCAGTTATTTCAGTCTCTTCTGATCTTAGTAACCATATAGCAGAATTGCTTCGTGTTGCTTCAGCCATTGTCTAGTGTATATTGTGTTATTGTGCTTCATTCACATTGAAGCTTTCTTGAAGACATATCACAACTAAAACAAGAGTTTTAATTGCATGGAGCATGGTCCAATAAGTCCATTGCGGCAATAAGTATTATTAAACAATTATACATGCTAGCACAAAGTTTCACATAATACACAAATGTGTTAAACTTCAAAGGTCTTAAACAACCTCTAAATCAGTGGTCTTCACTGTTTTTTTACATGAGAGCCACACTGATAGGTCACACACCACCAGGGGGCCACCTATCTCGTAATTTCATGCGGCGCTGCACAGAACGGTTGGCGAGTGACATTACTGTGCCACGAGAGCAATTCGAAAGCATAACAAGCAGTCTTATCTCACGGTACTTTGATGTCATATGACGATCGCTATATGCAAGTGCTGCATGCGATTAAACACGCTTATCAACGTGCATCTTGATCTAATAGGTATGGTTTTCTAACAAAGTTAGCGTCCTAGGCAGAAAAGCCAGAAAAAGGGCATGCCTGCATGATCATAACACTGTATTATTTACTGCCATGCGAGCCACCAATTAAAGCTTGCCGAGCCGCATGCGGCTCGCGAGCCGCGCAATGAAGAACCCTGCTCTAAATAATATTTAATATTGAAAAAAAATGTTATTCAAACATATTGGTGGAGTGAGAGCATGAACTTTAAAAAAGTTTTTATTTGAAAAATAAGGAACACCCTAATGTTGATTGTGTTCCTTCAAGGTTTTTTACAGATCTTTCTCATAAACAACAGTACAGTATGGGGTCAGTATTACACAACTGGATCTAATGGTGCCACAGCGCAGCAGCAGATTGCATGTGTTTCACAGTAGCTTTATGTGTTTACATAGACAAAATTTTGTCAATCCGATTGCAAGACACGACAGTACAGTTTATGTCACCAGGTGACTTTGGGAGGGCGGGAACCAAAAGTGGCGGAGAAAGGTTCCGTGAAGATGGTTTCCGCCCAGACCCGATTTTAAATACACCATTTCGCTTCCTGGTCTCCCAGGCAACACTGATTGGGAGAAAATGAGCAACAGGTGTGGCGAATGTAAGTGACAGACACGATTGGAGGAGGGAGAAAAGCCAAACGAGATAAAAAGGTCCAAGGAGGCACAAAGGAGCAGAGCTGTTTTCGGGCGTGAGTCCCTTGGTGCCTTGGGCAAATCGAACCACACGCCCCGTCCCTGGAGCAGCCAAAAGGGCGCCGTTGATTCGTGAGTCACCTACGGTGTAAGGAAAGAGTGTGGCCGCCAGAAGAGGCGAAAAGGTCGGGGCTGAGAAGAAATTAAAGGGACACCACACCGGGGGCTTGTTATGTACTTTGTGTGCGTTGTGTTGCTGCTTTGCAGACGCTTATGCTGGCCTGATCGTTCCCTTGGAGAAGTAAAGGAAGGAGAGACAGCTAGCGAAGGATTATTGGGAGAGTTTTCACACGTGAGTGAGCAAAATACAGAGGCAACGGGATTATAGCTACAGGAGGCTATTGACAACAAAGAGTGAGTAACGGTCATTGGGTTCATCGTGTGATATTTCAAAGAGGAGTTGCTTGGTGTGTGTCTTTCTTGTGTTTGAGGTCCCTGGCCCCACCGGAGAATGAAGAGTGGGCGAGCCGTGGGTTGACCGGAAACACGGACGAAACATTTGGATAAGAAGCGCCGTCTACGCATCGATCAGTGGCCCTGCGAGACAAGAAAGCGTGGGTGAGCCAGAGAAGTAGTAAACCACACATCGGGGCTGTGAGTATTATAAGCCTACTCTCAACCGGCGACCAAAACATCGCCCAGCTATCCTCTCGAGGCAATCGAAGCCTGGTGGCTAAGTCCATATTTAATATCATGTGAAGTGTGTACAAGAGTGTCGTGGGTGAGTTACACTTATTACTTGGTGTTGTGCTGTGCTTGCTGTGTGTATGCTGTGCTTGTAGCGACCAAACCGCCTGGCCTCGGACGAATCGTGAGAGGTTTACATCTGTTGTGGCCCGAGTCCTACGGAGAGTGAGAAAATTCAGCCTTTGCCCCGGGTGTGTTAGAGAGAGCTTTACTCTTCGATCGAGCGGGCAGTGGTGAAACCCAGTGGTGGATAGGAGAAAGCTCTGTGTGAACGAAGATCCCCAATGTTGTGAGTGACTTACCTCTGTGAAGTGTTATTGACCTGTGCTTTTAGCAACCACTTACCTGTGTCACAAGGAAAGCTCTGTGTGAACGAAGATCCCCAATGTTGTGAGTAACTGACCTCTGTGAAGTGTTATTGACCTCTGCTTACAGCAACCACTTACCTGTGTCACAAGGAATGCTCTGTGTGAACGAAGACCCCCAGTGTCGTGAGTAACTGACCTCTGTGAAGTGTTATTGACCTGTGCTTACAGCAACCACTTACCTGTGTCTCAAGGAATGCTCTGTGTGGACGAAGATCCCCAGTGTTGAAGAAGCGGAGCGCGCCACGGGGTCTAGGACCAGCGCCTTAAGGAGCCCCTGTCCCCGGTCCTTGTCACGAGTGGCCCTGGAGGGCAGAAGAAGCCCCATTAGTTTTTAAACTTGCCCCTTTCCCTTTTTCCTTTTTAAATATTTAAATAAAGTTTATTTTAAACGTAGTATACTCGTCTGTCTGGTCATTGGGGTGGTCTTGGGAAACTCCTCGAGGTGGTAGAGTGGAGAGGGGTGTGACCTTTGGCATATTTGGGTCCGCCCCCGGCCGTGACATTTACATGCAACCTAAACATTGCAATCTGATTCAAATGTTAGTTTACATGTACATTCTGTATAATCTGAACCGAACGTCTGCACCAAGCGCACAGCCAGGGTTGCCAGATTCACTTATCGAAACCAGTCCAGTGGACATTCAAAACTAGTCCAAAAGCATCCCAAATGACTATATATAGCCCAAATACCAATAACAAATAAACAAAAAAATTCTTATTTTAAAAGTAGCCCAAATCTGAACTCCGCCAAAAAATCGAGGACTTGGCAACGCAGTGCACATTATCTCTCGTCAAGTTCCCGCTTGGATAAATGTATAAAAAGTTGAAGAAAGTTGTTCTTAGAAGTGTGTAGGCAAAGAAAACAAATTTTTCTAAAGGCACAGTGCTATTTTATTGCTTTATATGTAATGTTATGAAAGTACACATGAACGCTGCAAAATGTACAGCGCGTGACCCCATTACCTTTATTAATTATTAATAATGTGTGTAGCTATTGCCGTGCTGTTGCATGTTTCTGTGATGATAATCATGTGATAAGAGGTAAAGATAAGGCGTAAACTTAAAGTCACCATAAAACGGAAGTAGCGATTGTCTTATTTTCCCCGTGGTGACGTATAACCGAGTGAAACGGCTTCTGAAATTAAATAAGATTTAGGGCTGGACTTGAATTAATTCATTGAGATCTGATTGGATCATTGAAGTTGAGTTGTGTTGCTAACTGCTAATCGCTGCGACCACCCAGTTGCCATACCGTATGACCGGAAGTAAAGAGAGATTCACGTTTTTTATTAAACATAATGAGGGCACATGAATTTAAAAAAAATAATGAAGCTCACAGATCAAGTCATTTGTAAATTTACCACAAAATTCCACCAAAAATAACAGTTTTTCATTTAAATTTCATTTCGACTTTAAGCAGAATTGTTCTGCGTATGTGCACAATGTATTTTTGCATCCGAATAAGAAAATACCATTCACTACAATTGATGATTCCGATTTTGTATTCACTTTGTAAGTGTCACAAGGTGACTTAGGGCGGAACCAAAAATGGAGAGGAGAGGTTCCGCCCGGAGAGAATTTTTTAACGCACCCTTCACTTCCTGGTCTCCCGGGCAACGCAAATGAGGAAGGAACGAGCCACAGGTGCAGCACATTGAGGTAGCAGCTCTGATTGGAGGAAGAAGTAAGGACGGGCCACTTAAATGGAGCTGTAGCAGCACACAAGAGGGAGAGTTGTTTTCGGGCATGAGCTCCTTTTTATTGCCTAGGGCAGACTGAACCAGACGCCCCGTCCTTGGAAGAGCCGGAGGATGCCGTTGATCCACAAGAGCGCTTATAGCAAGAGGAAAGAGTGCGGCAGCCAGGAGAGGCGAAAAGGACGGGGCTGTGAGTTAAAGGAGCACTGCACCGGAGGCTTTTTAGAAACGTGTGGTTGTTGTTCGTTGTTGGTGTGTATTGAAGTGCTGAGTTGTGCTCGCCTGATACGCTGATCGATCGCTAGACTTGCTCTCTCTCTCGTTTTGTGCTATGGATGTATGTTGATGGAGATATTGAAAACCTTGTAGGTTGAAGAGCGAACGAACACTGACATCTAGAGAAGAGACACAAAGGAAGAAGACACGTATTGCTGTGAGTAGACACCTGTGGAAAGTGTGTTTTGGCAACTGAAAACCGTCTTGCCAGTGCATCTGGAGTGTTTACAGCGTGAATTACCGTGGAGAAACGTGGGACGAGGGAAGTGCAGCAGCCGTGAGTAACCAAACTCTATTTTACTGGAACAAATTGCATATGCCTGACTTGTAATTCTTTCGAGTGCCTCCAAGAGAGGGAAGGCGGCCCTACCCGTGAGTCAGCGTGGTGGGTGAGCCGAAGGATTTCTTTTATGAAGCAGCTACAGTGACGAAACAAACACTAGGCCGTGTTATCCATCGCCGTATTTTCGCCCAGAGCGAAGTGAAGGAAGACGGGCGTCTTTTTGTGTGCACTGAGCGTGGTGGGTGAGTCTTTGGATGTAGAAAATTTCACTTTGAAGTGGTGCTGTGTAATGCTGTGTATTGCAGTGAAATACACTCTATGCACGCCTTACTGCCTACGTATTTCCGCCAAAATCTCAGTTTTACGCTGGCTTCCGGTCTAGCATTATCCGATAGCAAGACGTGGTGGTAGTGTGGTCTTTTTGTCATTTTCAACTAACTAGCGATTGCGATTTCTAATATTATACGTATTATCAACCTTAGTTACATAATAGTTTTAGTTTGTTATATTTTTACAACATTTTAGTTATGAGTTCAACACGCTTTAAGTGTCTTCGGCGGGAAGGTGCGACGTCTCAGTATTGCTGTGTCCCATTATGTGACATATCCTCAAGGTGTAATTCGGTAATTAGTTTCCACACGTTCCCTTTGGACATGGAAATACGAAAAAAATGGATTCATTCTATTCGTCGTGCCGATTATATCATCACTCCGAATTCAAGAGTCTGCAGTCGACACTTCAAGAGTGACGATTTGATTGAGCCGTCAACTCCCACGGGACGCCGGCTTCTAAAGAAGGGGGCTGTTCCCACTTTGTTCGAGTGGAACAACTTCGCAACTTCAACACCAAGGCGCACTGGGGTATGGCAAAGAAGAGAAGTTTCCCCTCCACAGAACGAAGATCCACTGCCTATGGAATTCCAGCAACCAGAACATGATTACTGTTCATCTCCCGTTCCGGCGGCAGTCGATCTTTCTTTAGATCGAACTGAAGAACTCCAAAAGGAGGTGGAGCGCTTGAAGAAGCAAGTGGAAGAGCTGTCTGTCCATCACAGTTTTTGCTTGGGGCGTTTTGCTGCATCTGACGATGACATACGGTTCTTTACTAGGTAAGAGAGGAAATTACCAGATGCTTTAATATCATTATTATAAGATGACATATTAAGACATGTTGTCATTTTTACATTTCGGTATGAAAGTTGGCTTAAACTGTTGGGCATACATTACCTTAAATGTATATTATCACAAATATGTGCAACGTTTTATCTAGGTTTATGACCTACAGTCATCTCATGGCGTTCTGGAGACTCATTGAGCCTGCAACCAACAGAATGGTTCGTGTGACAAGGGCAAAAGGAGCTACAAAAAGCGGTGAAGTTGGAGCAACAGGCAATGCATCTGTAAATATATATATATTTTTTTATTTCTTCATATCATTTATTTACATTATTGATATATATTATGTGTGGGGAGGGGTAAGGAACACAAATGTAGTACTTTTTATGTACGTAAACTGTTTTTTACATTTTATTTTAACAGGGTCACTCCCTACCGCCCATAGATGAGTTTTTTCTCTTTATGGTGCATCTGTCCCTTGGTCTAACACAGAGGGATCTGGCTCAAAGATTTAATATTCACCAGTCCACCGTGAGTCGTATTATTACAACCTGGGCCAATTTTCTTTATACCCTCCTTGGATCAGTGCGCATCTGGATGTCTGAGGAGATGGTCAAGGCTCACATGCCAAAGGAGTTCCAGGATTACCCAGATACGCAAGTAATCATTGACTGCACAGAGCTCCGGTGTCAAACACCATCCTCCCTGTTGCTTCAGAGTGAAGTCTTCTCCTCTTATAAATCCCACTGCACCTTCAAGGGGTTAATTGGCATGGCACCACACGGTGCAGTTACTTTTATTTCATCCCTGTATGCAGGATCTGTCAGCGACAAGGAGCTTTTGAAGCAGTCTGGAATTGTGCCTCTACTGAAACCTAATATGGCTATTATGGTCGATAAAGGTTTTCTGGTGGATGACTGTGTGCCATGCAAAGTCTACAGACCTGCTTTCCTGTCAAAAAGGGAACAGATGTCGGCTGATGAGGTAAGGAAGACGCAGTCCATTGCTCGTCTGAGGGTCCACGTCGAGCGTCTCATCCGCAGGGTGAAGCAACACAAACTATTTGATACTGTCATCCCTCTTTCAATCACAGGAAGCATAAACCAGCTGTACACTGTTGCTTGCCTTCTTGTCAATTACCAGAATGGGCCCTTGGTAAAAGCATGGGCAACGGATTAAAGACTTTGTATGGGATGGATAAATTTTGATTGGCAGAGAATCCTATGTAAATTAAATGTATTTGCTATGTATGTTTTTGTAATCGAGTAACAGAAGCATTTCTTTCACAATGCTAATGTAAAAACTGTAATGCAGCAATGTAAATAAGTAATTTTGATGCAGTTTTAATGTACACCACTAATGTAAACATGTAAATAACTGATACAGTGTTTCTGTAAAGATGAAAATATAAACAACTTTCAAAAAGCTTGTAAAGTGCACCACTAATGTATGTAAATAACTTAGATACAGCTGTGCGCCACTAATGTAAACATGTAAATAACTTTGATACAGTTTCTGTAAACATGTAAATATAAATAACTTTGATACAGCTGTGCACCACTAATGTAAACATTTAAATAACTTTGGTACAGTTTCTGTAAACATGTAAACATAAATAACTTTGATACAGCTGTGCACCACTAATGTAAACATGTAAATAACTGAGACAGTGTTTCTGTAAACATGAAAATATAAATAACTTTCATAAAGCTTATAAAGCACACCACTAATGTAAACATGTAAATTAGTGGTGCGCTTTACAAGCTTTTTGAAAGTTATTTATATTTTCATGTTTACAGAAACACTGTCTCAGTTATTTACATGTTTACATTAGTGGTGCACAGCTGTATCAAAGTTATTTATATTTACATGTTTACAGAAACTGTATCAAAGTTATTTACATGTTTACATTAGTGGCGCACAGCTGTATCAAAGTTATGTAAACATGTAAATAACTTTGATACAGCTGTGCACCACTAATGTACACATGAAAATAACTTTGATACAGTTTCTTTAAACATGTAAATATAAATAACTTTGATACAGCTGTGCACCACTAATGTAAACATGTAAATAGCTTTGATACAGTTTCTGTAAACATGTAAATATAAATAACTTTGATACAGCTGTGCACCACTAATGTAAACATGTAAATAACTGAGACAGTGTTTCTGTAAACATGAAAATATAAATAACTTTCATAAAGCTTATAAAGCACACCACTAATGTAAACATGTAAATAACATTGATACAGTTTCTGTAAACATGTAAATAACTGATACAGTGTTTCTGTAAACATGAAAAATAAATAACTTTGATACAACTGATACAGTGTTTCTGTAAACATGAAAAATAAATAACTTTGATACAACTTGTAAAGGTATAGTTCACCCAAAAATGAAAATTCTGTCATTTACTCATTCTCATGTTACAAAACTATATACATTTCTTGGTTCTGATGAACACATATGAAGCTATTTTGGGAAATGTTGGGAACCAAACCATTCGTGGACCTCATTTACTTCAATAGTAGGAAAAAATACTATGGAAGTAAATTGGGTCCACGAACAGTTTGTTTACAAACATTTCTCAAAATGTCTTCCTTTGTGTTCATCAGAACAAAGACATTTACTCATTCTAAAGATTTTTACTAAACTATGCAAATGACAGAATTTCATTTTTGGGTGAACTATCCCTTTAATGTGCACCACTAATCTAACTCTGGTACAACATTTTTGTAATAAATAACTTTCTTACAGTATAAAACAGTCTGCTTTTTTTTTACATTTTTAGAGATTTTGGCAGATAGAAATAAAAAAAGAAATGGTCAGCCCTCTCACGAATGGTTTTAAACATTCTGCTGTCTTTGTAGATGCGCTGGATCATCATGTCATCCTGCGCATACACAACAAAATCACACCACTCCAGTCCTGAAATCAGCATTTGACCCTGAACTTGCCAGTAATAAGCATGCTGTTCTTTTAACTGTGGTGTGCCATTTTGCAACTTCAGGTAAGGGCAGTCAACGTAACTTTTTACATTTGGGCACTTTATTTCCAAAAGGCCAAAAACTTGCTGTTCAGTGGGGTCAAAAACAATGCCGTCAGGAGAGCTGCCAAGCCAGGGTGCGTCTGGGTGAATTAAGAATCCACAAGGATAAAAGTTCACTCCACACACCAGACAGTATTCCTCTACCACAGCAGATTCCATTTCAAGACCTCTTTTCATGTCCGCTGTTTGGCGAGTTCCTCTCTGGATCCTTTCAGCCAAGTGTTCAGCTGAGCTCTGGCCACGCACATGACAGACCTCCCTAAAACGAGACGATGTTACTCGGGGCTTTCGTACTGAGTGCCAATCCAGTGATGCACTCTGGTCTTTGGTGGCATCCTCAATTTTGTGAGACATTTCCAGAGTTACAGCCAGTGACTCCATGTGTAGCAGTTCATGTTTGCTATACACAAACAAGCACACAGACGAGTCAAGGCTGTAATCATCTAGTGGCAGATGTGGTGGTGCTGGGGCATCTTTATGGGGCGTGATGTTCCGGGTTGTTGCTGCTGGCTGTTGGTATGACAGAACACTCCCAACCTGGGGCCTCATTTATCAACATTGCGTAGAAAATGTTCTATATTTGTACCTACGAATGAAATTTAGAATGTGTCTAAGTACAAAAAAATCGGGATTTATCAAACGTGAGCACGGGGTTCGTACGCACATCAGTAAGTAATCCTTGATGATAAATCCCACTTGTTCTTAAGCACCATGCTCGTGCACGTTCATGGTCATTTGCATTCCGAAACGCCTCCAATGAACCATATATGGTGACAACACCTCCCGTTATAAGTCACGTGGTTGCGCTTTTTCCCTCATCGCAATAATGACAAAGAGAGCGTAAAATAGGAACTTTACAGACACAGAAATTGAGTTACTGGTGGATGAGGTTAATAACACATCTGTTTGGTTATTAGTACGGGAGGAATGACTAACAAAAGAAAACAAATCTGCATGGGAACATGTTACCAGTGAGTTTAATACCGTTGGGTATGAGAACACTTCTAGAAATAAAAAAGTGGTTTGACATTAAATTATCAGCCAAAAAAAAAAAAAAAACGCGTCACATCACACCGACGTGAAATCTGTAGGAGGACAGACAATGACAGAACTTTCCTTGGACAACCGCATAACCAGCATCATCGGCGCAATCTCTGAAAACGCGCTCCCGGCGGAATGGATGATTTGCCAAGTCTTCCAATAATGCAAGATAAGCCACTGTTTTAAGCATTTGACGGAGCTTTCTTACATATGGTTAGACACTTATTTCATTAATTAACTTCAATACTGTTTTGCAGTTACTTTATTAACAGTAATCATTTTTAACACCTGGGGGTGGATAATAAATAGACAAAGTGTTCTTTTAACACTGGGGATGGACGGTCCTGTGTAGTATCGCTATTCTACCACTAGATGCTCTGCGTACGCATACTCCGAGGTGTGCGTATATTTACACACATTTCTACGTATAAGTACAATTTGATAAATTCCACACTTTGCGTAAAACTGTTCCTACGCACACTTTACGCACACTTCTGTTCGTACGCACGCTTGATAAATGAGGCCCCTGAACTTTACCAAAGGCAGAATCCACGAAAGAATCATCATTACACATCCCAATTGTGGTGACTAAAGGGGCTGTAGTGCTGGCAAAATCCTTATACTCCTCTCCCACTTGCAGGACTGAGAGGTCAGGCAGCTCACCAGCAACTCCTTTATACAAGGTACTCCTGAAACAAAAATAAATATTTTACCTTTAAACTATTTCTCATTGCCAGTTAAAAGGTTTGTTTGTAATCATTTTTTCATTCTAGGCATGTAAGATACTTTTTTTTTACAGAAAAACGTTATGCTTAGTCACCACTAACTTTATAGTATGGATAATCTTAAGAACATCTAAGTGTATTCAACTGTGTATTCTGCTTTGAGAGACTATGAATATGAACTGAAATGTATGTAGTTGCCAATTGTAGGAAACTTAAACCCATTTTTGTCTAAAGTAGGGTTTGAGTTTACTTTAGGTTTTGAGAGATAGTATCTTAAAGGTGTGTTTTAATTCATATTCTTGATGTCTAAAAAATTTCACAGTTGAGTACACTTAGATGTTGTCAAGTTTATCATAGGAGGTACTAAAGAAGAAATTTTAGTACATTTCGTAAAAAAAAAGACCAAGTACATTATGGAAGTACACTTTTTCACCTGCGAAGATGTCTTTCTGTATGTCCCAGAATAAAATCATATGGGTCCGGAATTACATAAGGGTATATAAATGCCATAATTTTTTAACTATCCATTTGTTTAAACCGTAAAAATTTGCATATTACACTATCAGGTTACATTTATAGTTGATTGCAGTATCCACCTTAAACCAGCAGCAAGTTTCCTCTCTTTAGGTCTTGCAGATAAAACCACCATCCCAGTGACAGGACCTGGCCGGACTCCCTAGGAATACCACCAATGATAATTTTAGGATGAATGTGCCAGATATGTACCATGAAACCAGCAATATATGTCTTGGTCATCTCACTAATTAGACAAAGTTAAGGATACAGGAAAGCAATGCTTATTTTAATAATTGTAATAACTTACCATTGTTCTTGGTTTGTGCCAGCTCTGCTCCGTTTCAGTACAGCTGCTCACTGGAGGAACTGCACTGATGCCAAGCTGAGAGAAATGTGCTGCCTGGTACAGTAGTGCAACTATGTGATTACACAGTGCAGTGCCAGCAACACAAGAACAGCTGCACTGGGACAATATGACAGGGCTGGAGTCCTTTAACACAATCTATAGACAATGACACAAATGACAAAATGTCAATAAAAAGACCCCAAATTATCGAGCATTTGCATAAACAATGAGTTATTTTGCTTTGAAAGTGCTAAACATTTACTGAAGATACTTGCATACATGTACAAAAGAAACTGTTATAAATTTAATAAGACAATAAACTTAAAATATGAACAACATGTCATCATTCATGTCTATGTTTGTCTGCCTACTCTCAGACTATGTGGCTTCTCTGTCTTCCTCATAGATCTGAAACAAGACGCCTTCACACTTATCTCTCCTGTTACCTGATCCTTATTAGAAACTGAAAAATGCACAAAGTGACAGTTACAGTGTATTAACATGATAACACCACTTGCAAAAATATAAAAACAGACAATCTGAAAAGGTAAAATAGGAAGAAAACACAACTCTGACTCTAAAAGTAAGAATGTTTACAAACGAAGCGTAAGGTTACCTAACGTTAGCTAGTTTGTACGCTTGTGAATACTTACCCTCAAAGTTGTCGATGTAACTCGAAATGTACAATTTAAATCCTTTCTCCTTTTTACTGGAAGGAGTGACAGATGCCAACCTCACAATTCGGTTGACGTCGTTCACCGTAATCCGGGGAAGCTCTTGCAAGCAGCGAGTGTAAAATGACATGCTGCTGACAGCGCTTACTAAAACAGTATGTAATAAGCGCTGCGCCGGAAGCTACAGTACAACTGAGACAAAACGCGGAAGTGACCGTGCATAGAGTCTATTGCTGTGTCTTGTCAGACGTATTCCCGCCTCCACTCCTTCGTTAAGGGAAGACGAAGAGGCAAGCGGTCCTAGGAAAAACTTGTAGATATTTATGCTGTGAGTGTGTTTCAGTTTTGAATAACGAAGTGGCATCCGGAGTGATTTCTCAGCCGAACCCTCGGCGGACTTTATCGAGTGGTGGTGAAGAACTGTAGAGTTGGCGGTGTGTGAGTAAGACTTTGGACAAATAATATTGCTACCTTACCTGTGTAATTTCATTGTCGCAGAGCTAGAGGCGAAGGAGATCCGCCGTCCCGAGGTCTCTACAAAAGGGCGCCCCGGTCCAGTGTTCGATCGCCCAACGGGTACCGAGGAAAGGACAGCGCTCGACCCGGTGTGGCGGTGTGACGTTCTCGCCCCTCTGCCGACTAACGAGCTCGCCGAGAGGGTCTGCCCCCGGCACCACATGGGAATTACCGTCCAGCTGACACACTGTGGACGCCAGCTGTCGTAAGTCCGCCACCCTGCAAAGTGTATACTAACCTGTAAGTCTGTTGGTCAACAGAGACGAAGAGTGTGCCGTGTATATTGACCTGAGAGGAGCCACCATTGAAAACCTGCACTTACCAAGAGCTGTAGCCAGCGAAGAGGTGAGAGAGCCATTTGAGTTAGATTCACTGTGTCCTTGTGTCTCAGCTGCCGTCTGTGGAGAGAGAGAACAAGCGTGAGCTCCAAGAGAACGAGCTGTGAAGAAACCTGCACTTACCAAGAGCTGTAGCCAGCGAAGAGGTGAGAGAGCCATTCGAGTTAGATTCACTGTGTCCTTGTGTCTCAGCTGCCGCCTGTGGAGAGAGAGAACAAGAGGAGCATTAAGAGCACGAGCTGCGAGAGAAACGGAACTTACCCAGAGCTGTGGCCAGCGAATAGGCGAGGGCCATCCAGTCAGATAAATCGTGTCCTTTGTGTCCCAGTCACTGCCTGTGGAGAGAGAAGAAAGGAGAGTGAGCCAACAATAAGGAGTTGTGCGAGTCCGAGCGGTGATGTGCCGCAAAGCGCCATACAGGTACGCAGACAGGAGAAAATCCATACCAGCACTCATTGCATTTTATTCTGCCTCCAGGAGTGAAGAGGAGGGCGCCACGGGTAGAAGGAACCGGGCAGGAGCCTGTTCTTCGATGTCCCCCCCCTTGAGGGCGGAGCTAGACTTAGTTTTAATTCCCCTTTCCCTAATCCCCAGTACATTTTAAATATTTAATAAATAAAGAATTATTTTATACTTACCTGTCCTTGTTGTTGTCTGGTCATTGGGTTGGCTTTGGGGACCTCCTCGAGGTGGGAGTTGAGAAGGGGCGTGGCTTTAACCATTAGCAGCCAGCCCCTGGGCGTGACATAAGCAGCAATGTATTGACTTTGTTTCTGTGATTTATCACTGCTAATATCTCGCCAATAATCATTACATATCGTGTGTGTGTGTGTGTGTGTGTGTGTGTGTGTGTGTGTGTGTGTTACAGGTTTATCAGATTTACACATATTGGTGTTGATTCTCTGTATTACTGCATGTGGATCTGCTCTTCTGTTCTGCTCTCTCATTTACTGCAGACCGAACACGGGTATGTTTACAGAAATAAATTCTTTAATTCAGAGAGTAATGAATCATTTGTTCTTCTCATAAATAAAAAAACTAATTGAAATTATCCCCTGATTTTAAATCTGCACTCCTGATAAAGAGTATACCGTATTTGCTCAATGATTATGTACAAGTAAGCTTTATTTTAAATTCATTTTATTTTTAACTAAATGTCAAATCTTTTTTAGGGTTCATTGTAGAAGGTTATAACTGTGTTCATTTTGGAGATGCAGTGGTTCTGCCCTGTTTCATTGATCCATGTTTAATAAAAGAAGATCTGAAGGTGGAATGGAGTAAATCAGGCTTGGAGAGTCCAGTCCGTGTGTATGAAGTTGAAGATATCAGACCAGAGGTCCAGCATCAGAATTATCATGATAGAGCTCATTTCTTGACTGAGAAAATGAAGCATGGAGACTTCTCACTCCTGTTGAACAATCTGAAAAAAGAGGATGCGGGACAATACACATGTAAAGTTTACACTGGACAAAGATCTGTGTTTTCAGTCAGTGTGAGTTTGAAACACAAAGGTAAGTCAAGTAAAATCTAATTGAGTACTTTAGTGTTATATAATAATAATAATCTGTGTCCAGACAGTACGTGAGGTTGATTTCATACAGCTATAAATGTAACAGTCATATATGGATGTGCGGCACTGGGTGGAATTTTATTAACGATTTAAACCCCCCCTAATCTAAAAAAATAAAATGTTTTTCTATCAGAAAATGAGTGGCCAGTGTGTGGGCAGAAACATCCTGTTATCTATTTTTCTTTGTGTAATCTTTAAACAGCAACAGTCACAGGGGGATACCCTATCAATGTGATGTCACATTGACTACAACCCAGCCCCAGCAGCCCTTTTAGCAGTTTGCTGTCACCATTAGGGTTAGTGATGTGCCATTGCCCGTTTCACACAGATATTATGGAAAATACACAGAAAATGCGTCCGCGATTTGTCCGGGAACGTTTGATTTTTGGTTTATATGTTTACATGCACAAAATGTCACACAGAGATTATGGAAAATACACACAAAATGCGTCCGGGTGATTCTCGCGATATTAGAATTATGAGGTGTCATGAAACATTTTGATAAAAAAAGTAAATGCAAAGTAAGAGTATCAAAATAACAAGCATAGAGTTACAAACATCTCTTCGTGTACTATTTTGCACATGATTTCAAATGACATCAATTTTGTTGTTTTTTTCCACATTTAAGGGGGAAGTTTTCATTACCGCAACGTGTCCATAACTGGATTTGGGTTTTTTGACATGAAAATATTTATAATTAAAAAATCTAAAAAAAGAAAAAGCGTCAGTGCATGTTATACTTTAAACATTTACAGTAAAGAAACATGTGGTATTTGGTGATCATTGGTAAATGTAAAGACAATAATAAGGAATATAAATGTGTCCAAGACCAATTTTCTCATCCTCCGCAACAATTTTCAATCATTGTTTAAGCCCTCAATGAACTAACATTAAAAAAAAAAAAAAATAGTTGTAAGGGACATAATTGATTGTGACACTCAAGATGGCTACCAGGTAAGCAGTTCTTATTTTTTTCTCCAGATAAAAGTTAAAATTTTGTTTGTCATAGTACTTAGACATTACTCATTCTCATTACCGAAACATGAGTTTGTAAATAAATATATTTAATGTAATATCATGTTGGGGTAATGATCTTTTTTTATAATGATGATCTAAAAAATGTAAATAATTCTATAGGACATATTTTTTAACTACTCTATGCTTATAGTAAGTTCAGACCTTAATCTTATATGTGCAAAAATAATATCGGCTTCAAGGGCTTTTGAAAAATGCTGATTCTGGACTCCTTCTAAATCTGGATTTTGTGAGAATCACCAGTCCGCGATGTGTCCGGGATCGTTTGATTTTTGGTTAATTCACACTGATTTTGCCGGAATATGTGCATGCATTTACACGCAAAGTTAAGCCACGTGACCTATTTAAAATTCTGAACTTTCCTCATTACAGCATGTCCCTTATGCCATTGTTTCTGTGTCTTGTTCACACCGAATTTTATGGAAATCTTCAGGGACCAAAGTGCTGTGTAAATGGGGTTCATGTTAAAGAGACACTATTTATTTTACCCTTTTAGTTCTGCCCTCCTAACATGAATAAATGGTGATGTAGTTTTTAGCTGCTTCCGCACTGTAGTTTTATTGATAAACATTTAGCTACACTGTACATTTCATTCTGTATCGGTCACCACTACAAACTCTTCAAAAACATCTGCTGTGGACATAATTAAGTATTAAACAACTTTACTTTGATTTTGTTTTTACAGTCTTTTTTGGTTCGTGGTTCAGTGTGGAACATTCTAGTGATCTGGTTGTTCCTCTGGGAGGTTCAGTGGTTCTACCCTGTTCTGTTGATTTACTCTTACCACTGGAGGATCTGAAGGTGGAATGGAGAAGATCAGATTTAAAGAATCCATTGTGTGTTTATCAAGATGAAGATATCAAACCAGAGGCTCACCATCAGGATTATCATGATAGAGCTCATTTCTTCACTGAAGACATTAAACGTGGAAACTTCTCCCTCCTGTTGAACAATCTGACAGCTGAAGATGAGGGACAATACACATGTAAAGTTCACATACAGAAATATGAGTTTTCACTCGGCAGAAAGTTGGTACCGAGACTTCTAGGTAAGCAACAGATACATTTTGAAAACTACTTTTGCTACAATTTTCTTTTTTTTGCTTTTCCAAACATCTTACTTTTGTCTATGTAGTGTTTTTATCTCTGAAAAACTTTTACAGTCATGTATAAACCATAAATTATAAATGTAAAAACGTAAATTACACAAGAACGAACTCTTCACGTGGCTAAAGCATAAACATTCATAAACATGCGGAATTATTTTCAAAATTAAACCAGTTCAGCGAAAGTTCCACCCTAGAGCTAATCTCATTGGTTAAACCCATACGGCAAAAATACATATTTTCAAATATAATTTTAAATATATTAAACTTTTAAAAAATTCCCAAAATTGCCAAATATATTTTACATTATACATTCACACGGCACGAAAGTGTTAACACTTGACGGAAGTCTTGTCTGAAGAGTGACGAACAGCCAATCACAGTTGCCACAACACATGCTCTGGTCTTTCATGAACGTAATTGGCTGGCTCTGCCTAGGTTGTTTGCATAAGGCAATCTGATTGGCTGACGCATGCTTTGCCACTTGAAAAGTAGAGAAATGTTCAACTTCTGCCGCGAGCAATTGCAGTGATGCGGCGCCAACAGATCCACAATTCAATTCGGCAATGCATGACGTCACCCATTAAAAGTGAATTTGATCCACTTCGAATGTTGATTAGTGTATATTTTAAATGATCTGTACAAAAACGTTTGATTAACCAATATATTTTTAGCCATTTTTTTGTATATTTCATCTTTCTACAAAATGTATTTAGTATATATTTATAACATATTTTTGGCCAGACAATTTTTTTTTGTCGTATAGGAATTAGGGGTTAAACGCAGGCGTTGATGGGTCACGTGCGAGATGGGAGCTTTGACGTAATCTTGTAAACTACATGGCAAAGCGTGAAGCCTCGTTTCTATAGGAATGAACGGAAAACACTTTGCTCGCATGGCATCAGTGCACACAACGGGTCCTTGCACACTGGTGCGGACCAGAGCGAAGCTTAGCGCCACAGACGGCCCCGGCCCAATTTAATCTCTACCACTATGGCACCCTCAGATATATCATTTACTACCTGTCTTTCATGATAAGTGTCATCTACACAAACAGTTGAACCGAATAACAAATATTATGTTGTTTGCATTCCTTAAAAGGGTCTAAAATGTCATTCGCTGTGTCGCTGCATAAATAATTAATGGGAAACACAATAAGGATTTTTTGCACCAGTGGTAATTGGATTCAGAAATGAAATTAGAGACTTGAAATGAAACTGAAATAGAGATTTTTTGAAAATTTGATGACTATACATAATGTTTTTAGATTGTTTACAACTCTTCAGTTTCAGGTTTCTGTCTTCAGATGCTTTTGGTCTTCTGTCCAAATCTCATCATGTTCTTTGCTTTTATCTTCTGGGGTGTTTCTGAAGGTCAGTGTTTATCACCATTGTATCACTCAATATATTTACTACACATCCCTGTGCAATGAGTCAAACAATGACTTAAAATCTTTTATGAATTTTCTTCATTAGCCCAAAATGTCCACAAGTAGCAAAGCAGTTATTGAAAGATTGTCATGTGGTGTAGTGGTGTCTGGAGAAGTGGTTATACTCCTAATTAATGCCCCCATTTTTTAAAAGTAGAAATGTGTATAGTTCATGCTATCAAATAAAGAATGGGTGTATACCTGTGTATGCCCTTCTCTACACCACTGATTATTTCTCTGTGTTTGTGTTTTAGGTTCTGTGAATGAGATGATCAGCTGCTGTGCTCTTTATTTTCTCAGACCTCTCACTTTACTATGGGCGGCTCCATATATAAATGATTTTAAAGGTATGAAGTGACGCTATGGTAGCGCCTCTGCGGGATAGCATCACAGAGATGCTTACTTATGTTTCAAATCTTTCGCAGCACAAGAAGATCCTGAGATTTGCTTTTTGGGGAAAGCATACAAAATATCGTGTCCTAGTCTTTTACTCCCCACATTCAATAAATGTATTAGATGTAGTATTGGCTCAGGGTTCCCACGAGTCCTTGAAATCCTTGAAAGAAAAAATGCAAGGCCCTGGGAAGTTTTTGAAAATATACATACATAGATAGAGGTCATTGAAAATGCTTGAATCTACTTTATGCAAGAAGTTTTTTTGGGGAAAAAATCCATATAATTCCCTGTGTAGTGTAGCATAATATCATAAAAATTCTTGATGAGGTGGATGAGGAGGAAGAGTATGAGGAGACTTTTTAAGCACACGTGCTAAACTGTTCACTTTAAATGCTTATATCTTCTGTATGTGAATGTTGATTCATACCAAAATGCTTTTTTGCATAGTTGTGTTTGCCACATGAAAACGTCTTGGGTTACGTATGTAACTGTTTATGTTACGTATGTAACTGTTACGTTTGAGATGCTGCATCTCCCTTGTCATACTTCCTGCGTCCCTGTAACGCAGTTTTGGCAATATTTCAGATAGCGATATACTTCCTGGCTCCGGCATCACCCTGTCTTTGTCATTAATCCTCACCATTGGTTGAATTTGATATACACATTCAGACGCACTTACCCATGGAGGCGTCCCCAAAGTGTCACCGCAGTGACGCAGCGTGAGTTCCCTTGAAATGAAACTGTAACAATGTATCTTAAAAGGTAACACAATGTAACCTTGCTCTCACTTGAAATGTGTCCCCACATTTAGTCCTTGAATTTGAGGGTATTGGACCTGGAAAGTCCTTGAAAGGTCCTTGAATTTGAAGTTAACTAAGGTGTGGGAAAAAAATACACGTTTACAAAATACACGCAAGACACTCCCTTAACATGAGATTATGCGATAATCTGACAAATGTGAGCGTCTTTTATCATAAACCCTTTAGGCGCATCTGCAGCAGGCACTTTTTTGACAAGACACGTGATGCACATAGGTCACTTGACGTGCAGAACACATATTTTGAAATTACGAACCACACACATGACGGGCTACATACATGTTGTGACGAACTTCGCATCGAGCGCCTTCGAAAAAAAATTAGTCACCGGCCACCACTGCTAACAACACATGCAGCGGACTCAGACATAATATTAGTTTGGGTTAATTTAAACCCGCCATTTCTTCCTCTCATATTAAATTATATCATTTTTGTTTTACAGACAAAATTAAAACGCTGATTTTGAAGTGCAGTTATGTTGCTGAATATTGTCTTTTGGCAGCTGTTTCTTATTCAGGTAAACAAATGCGACACAATCATTATACTGTACATTATCATTATTATGAGTTTTTACAAATCATGCTTGTCAAAATTATAGTGAAATATTTTGAAAATTATAATGGATTATTAAACTGTATTCATTTTTAGCTGTGGTTGTGTGTTGGTTTGAAGTTGCTGATTTTGTTTTCTCTTTCCTTCAGTTCTTCTTACAAGTACTTGGGAGAGAATTCTGAATTATGCAGATTTTGACAAAGTTGTGATAATAATCCTGTACGTAATATTGTTTCTGTCCTGCTTTTGCAAATTTAGTAACAGTAAGTATTTCTGTATGAATATCTTTCCATACGTCTTCATATATCACTGAGTTAAAAATATTCAATAATGTCAATATCTGTATTTGTCTTATAGTTTCAGCTTCACAGATTGGAAATGGAAAAGGACGAATAAATGATATATTGGATATTGTGGCTGATTTGACTTTTGAAATACTACCTACATTAAAATGCGTCATTCTGTTTTATACGTTTGCATCGAGTGGAGGAGGTAAGTTTACATTTATCATTGATCTGAAGTTGTTTTTAATCTAAAGTGTGTGCTTTATAAATAAACTTTGACTTTGACAGAGAGCAAAACTCAAAACATGAGAACACAGACAGATGTTACAACTTATTGCAGTGCATATTCAGATATTTTAAATCATTTAAAATGTTTTTGATAATGTCAAAAGGCATATGAAATCAAATATTAGAGAGAGCTGACAGAAGTGAGCAGAAACAGAAAGTGCCCAGTTTGCGAGTGGTCCTATTTTTTTTCTTTTGCTAATAAATAAATACACGTCTGTGTGGAATGAATGTGTTGATATATTGCATTACTATTCAACATTATTATTTAAATAATTTCTTCTGTTTTTAGGACTCGTCGCTATTGCTGTTTTACTAGTTTTACTACTGATGGCAAACGAAAGAACGTTTTATAAATGCGGCAGGTTGGGCTGTAAGTATACAGTACACAGTGAAGTGAAACCTCAGTTTCAAAACGCAAAGAGAACTACGGTAGTTTCCACGGGACCAACATGTCGTCGTCTGACACAATGTAGGGACAAAATGTGCTTTGTAGAGCAGTTTGTCCATTTAGAGCTACTGTACAAACATGGCAACAACTTCCATGTAAGAAGACCCGCTGTGTACGGAGATAAAAGCAGCTCATAATAATGTAATAAACACAATACGTTTCATTATGTAAGGTCTTTATACACCACTGATTATATAGTTATGAATATTATATTACATTTCTGTCAAGAGATCCTTCTTAAAGTTAAACAATGCACCTTTAATATGAAAAAAAATTTATTAATGAAAACATTCTCACACTTTTTCAGGGTCATGGCCCATTATAAGAACAGTTTGGCTCCTGGTCATAATTATTTTGAATATAGTGATGATCGGTCTTTACATCTTTACACTGGAAAATGAAACAGGTATTTAAATGTTTTAAATATCATTAGAGATACTCCAGCCAAATATCATATATACGCTATGATTTACTCACTCTCAAGCTTTTTGCTTGTTGTTTTGCACTCTGCTCTGTGCCTCCGCATTCATCACTACGTCCCTACGCATTGTACCAATGATGACAATGAACGCTCACTACAATGAAACACAGTCCTGAAAGCAGAATGGGTCAAGATGACGGTGTTACAGGAAGCTAAATAAATAAATAAGATATTTGGCTGTAGTGTCCCTTTAAGTAGGCCTATATGTTATTATCTAGCAAATATAAGAAGACCCTTACAGACTGAGAAGTTACGCTAAAGTTAATGAACTTAACATTTATGTACAGGAATATACAGTACTGTGCAGAAGTTTTAGACACTTGTGAAAAATACCATGAAATAAAATTGTCTAAATGAATGCAAAGTGATGTAATACGAAGTGATATGATACTCAGACTTAAGATATTTAATATAAAGATCTGTTGTTTATGATTTTCTGTGTTTCTCTCTTTTCTGTCTCTCTCTCTCTCTCTCTCTCTCTCTCTCTCTCTCTCTCTCTCTCTCTCTCTCTCTCTCTCTCTCTCTCTCTCTCTCTCTCTTTCTCTCTCTCTCTCTCTCTTCTCCTTCTCCTGTCTACTGTATAAATGTAATTTCATAAAAGCATAAATATTTGCTCTTTTTAATTCACAGATCCTATTGGATGGGTTTGTGTGATGTTGTTTCTGCAGATACTCTGGACAGTTGTGAGATTTACAGATCAGACTTATTACACTTTTGCACTGGGTACAGTATTGATATATATTCTTTAAACATTTGTGCCCCATCCTGGCAAATCACGTCACAAAGAGCACATTTTCATAATTGAGTTATTATTAATATAAACAAGTGCTGCACTTGTTTGAAGTTGATAGAGTCAACAAAGTCAATTTTAAGAAAAATCAAGTTAAACATATTTTAAGGATCCAAAACAAAATCACGGCAAATAAACCTTAAATAGACTGAGGAAGAAGTAGTGGATGATGAGGAAGAGTATAAGGGAAAAGGAGTGGGTGAGGAGGAAGAGTATGAGGAAGAAGGAGTGGATAAAGAGGAAGATTTTAATAAAAAAGTAGTGGATGATGAGGAAGAGTATGAGGAAGAGTATTAGGAAGAAGGAGTGGATGAGGAGGAAGAATTTGAGGAAGAAGTAGTGGATGAGAAGGAAGAGTATAAGGAAGAGTTCGTAGATAAGGAACAGTATGAGGAAGAAGGAGTGGATGAGGAGGAAGAGTATGAGGAAGAAGTGGTGAATGAGGAGGGAGAGTATAAGAGGTGGTGGATGAGGAGGAAGAGTATGAGGAAGAAGTGGTGAATGAGGAGGAAGAGTATGAGGAAGAGGTGGTGGATGAGGAGGAAGAGTATGAGGAAGAGGTGGTGGATGAGTAGGAAGAGTATGAGGAAGAAAGAGTGGATGAGGAGGAAGAGTATGAGGAAGAAGTGGTGAATGAGGAGGGAGAGTATGAGGAAGAGGTGGTGGATGAGGAGGAAGAGTATGAGAAAGAGGTGGTGGATGAGGAGGAAGAGTATGAGGAAGAAGTGGTGAATGAGGAGGAAGAGTATGAGGAAGAGGTGGTGGATGAGGAGGAAGAGTATGAGGAAGAGGTGGTGGATGAGGAGGAAGAGTATGAGGAAGAAAGAGTGGATGAGGAGGAAGAGTATGAGGAAGAAGTGGTGAATGAGGAGGAAGAGTATGAGGAAGAAAGAGTGGATGAGGAGGAAGAGTATGAGGAAGAAGTGGTGAATGAGGAGGAAGAGTATAAGGAAGAGGTGGTGTATGAGGAGGAAGAGTTTGAGGAAGAAGTAGTGGATGAGAAGGAAGAGTATAAAGAAGAGTTCGTAGATAAGGAACAGTATGAGGAAGGAGGAGTCGATGAGGAGGAAGAGTATGAGGAAGAAGTGGTGAATGAGGAGGGAGAGTATGAGGAAGAGGTGGTGGATGAGGAGGAAGAGTATGAGGAAGAAGTGGTGAATGAGGAGGAAGAGTATGAGGAAGAGGTGGTGGATGAGGAGGAAGAGTATGAGGAAGAGGTGGTGGATGAGGAGGAAGAGTATGAGGAGGAAAGAGTGGATGAGGAGGAAGAGTATGAGGAAGAAGTGGTGAATGAGGAGGAAGAAAGAGTGGATGAGGAGGAAGAGTATGAGGAAGAAGTGGTGAATGAGGAGGAAGAGTATAAGGAAGAGGTGGTGTATGAGGAGGAAGAGTTTGAGGAAGAAGTGGTGAATGAGGAGGAAGAGTATGAGGAAGAAGTAGTGGATGAGGAGAAACAGGATAAGAAAGAAGTAGTGGATGAGGAGGAAGTAGTGGATGAGGAGGAAGAGTATGGAGGAGGAAGAGTAAGAGGATGAAGGAGTAGATGAGGAGGAAGAGTATGAGGAAGAAGGAGTGGATGAGGAGGAAGAGTATGAGGAAGAAGTAGTGGATGAGGAGGAAGAGTATGAGGAAGAAGTAGTGGATGAGCAGGAAGAGTATGAGGAAGAAGGAGTGGATGAGGAGGAAGAATATGAGGAAGAAGTAGTGGATGAGGAGGGAGAGTATGAGGAAGAGGTGGTGGATGAAGAGGAAGAATACGAGGAAGAAGTAGTGGATGAGGAGGAAGAGTTTGAGGAAGAAGTAGTGGATGAGAAGGAAGAGTACAAAGAAGAGTTCGTAGATAAGGAACAGTATGAGGAAGGAGGAGTCGATGAGGAGGAAGAGTATGAGGAAGAAGTGGTGAATGAGGAGGGAGAGTATGAGGAAGAGGTGGTAGATGAGGAGGAAGAGTATGAGGAAGAAGTGGTGAATGAGGAGGAAGAGTATGAGGAAGAGGTGGTGGATGAGGAGGAAGAGTATGAGGAAGAGGTGGTGGATGAGGAGGAAGAGTATGAGGAAGAAAGAGTGGATGAGGAGGAAGAGTATGAGGAAGAAGTGGTGAATGAGGAGGAAGAAAGAGTGGATGAGGAGGAAGAGTATGAGGAAGAAGTGGTGAATGAGGAGGAAGAGTATAAGGAAGAGGTGGTGTATGAGGAGGAAGAGTTTGAGGAAGAAGTGGTGAATGAGGAGGAAGAGTATGAGGAAGAAGAAGTGGATGAGGAGAAACAGGATAAGAAAGAAGTAGTGGATGAGGAGGAAGTAGTGGATGAGGAGGAAGAGTATGGAGGAGGAAGAGTAAGAGGATGAAGGAGTGGATGAGGAGGAAGAGTATGAGGAAGAAGGAGTGGATGAGGAGGAACAGTATGAGGAAGAGGTGGTGGATGAAGAGGAAGAGTATGAGGAAGAAGGAGTGGATGAGGAGGAAGTAGTGGATGAGGAGGAAGAGTATGGAGGAGGAAGAGTATGAGGAAGTAGTAGTAGATGAGGAGGAAGAGTATGAGGAAGAAGTGGTGAATGAGGAGGAAGAGTATGAGGAAGAGGTGGTGGATGAGAAGGAAGAGTAAGAGGAAGAAGGAGTGGATGAGGAGGAAGAGTATGAGGAAGAAGGAGTGGATGAGGAGGAAGAGTATAAGGAAGAAAGAGTGGATGAGGAGGAAGAGTATGAGGAAGAGGTGGTGGATGAGGAGGAAGAGTATGAGGAAGTAGTAGTAGATGAGGAGGAAGAGTATGAGGAAGAGGTGGTGGATGAGAAGGAAGAGTAAGAAGAAGAAGTAGTGGATGAGGAGGAAAAGTATGAGGAAGAAGGAGTGGATGAGGAGGAAGAGTATGAGGAAGAAAGAGTGGATGAGGAGGAAGAGTATGAGGAAGAGGTGGTGGGTGAGGAGGAAGAGTATGAGGAAGTAGTAGTAGATGAGGAGGAAGAGTATGAGGAAGAGGTGGTGGATGAGAAGGAAGAGTAAGAAGAAGAAGTAGTGGATGAGGAGGAAAAGTATGAGGAAGAAGGAGGGGATGAGGAGGAAGAGTATAAGGAAGAGGTGGTAGATGAGGAGGAAGAGTATGAGGAAGAAGTAGTGGATGAGGAGGAAGAGTATGAGGAAGAAGTAGTGGATGAGGAGGAAGAGTATGAGGAAGAAGTAGTGGATGAGCAGGAAGAGTATGAGGAAGAAGGAGTGGATGAGGAGGAAGAATATGAGGAAGAAGTAGTGGATGAGGAGGGAGAGTATGAGGAAGAGGTGGTGGATGAAGAGGAAGAATACGAGGAAGAAGTAGTGGATGAGGAGGGAGAGTATGAGGAAGAGGTGGTGGATGAGGAGGAAGAATATGAGGAAGAGGTGGCGGATGAAGAGGAAGAATGTGAGGAAGAAGGAGTGGATGAGAAGGAAGAGTATGAGGAAGAAGTGGTGAATGAGGAGGAAGAGTATGAGGAAGAGGTGGTGGATGAGGAGGAAGAGTATGAGGAAGAAGTAGTGGATGAGGAGGAACAGAATAAGGAAGAAGTATTGGATGATGAGGAAGAGTATGAGGAAGAAGGAGTGGATGAGGAGGAAGAGTAGGAGGAAGAGGTGGTGGATGAGGAGGAAGAGTATGAGGAAGTAGTAGTAGATGAGGAGGAAGAGTATGAGGAAGAGGTGGTGGATGAGAAGGAAGAGTAAGAAGAAGAAGTAGTGGATGAGGAGGAAAAGTATGAGGAAGAAGGAGGGGATGAGGAGGAAGAGTATAAGGAAGAGGTGGTAGATGAGGAGGAAGAGTATGAGGAAGAAGTAGTGGATGAGGAGGAAGAGTATGAGGAAGAAGTAGTGGATGAGGAGGAAGAGTATGAGGAAGAAGTAGTGGATGAGCAGGAAGAGTATGAGGAAGAAGGAGTGGATGAGGAGGAAGAATATGAGGAAGAAGTATTGGATGAGGAGGAAGAATATGAGGAAGAAGTAGTGGATGAGGAGGGAGAGTATGAGGAAGAGGTGGTGGATGAAGAGGAAGAATACGAGGAAGAAGTAGTGGATGAGGAGGGAGAGTATGAGGAAGAGGTGGTGGATGAGGAGGAAGAATATGAGGAAGAGGTGGCGGATGAAGAGGAAGAATGTGAGGAAGAAGGAGTGGATGAGAAGGAAGAGTATGAGGAAGAAGTGGTGAATGAGGAGGAAGAGTATGAGGAAGAGGTGGTGGATGAGGAGGAAGAGTATGAGGAAGAAGTAGTGGATGAGGAGGAACAGAATAAGGAAGAAGTATTGGATGATGAGGAAGAGTATGAGGAAGAAGGAGTGGATGAGGAGGAAGAGTAGGAGGAAGAGGTGGTGGATGAGGAGGAAGAGTATGAGGAAGATGTTTGGATGAGGAAGAAGAATATGGGGAAGACGGAGTGGATGAGGAGGAAGAGTATGAGGAAGAAGGAGTGGATGAGGAGGAAGAATATAAGGAAGAAGGAGTGGATGAGGAGGAAGAGTATGAGGAAGAAGGAGTGGATGAAGTGGAAGGTATGCAAAATATGTGGTGAATGAGAAGGAAGAGTAAGACCCCAAAATTCCCCCGAACAATATTAAAAAATCCTTTAAAAATGAGAGGGCTTCACACCTTGGGCTCTAAAATTTCTATTTATGCCCCTAATGTGAATTTGTGCAGTAATTGATGCAGTAATCTTAATATATTTTTTGTTTGTCTTTTATTCCAGATTTTCATCGTTTTGTCACTCTGTATGTGTTTGGATCAGTTGGTGTTGTTTTAATAAGCGCTGCTGCTCTGATCACTGAACTAATACTGAAAACAGGCGAGTAAACACAACACTTTATTTATATCTGCTTTAATGTCTGCTAAATGTAATCCCACAAGTTTTATAGCTCAAAAGTCCTCATCTTCAGTAATGAAAGCATTTATGTAATTATTCTCTGGTAAAACCCAAATGTCTGGATAAGTGATGTCACTGGGCAGGTCAAATGAAAATGAATCTACCCAGATCAAGATAATTACACCTACTTTTACATCATCGCATCGTTTGCTCCACCCACTGGTGTGCAGTCTGATGAGCGAGTGGATCTGGGGCCGTTTCTGAAAAGAGGTTTAGTAAAAACTGAGTATATTAATCCTAAAATGAGTTTTTCTTCTGTTTTCTGTTTCTTATCAGTGAGTGGTGAGCATGCAATGATGGATATGAGATTCATTGTCTTTTCCTTTGAATGTGTCTTCATCTTGTCTGTGGTCATTTTAGGACAGCATGCACCTGGTAAGTAAAAACTGAATGTGTTATTCAAATCATAAGATTTATATTATAAGCTGATCTCTGGTTTTCCGTCTCTCACTAAATACCTTATGTATTATCAAAACAGTATAGAAGTGTATAAATGTTGACACAAATATGTCCATTTGTGTGTCTCTTTAAAAGGTCCCATTCTTTCTGTGTTTTTGAAGCTTTGATTGTGTTTACAGTGCACAATATAACATGTGTTCATGTTTCACGTGTAGAAAAAACACAGTATTTTTCACACAATATACTTATCTGTATAGCGCTGTTTTCAATGTCCTAAAAACAGGCTGATGTCTTCCTTGTTCTATGAAGTCCCTCCTTCAGAAACACATAACGAGTTCTGATTGTGTAGTTTGTTTTGTGTGTTGTGATTGGACAGCAGCTTAGCTTGCCGTTAGTTTAGCTGGCGAATGACGTTTTCCTGTGGGTGGAGTTTAGTCAAAAAACTGTTCTACTGACATCATTAAAGCAGGAAATAGAGGACTGTAGTCCAAACCGGCTGTTCACTGTAGGCTTTGAAAGGGGAATTCTGTTAAAGAAAATATATCGCCTGGAAATGAACTTTGAGCTTTATCATTTTACAGGTATTATTTGAAGAGCTCTTTTCCAAAACGCGATAAACGCCATTTAAAAAAAAATGAGTTTGTCGTGTCATTTGGCTGTGTACTGAACCTATTCACTGCTCCATGAATGTTTTATGTCAAATCATTACATTTCCTTGTTAAAATGTAGGTACAAGATGCCGTTCTTTTCCAAAACGCGATAAGCGCCGAGCCTATTTTTAGCCTAAACGCGATTTATCCTCTCGACCAATCAGAACTCGATGAGCGTTCGACGCAACCCAGTCTCACCCCATGGCGTCAATATTTGACGACACTTGACCATGCGTCAATATGTTGACGCGGAGGGTATACCTTTCGCGTCACTTTTTGACGAACTGGGGACTTCAATACTATCAGGTACGCGAAATTCTCTTTCCTATTTTCTTACCATTTTCTACCATTTTCGCGTCGGTTTAGGGTTAGATTTACATAATGACATCCCTACCCAAACCTATCCCTAACCCCAATGTCAGTTGACAACTGTTTAATTTCGCGTACCTGATAGTATTGAAGTCCCCAGTTCGTCAAAAAGTGACGCGAAAGGTATACCCTCCGCGTCAACATATTGACGCATGGTCAAGTGTCGTCAAATATTGACGCCATGGGTGTGAGACTGTGTTGCTCGACGCAATCCAATGGCGGCGCTCTGAGCAGATGTTTGTTTATGTTCATTCATTACTCAAAATGAGGATTAATGTCATGTTAATACATCACCCGGAGAAGGTACCCGTTTGCAAGGCGATCTTCATCAAAGTGTTTGGTATGTACAACTTTCATTTCAGAACTGGCTCGTTTAATACCGTTTTGTACGTTCGCGATAAAGTTTTTTTCCTGTGAAGAAGCCTGCTAACGTAACATGAAAAGTACTGAATAGTTCGATAGCCTGCTGATAGACAGACTGGCATTTGATACATTGATCAATGTCGTGCAAAAGTACAAAATGTGGCTATTGAACAATGCAGGGACATCTGTAAAGTTGTGCTTTTTGGATTGGACATTATGAGCGCGTTGTTACATGGTATGTCATTGAGAGCAGATCGAGGGGAGCTCGCTGTGTGTGAGGTTTAATACAACTGTGTGTAGACGAGAGAGAGAGAGAGAGAGAGAGAGAGAGAGAGAGAGAGAGAGAGAGAGAGAGAGAGAGAGAGAGAGAGAGAGAGAGAGGTGAAATATATTAAGCAAAAGGGGTTCCTAACGCCCTGCTAAGGAGAAAACTGAAATGGTGGAGGGAGTAATAGCAAGTTAGTTATGTGTAATTCTGTGTATTTCATACTGGCTCCAATGTATATCACAATATGAATAATTTACTTATTCATTTATAGTATGAAGAGTCCCTGAGTATATGTTGCATATTCTCTTATTTGTTTTTTTGTTTTTGTTTTTTTAAAGAAAAAACATACATTTATGGAAAAAAATATATGGATTTGTAGCATTTTGAAAAAAAATAAAAATTAACTTTGAATTTATAATCAACAATATTGTTGTTTGATTTAATAATCATTATTCAACATGTTCAGATTGAGCAAAAAAAAAACATTTTAAAAGAATAAATTGAATAATCACAAAATGTGTGGGTCTAGGTAAAAAATGTACTTTTTCTGAAAACTATTGAAATGGATTTATAGCGTTTTGGAAAAGAGCTCTTCATTTATTCTATTATAGCAACATTACAGACTAACTAGGGTTTAAAAAATGGGATCAGAAAGAACGTGACCTTTAACTGAAAAAAATCATCATTAAAGTGATAGTTCACCCAAAAATGAAAATAATGTCATTAATGATGTCCAAACTCTTAAGACCTCTGTTCATCTTCAGAACACAGTTTAAGATGTTTATATTTAGTCCGAGAGCTTGTCGACCCTTCATTGAAAATCTATGTATGGTACACTTTTCATGTTCAGAAAGGTAGTAAAAACATCATCAAAGTAGTTCATGTGAAATCAGTGGTTCAGTTAGAATGTGAAAATACATTTTGGTCCAAAAATAACAAAAATTACGACTTTCACGTCACTGCAGTCACGTGACTTGAGTCTCGCGCATGCGCTTCAGAACAGATGCGTAAGAGAAGACAATGCTGAATAAAGTCGTATTTTTGGTTATTTTTGGACCAAAATGTATTTTCAATGTTTCAACACATTCTAACTGAACCACTGATGTCACATGGACTACTTTGATGATGCTTTTATTACCTTTCTGGACATGGACAGTATACCGTACATACATTTTCAATGGAGGGTTTACAAGCTCTCGGACTAAATCTAAAACATCTTAAACTGTGTCTCGAAGATGAACGGAGGTCTTAAAAGTTTGGAACGACATGAGAGTAAGTCATTAATGACATTATTTTCATGTTTGGGTGAACTAACCCTTTAAGTAATGACTTTTTATAGAGTCTTACTCTTCTAAAGATCTTTTTAGTAAATATCTTTTCTCTCCCTGTTCTGACCTTACAGAGATTAAAACCTGCATGCAGTCTTGTAAGGTTTGTAACATTTATAAATGTTTATTAATCCGAAACATTTGGCTTCATATTACAAGATTCTTCAAAATTTATACAAATATAAAAACATGTTTTGCTCTTAACACAGAAGACATTGAGATCTGAAGTAAATTCAGCCAAAGGATCAAGGCAGAACAAAAACCAAGATTCACAGGTGAGGATCTTATAAGATAACATTGATGTTTCAGTTATCTACAATAAGACGTCGTGATTTATATCCAATCTATCCTACAAAACACATGATTGTTTTGGTAATTTTTCCATTCTCTCAAATACAACCAACATGTGAGTTTACTAAATTATTGCCTCTACCGGCAGAAGGTGAAACTTAATATATTAGAGTATGAAATTAAATTTTGGGGTATAATTTTGCTGTGATGGCATGGGTGAACTGTTGGCCACTAGAGGGCAGTAATCCCTTACACGTACCTTAATGTTGTTTATTAATATCATGTTTAATTATTGTACAAAAGCATAAAGATTTAGTATTGTTTAAAACATTCTGATAATAGGAGGATCGGGTGACACTCGAGCTACTGGATCAAACCAGAACACAGCAGAATCCAATGAACTGAATCCTCAACTGAAGACTGAACATCACGAGACTCAGATTCATGTCTGATTCATGTCCAGATTCATCACAAACACTCTGATCATTAGATCAAGTCCTCATGAGATCTGACAGATTGAAGCACAGCTTCCCAGACAGGTCTTAACACCGTGTCCAAACACCTTTTTAGTGTGCCTCATTACAAGGTAGTCCAGATGAGTAGAAAAAAAGTGTGTATGTGTATATTACATACATACAAATACACATAATGTATAGGCAGCTTAATGTCTATGCTGCGCATCGGGTCCTGATCACATTGTTGGGGGTTATTTCTGCGATAACAACCTGCTGTCTGTACATTATCTCACTTAATACATGGCTATCTACCTCATAAGTAAGGTAATACATTGAATATTGATTTGAAATATTTTATTTGCTCATTTTTAATGAATGAAGACGCGAGGAAAACCCATGTACTTTCAGTTTTAAGATATGACAAGACGTTTAAATGTCATGGAAACACTTTTTTGTTTAATCATTTGTAAATATAATGTCATATTTGTTGGGGTTTTGTCTGTGGGTTTCTTGTTTTGTTTCTTGTTTCTTTATTTTGTTCTTGTATTGTCATTTCCCACGCTTTGTCTTGTTTTTGTGCCTTACCTGTTTTTGAATATATTTAACTAAATTTGGATCCACTCTCCTGCTTTTCTCTTGTCCGAGTGCAAATCCTGACAGAATTGTTATTAAAAGACATATTTATATTTATTTTTGTGTATTTTTTAAACTGTACCTGTCAAAATGATTTGCAGCATCTGGGTTACCATGTGCTCAGGTGTTTATCTTAAAAGAATGAACCTTGTAATCAAGCATTTTAGAGTGCAGTGAAATAAATATACATATACAGGGCCATTTCTTGACACCCTAGGCGAAATTCCTATTGAAAAAAAATCATATGATCATGTAACACTCAAATCTTAAGTGCATTAAATTCAACAAAGAGAATTACAGATTTACTACTAATATAATTATGTTTACTATTTAATTATGCTTAATTTTCTTAAGGGCAAATCGTCACAAGTGCATTGCTTGATAATTATTACATATCAATTATGAAAAATATGTGTTAAATCAGAGGAAAACAAAGCTGTGGTCTACATTACTTTTGGGCAAATCACACAAACTTCTTTCTGATGCTGGTGAAATATTTTGTTATCCATTTTGTGTTAAACACGTGACATTCAAAGTTAATTTTTTATGTTGTTGCAGTGCTCATTTTTCACCCAAGTCAGTGAAGCAGCAGTTAAAATGTATACATAATCTAAAAAAATCTAGACAATCACAATGTCTGATTTTTTTACTATTTATTCGTATGATACAGCAGCAAACTGGACAATTTCCAAATACTGTATATCAAAGGTTTTATTGATATATTTTCATAAAATTTATGTTGTATAAAATGACTGTATGTAATTAACACTTGTTTTTGTTCAACTGAAGAAAAGTTCAAATGTATTGTAAGGTATAGATGGTCTCACGTTGGTCTCAAAGTCCTGCAGTATTTTTTAATTGCGAGTATGATTTCACAAAAATAGGTAAGCTATCATGGTATATTCCCAAAATTGGCACTAGGGTGCTGTAAAATGCCAAATGGTATTCTACTTAGAATTTATTATTATGAACATCAGCTTTGGGTCACATCACCATACAACTGTCCCCCCCCACACTTTAAAATGGCTTCTACACCCCTGCATGAGACTCTTAAAGCATGTTTACTCTGTAAGGTGCTGAGAATGAGGAAAGTCATGCCATGATAAAAACTGGATAATCAGGATTTGTTTGAATAGTTTTATCTTCACAGATGAAAACAAAAGTAAATGTTAATTTACTTGAACACTCTTACACAACCGTACACATCTGAGTCTTGAGAATATAATAAGAAGTCATATTTTCATCTAATAATGAATCTGCTAATATTGATTTTAACAGCTGGAATCTTAAGGATGTCTGATGGTATGTACAGTAATTTACTCTTCTGTTTCAGATTATGAAGAGATTATAAAAATGCTCTCAGCTTGACTGACTACACAACACTATACTTTGTTTTTCAAACTGTATTCTTGTTACATTCTGTTTGTGGATGAAACCAGATTTGATATTTTGTTTAAAGGACATTGAATGATACAGTAACTCATTATAAAACCGTTTCATCTTATCAGCATTACATAAAGTCTTACATTACAGAATAGAAACAGTTTAAGGGCTGCAGAATTGCATATCGTATACCTGAGATCTGTCTTAATGTTAATTTTATTCATTTAGCAGAAATGTGTAACATCTGCACCACTAGTGGCAGCAATAGGAAATTCAAAATGATTGCTCCATATGCAGTGAATACAATGTCAATGTGCAGATTAAAATCATTACCAACATACATTCATTTAATTTTTTTTTTTATCATTTACAGGATTCATTATTAAAGGTTCCTCAGGTCTTCTGGTTGTTCCTCTGGGAGGTTCAGTGGTTCTGCCCTGTTCTGTTGATTCACTCTTATCACTGGAGGATCTAGAGGTGGAATGGAGAAGATCAGACTCACAGACTCTTGTTCATCTGTATCAAGATGAAGATATCAGACCAGAGGCTCAACATCAGGATTATCATGATAGAGCTCATTTCTTCACTGAAGACATTAAACATGGAAACTTCTCCCTCCTGTTGAACAATCTGACAGCTGAAGATGAGGGACAATACACATGTAAAGTTCACACTGGACAAGAGTCTGGAGAAACTGTGGTGGATATTAAACATGTTGGTGAGTAAAAACGTGGCAGATTAATGTGCAATATTTCACAACAAATATTTTATCTCAGTATATTTTAATCTGTTCCTACAGAGCGTTTGATAGTGTCAGAATCAAGCTCTATATCTGCGTATGTGGGTGATGACGTCACTCTGAGCTGCTCTGTGAATTCTCATATCAAACCTGAAGAGATTGAAGAGGTTTCATGGAAGAAAACAAATAAAGGCGAACCCATCACAGTTCTTCTTTATCAAAACAATGAAACTTTATCAGATGCATCAGATGAGCGATACAGAGACAGAGTTGAGTTCTTCACTGATGAAATCCACAGAGGAAACTTCTCTCTCAGACTGAAGAGAGTCAGAACTGAAGATAAAGGAGTTTACATCTGTCAAGTGTTTACTGAAGAACTTTCAGCAAACACAACTGTAATAATAGGGCAAATTGGTAAGTTTAGCTTAGTCATTTTTTAAAATGATTTATGATTTATCATGGACAAAAATGAAAAATCATATTTGAGATATCTTCAATATCCAAATTGATTCCAAGAGTCAAAAGGCCAGGGCAAACAATCCAGCTAACACCAGAGTCCAAAACATGGGCAACAGAGTAATCCAAGAGACCATCAAAAACCACAGACCAGGAAACAGGGAATTGTTTAGAAATGCAGTGGTGACAATAACAAGACTTTGCAATAAATTATTGAATACACATACTTCAAATTAGTGATGTTAGGTTCATGAACGAATCATTCTTTTGAGCCGGTTCTCAGGAAGTAACCGGTCGATCCGGTTCACAAATCGAACTGAATCAAACTTTAGTTTTGGGCATAGGTTGATGACGCACAGCCGAAATAGCACGTCGGACTCAAAAAGAACCGAACGAAGTTTGTCGATGATTGCCGAGGCGAGGATTGCCGACGATTCTGACGGATGACGAGTTGCTGACACTGCGTGTGAATCACCGAGGATTTAAATGAGCCAGATGCGTGAAGTTTCTTTTTTTATTAGTTTCTTGATATGCTTGTTTTATTAAAAAGCTTTAGTTTTGGTACGATTTATTGTGCATGCAAATCATATTGTAGTTTTAATGTGTTGATACAAACGACTTTATTTGAATGTTTCATTGATATAGTAAATGCGTAGTGATGTCATTTCTTGATGACGTCAGGAACCGGTGAATCGGCTTTTTGAACCGGTTCAATGAGCCGAACTGTCCGAAAAGAGCCGGTTCTCGGAAATGAATCGGACTTTGCAACACTACTTCAAATTAGGCCAGTGCTTCCCAATCCTGGTCCTCGAGGCCCCCCTCCCAGAAAGTTGTAGATGTCTCCTTATTTAACTCATCAGCTTGTTAGGGAGAAATGTTTACCATTGTTGAAGTATGATGATAAGTTAAATCAGGTGTTATAAATAAGGAGACATCTAAAACTTTCTGTGAGGGGGGCCTCGAGGACCAGGATTGGGAAGCACTGGCCTAATTTGAAGTATGTGTTTTCAATAATTTATTGCAAAGTCTTGTTGTTGTCACCACTGCATTTCTAAACAATTCCCTGTTTCCTGGCTGAGGTTTTTGATGGTCTCTTGGATTACTCTGTGTCCATGTTTTGGACTCTGGTGTTTGCTGGATTGTTTGCCCTGTCCTTTTGACTCTTTTTAGATTATGATTTTGGAGTTCCCTGATATAGTGCTGCATTCGGACCTTATTTTCATGTTTCAGAGCTGTTTTGTGACACGGAGTCTGCAACCAAAATTAGATTTCACTATGAATTTCACAAGTAATCATTTTAGGAGTGATATTATTTTCCTCAGTGTTATTTCTTGTGTGTGTGCGTGGATGCATGTGTGTTACAGGTTTCTCTGGTTTACATATAATGGTGTTGATTCTCTGTATTACTGCATGTGGATCTGCAGTTATAATCTCCTCTCTTATCTACTGCACATCAAGTAATAAAAGTATGTGTCAGTTTTCTTGAAGAGCTTAAATCAAATGTATCTATCATGATGCTTCATTTTGTTTGCCCTTTCTAGTTTTGTGTCTTCAGGTTTTGCTTGTGTTTTGTCCAAACACTATTTTGTTTTTCGCTTTCATGCTCTGGGGTTTTATTGAAGGTAAGTAACAGTTGAGCAAATAAATAATACCAAAAGAAAATTGTTCTGTTATTTATCCCCAAATTTCATTTTGGTGTTGCTAAATGGCACACTCTTAAAATGGTTGTGTTATTTTTGACCCATAATGGGTAAATATTAGACAGAACACACACCACTGGGTTAAATTTGACTCAATGATGGGTTGTTTAAACCAAACTGTTGTGTTATTATACCCCATAGTTGCATAACAACAACTCAACATTGGGTCATGAATTTCCGTGGGATAGTCACGGAATGTTTTGCTAATTTTTCCGTAGCATTCTCACGGATCTCCGCATTTTTCAGTGGCCCTGCTACGGACTGTCTTTTTCCGTGGCATTCTCACGGATTGGTTACTCAACTGTTTTGTCCTATTTTCTTACCATTTTCGCTTCGGTTTAGGGTCAGATTTACATAAAATGACATCCCTACGCAAACCCAACTCTAACCCCATGGCCAGACAACAATTGTTTAAAGTTTAGAAAATATAAAAGAATAAATCAGAAAAAATAGTATTAACCAATAGTTAAAGTGACATACTAACGCAAACACCAAATCTAACCCTAAACCGAAGCAAAATGGTTTGAAAATAGGAAAAAGCAGTTGAGTAACCAATCCGTGAAAATGTCACAGAAAAAGATAGTCCGTAGCAGGGCCACAGAAAAATGCGGAGATCCGTGAGAATGCCACGGAAAAATGAGCAAAACATTCCGTGACTATCCCACGGAACTTTGTGAGATCAGGTTGGTCATTTTTAACCCAGCATGTGTTCTGTCCAGTATTTACCTATTATGGGTCAAAAATAACACAGCCATTTTTAGAGTGCACTGTTCACCTTTAAGGGATCAAAATGACAACTTCCTGGCATAAATTATGGCCTTTAAAAATCTCCATGTGTTAATTTGGCTGTTAAATCTCATTAAAACGTCTTTGTGTTTTTAGGATCTATGCATGAGTCTGTCTCTTGCTCTACTGTTTACATTTTGAGACCCTTGATGTTGTTTTGGGCGGCACCGTATTTAAAAGACTTTCCAGGTTTATTCTGCTGAATGTTATATATGTTAAATGTTTTAATTACAGCTATTTACTAATTAAATAAATTACTAATAAACAGTCATTTATTCAAGCATTGTGCAATATTTGATGATGCCAACATGCAGTATATTTATATTTACAGATATAATTAGGAGATGGATTGACTCTTCAAGTATTGATGTACAAGTTTCCATTTTTACTGTACTATTTTATTCAAGTAAGTTATTCTTTATTATAATAATTATAATTATACTTGCATTATAATTGTTGACTTAATTATAAAATCTATAAGGTTTTTATTTGAATGTGGGCTTCATTTTAAACACGATTTCTCAAATGTTTGCAATACAGAGTTTTTTATTTTAAATGTGTGTGATTAATGTTCGTATCTGTGTATTTATGACAGTATATGACACATGGACAAGAAATCAAAAGTCAGCAGATGCTGATCAAATTTTGATCGCAGTTCTCTTTGTTTTAATGCTGCTGTTGTGTCTCATTAAAATCATTAAAGGTAAGAAAACCAACTGTTTTAAACTGTACTTGTCCTTTATAAACATTATATTAATCTATTCATAAAAAACCTATTCATAAAGTTACTGGTGATTATTTAGTGCATATTTTGTCTTTTGTTCTCTCATTTGTTAGTTTAACATTGCATTAAATGTACTTTACCCAATGCAGAAACATGTGAACTTGCTGTGAAAACCCAGCTAAAGTTTTTATTTTGTATTGAAAATATAGGCTTGATATCTTAAATATTGAAGCTCAAGTCAAAGATTGAAATCAATGAGTGAAACGTTGATGATCCAAAAATTCATATTTAAAAACTTTGACAGGATCACAATTTTTGGATCATTATTATTATTTTTCAATACAGGTTTAACAAACATGATTATGGACAAGAAGTCCACCAACATACAGATACGTGAACGGATAAATTATGTATTACAAGGTTGGGACCTTTTAAGCTGTCGAGTTCTTCCTTTACTACAGTTTACCCTTCTGTTTTACAGTTTTGGAGTTGCTAAACGAGGTAAATTTAATTTTCTCTGTAATATGATTTGTTTTATGAGAAGCTATGAAGGAAATGTACTTACAAACAAGTCAAATAATTTGTATGTCAACAAATGTACTATTTTGTTTTTATTTCTAATAAATAAATTAAAAATGTAAAACAAAAAATGTACCGAATGATCACTTAACTCTTTCACCGCCAGCGTTTAAAAAAAAGTTGCCAGCCAGCGCCAGCGTTTTTCATGATTTTCACAAAAGTTTAATGTCTTCCAGAAAATGTTCTTCTTCAAATATATAAACATACAATATACCAAATGAAAGAACAGACCCTCTGCTTTCAAACAAAAAAATCCGTTTCATCCTACCTTCAGTAGTTCTTTTGTAATCAGCTTTTGAATATGGGTAGGTTTCTGCAAAAACACCACATTTTGAGCAAAAAACAGAGATAATTCCATTTTTGTGACGGACTTTTCATAGAGATCCCATTCAGAGCGATCTTTAAAACAGACACGGACATGCAGCAGCTTGCCATAGGGCAATACTTCCGGGTTTAAAAAGTTGCGGAAGGGTGCCACCTTCCGCAACTGGTGGATAATAGCGGTATTGCGGAAATCTCGTCAATGGCGGGGAAAGAGTTAATCTGCACTATCCAACCACAGCACTGCCTTTTAGTGCATTTTTGCACACAACTACAAAGTGTCAAATTTAACATGTTATAATAATTATCTATATGGTATTTTGAACTTGAACATCACATACGTACTTGGGAACCCCAAAGATTTATTTTACCTCTTTAAAAAAGTCTTGCGACATGTCCCCTTTAAAACTTGAATGAAACATTAATGAGATTACTTGCATTAAATGTCCTGAGCTATGAAAAACAACTTTTTTTCTTATAGATTGGGAATAAAGTTAATATACAAATTTATGGTTTAAAACCCCAAGTTGATGCATGTGATTCTGTTGATTTGTCTCACACCAAAGCACAATGTCTACAATTATGTATTTCTCTCTGTTTAGCATTTTTTGTCACAGGAGTTTTGCCACTGATAGTAATGCTTTCAGATAAGGAATGGTATCTTACATGTTTTAAGTCCTGTAAGTATTTTGGTATTCTGCCTTTTATTGCAAGTGTAAATGTAAATATATTTGTAAGCTCAAATGGAAATCTTAAGGCCGCGCAGCTTTTCAAATATATACTCCCCGCGGCTAAACGCGGATGGCCGCGTTCGACACTATACGCAATAGAAATGATTTCTTATTCAAATTATTACTCTAACAGGCTGTCAGGGCAGCACTGATTTGGCGACATTTACAGTACATTAAAACATTAGGATAGGTGAAGAAAAGTAACTCATCCACCATTGCAAACACAGTTTAGAACAAACAACAAGACAACAAAGAACAGGAATCAAACAAACATGCTCCACAGCTTTCTGTTCTTGGAAGAAGTAAAGAAAAACGATAGTGTGTGTGCAAATGCTGTCTATTTCCTTTGTATAATTGTTTATAGTGGAGTGTCCTGTCTAAATATTTTCACGCGCATGCGCTGTTCTACGCGGACTGTCTCAAATTTTGGGCTGCACGCGGACGGTCCGCGCGGCCGGCCGCGGACCCTCTTGATGACGAAAATGACGTCATGCGGACGGCGCGCATACGTGGACGTCCCTAGTATACTTTCGGCTCTAGACTCTTATTTTGTTACGATTACAATTTTTTTAACCATTATTTTTTGGAATAGATTTTCAGAACTATTGATTTCAAATCATTAGTAAAATATGTTTCCATCCCATACTGAACCTTAAAGATCCACTATAGTGTTTTGAAATGTGCAGCTGAAATAGAATGTTGGGGTGGGGCATATTCAGTGGCTCCTCCTCATTTGAAAATAGCCAATAGCGTTTAGTTTACCTCACAGGGCTTTACCTCCTGGAATCGGATGAGATACTAAAGTGCAGAATGACGTCATAAAAATCATTGTTGATGTTTGAACTGTTTTCAAACAAACGGAGCATAGCTAACTCCTCCTGCTCCCCCTCCCTTTCGTGCTTTCATGAATGCGCCCAATCCCCACACTCAAATCCTTGTCGTTTATTGGCTGGAACACTTTGTTATGGTTTCTGGTGCAGGTTTGGCCACTGTGTTTATATTGCAGTTTGTGGAGCCTGGGCTGTCTACAGAGATCGCCTTTTTTACAGTTTGATCAGCGGACAGGCAGCAAGCAGATAGTGAGGAGATGTTTGCTGTATGTAACAAAAAATGTTTTATGCTCTAAAACGTGTGAATTCACTTAGAGCGCCTTTAATTAAACATGTGAACCCGCTTTCTTTCATCTAAACTCATAATAAAACAGTTAAACTTACACAGACAGCTAGGTTTATAAATTATATGTAGGCTTCAGTTATTATAATGTGGAAATTGATTGTTAAAAATCTTTTTTTTTCAGGTTCTGCTTGGCTTGGGAAAACCTTACGGTTAATAATTATGATAGTCATGAATGCAGCTATTTTCCCCTTGGTGTATCTGTACTTTAAATCACTGGAGAATGAAAAGGGTATGTTTATATATTAACTAATCTATATTATTAGTTGTGCAAAAATAGATCATGTAGTCATGTTTAATCTTCAACATTTATTATATATATGTGTTGTTTATCCATAGTTTGTATAATAATTTACATATGGCAGATGCAAAACTGTAACTGCATAAAAATTAATGTTAATCACTAAAAAATATCAAATCATGACTATATGGGATGTTTTACCTATTTATAGGCACAGTAAATTAAATTAAATGAGTTTAAATTATATATTTCTGAAATGTATTAACCCTAAATTTTAATAAAGGTATTTTCAATTAACAGATCGCTTTGCGTTGGCCTGGATGGTTGGACTTTTGCAAGAGCTCTCGATGATTCAATTTTCATTTGACTATCTGGGTAAATTAAGCTTATTTCTGAGCAACTTTTAAAATGCGCTTACAAAGTGCTACAAAAAAAAAGTTTTCACAGAGTTACATGTGGCATATATATATAATTTTTTTTATTTTTTTATTTTTATTTTTTATACAACAGTTCTTTCTGGTTCTCGAATCCTTTTGGCTAAGAGGCGTGCAATATTCTACTGATAAATTCCATAGTAACCGCTTCACCTTTCGTATCATTCCGCCACCTAGTGAATGGAGGTCCTAAACAGGCTCATCTCTGAATGGAAAAACTGCAGACACACAACCGCGCTGTTTTAAAACACTCTCCGTGTGTCTCATTAGTTCATAAATCAGTCTGTGAATCCCAATCGGAAGTTATTATTCCGTCAAAGATCAGCGCTCTTGGATGTTACGTTAAACTTAATGGGAGTAATGTCTTGTCACATCGTGTGGACGATTAACACTTGGAAAGAGGAATGTAAACACTTATTTTTTTCTGGAGCTATATCTCTTATCAGAATGCGAAAACACCGTGGAACTGCAGGTAAGCACCGCAGCTTTTAAATGTGAACATTGATCATTTATTTAATCGCGACGTGACTATTAAAATATGTTATGAGATATCCCCACTGGTATATTTATAAGCAGCATGCAAAAACATCTCTCTGACACTTATAAAAAAACGTTTTGTATAGTACTGACAAGAACAAAGTTTAATAATAATCGAGTGCTCGTATCGCGTTAAGAGTAAATGGGAAAGCAATAGTAGCATTATATAAGTATAGTTTTATTCACTTTTACCTCGCGCCAAAACAATAACAACACAAAAGACACTAAATATGAATAAGAAAACAAGTAATAGTTTCATCATGACACCAAATACTGCTGATTTGATCTCATTTTTGACCATCAGGCCAACATGAGAGCCAGGGAATCCCTGTCAGAGATGTACCCCAGAGAGGGCGGTGATCAGCGTGGCGAGTGAACACAGACGTCCGCTCATGCTTTGGTTCTCATACGTACCGGATCTCAGAAAAGCAAACGTTCAAACAGGCGCTCTCTTTACTAATCGACTGTAGATTTAAATATAATACATATATATTCTCGACTGAACTAATCTTAAAACTACACTTTGTGACCAAGAAATTGTAATATTTAAAAACGGCGATTCAAAGTGTTACCTGTCATTCTGGCCGCCCTCAAATCCGTGGCGGAAGAAGTAGTTCTCAAACAAAGAGGCTTTTAAAATAACTCTGTTGTTGTTTTCAAGTTTTCTTTTTTCAAACGTGTGCCGTCGAACTGTTGTATAAAAGCAATATCGCTCTCTGAGTCGTGTGATATAGCTCTATATCATCACGGCTGTGATTGCCTCCGGCACTTGGCCTACGACCTCGTGCTTCTGGCCTAATCACAGCCGTGATGATATAGAGCTATATCACACTCCTACTCGAGTGATATTGCTTAACTATATATATATTATATATATATATATATATTTTTTTTGTAATAAACTAAAGTCTATATAAATTAAGTTTGGATTAGAATATTACAAAAGGAAGGACATAAATTTTGTTTGTCTAAGTACTGATGTGATGTAAATAATTACTGATATAATGCAAAGTTGCCTAACACTTTCCAATAAGGTTGCATTTGTTAACATTATTATTGTTAACCTTGCCTTTTTTGCATGCATCTGTGCACATGTACACAGAGTTTTTATCCAAATGCAGCTTTAATGTGGAAATCCAAGATCATAATCAAGTCAAAAAAGTCAAACACAAACAACCGGTGCCAAAGAACTGAACATAAAGGCAGAAAACATGGGAAACAATGAAATCCCAGGAATGAGGAAAAACAGAAGTATAGTAAAGACATGCCAATGAATTAATGAAAACACAGGGTTTAGGCCAGGGTTACAAAGGAGCTACAAATGAATATGGTAATGAGGAAATAATGGAGTTTTATTCTAACATATTACTTTTGATAACATTTGGTAACCTTATAATAAAAAATCTGATTCCTTTATATTGATAAGATTAGTAAAAAAAGTAGTAGCCTATGTGTGTGAATGCTTACAGAATAACATCAAATTAAAGGGTGGTCACACTTGACTTTGAGCTTGTGAATATTTTTCGGATTTTAAATATGGGCAGGAAGCACTGCATCCATCTTTGCTTTTCAGAAGAAAGAAAGGTCACGCTGTGACGTACCGGTTTTCAAGTCTCACACATTACATGTAGTTAATAATTCAATTATATGAATGTGCCCAATGTAGATTTATATTTGTTCATTTTACATTGCAGAATTTCCACGTTGCAATAGTTTGTATTTGTTCGGTGCAGTTGGTCTTGTTTTAGTGAACTCTATTGGGCTGATGACAGAACTCATCCTGCAGAAAGGTGAGGAAAAGACCTTTATTTCCGAACAGAGGGATATGTGCACATCTAACAAAATATAGGCCACATTTACTGTATATGCCGGATGTTAAATTCTGCCTTTAAAAATGAAACGTTACATATTTTTTTGTAATTTACTTTAGTGTATGCAAACTTTCAGACTCTAAAATTTTCTATAAGTCATTTTTATAACAGTTTAAAGCCATTATTACATTTAAATCCTATGATAATTTAAACTAAGTCAAATAAGCATTAAAACATTTTAAAATGTATTCAGCATTTAAAGTCATATTTTTATTTCTATTTGCAGTGAATGGTGAACGTGCAGTGGGAGATCTCAGAATGGTTGTTTTTCCCTCTGAATGTCTTTTTATCTTAATTGGCATGACTGTAGAAATATTTACATTCTGTGAGTATAAACTGGATTTCTTTCTTCCTGGCCAGGTTTCACAGCCAAGGCTAAGCTAAAGCCAGGACTAGGCCTTGGTTTAATTAAAGTGTTTAAGCATCTTTTATAAACATGGCATAGAAAAAGATGTTACTGGTGTGCATCTTGAAACTATTAAGAAATTAATGGCACTGGCTTATTTTAAGATCTGTATGTGCAAGTTATTTTCAGTTAAGACATCTCAAACGTGTTTTAGTCTAGGACTAACCTTAAGCCTTGTCTTTGTAACTAGGGGCCTGTTTTCACATTTAGTCTTACAATCGGTTTATTGATCAAACTTCTCTGCCCAAACTGTTGAATCTTACCGTAATCTTAGTTGTATCGTAAATGTTCAGTCGTTCAGATTTAACCAGTGTTGTTATAGCCTACTTACATTGTCCTGTGAAAACCTTAAGTTTGTGACGTTCCCTTATCTACATTACCAACATAAGATTAAAGAGTAATGAAATATAATAAATCATGAATGAAATTAGTAATTGTTAGTAAATTTGGTAAGAAAATAAGCAGAAAAATACAACACAGATATGTTTGTGTTCTAGTCAGAATTTCCTTGATGTCTCAGACAACTCACAAACACACGGCTTTATAATGGGGAAAATAAAAAATACATTAAAATATGGATCTTGACAGGTTCTTTACAGCAATGCGACAGAAGTTTTGATTTTGTGTTTTCAGAGATCCATTAAGTCAAAGGTTCTTTAATGAACTACTTTGTTACATTTTATAAAGAAACTTTTGTGAAAAGGGATGTTAAAGGTTCTTTGTGAAACATTCAGCCAAAAATGATTCTGAAGCACCTTTATTTTTAAGAGTTTACAGTATAAGCTCAACCCCTGTCTGACTAAAAACATTTTGTCTTTCTGCATCTATTACAAAGTGAGATCAATCAAGACACAGTAAGTTCATGCATTTAACCTTCTTTATAATCTTTGCAATAAACATGTTAACATTAGTATTTTTTATATTCTTACAAGAAGCACCTTTCTGTTTATGTTTTGTTCTCATCAGAATAGAGCAAGAGAAAATGAAAACTGATGGATATAGACACAAACAAAATACAAAGGTTAGAACAAAACGTCACATTGAAAATACACTCTAAACTCATGTTTGGGTAAAATAAAGACTTTAATTGATTGGGTTTAAGTTAACCTTTGCTGGGTTAGATTGGGTCGAATATGAACATTTCAGGTTTATTTAAACCAACTATTTAGTTAGTTCCTACTTTACCCAAACATGTGCTAAAAAAAAACTCAGCATTTGTACATGTTTTTATAAATGAACCCTATTTTAAACCTATATTTCAATATATACAGTATATTATTTAAATTAATAAATAAATATGTTTAGTGTAATTACAATTATTTTTTTTGTAAACAGATAACAGCAGACGTTTGTGAAGTGGATCCTCTGCATGCTCTTGAGTCAGACTTCATAAACAGTCAGTAATGTTAGAGAGAGTTGGAGTATTATTAGTAATATTGGAGACGGTCATTATTAGATTTATATGATTGTAAAGTAAGTTGGAAAAAAGTCCTGAGAATTATTTATTAAATGTCTTACATGAAACACATGTGATGTGTATGTTGATATTGACTCTGTGAATTTTCGATATTTCCGGTCCTTTTAAAGTTTCTAATGTGTAATTTTATGTGGCATAATTAAATGAATAACTACTATAATTGTTTGCCTCTTGCTTATATGATGGATTGTCATTCTCTTGAGGTTATTGCATTGTTTCACACTGAATGAAACTGATAAACTACCTTTGTTCTGTTAAACTGGAAAAGACAGATGAACATAAAACAAATGTCAAACGGTAGCCTAAAACAATGGACATGTAAAATACTGTTAATGAATTGCAATAATTTTTAGTTTGTCCCAAATGTAAATAAAATAAAAAAATCCAGATTTTGCATATATATGTTGTATAGTCTGATGTGAATTTGCATTGTTGTCTTTATTTATCTGAAATAGTAAATGCTCATGAACGCTGTGGTCAATTGGCTAAAAGTGCATTGGTTTAACTCATAACAATGTTATCCATTAAAGGGGCGGTGAATTTGTCGATTTTATTGTTTTATACTGTTGTCTGATGTCTACTTATGATGTTCGCGTGGTTTTTACATTCAAAAGCAATAAGTAATAGGCTATTTTGTAACATGGATTAGTGGCTGTCTGGAGAAATGGTTCGTTTGAAGGGGCGTGCCGCACTATGATTGGACAGCTTCATTCCCCGTCATTACATGTGGGGAAATGTTTTAAAAACATTAATGTGTAAAAATAGCAGCCGAACCCAAATATGTTTGAGCCACAAAAGATTCTGGGTGCTAAAGATGATACACATAAATGACAATACGTATAGTAAAGTAAAAAACAAAACTTTAAACTCGACGTGACTAAAGTACCGTATACAACACAGTAAGCGCGCATCAGATTATAAACTGCGACTGATAAGCTCTTATCAATAACTTTGCATATTTCTATTGTGCTTGTGAGGTTGCTCTTAGATACACGTAACGTTACATACCACAGTTATATGATAAAAAATAAGCTTTATTGAGTGTTTGACCTTTCAAACGCAACTGGCCTAAATTACCGTAAAAAACACAGTAAGAAGGCATCAGAATCTAAATTGCGGCTGGTAAGTCATTCCTTATCACTAACTTTGTATATTTATATCATTATATTACAGTCGTGTTGTTAAGTGTTGTACCTTTATTAATCGTTTAATGTTTTTAGTAAATTAAAACCATCAAACACGTGTTTAGACACGGATGTTACAACAGGACATATCTTACAAAGCAATAGTGAAACGCAGTAACGTCATCTTAAATGAAGTAATATGTTTTACTTACTGTGTATACTGCTGTGTCATTTTTGTCACATCCAATATTAGGGGTGCTTTTAACCCCCTGGGGTCCGACCATTTTGGGACACTGGCAGAGGTTGTGACATGCTCTTACATTTGGTCTTTTTTTCAGTTGCTTTAAACATATTAATGGCAAGTGTCTTATAACACTGCGTTCAACACAAGCTGAGCTACAATATTTTATGACCTACATGTATCTACATTTTGAGAGAAAAATGTTTATAAAAAAGCAACATTTTTAAGTCACTGATATAAGTCCACAAAACCCATACTAAACATGTTTTAACAAGACTTTTCTAAACAGAATCTAGTAGTCTAGAGGTTTTTCTTTAAAATTATGTGAAAATCATCCTGCCTACTCATTCACATAAACCAATATATTGATTTAGAAATTGTAAGACACTTTTTGTTTAGAGGGGCCGTATGCGAGAAGGATTGATTGACAGCTCAGCAACAAAAGGCTCACATAATGAGCCTAGGCAGTAATCTGAGAGTGAACTACAATAAAGAATTTGAGGACAAATGTATACATGTTTGTTTGAGGTTTATTAAGTTAAGTTAACAATATTATCAAAATAGAAATGAAGGTCAGTGGGACATTTTTTTGTTTATTTGGAAACAAACCCTATTCAAAAACCAAACGTGTCCCACAAAACTTGAGACACGCCTTTGTCTGACCTAAACAGTCGCCAACTCTTATGTGTGTGCCGAAGTTAATCTAGGCATGCCAAGAGCCTTAAATATGCCTGAAATTATAGTAAACGTTGATGTGTTGCCATGGCAACAGCATTCGAGATATCAAAAATCTGAGCACTAATGTTGTTTTTTTTTGCATTACAGGGGGCCCTACAGAGCCCCTCTGCCACGCCTGTGTTCCAGCCTTTGTCTGGTCCGAATGACGGACGCCTCTGACGTCTGTGCCAAAGTTCAAGAGTTTTTGAGTATATTAACTCTTTCACCGCCATTGACGAGATATCTCGTCAATTAAGAGAAAACGCTTCCCCGCCAATGACGAGATATTCCGTCTTTCCGCAATACTGCTACTATCCACCAGGTGGCGCCCTTCCGCAACTTTTTAAACCCGGAAGTATTGCCCTATGGCAAGCGGCTGCATGTCCGTGTCTGTTTTAAAGATCGCTCTGAATGAGATCTCTATGAAAAGTCTGTCACAAAAATGGAATTATCTCTGCTTTTTGCTCAAAATGTGGTGTTTTTGCAGAAACCTGCCCATATTCAAAAGCTGATTACAAAAGAACCACTGAAGGTAGGATGAAAAGTTTTTTTTTTTTTGAAAGCAGAGGGTCTGTTCTTTCATTTGGTATATTGTATGTTTATATATTTAAAGCAGAACATTTTCTGGAAGGCATTCAACTTTGGTGAAAATCATGAAAAACGCTGGCGCTGGCTGGGAACTTTTTTTAAAAACGCTGGCGGTGAAAGAGTTAAGGCACCCAAAGTGCCCAAAAGTGTTAAAAAAATAATAAAAATAATCCTAAGGAAAACAATAGGGCTTCCCACCTACGGTGCAGGCCATTCTGGCCTGCTCCTCATTGCTCGGGCCCTAATAACTGAAATAAAAGCATTTACCCTAATCGAACACTGCAGTACCTTACATTGTAGATCTGTCCTTTTGGACAACGGTGGCTTATACAGGGTCTTCCACTCAAGGCTTTACACTTGCCTCATTATTGAGAAAATTACGCCACAGCGTTTCAATTCTACCATTTAAGACATTTTTATTAAAACCCTTAAAGGAACACTCTACTTTTTTTAAAATATGCTCATTTCCAGCTCCCCTTGAGTTAAACATTTGATTTTTACCGTTTTGTAATCCATTCAGCCGTCTCCGGGTCTTGCACTAGCACTTTTAGCATAGCTTAGCACAATCCATTGAATCTGATTAGACCATTAGCATCGCGCTAAAAATAACCAAAGAGTTTCGATATTTTTCCTATTTAAAACTTGACTCTTCTGTAGTTACATTGTGTACTAAGAAAATTACAGAAATTACAGACCGACAGAAAATTAAAAGTTGCAATTTTCATGCAGATATGGTTAGGACTATATGGCGTAATAATCAAGGACTTTGCTGATGTAACATGGCTACAGCAGGCTTAGTGATAGTAACCAAGGGGACTATTTTTGGGCAGTGCATAATATCACTACGCCTGCTGCAGCCATGTTACAGCATTAAAGTGCGTGATTATTTGTCACGCCGGGAAACAGGAATCAGGACACATACGCAGGGTTCACATAAAAGGATAACATTTAATATAAATAACATAGAAAACAAACACGGGAACCAAACAACGGGCATAATAAATAAACAGGAACAGACAGGATGGAGACAAATGGCGACAATGATCCGGCAAGTGAGTATAGCACAAACAGGGGTATAAATACAGACAGACTAACAATGCACAGGTGTGATGAGGCAGGTAATTAATCAATGAATAGTCCAGGTGATGGTAATCGGGACAGACACAAAACATGACACGGATTTAACCGTGACATTATTACGCCATATAGTCCTAACCAAATCTGCCTAGAAAATTACAGCTATTAATTTTCTGTCGGCCTTATGTAATTATTTGTGTATCTGCGTGTCTGTGTTTATGTGTTGATTTGTTATAAAATTTCTGTTTGACTGACAGTGAGTTAAACAAACTTAATAGATGCTGCTAGACTCTGTTTAAGAGATCTTCATCTCCTACTTTTACCTAATTTCACATGAAAATCAGCAATAAACCGGCAGCAGGTGAAACTTATTAATTAGGGTATGAAATTAAATTTGGGGGGTATAATTTTGCTGTGATGGCATAAGCTGCTGGCCACTAGAGGGCAGTAATCCCTTAAACGTACCTTGATGTCTTATTAAATCCTATATATCGTTATGTTTGGAGGACAGTTTAATAATATCATGTTGAATTATTGTACTAAAGCATAAAGATTTAGTAATATTGTTTAAAACATCCTGATAATAGGAGGATCGGGTGACACTCGAGCTACTGGATCAAACCAGAACACAACAGAATTCAATGAACAGAATCCTCAACTGAAGACTGAAGATCACGAGACTCAGATTCATGTCTGATTCACTGATTCAATGAACTATAAGAGAAGATCATTCATCCATTCATCACATACACTCTGATCATTAGATCAAATTCTCATTTTTAGTGTTTTTTTTTCTACTCATCTGGACTGCCTTTTATTATTTGTATAAGTATGTATGTATGATGGAGTGTATGCTCAATATATAAATGTGTAACTGAACTCAAATGTATTTATTCACTATACTGTACATTGCTGATATTGTTCAGCTGTATTATATTTGATATTTTTGATATTTCATTTATATATTGATGTTAAGGTTCTTTGGAGTTCAGTTTTCAGTTGTACAGTTTTCAGTGTGATCTCAGCTCTGTGTTCATGTTGTAACAAATAAACAAAATTGAATTGAATGGAAACTGATTTTCACAGCAGTGAACAACAAGACAAACAATATAAACAGAGACACTACAGCTGATGCTACAAAAGATTTTTACCTCTCTGAATGTCTCCACGAATAAGCTGGTGCGTGGTGGGCGTTCTGGCGCAATATGGCTGCCCTCGCATCATCCAGTTGGTTGAGAAGATTCCTGTTTCATATGTAAAATGCTTTGAGTGCTGCTGCAGAAAAATTTTATATAAATGTAATGAATTATTATTATCATTACACAATAACAGCCATAAAACTGGACTCCAGAAAATTCCCATAAGATCAGATGGGATAAAACTTGCATAGACACGAGCTGTAGGATGAATCAGACTAAAGGTTTTTGTGTATTTAAATTATGTGTATTTAAAGTGTATACCTAACTGGGAAAAGAAAAACGTGTATTATAATTTATTAGACTTTTTTAAGATGTCAAATAAATCTTTGGTGTCCCCACTACATATGTGAAGTTCTAGCTCAAAATACTATACAGATAATTTATTATAACATGTTAAAATTGCCACTTTGTACGTGTGAGTAAACAATGTGCCGTTTTTGGTTGTGTCCTTTAAAATGCAAATGAGCTGATCTCTGCACTAAATGACAGTGCTGTGGTTGGACAGTGCAGATTAAGCGGCAGGATTGTCCCCTTCTGACATCACAAGGGGTGCCAAATTATAATGATCTATTTTTACACATGCTTGCAGAGAATGGTTTACCAAAACTAAGTTACTGAGTTGATCTTTATCACATTTTCTAGGTTGATAAATGCACTGGGGACCCAATTATAGCACTTAAACAGGGAAAAAGTCAGATTTTCGTGACATGTCCCCTTTAGGTGAAATATGTTTATATTGCACTCCACTAGATGGCACTGTCGTGTTAAATTTAACTTTGCTGTTATCCATTCACATTGTTTTGTTGCTAATAACTAAAAATCAAATAAAACAATTAGACCACAAAAATGTTTAACAGCTTATGCTAAAAGTTAAAAACCTTACCATCTCAATATCAGATTGTTTCTTGAACCAAAAAGGAGCTACACGGTTTAAGACATAATTATATTATATCAAACAAACAGTTATTTGAAGGCAGTCAATTATCAATAAGAACCTTATTTTTAATAATCATTTATAATAACATAAACACATTGATCTTTATAATGGTTTTGTTTTCTGGTGACTCACATGTGGACTAAAGCATTATGGGAAATTATGTTTAGAGCATAAATAAATCGTAATGTAAAATGAATGCAAAGGAAAACAAATAAATACAACAAATACCTATGTAAATGACAAAATCTTTAGGTTTATCTTTTAGAAAAGATTTGTCATTCTTGTGTGAAACTAATACATTTATAAAGAGCAAACTAATGTGCCATACAGCTTACATCAAATCATGAGATCCTATAGCCTATCTAAGTCATACACTTACTTAAAAAAAAGAATTCTCAGTATTTTTGTCTTTTTTTAAAACAAGCACAAAAACAAATCTGGCATTGGGATAAGAAGGTTTTTTTAATTGTTCTTGAATTAATATAAAATGATCATAAATTTGACTTTTCCATGTTTAGGTGTTGTAATTGGATCCCGGTGTGATAAATGTGAAAAATAACCTAGTAACTTAGTTTTGGTAAACCATTCTCTGCAAGCATGTGAAAAAATAGCTCATTGAAATTTGGCTCCCCTTGTGATGTCAGAAGGGGATAATACCGCTCCTTAATCTGCACTATCCAACCACCCACATTTTTAACATTAACATCAAATTATGATATTTTGAGCTAAAACTTCACAATCATGCTCTGGACACAAAAGATTTATTTGACACCTTAAAAAAAGGCTTGTTGTTTCACTTAAATGTTATATATTTTTTGTCTAAAATCTAGACTTATTTTCTTAGCTAATATTGCTTATCAAGAAAAAAAATTTGATTTAAGAATGTTAAGATATTTTTACAAAAACAAAGAAACATGCTTTATTGAGTTTTTATTTATTCGTTTTAAAAATATTTACACTCACAAACACTTACACTTTGTTTTATAATGTATTTCTCTATTTTATTAAATATTCACATTTTAATATTTTCTTTACATTTTATTTCTTACTACTATGAACCATTTTTAGATTTTGGTTCAACATATTAATTTAGACGGTGAATTATTTTATTGAGGAAAATCATTGTCTACATCTCCATTATGCATTCACTGTATGTGAGAGAGAGAGAGAGAGAGAGAGAGAGAGAGAGAGAGAGAGAGAGAGAGAGAGAGAGAGAGAGAGAGAGAGAGAGAGAGAGAGAGAGAGAGAGAGAGAGAGAGAGAGATTGCTCGCTCTAGTTTCTCACTGCATTGCAGCCCGCGCTGGCTGCTGGAACTCAAACCCAAATGGCGACTTCCAGCTCCAGCAGTAATCCACTATCAAACTCCAGCACCAACACGCCACAGCACCATCAGAACCAGAGCCAGAGCCAACACTTCAGCACCATGAGCAGCATGCAGGGTAAGACACCACAACCCGACACACTTATATCCATCTGATGTGATCTCTGGATCAGTGTTTATCAGTCTGATAATGCATCTCTATGTCATGTTTAATGACTGTACTCGCGAATTTGTGTTGAAATGACAGCATACATTTATATATTTAAAGGCTTTTATGTCTTACATGTAACGTTAGCCTCAGTGTTTTATGTATTCAACGCTAAATGTCACCTTTAGTTTTTTACTATAACGAAATTTAATCCCATGTTTACCTGATACCGAGTTTAAATAAACATCCGTTTCATATCTTCTTCAGTAATAATTTCAGTCAGTGTCATGTTAGCCGCACCGCTAACACAGCTCGTGACAAACACTGACAGGCCTGTAAAAATGACACTTTCTCACAATAAATGCGTTATTTACTAAATAAACTACATTGGAATTTATATTTTGTATGTTTGTGATGTTGTTAGTGTTGTGTTGATATATTTATCATCTCTGTTAGTTTTCTGTCACTGGCGTTTGTTGACATTATTGTAACTAGCTGACAGGCTAACATGCTAACGGCACGTCATTGCTAATGTAAACTAGACATAAATATGAGCGTTTTAGGGATTTAAAGCTTTAGATTTAAAATGTTTGTTGTTTAAATAATTGTGTTGATCACCTATCTGTTCGTATAATACAAAATGACACTTTTAAATGGAATATAACCTTTATGAGGACATAATGTACCATAGTAAATGAATGTATGAATGAGTTTGTGTTAAAATATGCTCATGGTTGAGTTGTGTTTGGTGTTTGGGATAGTAACTCTAATAGATTTTGTTTTAATGTTGGTTAATTTAGTTACATTGATTAACCATACAGTAATAATATGTGTGAGTCTTGATGAAAATTTGATTTTTAACATCTGTATGGAGATCTGTGTACATTACAAACAGTTTAATAAGTTGGGAGGATCTATTAACTGTGATCCTCTTTCAGTGATTTTAGGGTTTATTTTGGTGATTGTAGATTAAGATCTGATTCTGAGCTGATAACTAGATGGCTGTGGGTTCGAACCCCTCAAGAGTTAATTCTGGATCAAAACATTTACCAAATTTTCTCAAGAAAGACCCTGTTATAGGTTTACTGTAAGACGATGATTTTACAAGACCCCATAAATAAACAGTAAATAGTGCAGTATAGAGAGCTCAAAGATAAATATTATTTTTGTTTTGTGTGGTTTGATGTTAGTTAAAGGTCTTGATCATTTATACTTCAGTTTTATGGATCTGTTACAGGTATAATATATCCACTGATCCAGTCTCAGTTCATTGATACTGTATACTGTACCTGTGAGTGTTTAGTACAAACAGGTGTGTTTGTTTTTGTTTTGCAGATGTGTCAGAGTGATTCATGTAGTGATTGACATTGCATTCAATGAATTGGATTATTTGTAGTCATCACATCTTATATTGCAGGAATGCTGTATTATGTTACTATAATACATTACAGTACAAGAGTACGATCTCTTTAATAGAGTAATAAGGATTAACCATTACTGAGAATAAACTTGAGGTAAAGCATCCACATTACAGTGTTAAAGGGGTTATATGATTTGATGGATTTTTTCTTTAGGGGGAGTGGTTAATACTAGGGGTGGGCGATAAATGGGTAGGTATGATAAACCAGTAGAAATTTGTCAACCGGTAGAGATTTTGGACTATCGTCTCCATTTAGGTTATTCACCCACGTCACATTGCTGTGTGTCGCATGGTCACTAGGGATGTCAATTTATGCAATTTCCCATATTCGATGATCGTTTAAATTAACGATCAATCAATCGAATAATCGTTAACAGTAATAGTCCAATAAGCCTTTACAGCAGTGGCATATAGTCAATGACATTAAAGTGTGCGTAAAAATGCCAGCTTCCTCACGCGAACCAAAAGATTTTATTTTGTCTAAATAACATGCTAGTGGGATTATAAAATGAATCAATGTAGTTGGTGTTTTGATAAAAATCATAAATTAAATCTTGTGATAAAATATAATGACTAATAAACACAGTATAACGCCGCCTCATAACGGGCACTCCGCACAGTCGGAAGAAAGTCTGTGCGTCCATGACAAAATAAAAGATTCATTATCATCAAGTGTTATTTTTCTAGTTGTACACCTCGCTTCCGAGTCATTGATACGCCGCTTGTTGCAATTATATCCAAGAAGCACACGAAGGGCACTTTTCTCGTTGTCACCTCAGCTGCCGCGTACTTTCAGCAAAGATGCTTATATTATAAAGATTTCAACTTTCTATTAGAAAACCCGTTTAGCGTGTAGCGCCTCAGGCAGTCAATAATGATGATCAATGATATATGTTGCGGGCGTTCAGAGTGTAATGACAGTCAGTTACAGTTTACATTTTAGTTTCTTGCCAGAATTTAAGATAACATTTTAATCTGTTCATTAAAAACGGCTTCTGGTCTCCTTCCCTGTGCAAACCAGCGTTAGCAGCGTTGCTATGCTAATCTTGCTAGCTTCCCTGAAGAGGGTTTTTGCTTTCAGTATCTTAACCGTATTTGCATTTTCGGCATCAAACCCTTCCCAGATCCACTGCGAATGCCATTTTGTTGCGTTAGTATCCAGCCTCGTCTCGAATGAGGTTAAAAAGCCCAGGTGTGTGTTTGTCATCAAGTATCGTTTGTGATCATGGCTAGTTTAACTTCTGCACGCTTGTTAAATTTTTTTCACACACTGTGTATGTGCTTTGCGCAGAAGCCGCACACATGTGCTTGCTTTTTCGACAATCGTTAAGTTTTATCGATTTAATTCTTATCGACAATTAACCGAAGATCGATTAATTGTTAACATCCCTAATGGTCACGAAAACATAATGTTTGTGGTCATTGAGGTTTTGCCGCTTTATTGGCCTTAAATACACATATGCATCAAGTATCCTCATAAACACAACAAGTAAACAGCCGAAAAAGTAAACGCAACCAGATTTAGCCTTAAAGAGGAAGTTACCTAAGGCCGTATTCGAAGGTGTGTACACTGTGTTAGAGTGTTTTCACATATGTTGGTGCGCACCGTGGTGCGGCCTCGGAGCGCACCAAAATACATTGAATCATTTTTCAGTTAGTGCGGTCCGTGTTCACATATACCACGTGGCAACGGTCAGCGCTGTCATTGGTCTCTGACAGCTCTTACCGTCTCATGACCACCCCCATGTTTCCACGACAACCAGCCTGACAGGGAGAGCACAGCTATCAAGATGTGGAGATAAACGATGCACGTCTTTGCGAAGTTTCTTTGCTTTAACGCGAAATTGCGTAGCTGTTCTATTAAAGCCTTTTACACGGAGCCGTTTGCTAAAAAGCCTGTAATGTCACTATTTGTGTGTGGAGGACAGCATTTATAAAATCATCAGTTCAAACTTAAAGGAGACTGCGAATCTCTGCCACGGACCAGGATTGGCTTGTTTGTTGTTTACCCACAATATAACACCCGGCTCACGTCACAACGGAAGCCCAGTGGCTCAAACATGTGGAGAACTTCCTGTATTTGGTCCAGCAGTGTTCACACCACAGGTGGGTCCCCCAGAGTCCGTTTAGTGCGCACCCGAGTGTGGCTGTTGTGTTTACACTGACCCAAACGAACCGTACTCGGAGCGACACGTCATTTGGGCGACCTAAACAGTGTATATGTGAAAGCACCCTTATTCTCATTTTCCCACAAAGTGACATAGATATGTGAGAGCATGTGTAAATGAGGCATTTTAGGAAGACGTGGAGTAGCCTATACTTTAAGAAAGAATATCTCTTTGGGGTTGAGACTAGGCTTGTTGCGATAGTCGGTATAACCGTGCAAACACTTAATATGTGAATTCAGCGGGGCTGAACGTGCGTCCCGTCAAAGAGCAGCCGGTGTCAGATTTCATTTATTACTTTCAAAGTGTGCAAGGCAAGCTGACTAACCAGACGATGACCGAAGCCGCGTGCTCGTTTTGTTATAATTTACATATATAATGTTTACATAAGCGAGATCTTTTTGTTGTTGTGTTTTTTATTAAGAAAAATAATAAACCCTTTATTCAAGCAGCGCTTTAAATGGAGAAAGAGCCGGTTTTTCGGCTTGGGACTGGCGGATTTCGGCCATGGGCTCAAGCGCTTAATTAAATCAGCTGTTGCACTCGCATTGCACGTGGATTCATAAGCGATTTAACGCAACGTACGAAAGCGCTGCATTTAAACAACTGCCTCTAATTCAAAAGCGAAAGTGTAATGCGCACATCTGCATGTGCATATAAGCCCCTCCCACTTGTCACGCACTGATTAACCAGTGGGAAAATTTTGTGACCACAACAACCCTAGTTGAGACTTCAATTATTGCGACTTTGCAGATTTTCTAATTGCAGTTTTTAACACACCGAAGACATGAAGTAACATCATATGACCCCTTTAAAAATGGTCACAGGGTTTCTAAAACGGGCTTTATTTTTCCTACAAAATTCTTTGGAGCTGAAATATGACTCAGACGTGTGTTTGTGAGATTCATCCATTAGCTCATGTACAGTACATGATATATTTTTCTGTGGAGTTACTGCATTGTGCTTTGTTTTGTACAGAGGAACTGCAGTCAGTTTCATTCATTCAGTTTCAGACCTGAGTTTACTGTAAAGGGAAGCTGAATCTCATTGTAAAGCATTTCATTCTTGAATTGTCATTGTTAGTTAGTTTTTCTTCTCCAAAGTGTCTAACATCACTCAGTAGTTAGGTGTCTATAGGGATTCAGATTGCGAAGGTTATCAATTGGTTTGATGATTGAACTTTGTATTAAAGCTGACATTTACATAGATGGAGTGGAAATTTACATAGTCACCTTTTATTTTTAGAAACCTAGTGCTTAAGAAATGTCAGAAATTTTTAGTCACACATGCTCTCTGGAAATGTATTTTAACATTTTTGTCTGTTATAAAATAACCTAACATGAAACTTTTCCCCCAAATATTTGTTTTTAGGGTGTGAAGTATACAAGTTTCCAATCAGATGTGTTTTTTATGATAACCCTATTTTTTATTGAACTAACGAAAGAAAATATTTCCCCTCATGATGTTTCTTTCCCTTTATCTCCTGCCTCTTACCCACAATCCTCTCTGACGCTGGACCACGGTGAGACCCTACAAAACTATTCCCATCAGAAGTGCAGTTTGTTTCCCCTCCAACTGCAAGTGTCCTTCATAGTTTCATCTTTATTTGCAGTAGATTTCTTCATATTCTGTTGGTTTACTTCTGGTTTTAGTTTGTTGTTTGCTGTCGTGTGTGATGTCTCTCTGCATGTCGATATACTTCCCATGTTTACCAGTTTACTGATGCACATCCTGGCACAAAGGTTTGGTTTATGTGAGATCATGTCAGCTTTATTAGACTCTATATTGGGTTTGATTTGAAGCTTTATTGTTTTGAAGAGCAGGTTAAGCTGAACTTGGTTGTTGTTCGTTACATAGAGGTTGATAACATTGTTTTGATGTCTCTCGCTTACCACCGGCACATCTTTCAAGAATTAATAAATGACGTAACGTTCTGTTGTTTGGGTGTAAAACCGTGTTGCAGTTAGGGCTGGGTATCGATTAAGATTTTCCAGATCGATTCAATTTCGATTCACAAGCTGTCAAATCGATTCAATTTCGATTCTCGATTCAATTTTCAATTCCGGTTCTCTGGGCAGTTTTTATACTCGATTCTCGATTCAACTCAATAAATATAGATTAAATACAAATACTATACTAATAAAAAGAACAGTGAACAGCAGGTTTCAAGTGGGTAATTAATTATTAAAATCGATGAAGCACCTGAAACCGCCATTTTAAGCACTGAATTAATGAATGACAGGCTTGCCTCTCGCTCCTTGGTAACCTCGCGCAAAGCAAAAAATAGGGTGAAATCTAGTGAAAAAGACTAGTAATTTGATTAACGTTAATCTTTCGTTCAATGTTTGCAGAAATAAATATGAAAGAAAAAAATCGATTCTGCTCTTTGAGAATCAATTCTGAATCGACCACATTTTAAAAAACGATCAATCGAAAATTCGATTTTTTTGCCCAGCCCTAGTTGCAGTTAATAAAAAATTATCATATTTGCAATTGTGTTTTTTGAATAAGCATGAAATAAAAATTTTCCTTCTTCAGGATTTCTACGTTATTTCTACAAAATAAATGTTTTTTTTTTCTTTTACTGAAATGGTTTTTGATGTCTGATGCCTTGCTGTTCAAACAATTTCAGACACATAACTGCTACGTTTGGACACATAACTGCTAAGTTTGGTTTCACACAATGTAGAGGTAAAACTGCGCGTTGGTTTTGGCACTGATGTTAACGGTACATTCACATGGGGCGAAAGCGTTAACGCTTCTCATTTACTTTTAACGGGTGATGTCATGAGTTGCCGAACTGAATTGTGGGTCCACTGCCGCGTTAAGCCCAATTTGTAGTCGGGTGTAAGCTCTACGCCGTAGGTTATCTGCAGCCTCCTCGTAGCCTGACGTGCACCTCACAAAATGTTTAACAGCGCGTCAGTTCTACGCGGACTGCAAGCGCTGTGACTGGTCCACCAGAACCCCTCCCGTAAAAAAAAAAAACTGCGTCATAGATATTTCCGTTTGTGATGGTGAAAACAAAGATGGGCCAGGTTGAGGAGTGATTTAACTCAAACTGCAAAAAAAGTCCCTCTTTATTTACATCCATCATTGCTGGTCTTCTCAAATCATACACAACAAGTTGCTGTGTCTTTTTTGTTTGTGGGTTAACTTGCCAACCTGCTTCTTCATTGACGGTCGCACTGCTAATGTAGTTACACGCGTGGATACTACCTACCAGCGGTCTGGCGCGTGTGTTTGCATGTCAACGTGGACGACAAGGCAAAAGTATAAATGAAAACCAACGCATAACCTACGCCATTGCGGCTATGCCGTAGGACAGTGGTTCTCAAACTTTTTCAGTATGCGGCCCCCCTTGTGTACGGTGCCTTCCTTCGCGGACCCCCTCAACGAAAATTTACGACAAATTTGTTCTAAAAGGTAACATTTTAATTAAACAAAACATATTAAATTATACAAACTGCTGTTGGTTGGTAGCCTTATTTTTTTAGGTTTAATTACACAGAATTCACGATAAATAAATGTATTTTATAAAATGTCATAAAACTGGTGTCCCCCTGGCACCATTTACTGTCATTGCTCGCGGCAGAAGTTGAACATTTCTCAACTTTTCAAGCCCCAACGCGTGCTTTAGTCAATCAGATTGCATTATGCAAATAACCTAGTGCGAGCCAGCTAATTATGTTTTAGCAAGACTGGAGTATGTTTGGCATGTACCACCGTGATTGGCTCTTGGCCACGCTTCAGACAAGCCTTCCGTCAAGCATTACACTTTCGCCCTGTGTGAATGTACCATAACAGGTTACAGCACTCACCCCTGTGTGAGCAGCACAGAAGTAGAGGTGAAGTCTAAACAGCATCCATACATAATATCTATGACTCAAACTACTAATCCACTTGTTCAATTATGATTGGTTACTTGTTTGTGACTTGGGAAGATGATAAGTGACTGTCTTTGGAAATCTCCAATTTTACGGAGAAAAGACCCAGCACTGCAAGTGGTGTCAAATGATCAATTTGCTCATGGTTTGTTCTAAAGCATATTAAAAACACCGCATAGACATCTAAACAACAATAAAACTTTATTTTCTCCACAAGGGGATTTTAATTATATGTATATTACCCCATTACATAAATAAAACGGGTTACCACAAATTTTCTTTCATATTGAGTTACATTAATATGAATGATGCAGGTAACAAAGTTAACATTTGTTCAGAGGCTGTGAGTGTTGTGAAGTGTTAATTGTTCTTCTCATCACCAGGGTTTCAGATAAACCTTTCTGGAGCTCCTCAAAGTAAGCCAGACTTTCTGACCAGTATTTGATCCCTATGCTGTCCTCTGATCCACACACACAAACTAATCTTTTCACACGTGGATCTGCTCGACTTGTGTCGCTCTGGGACTGACCGCTCTGCATGCTAGAGGTGGCGGGTGTTTGCTGCTCTGTCCACAGACATCAAACAATATTACATACGGTTATGAAATAGGATCTTTGATTGACCTTCTGGCCACTGGATATAGGAATAATACAGTTTTTAATGCGCCAAGAAGTGTAGAGCAAATATATAATACCGGCTGGTTTTTATCGAAACCTCTCGTTTTGACCTAAATTATCTTTTTAAGTTGTTCATGTGCTGTAAAAATTATTTGTTGCACTTAAAGTTTTAAGTTTAATCAACTTGAATGTACAATTTATTTCAACACTCTTGACGACACTGTGAAAAACAAAATTTGGATACATTTTTAAAAATTACTTCAATTGCTAACGCGTAAAAATGTAAAAAGAAAATTATTGGTAACCTAAAATATTTAAATATTTTTAACTTAAAATTTTCACTTAAAGTGATACAATTAAAGTTAAAAATATTTAAATATTTTAGGTTACCAATTTTTTTTCACCTTACATTTTTTACTTAGTGAAAAAGTGTACGTTTCTAAACCTTTTTTTCTAGGTGTTACCAATTGAAGTTGATCCAACTTTTACTTTTTACAGTGTAATGGGGAGTTGCTATAAATGATTAAAGTCGCCATGAAACGGAAGTAGCGATTGCCTTATTTTCCAAGTGGTGACGTATATCCGAGTGAAACCGGCTTCTGAAATGAAATAAGGCAGGGCTGGATTTGAATTTGTCCATTGAAATCTGATTGGATCGTTTGAAGTTGGATCGTGTTGCTAATTGCTAATCGCAGCGATCATCTCCTGGACCCCGCCCACCTGCCATACCATATGACCGAAAGTAAAGAGAAATCGTTTTGAGGGGGGAGGAGATTTGCGTTTGTGATTAAAGATGAGGGCACATGAATTTTTAAAAAAATAATAAAGCTCACAGATAAGTCATTTCTAAAAAAAAAAATAATATTACAAAACAAATTACAGTTTTTCATTTTATTTTCATGGCGACTTTAAAGTAAAGTGGAAATAACTTATTCAACTTTATTTTTATAATTAATAGCAACTTCCCACTAGTAAAAAAAGTTTAAATAAATTGTATATTCAAGTTGATCAAAACTTAAAATGTAAGTGCAACAAGGAATTTTTTACAGTGTGATTAATGTATTTGGGGTGGTTCACCCAAAAATCATTTATAAAATTATTCACTGCATTGAATTTAAGCCACTTTATTACAAGAGCGAAAATCATTTAGGTCTGCAATGACATTAAAGTAAGGAAAATAAAATGTATATGTTTTTGGGTGAACTACTCTTTTCAGTTTTAATAGTGGCTCATGCATTGTAAATATTGACTTATTAGTTGTGTAGTTTTTTGGGCAATATTACTAGTCACTGAACGGAGGCATTACTTCCTGTTTTATTTTGTAGTCTACCCACAATCTTGTCGGAAGATATTACGTGTTTCTCTTTCCAGTCTTAGTAGAGGTTTCTTATGAATTGTGTAAAATAAGACTTTGTTTTATTGCATAAGTTAGTCCGCCTCAGTTCACATGTCGTGTTATTGGCCAAGTAGTCATTAAAATCCACATTATTACAACACTAGTCAGTATTACAATACAGTTAGATTATCAATTTGTTTTAATTATCTGAACCAAACAAAGACAGCGTGAAGTTTATGAAAAATCAGCACAAGTCTAAAGCTCAGAGCTTCAATTGACTTTAGAGCAAAATCATTTAGATTCAGACAAACAATTTGTCCTCACATTTATTAATCTTGTTAAGTTGCAATTAACATTTACTTTTAGTCAAGTTCATTTTCAGAGTACTTTAATAATCACACATATATCAGTTTCAGAAACTCCCATGGGTTTTGATTCAGGAATTGGTACTACTAACAAGTGAAGTAAAGATTATTTTGGGGCTATCTGAGTTTTTCCTGTCTCTACAATCTGCATTTTGTTTTGGAGAACTGAGAAAGATGTTTTTGGCATGTGAAGCTCTCAGACAAACACAAACTTGTTGGGACATGGACACACATGCCATGAATTCAGAAATGAATGTTGTTCCTCCGGTATTCAGATCCAAACATTTATGTGGTAAAGGTAAAATATTCCTTATAAAAAAGTGTTTTACCTCTTTAGATAGCTTATTTTTATTTCTCTATAGATACTTTTACAGTACTTTATAAGAAGGTATTTTTAAGTTTGCATCTAATTTATAAGAATCAAAGTTTAGTTTGATTTCTGGTTTTGTCATGTTGTTTGCATTGGATTGGTTATTGTGGTTTAAATATACACTGCACTGCTTTCACACAACATCTGCACTTCGGCTGTCTCGCACACCTCTTGCTAAATTACAGAATCAGTGCATTGACGATCATGTGATTGATTTTAAAGCAAGTTTGTGATCTTTATTTTCGTGTCGGGATGTGATCAGATCTATTCTAAAGTTCTGTTCTCTGCTCTGATTGGATGCCGAAGGGGGGAGATGTGATTGGTTGGTTGTGATAAACGCAGGGTTCAAGCATGTTGGACCGCAATTGCTGCCTCCTGCTGCCAGATTTGCTAAAGCTATGAATCATTGTTTTTTTAAATTGTGTATAAACTGCAACATGTCCAAAATCTGATGGCTTTAGGAAATCTGGTCCCTGGTTTTCCTCTTTTGGTGCTCAGATGTGCATGACTTTAGTTATTATCTGTACACTCATGACCCTCCTTCATCTTCTGTGGCTTAGTTAGAGATCTCATTCCATGAATACAGTACACAATTATTGGTGTCTGTGTTTGTTTATGCTGTTTTTAGTCTCAACTAAAAGTCTCTTGCTCCTCTATTAGGTAAACGTAAAGCCCTGAAATTGAATTTTGCCAATCCTCCGATCAAAACTACTTCCAGAATCACCCTGAACACGGCCGGACTTCCTTTCCAGAACCCACACATGTGAGTACAACCTTGTGTCTGATCAAGACTCAGTGTTTAGTTTTGTGTCGTTATATTCAGTTGTGATCGTCGTCTTCTGTGTGTGTTTTAGAGAGAGGCTGCGAACCCATAGCATCGAGTCTTCTGGGAAGCTGAAGCTCTCACCAGAGCAACACTGGGACTTCACCGCAGAAGATCTGAAGGATCTCGGAGAGATCGGACGAGGAGCATATGGCTCGGTCAACAAGATGGTGCACAAACCTAGCGGAAAAATCATGGCGGTCAAAGTAAGAGCGATGTTATCTCATTTAGCAGATGCTTTCATTCAGAGCAGCTTAAAGAAATATGAAACCATAAGTGATTCCTCTGTAAAGGAGGTTTAAAGATCATTTCTCTAGCTGGGTTTAAAATTGTGCAAATTGAAATCGAGTTGAAAAGTGCGCCAAATGAAACACGGCAATTTTGCATAAACTTCTATATATATATATATATATATATATATATATCACAAAAATTTTATTTTTTTATGTTCGGTTAGGGTGGTTTTTCATGCATTTTGAAAAATAAACATATAACAAAACCAATATGGCATGGTATTTTTGGTTGGAGGACAAGAAAGAAAAAGAAGTGTGTTCAACTTCATGTTGCGTCACAAGAAACAGCAAGAGCAATTCATGAGTTTCATCTATGTAGCCGCTTCCATTACCCTTCAAATTGGGAATATTGAGCAAATTTAAATGGCGAATTGAAAATGCACCCAATGAAAATGTGGCAAATTTGCATAAATTTGCAGTAAAAGTTTTTATGCTTGGGTAAGGTGGTTTTTCTGGCAATTTGAAAAGAAATATATTGCAAAACCAATATGGCATGGTACATTTGGTTGGAGGACAAGACAGAAGAAGTGTGTTCAACTTCATGTTGCATCACAAGAACGGCATACAACTGACATCAAATACAGCAAGAGCAATTCATGAGTTTCATCTATGTAGCCGTTTCCATTACCCTTTAAATTGGGCATATTGAGCAAATTGAAATGGCGAATTGAAAATGCACCCAATGGAAATGTGGCAAATTTTGCATAAATTTGCAGTAAAAGTTTTTATGCCCGGGTGAGGTGGTTTTTCATGCAATTTGAAAAAGGAATACATCGCAAAACTGCAATGGAACCAGTTTTTTTTTTTGCAAGAGTCACATGATCATTCTTAAAAATGGCATGATATGTTTGGTTGAAGAACGGGACAGAAGAGGTCTGTTTGACATGTGGCATCACAAAAAAACTAACATCAAATACAGCGAGAGCGATTCATGAGTTGGCTCCTCTGCATGCTTTCGAGTCGCTCTTGTGTTATTTTGATGTCATGCACTTGTTGATCTGCACGATACACTCGTTGCCAACAAAATTGCGTTTTAGTCCCATTAACATCGGTTACGGGAAATGCCGTCATTTTGCAATAGTTTTTTTCCCGACATTTAGAAAATAGCGTTAAAGTCTTACGCAAATCTATGCAGCTGTTTTTCATTACCTTTCAAATTGGGCATATTGAAATGGCGAATTGAAAATGCACCCAATAAAACGGGCTCGAGTGAGGTGGTTTTTAGGCAATTCGAAAAATGAATAGATCGCAAAACCACCGGTGGAAAGGGTAAAGTCACATGATCATTCTTTAAGTATGATTGGTTGGAGGACAAGACAGAAGAGATGTGTTTGACTTCATGTGGCATCACGAACCAACGAGCGCATGACATCAAAATACAGCGAGAGCGTCAGAGCCGATGGTGTAGTGCGCAATTTTCCGACGTGACCCGAATTCGATTCCAGGCTCGTGGTCGTTTGCCGATCCCATACGTCTCTTTTCTCCATGTACTTTGATGTCCTCTCTGTAATTACTGTAAATAAAGGGAAAAATGGCCCAAAAATATATACATTTAAAATACAGCGAGAGCGATTTGTGAGTCGACTGCTCGGTATACGTTACTTTCTAGTCACTCTTGCGGTATTTTGATGTAATGCGCTTGTCTTGCACGATACTGTTAGAAGTTGAATACACCTGTCGACATGTTTTTTATGACTTATAGCGATACAACAAAATTGCATACATTGGTTATTAGAAACGCAGTCATTCCGCAATATTTTTTTAGAAAATAGCGCTAACGTTTTGCGCAAATCTTCAATGGAAGGTGTAGCGATCAAGAAAGTTTAAGAATGTGATCTCGTCTGTTTTAGGTCCAACAAGGTTCTGATCACTCATGGACCTCAGACATCTTTGATAGATTTTCAAGAAGCTGGTTTTAGTGACAAATACGCAATGCATTTTCGAGGTTTTATCTGTCAAATAATGGGTTTCCATTTCATCTAAAGTTTATCTGTGTTTGTTTGTCTGACAGAGGATCAGGTCGACGGTGGATGAGCGAGAACAGAAACAGCTGTTGATGGATCTAGATGTGGTCATGAGGAGCAGTGACTGTCCATACATCGTTCAGTTTTACGGCGCTCTGTTCAGAGAGGTTTGTTCTCCCGCCTGTGCTTCAGTATCTCACACGTCTGTTTTGAGAGACGCGAGTCAATGAGCTTCTGTTTGTCTTTCAGGGGGACTGCTGGATATGTATGGAGCTCATGTCTATCTCCTTCGACAAATTCTACAAATACGTTTATTCCTCTTTAGATGAAGTGATTCCAGAGGAGATTTTAGGAAAAATAACATTAGCTGTGAGTCATTTTTTCTTCCCATTTGACATTATAGTAAGTGAAGCATTTATTGTTGTGATCACTGATGTTCTCTGTTCTTCTGGGTCACGGCAGACTGTGAAAGCACTTAACCACTTAAAAGAAAGCTTGAAGATAATTCACAGAGGTAAGATGACCTTTCAGATGTGAGCTGGTTAGGGTTCAGTCCTGTTTGAAGTGTGTTCAGTTTAGTGAAGCTCTCTTATGGTCTCTCTGCAGATATAAAGCCATCAAATATCCTCCTGGACCGGACAGGTAACATTAAGCTGTGTGATTTTGGCATCAGTGGACAGTTAGTGGACTCCATCGCCAAAACCAGAGACGCAGGCTGCAGACCATATATGGCAGTAAGACTTATTCACAATATCATTTATCTAACCTGTCAACAATTTCTTCTCTTAATCGTTCGTTCACTCATTGAGTTGTTCATTCATTTGATCGTATGTTCACTCAAACGTTTGTTCGCTGCATCCTCTGAAGTCGCATATGCAGACTGCATACGTCATTAAGATTTATTTCAATTAACTGTGCATTACATTCGTAATGTCAAAACCAAATTACAACAATTTACGATTATCTAAGAATAACAGACTTTATAATTTTTAATATTCCGAAATAAGACAGAATTAAAGACTTTTTGACACATGCAGGCTACAAATGCAAACTTCAAAGGATGCAGCCTTCCATTTAAGAAACGGACCCTATAATTTGTTCACTCATTTACCCGATTGTTCGTTCGCTTGTTCATTCACTCGATTTTTTTTATCGTTCAGTTACTTGATTGTTTTTTTTGATCGTTCAGTTACTCAATCATTCGTTTGCTTGTTCAGTCACTCGATCGTTTGTTCGCTTGTTCAGTCACTCTATTGTTCGTTCACTCATTCATTTACTTGATTGTTCGTTCGCTCATTAACTTGATTGTTCGTTCACTCATTCATTCACCCAATTGTTCATTTGATCGTTCAGTCACTTGATCGTTTGTCTGATCATTCAGTTACTCAATTGGTTGTTTGATCGTTCAGTTACTCAATCATTCGTTTGCTTGTTCAGTCACTCGTTCGTTTGTTCGCTTGTTCAGTCACTCTATTGTTCATTCACTCATTCATTTACTTGATTGTTCGTTTGTTAGTTCATTAACTTGATTGTTCGTTCACTCATTCATTCACTCAATTGTTTGTTTGATTGTTCAGGCACTTGATCGTTTGTTTGATTGTTCAGTTACTCAATTGGGTGTTTGATCGTTCAGTTACTCGATCATTTGTTTGCTTGTTCAGTCACTCATTCGTTTGTTTGCTTATTCAGTCACTCTATTGTTCGTTCACTCATTTATTTACTTGATTATTCGTTCGCTCATTCATTAACTTGATTGTTTGTTCGCTAGTTCATTAACTTGATTGTTCGTTTCACTCATTCATTCACTCAATTGTTTGTTTGATTGTTTAGTCACTCGATTGTTCATTTCATCGTTCAGTCACTCGATCCTTCGTTCGCTTGTTTAGTCACTCGATCATTCATTCACTCATTCATTTACTTGCTTGTTCATTCGCTCGTTCATTCACTTGGTTGTTCGTTCACTCATTCATTTACTTGATTGTTCATTCGCTCGTTCATTAACTTGATTGTTCGTTCACTCATTCATTCACTCAATTGTTCGTTTGATCGTTCAGTCACTTGATCGTTTTTTTGATCGTTCAGTTACTCAATTGGTTGTTTGATCGTTCAGTAACTCGATCATTCGTTTGCTTGTTCAGTCACTCGATCGTTTGTTTGCTTGTTCAGTCACTCTATTGTTCATTCACTCATTCATTTACTTGATTGTTCGTTTGCTCGTTCATTAACTTGATTGTTCGTTCACTCATTCATTTACTCAACTGTTAGTTTGATTGTTTAGTCACTCGAGTGTTCATTTCATCGTTCAGTCACTCGATCGTTCGTTCGCTTGTTTAATCACTCGATCATTCGTTCACTCATTCATTTACTTGCTTGTTCATTCGCTCGTTCATTCACTTGGTTGTTCGTTCACTCATTCATTTACTTGATCGTACATTTGCTTGTTCAGTCACTCGATCATTTGTTTGCTTGTTCAGTCACTCGATCATTTGTTTGCTTGTTCAGTCACTCTATTGTTCGTTCACTCATTCATTTACTTGATTGTTTGTTTGTTCGCTCGTTCATTAACTTGATTGTTCGTTCACTTATTCATTTACTCAACTGTTAGTTTGATTGTTTAGTCACTCGATTGTTCATTTCATCGTTCAGTCACTCGATCGTTCGTTCGCTTGTTTAGTCACTCGATCATTCGTTCACTCATTCATTTACTTGCTTGTTCATTCGCTCGTTCATTCACTTGGTTGTTCGTTCACTCATTTATTTACTTGATCGTACGTTCACTTGTTCAGTCACTCGATCGTTCGTTCCCTTGTTTAGTCACTCGATCGTTTGTTCAATCATTCATTTACTTGCTTGTTCGTTCGCTCGTTCATTCACTTGATTGTTTATTTACTTATTCATTCACTCAATTGTTCGTTTGATCACTCAGTCACTCTATCGTTCGCTTCATCATTCAGTTACTCAACCGTTTCAATAATCTTTTGTGCATTCGCTCGCTCAGTTACTCAATCGTGCATTTGTTCATTCAGTTCCTCATTCATTTGTTCGCTTGTTCAGTCACTTGATTGTTCGTTTGATTGTTCAGTTACTCTATCACTCGTTCACTAATTCATTTACTTGCTTGTTCATTCACTCGTTCATTCACTTGATTGTTCGTTTACTCATTCATTCACTCGATTGTTCGTTTGATCACGTTCGCTTCATCATTCAGTTACTCAACCGTTTGTTTGATCGCTTAATTACTCTTTTGTGCGTTCGCTCGCTCAGTTACTTGATCGTGCATTCGTTCATTCAGTTCCTCATTCATTTGTTCGCTTGTTCAGTCACTTGATTGTTTGTTTACTTATTAATTACTTGATTGTTCATTCCCTCGTTCATTCACTTGATTGTTTGTTTGATTGTTCAGTTACATAAATGTTTGTTCCAAGTCAGTCACTTAATTATTTGTTTACTCATTCAGCTTGTTACTCAATTATTCATTACTTTGATCATTTACTCATTCATTCTATTGTTCATTCACTTATTTACTCAATCATCATTCATAGATAATTGTATGTGCTAGAGTGTCTTTGTCTCTGTGTCTGTGAATGAGTCTCGGCTCTGCTGTACAGTTGTCTGCAGTAGTAGATGATGTCATCCTCTAATCCGAGCAGGATGATCTCATTCAGAGAATCTCCCCATGAGGACAGACTGCATGATGATGTCATCAATAATGTGTGTGGGTGTTGCTTATGAATGAGATCATATATGTACAGTTATTATGTAACACACACACTCTCGTGTCTGGAAGGAAGGAAGCACATCTGTTTTTCACATCTTGTAACCCATAAAGCGTCTGGACTCACACTCACAGTCTGATATCTTTGACACAGATGGGCTGCTGTGATATCATAATGCAGAGGATGACAACTGTCCGCACACAGATGACTCACTGGCATATGAGCCAGAATTGTTACAGACATTAATATGATGTGTTGACATATAAACACTCCCGCCTTTTTGTAGTATAGATAGTATTAATAGACCGTTAAAAATGTGTCTGTGACGCTTTAGTATGTTTTGTGCATTATTTTTTGCCATATAAATGCAGACCTGTCGCTGTCTGTAATGTACCTAATATTAAATAAACAACACAAATGACTTTAACATTGACTGTACATGTCATTTCTGTCTGTCTGTTAGCCGGAGAGGATAGACCCCAGTGCTTCCAGACAGGGTTATGATGTCCGATCTGATGTGTGGAGTTTGGGAATCACGCTGGTGAGGATCATACGTCTTTTAATGCGATAAACAGTCTGTGTATGACTGCAGATGAGAAGTTTGTGTATGTGTGATATTGAAAGTCATTTATTTGTGCTTTTGTGTTTCAGTATGAGTTGGCCACAGGACGGTTTCCTTACCCGAAGTGGAACAGTGTGTTTGATCAGCTGACACAGGTGGTGAAAGGCGACCCGCCTCAGCTCAGCAGTTCAGAGGAGAGACAGTTTTCTCCCAAATTCATCAACTTTGTCAACCTGTGGTGAGACATCTCTTGTATAGTTTTAGTTTAGTTCATGTATTTTAATATGAAAATTAATATTTAGTTTGGTTTAACACCATATAGTTTCATTCCTTTTGCCAAAAAAAACTTCAGATTTTTTATGATGTGATTTCCATGTGTACCTATGATGAAACACACAAAACTACATCTTACTCAAAATAAAACCCTTAAAGTTTACTGTTATTGTCATTCGCCACATCCCACATGTCGTCTTTCTGAGCCATCTGTGGCCTTTAAATCAGCAGAAGTTGATATTTGACGGATGTTGACTATTATGGAGTTTTTTATGATGCATTTTGTATAAATGAAGCAAGACTTTAACTCTTTCCCTGCCATTGACAAGTAATCTGATCAATTAAGAGACGAGAATGCTAAAGACGAGTTTTTAAGGCAATCCATATTTTAGCTGTTATGCAGTAGGTGGCGCTGTTACGCAGCCAGCATTCAACAGCAGTAAATACTCTTTATATGTTTGATTCATCATTCTGAATCAGATTTTGAACAAAAGCCTTTAAGAAATTGTGAACCGTGGTGGCAAAATGAGTCGCAATGCGCACCGTCTAATTTTGAGCTAGATGCAAAAAAATGTATAAATGGGTCAATGACGTGACGTTAATTATTTTGTGTCTGTATGGTTCAATTGGGTTAAAATTTGAAATTAAATTTTCAGATTACTTGCATACATTCTCTTTTTTGAGGACCATGTCTAAAATTTCTGAAGAGTATTTGGGGGATAATTGCAAAAATGTCAGTGTGGTGTAACCGGTCTGTGTCAATTGGTGTAACTAATATTTTTTTTAATGAAAATATAAATATATTGATTAAAAAAGTGGAATAGAATATAATCATTTAGTTTAGTGTAATATGATTTTTCATATTAAAATTTTTACATAATTTGGCAAAGATTATTTAGAAAACAGAGCTGTTTTCAGCAAATGTCAGGACAAACATTAGAAAAAAAGCTTTAAAATGTAAATTTAGAATAACTAATAAAATTATATTTTAAAAAATGTTTACGCTTACATGCCATCAAGGTGGATAAAATATTTAATATTTATCATTCTTTTGCGCAATTGGCTGTTACACCATTTGACATTTTCAGTTCTAACTTTCATAAAAATGGTGCAAATGTACTTTTTCTTGCATAAAATTAACACAAATGCACTGTGCATTGAAATAAACCTAATGCATGCTTTTAAATTTTTTTATTGAATTTCTCATTTGCAAACCGTTTTTGTCCTGACCCAAATGTTGATTGGTCAAAATTGAGGTTTTCATAAAAATAAGTACATTATACCCTCGTCTAGCGATCTCAATGCTCTTTAACATCTAGTCCAATAATTCTCAAAGTGCCAAACCCCCCCAGTGGTCCGCCAAAAGATGACCTAAACTAGGCAAGTGTTTATACAATCGTCACTTATTTATGTAGATTTTTAATGCACTTGCAAAACTGTGATATCAGTTCTTGCCTTTCTGTTTTAATAACGTAAAAATGGAACGGTTGGCTAAACCACCGTTTGACCACGTCAAAATAAAAGATCAAGCGTCAACTGAAAGCAGCTAAAATCCACAGATCTATTAGTTTTGATGTTAAAATAGATATTAATAGCTACAAGACATAAAAACAACCTCCTGGAAGGTGTTAAATAACCTCAAGATAGCATGAAATGTTTTTTTTTATCAGAAGGTCTGTTATTTTATTATTTGATATATTGTATGTTTATATATTTAAAGAATAATACTTTTTTTGGAAGGCATTAACATTTTGTGACAATCATAAAAAATGCTGGCGCTGGCTGGCAACCTTTTGAAAAAAAATGCTGGCGGGGAAAGAGTTAATTGATGTCATTTGTACTATTATTTCCTGGAAATGTTTTGTTTTTAAGTGTCCTACATTTTCTTGCAAAGTCTTACCTTTTCCGGTAAGTGGTTTTATTTTGGTCATTTGTGGCTGGTAAGAAATTGCAAACTTGGCAAACAGGATGTTATGGCCCAGATTTGTGTTGTCTGGTCACATGCAGACGCCACCTGCTGTTCATCCAGAGAAACTTTCTGTTCAAGTTTCATAGGAAATTGCATTTGTAATAAACATTGTGATAAATCCCTCTTTAATCTTGTTTTATTGTTCTTGTTTAACAGCCTTACAAAAGACGAATCTAAAAGGCCAAAGTACAAAGAGCTTTTGGTGAGTTCCTGATAAAGTGACACTTTTTTTTCTTGTGCATTTAACAGATGTTTTTATCCAAAGCATCTTACGGGGAATGAAACCTATGGCCTTTGCAACGGTCATGCATATTCAACCATTGATCTACGGGAACAGTTGTGGGATTTCTCCATGCATTTTCTAACATTTCTCTCGTTTTACTGCAGAAACATCCCTTCATTCAGATGTACGAGGAACGTAATGTAGATGTGGCCAGCTACGTCTGCAGGATTTTAGATCAGATCCCTGCGTCTCCCAGCTCACCGATGTACGTTGACTGATGAAGACGTCGCTGGATAACAACACGGGCAAGAAATGTTGTAAAGATTTGCTCCATCACAGAACTGCAGTATTAAACCATGATAAAACCCATCCAGAAACACCGTCTGCAGAAGAACGGTGTTCGACTCGAGCTCAACTGTAAGATACCTCCAACCCATCTCACAAACACACACACACACATATCCGTTAAGAGTAAATATAATAGTGTCTGAATAAACGTGACGGTCTTGTGGTCGGAACGCCTCTGATCTTAAATATGGATGCAGAATAATGATTTTAAACGATTATAAAAATGAAATATTAAGCCTGGAATTGTATTTATACTTCTGAAATCACTTGTGGAATATATGATTTGGAAAAGCTTTGACATACTGGAATATTATTTGTGTCTGGTCCCCTCCTCATCATGTATGTGCTATTAAACATGTTTTGTATGTTAAAGAGGTTTGTGTAAGGATGCAGGTTTGCCCTGGGTTTATATCCTCATCCAGTATGTGTGAGTATGTGCTGTTATATCAATAAAACTGAGGACGATTCAAACCACTCCGTTCGTGTTCTTTTACTTCTTATCTAACACTATAACGCAATTTTGCACATTTCGGGGGAACTACTACATAATGCATTTTAATTCGGGTTTCACTTCACCTTTTAGTGTTTAATCTTGTTCTGTACACACACTTCAGTAATTTTATGGGACTCACAACTAACGCGTTCTACTACCGAATTGACTCCAGTAAAATGCGAGTGGGGTGTAAAAAAATAACCAAACAATGATAAAAAACAACTATGATTACAGAGATCGTGTTGGTACTAAATGATAATGTGACACAGAACCACAAAACCAGTCATAAGTCGCACAGGTATATTTGAAGAGTTTGGTTCCAGAATGCGATAAACCATTAAAAAAAACGAGTTACTGCCAGAATCAGTATTGTATCAGGCTAGTATTTAAAAGTAAATTTTTAATTTTAAGCAAAATACAATATCCACCGTGTTATTCTGTCATCTTTTCTCCCTTTTTTCCCCAAACGCAATAAACGCCACTCCTCCTTCTACAGAACGCAATAAATCCGCTCCACAAATTACAGCGCACCATTCCACGCAATGTAAACAAACAATGGTGGCGTGTTGAATAAACAAACTCCTAGTTTCCCTAATCTTGTACTTCATGATCAACAAACAAAAACAAAATAATACTTTAATGGCATTGATAAACCTGTGGTGTTTTTCTGTGATGGGAAAGAAACGTAAGCCATCAACATCTAATAAATTACGTGAGAGGCACTCGGGAGACGGTTGTTTGTCAACAAAAATCACAGCTGATTGCTGTGAAAAATTTTAAGCAACGACATCAAGTATAACCGCGCAGCAATGACAGTGTTTCTAATTTGACAAAGTAAGTGTTTTGATTAATGCCATTAATGTTTATTTTTTTCATCATTGTGTACAACTGTTCAACTAAATGAATATAAAATGGCAAAGATTAATGCACATTTATTTATAAATTCAATAGATTCATAGAATTAAAAAAAAAAACTTGTCATGAATGTATTTAATCTGTTTTTATAATAAATCTTGAAAATCAAGTTATGGATTTGAATTTTCTGTTTTTATAACTTAAAGATGCTATGTGAACATTTGTAACAGAAAATAGTGGTTTTCATCTTGTCACTTACTTGGTATAGAAAACACGTTTTTACCGAAATTAGTCAAAATGGATTTATTGCGTGTTGGAACCAAACTCTTCATTGTATTGTTGGCTATCACTACATTTGAAAAAAAAATTTAATGCCAAAAAAGACGATATTTGTACATTTCCTACTCTCTGTACATGTTTTCTAAGTATAATTCATTGGCCAAAATAGGTTAAAACAAACAATACTAAACATGAATACAACAGATACCCTTATTTATTTATAATAAAAACCTAACATTTAAACGGATAATGCAACAATATTGTTAGCGAGTTCTTTCAGGCTTGATAACCGTGTATTGCAAGTCTAATACCGTGACAGCCCTACTTAAAAGCAATTTTATAAAATAATAGTGTCTTTAAAAACATGAAGACTACAATATGTGTGTGATTATATAATGGCAGATACATTAGGTGTCTAAAGTCATATTTTTTTCGAATGGTTATATTTTATATTAATTTAATTGGGTAGCGGTGAGCAGGGCACAAACTAACACAGGGTTAATTGTAACACGGCTACTTTACATATTTATACAGGGCCGAGCAATCTGTCCTTTTTTTTTTCTTTTACTGTCAGAAGATGATCTCCTGTGAATTTGTGAAAATGTGTTTTGGTTCAGATATTGAACAAAGAGTGTTTTGGAGGCATAGAAGAAAAAAAATTCTGAGTTGGGTGTGTAAGTCACCAAATTCAACCTTATATTATTTTAATCACTGTCTTGATATCTAAAACATAACACCATTTTAAAACATGCCAGCAACTCCTAGTAACTGATAGCTGGGATTAAAAACATTTTTACACAGCGGGGTTAGTTGTCACACCTCAGGTATACAATAATGACATGAAATGTAAATGCTAATCATCAAAATGATAACTCTTAATGCAATATCAGGGGAAATAACTCACAATTATGATTTTTTTTGTCTTAATTTATATGCATTGATGCATAGTTCAAGGATGGTTAGATGAAGGATCATGGATGGATGAGTGTGTGGATATCTATCTATTATAGGCAGATATATAAACAATATCCACCTTTAGTATATACCGGTAGACAGAGAATTTTATTGAATTATTTGTGTTTAAACTACATTTTCTAGCAGGTGTTACAACAAACCCTTTGTTTGTTACAATGAACCCCACCTATGGGGTAATGTTTGCACTCTTTTGTCACTTTTGGTATAATTGTACGATAACGGACGGTCCCACAAACAAACTTTTAAGTGTACATTTGTAGCAGAGATTTGTGTTGGTTGTGTAAAAAAATGATCAATCTAACTTAAATACTTTTTGAATAATAGACAAAAGCAATACTTTGTGCCCCGCTCTCCCCTACTCATTGTCACGGATCAGAAATCGTTGCAGGCTATAACACTATTTTTTCCCTGTAAAAAGTGTTTTCATGATTTCTCATTGTCCAAATTAGTCTCAATTCTGTTACAAAGGTAGAGTAATAGTGTTGACCTTTTGTTACATATACTGTCCACACTGTTACATTGGTGACTGACTCATTCAGACAATAAGAAATCATGATTTTCAGCTACGTAATGTATAACATGACAGCAAAAGGAAAAACAGTACAAAATGAACTGCAACACAAAGTCTTTATATTTTGAGGCAAACACTGCTTTATTAAAATGGCACAGGTTATATAAACAGGTTTCATGATGGCAGTCTTATGGGCATGAACACTAAAACAAACAGAAATAACAATCTGAACGTGAATCAAAATAAAAGTGTAGCAGCAGAGCAAAAGCTAAAACATCTAACTCATGTAAACGTGACAAAGACACCAAAGTCACCGTTAAGCATGTTAGTTGCATACTATGCAGTTATTTCGATTAACATTTTGTAAGATAACACTCTTTATGGTTTGTCTACTAAGCTGTATCCTTATATATACTTTGCTATAAAAATTTACTTGTTTACAAAAGGAAATGCACAAAAATAACACATTACAACAAGCAGCTCTCTGGTAAAACGACAAGTTTAAAACAACTGCTACTTGTGAATGCACTTTTGTAAAAAAAAGACACTTGGGTGTGCAAATATAAAAAAAAAAAAACATGAAACATCCAGTGGTCAGGTGACTTTAAAAATGTTTACACCTTGGACAAACATAAAATGGTAAAAAGCATGTGTGTTATGACATATTGCTATCTATGCTCTCATTGTTTTTATCCAGAGACGGTGAATCCTCTCCGGATTTCTCTTCCACAGCATCCTTCTCAGGATTGGAGTTGTTGTCGCTTTGCTCTTTGGATTCTTCTGTTTTTCTCATCGATCCCTTTTTGGCGTCTTCGAATTGTCTCTGTTCAGCCAGACTTTTATTCAACACGTGGCTGAGCGCCGCTTCTCCTTCTCCCATCAGGAACATGCTCTTGAACTTATTATACAGCATTGCAGCTTTGTCCATCACGTCCTGGCTGGCCTTGAACCTCCGGATCTTCTTCAGCGTGGCTATGAGCTCGCAGTGTTTCTGAAGATGTTGTGTGGTGACCTGCAGCGAGCTCAGCTCATCCAGCACAGACAGACATTTCTTTACATCAGGGTTATTCAGCTTTAAAGATGTCTTGATCTCGGCGTGTAACTTAAGAATTCTGGACTCTGTAGATACTTCCTTTCTTTTGTCTGCTTTCTTTACATCTTTTCCTAAATCTTTCTGCTGGTCTGGTTTGTCTGTTTCTACGGGTGGCTCCAATGCAACTTGCTTGGTTTCTTTGTCGGACTCTGAAGAGCTGTCGTGCTTCTTCTTCTTTCCTTCTGCATCCTTTTTATCATCCTTACTGTCGTCCTTCTTCTTCCTCCTCTCTGTCTTCTTGTTCTCTTCTTCATCTAAGGTCTGAATGTTGGTCAGGCCCCCTTGTGGCTCCTTTGATGTTTGTTGTTGTTGGAGCAGCAGCATGCTTTTGGGTTTTCTTCCTCTGCGTTTCTGGGATGGGATTTGTCCAGCAGAAGGGCTTGAAACAGGGCTCGTGTTTTCAGTGTCTGAATCATGATCATCTCCAACCTTTTTCTTTTTCCCTCTCGTGTCATCTGTGGTGTCTTCGGGTTGCTTTCTCTTCTTCTCTTGAGTTTTTTCCACATCACCGCCGCTCTGCTCGTTATCTGAAGCAGCTTCGGTGTGCATCACTTTGGGTCCGTCCAGTTCCGCTTTAGGGTTGTTTTCAATCTCCCACAGACCTTCGTTGAAACCTTTTCTCTTGTTGGGTTTGCCATATTTGTCTTTGTTGGGTAAATAAGGAAAGATGTCTTTAGGGCCCAGAAATGCAGTCTCGTGTGTGCCGAAGAAGAAGATTGGAAACTTTGCGTTGGATGGTTTGACAGCTCCATCCGGAAGCTCGTCGATCCTCGCGGGCCAGTGTGGATAGCCCTTCATTTTAGCGAATATAAGATCTCCAGGTTTGAAATCTCGAGCCATGTCAACACGGTTTGATCAAGTTTTACACTCCTTCGCTTCCTCTGCGCGCGAGTTGCGATTCTGCTTCTTCGCGGGGCTTGACGTCATTATCCCGCGCCGGAAGCGCGCCTAGCGTCATTGGTGTTATTATTATTATTATTATTTAACATTACATTTTTTATTTATTCGAAACAACATGCTATTTTCGTCAAATATAAAAAACGGAACATTACATTTTTATGACTTCAGTGTTAAATAAGAGTCTGGACGCGCACTGTCCGCTGCTGACACCTACCGGCCGTTGCTCAACCCGACGGCTGCAGCCTGCGGAGGTCGCATATGTAGGATGCATACGTCATCACGCCTGGTTTATTTAAGTTAACTGAGCATTATATTAGCAATGTTATAGGCATATTACAACATTTTACTATTAACTCAGAATAGTAATGAACTTTATAATTGTTAATATTTTTAAATAAGACAGCCTTGATGACGTATGCAGCCTTGATATGCGACCTCCGGAGGCTGCAGCCGTACAGCCTGAGTCTTCATTTCCACATTAAAATTTTAATTAAAAAGCGACCTACTGTATAAATGAGGAACCTAAAAAAAAATATATATATATTCGCAGTACACAATGTCAAGTGTTTGAGCAAGATTAGGACACAAATAAAGAGTAAAATGCAGAGGAGAAATGCAGTTGTTTGATTGTGTTTTGATTCATGACGCTTTTTATTGCTTATGAACATATATAACAAGAAGAAAGTTATCTATGCATTGTACATAAATGCTGTCAGTAATACACATGTAAATAATTTACATAATACAAACAAAAAACAATATCATATCATAGTCAGAGAAAAAAAGAAGTCCCCCCAGTTTATTTTTCTATTTCAAATTCGCAGAGATAACATTAGAAGCTTTTTATTTTTACATTTATACAACACATTAATGTATGGCTTAAATTCGTTAAAAAAAAAACACCAGACCACTTCATTTTATGCGTCTTTATTATTTTTAATTTCCAAATTTCCACTGTCTTGTAATAAATATTATTAATTATTTTTTAGAGATCCCGATGGTAGATTTTGTGAATAATCTAAAAATTAACTGCTGATGTTCTTAAAAAAACTATTAAAAATACTATAATACAAAAGTACTTTATCTGTTTCAATTTTCTTCTTTGATAATTAAACACTTTTATTTTGTATTTTTTGTTTTAAATAATTATTTTGTTTTCATGTGTTTTTTTGCTGCTCAATCTCTATTTCGTGTTGGTTTGTAATGTGTAAGACTTAAATGTACTGTTTGTAAATAAAAACATTAAAATAGAAAAAAATAAAAATCTACGGTAGTCTCGACGTCATCATCTCACGCCGGAAGCGCGTCTGGTCTGTCATCAACACACATGTGTCAGTCCTTCAACTTCTCTCTCTCCAAAGACACAAACTGCACATTTCTCGTGACATTTCTTACTTAGAGACTTCATGGCTTGCATAGACCGCTCATCATAGCCGCCTGTATTATGCGTTTATTCCGCTGGACATTATTTACATGTAGAGCAATTGGATGCATTGAAAAGTATCAGTGTGTGAGACTCATGGCCACACAAACCGCCAGAAAGCCCAGACCTCCTAAAGATACCCTGCGACATGTGAAGATGAAGGAGAACCGAAGACAGGGAGACCTGCACGGACCCTCCACCGTCTACGTGCAGGTGCTCGGGTCTGGAAGTCGAGATAATGGACCTTCTCTCTATGTCTTCTCTGAGTATAACAGGTGAATATGGCGATTACTCATCTGATTCAACAAATAAACCACTGGCATTTCAATATTATGTATGATAAATATCAAAATAAATACGGTAACGTCACTTGAGTATAACAGGTATAGTAATTATGTCAGCACTACACGTTTATTAGTTAGATGACATTAAGGATGAAATTTGAAGGTGAATCAATAACTGTTGTTTTTCATTGACATGTTATATTATAGAAGTGATCATGTTTATTGCAGGTATCTGTTTAACTGTGGTGAAGGAACACAGAGACTCATGCAGGAGCACAAGTAAGATTAAAACCTGCACACACAATCCAATCCAATAAATAACCTTATATTAACACCTGTTTGCATGTTTTCTTTGTGATTTGTTTTGTATCCAGAGTCAAAATTGCACGCTTGGACAACGTTTTCCTCACCAGAATGAGATGGGAGACAGTAGGAGGTTTATCAGGTCAGAATCTGACTTAAGTCATAGCTCATATATTTACTATTCATTGTTTGACCGACTCTTTATTTTATTTTTTTACAGGAATGATATTGACTCTTAAAGACACAGGAGTACCTCAGTGTGTTCTCTCTGGACCACCACAACTGGTATGTGTGTGAAAGAGAGATTATATCTGTATTCAAAAGTCAGGTGCTGTATTATGGGTAGGGGTGTCCCAGACTAAGGATTAACATATTCAAATCAAAAATGTCAAATCTTTCTATAGTCGACTGATAATCAATTATGTGTGTGTGTGTGTGTGTGCATGGGTTGGGAGGAGGACCAAACAAGGGGTCTCATTTATAAAACTGTGCGTACGATACTTACTAATGTATCTATCTTTAGTAGAATCGATACATTTTAAAACTTTTATACCTGTGTCAAAAAATCAGTTAACACCTAAATATGATCTTAAATATGACATGCAGAACATCTAGCTTATTAGGCTAAATTGCATTTGCCAGCATGCAACATTAAAACAACAAAAATAAAAGTCAGAGTCGAGTAACAAAGTGCAGAACATTTGTGCAAAATGCATAAAGTGCAGGGGAACAAAACACAAGCCACAAATAATTACAGTGAGGAAAATAAGTATTTGACACATCAGTAAGGGGATTTCTAAGTGGGCTATTGACACAGAATTCCCACCAGATGTAGCCATCAAGCCAAATATTGAATTCATACAAAGAAATCAGAACATTTAAGTATACAAGTTGAGTCATAATAAATAAAGCGAAATGACACAGGGAATAAGTACTGAACAAATGAAGAGAACAAGGTGCAAATTGGATTAGAAAGCCAGGAGATCTCAAAGCCATCTGAAATCTGTCAGTATTGAGAGAGAAACCCTGGCCCCTATCAGTACTAACTGATATCAGCTGCTTCAAGAGCCAAGAACCACTCAGGCAAACGCTGATGTGTCAAATACTTATTTTCCCCGCTGTAAATCAGATAAACCTGAGTGATCTATAAATTAAATAAAAATAAAGAAATGAAAAAGTGATGGAAGTATAGCCAGAACTGCCAACTTTGTCTTTTTAACTGCAGAAACAAAGAGACAACTGCTTCATAATGGTTTATTAACCTGGAAACCTCTTACCACATATGGACGTGTAGCCCAGTCACAGGGGTTGTTGGATTTATTAACGCACTTTAAAAATATTTATTGAAAGCTACTTTTTCACACATTATTTGCATATTATTATTTTAATTGGCTGTATATTATTATATTGGGAAAAAGCTTTTATATGTGAAATCAGATAATGTGCACCCATATATCATGCATTCAAGATTTCTGTGGGAGAAAGTGTTTGTGTAAATAACAGAAGTGCATGATTTATTATTAACAAAAGATGAATGATTATTAATGCATAAATTAAATTTAGTTCCTGATGTGCTTTTGCATAAAACGCTTGTATTTTAAATTATGGCAGAGATGAGCTGTGTATGTCAATCGCGCTACAGTATCTAACAGATTTATTGCTGATGTTTCTGCTGTTATTTCAGGAAAAATATTTGCAAGCTATAAAAGTGTTTTCAGGACCGCTGGATCACATTAAACTTGGTAAGAGTTACTTATCATTCTTATATTTCTACTTTCTGCTTTATATTTGTTTTAGAAACATGATTTATTCTTATCTTTTTGTGTCCATAGCTGTCAGACCTTACACAGAACCTCCATATAAAGACGACACAATGACGGTCACACAAGTTCCTCTTTTCTGTGAGTGTCAAACAAAATGTTTATGTTAGTCATTTATAAAGCTCAATCTAATCTGTTACTGTAAGAAGAAATGTTTTGTGTGTTATGTAAGCTGTGCATAAGTTAGATGGTGGCAGGCGGTCCCCAAGCTTTGGTCGCAGCAGTAGTCCTAACAGCAGCGCCGGAGGGGGCCAGCGGGGGGCGCTCAAGAGACTGGAGGATTCAGAAGAAGATCAGACTGAAACATCTAACAGAAGATCAGTGAGTCCAGGTGAGAAGTTAAATCATTTATTTAACAGACCTTCTCATATCTCACATATTATGTTTCTTATGTATCAAATTTTATGTTTTTTTATGCGTTTTATTCATAAAGGCTGTATCAGAATGAACATTTAATCAGAAATGTGATTTATTTTACAGATGGCAGAGGAAACGTTACTAGAGATTCGTCGGTCGTTGTGGCTTATGTGTGTAAGGTCAGCAAAAATCTTATATTAACCATACTGATTTACAAATAAAATGCAGGAATCTCATTTGCTTAAAATACATTTTAAAGTCCAGGTAATATTTAATACTTTTTAATCAAACGTGTTATGTGTCAACCTTATTATTTTTTCAGTTGCATGCAAAGAAAGGAAACTTCCTGGCACTGAAGGCTAAAGAGATGGGTCTGCCAGTGTAAGTCTGTGATATCTGTGTGTTTATAATAATAAAACACAACACATTAATGTTAATTCAGTCTTTTGGTTTCTCTATAGAGGTACAGCCGCCATTGGACCCATAATAGAAGCTCTGAAAGGAGGAAAAACTATAACACATGATGGGAAAGAGGTGACGCTGCTACACTGACATATGTCATTATTTTAGCCACTGTACTTTGCCACTTTTGTTTTTTCCTGCTTTTATTAATGTAATTTAAAGCTGCTTTGAAACAATTAAACAAAAGCACTAAATTGAATATGTAATCCGGTTTGTGAAATCCAGGCTCTCATAATCTATTCATGACAACTCCCATCAGTCCACAACATCATTATGCTGCAGCCATTGTTGTTGTTTAGCGACCTCTAGTGGCTAAAATTATATATTGCGTTTTAAACACAATACATTTGGTAACTTTTGAAATTTGTGTAGTTTATTCCCTTCTATCTTTCATCCATTAAGTGAACAGCTCTTATTATAAATAATCCAGATTCAAATGCAGATTATTACATTTCGGTGTGAAATATTCCTTTGCTTTAATGTTTTTAAACATGCATCATCTATAACCCTGTGCTGTGTGTTTCAGATTCGACCTGAGGAGCTGTGTACTCCATCTGATCCTGGACCTGTGTTTGTAGTGATCGACTGTCCATCAGATGAGTTCATACAGCCGCTCTGCACCAATCAGATACTCCAGAGGTTAGGAGATACTGTTTTTATGAATATGCAAAAGTAACACATTTAATATATTGATCAGTGATATTACAAAAAATGACTTTCTTACTTAGTATTTTTGTCTTCTTTTCAGTAAAAATATCTAAAAAGTCTAGATGAGCAAAATGACCTAGGAAAATAAGTCTAGTTTAGACAAAAAAATATAAACTTTAAGTAAATTAGTGCTTAAAACAAGCAAAAAAATTCTGCCAATGGAATTTGAAAAATGTTCCTGAAATAACTTTTTTCATAAACACCTAATTCAAGAAAATTTGTCTTATTCCATTGGCAGATTTTTTTTTGCTTGTTTTAAGCACAAATTCTCTTACATTTTATATTTTTTGTTTAAAAACTAGACTTTGTTTTTCCTAGGTCATTTTGCTCATCAAGAAAATACCTCTTAATTTAAGAATTTTTAGTTTTTTTCTTTACCGAAAACAAGACAAAAATACTAAGAAAGTCATTTTTTGCCGTGTGGGTACCTGTATATAAACATTTTATTGAGGACATCAAACATTTTCAGAAAGCGCAAGTCTTTTATTTTAATGATCCAGCTACAATCTTAAAACTTTTTGTTTTACATTGGAAATAAAGAAATACAATTTTTCGTAACATAGCTTCACCTTTGTTATTGTTTAGTAGCGACCTCTAGTGGTGAAAATCCTACAAATTGTGTCTTTAATTGAATTAACATCCTAAAGTCTCAGAAAAACTTTATACAATTTTAGTAGATTACAATCTTTCTAAGAGGACACCATATATTGTATTCTTTACTTATGCTATATATTTTTATAATATTCCTGTTTTCTGTGTTTTTTCCATGTATAGCTATTTTGAAACAATGCAACAAAAGTGCTACATAAATAAATTAGAATTTAATTGATTAATTTTTTTATTTTGGTTGTTGACATCTAGTTAAGTTTAAAAGTAAAACCTCAAGTAGTCTTTCTTTAATTAATAACTGAGTTTTTTGCAGATATCAGACGGGTGGATCTGAGGACGCGGCCGCTCTTGTGGTCCACATGACACCAGAATCGGTTTTAAACACAGATCAGTACAAGAGATGGATGGAGAGGTACATCTACAGATTAACATGTTATGATCTGAGCTGCAGGTTGTGATTGAGATCATGATGTGATGGTTTTTGTCTCTCAGGTTTCCCAGCAGTACTGAACATCTGATGATGAACGAGCAGAGCTTCACGTCACACAACACTCGCAGTCTTAAACTACAGACACAACTCAACCTCATTCATCCTGACATCTTTCCTCAACTTAAACTCTACAAATCAAAAGTACAAAAACACTTCTCAACGTCTCACTATTACATTTCTGACATTCAGCTAATTAGCTAAAGTATTTTTTTATCTCATGTATGTGGTATAAAGTTCAGTTAGTTATAGATGTTGTTATTTATTATTGATGTTTTTTATTTATTTGAATATTTGTTTGGTAGCAATTCACAATAAGGTTATATTAGTAAACATTAGTTAATGCATTACGAAGCAAGAATGATCATTTTTCAGCATTTATGATCTTTGTTCATGTTAGTAAATGTTAATACAGTTATGGTGCATTAACAAATGTTTCAATGTTTGATTTTAAACTGAACTAATATTAATAAATGATGTTGAAATGTTGTTTATTATTAGTTCATGTTTATGTAATGCATTAACTAATGTTAACAAATAGTGTTACCATTTATTTAATGTGTGTAATATTTCTGTGTGTTGTAGGAGTCTCCAGCGTCTCTTCATGTTTCGAATGTCAGAGCCGAATGTCTGCTAAAGTTTCAACTTCGGCCCAAACTGGAGTGGCAAAGGTTAGTTCAGTTTATTGGCTCTTTTATAAAGGATTTTTCTGGTAATAATCTGAGTTAAGATCTATAAACATGTGTAAGATGTTATTATGGTAATATAGAGTTGTTCCATGGTTAAAGTAAAGCAAACAGAAATCATGGTATTATGGTATTAAGTCTGTACTAGAGGGTTTAATATCATGAATATAAAGCTTGTGTTTTAAAGTTTCTAGATTAATGTTATCTACAAAAGGTGTATTATTTTCTCTGGTAACATTCCTACGGTTTTAGAGCTTCAACAATTTTAACAACTTCTTGCCGTATTGTCCCGAATATAAGATGACTCCCCCTTTTTAACTCTTTCGCCACCATTGACGAGATATCTCGTCAATTAAGAGAAAATGCTTCCCCGCCAATGACGAGATTTTCCGTCTTTCCACAATACTGCACTTCCGCAACTTATACAACCCGGAAGTAGCGCCTCACGTGAAAGAGAAAGAACTCCGTGTATGTTTTAAAGATCGCTCTGCATCTGATCTCTATCAAAAGTCCTTCGCAAAAATTGAATTATCTCAGCTTTTTTCTTAAAATTTGGTGTTTTTGAAGAAACCTACACATATTTGAGAGGTGATAAAAAGAGAACCAATGAAGGTAAGATGAAACGTTTTTTGTTTGAAAGCCGAGGGTCTGTTCTTTCATCTGATACAGTGTTTCCCATACATAGGCTCTACTTGGGCGCTGCGCCCAGGTAAATTGCGACCCGCCCAGGTAAAAAAAAATCACTTTACGAATTTCCGTATTTTCTGAACTCGACTGGATGACCCGTGTTTTGGAGAGAGAGAGAGAGAGAGAAAGAGAGAGAGAGCGAAACAGAGAGCGCGAGAGAGAGAGAGAGAGAGAGAGAGAGAGAGAGAGAGAGAGAGAGCGCGAGAGAGAGGTGGGGATCGTGTAACCGTGAAGATGATGCACGCGTCATAAACTCATCATCCAGCGCGGCAAACTGGATCAACTGCAGCAGCACATACGGAGCAGCCAGGGAACACACTGCGACCAAAATGGTCGCATATGCTTATGTGCATATGTGTTTATAGCATCTAAGTTGGCTTCATTTTGCGTGCAAGCACGTTGTGTCTCTCCGGTTGAGTGTCCGTTCACGTGCTCTCTGTTTCTCAATGAATTGGGCGCGACGCGAAGCAACCTCAGTGTCACATTGTATCCTTTCATGTTTCTGAACTTGAGCAGAGTTTTACCATTAGAGGTCTTTCTTCACTGAGGACGCGGGACCCGTACGGTTCCGGGTTTATATTTTAAATGGTCAGATGGGTCCGGGTCGGTCCTAGTTCATTACTTTGGGTCCCAAGTCTGATTAATATTGTGTGTAAAACCCGAGTCGATCGGAGAACGGCCGTGAGCGCTACCGCGCTAAAGCTCGAGTGCTGTTTTAGCGTGCCTCCGGTTTCTATGGCGATAGCAACTGGCTCTTGTCACGACCACGCGCCGCTTCATTTTCTTTATCGCATTTTTTAATAGTCTTACTATTAATAGACCATATCTTTACTAAAATCTGAACAGTTAGCACAGAGATTGTAGCAAAAAGCAGTGCTAATACTGAATGAGCAAAGCTCTAGCTGACTCAGGATATAAAAAACGCAAAGCTGTAATGTAAAGTCTGTCATCGGGACAGCAAGTAGACTTTTAAATCTGAAATAATTAGTGGATTAAGCTTTTTTTAATCGGCAAAAGAGAAATAGAAAGCAGAAGCAGTAAAAGTGCCTATCTTATAGAAGCTATTAACATTATAACATCAGTCACATTTATAATCTATAGACCTGCACTGTCTATATAGGCTATAGTATACATAGTATTGTATATAATTGAGTTTGATAAAAGGGGTCATCAAATTGCTTCATATATCAGTGCAAAAACATAAAGTGTTTTCGTGGTGCTTTGACAAACAGTGTCAGCTTTGTTTATGGCAAAAAAAGTTTGGGGTGGTTAGATTAATGAACTATAATGTGAAATTAATATGAATGTTTTATAAATCAAAGTATTGTGTTGTGTCACACATTATTAGTTCTTTGTTACATGTATAGTAGACCATTTTTTGTCGGTGGATAATAATGATCGCCCTTTTCACCAGCTACCACCACAAGTAAATTTCAGATCTGTGGGAAACACTGTGATATATTGTTTGTTTATATATTTAAAGAAGAACATTTTCTGGAAGACATTAAACTTGTGTGAAAATCATGAAAAACGCTGGTGCTGGCTGGCAACTTATTTTAAAAACGCTGGCGGGGAAAGAGTTAAAGTGAACCTTTTGGAAAAATGCTTTTTTGTGAAGGCCAACTCTTGTATTTTATAAAGAAAATGCTTTAATTTGAAAAATACTTTTTATAAGTCAAAGGGGACAATTTAGGCTTCCCACATTCTTCAATTCTTAATATAACTTGCAGTCCATCTGGATTTAATAACAATTAGCCTAGGCTGTCCATTAGGGTGGTCTTTATAATGGGTCAAAAAATTTTTTTTTAAATGTTCAACTCTAATCCCCTAAATGTGTTAGGATATCAATAAAAACACACTCTGGAACATTTTGATTTTTTTTTAATACAATACACTGCAAAAAATGACTTTCTCACTTAGTATTTTTGTCTTGTTTTCAGTAAAAATATCAAAAAATTCTTAAATTAAGATGCTTTTTCTTGATGAGCAAAACGACCCAAGAAAATAAGTCTAGTTTTTAGACAAAAAATATCAAATTTCAGTGATTTTGTGCATAAAACAAGCAAAAAAAATCTTGAACATTTTTCTTAAACACTAAATTCAAGAAAAATTAGCTTACAACATTGGCAGATTTTTGTTGCTTGTTTTATACACAAAATCACTTACATTTGATATTTTTTGTTCTAAAAACTAGACTTATTTTCTCGGGTCGTTTTGCTCATCAAGAAAAAGCATCTTAATTTAAGAATTTTTTGATATTTTTACTGAAAACAAGATAAAAATACTAAGATTTTTTTTTTAAATCATTTTTTGCAGTGTAGAGGTTGCTCAAAGCCTTTGAATATTTCAAAAATCACATATTTTTGTAAAAAATGTACCATTTAAAAACGCACAACACATAAAGCTTGCTTCTTGGAGGGTAACTTTGTTCCAGTTATTTCAGTCTCTTCTGATCCGAGTAACCATATAGCGGACTTGCTTCAGCCATTGTCTCAGTCTATATTGTGCTTCATTCACATTGAAGCTTTCTTAAAGACATATCACAACTAAAACAGGAGTTTTAATTGCATGGAGCATGCTCAAATAAGTCCATTGATGCCATAAGTATATATTATTAAACAATTATACATGCTAGCACAAAGTTTCACAAAATACGCCAATGTGTTAAACTTCAAAGGTCCTGAGCAACCTCTAAATATTAATTAATATATATTTATTTTATTTATTCAAACATAATGGTGGGGTGAAAGCATGAACTTTTAAAACTTGAAAAATACGGACCACCCTACCGTCCATCTTATTGTGAAAAAACCCATAGCCTATTAATATGTCATTAACAGTAGAATTTTGCCTTACTATAAATGACTGTAGTTAATCAGGTTGCTTCAGTCCAATTTGTTTACGTGTATTTGGCGCCACCTACCACATTTTTGCAGGTGTACAGTATGATTGACATAATCATCTCTAGAGCTCAAATATATGACAACATCTGTATTGAGAGGGATTTCCATAAAAAAATGTAATCTTATATTCGGAACAATATACGATACATTAAATACTCTTTTTACTCTTTTTGCTTCTGTGTGTGTGTGTGTAGAGATGCCATCCCATCCTGTGACACTGAAGAGTTTTTAAAGGAGGCCACTGAAGTGCCAAATTTCTTACAGGAGGTTGAGGAGTGCAGGAGGTTTCAGTCGTCTGCGTCTGTTTCTGTGTCTGGTGAGATTTTGACTGCAGCGGGGGTGAAAGTTTTGGGATTAGAAGAAAAATTTCAGATGACGTGAAATCTGTAGATCTCATTTTCTGTCTGTGAAAATGTGTTGGATGAAAGAAGAGTAACTTTATCAAGAATTGTGAGACATAGAAATACTACATTACTCATCATCAGGGTAATTAGTGAAGCACTAAACCAGCTTTTATAGCTGTTGATGGTTAATATTGGGATAAAGTTGTGTTTTGGAAAAGCATGGTTGGTAATGTCATGTGCACTGGATACAAATCAAATTTTGACCTCAAGGCATTATTGTGAAATCTAGACAGTTTTCTGTATGTGATCATTTTGGTGATTTCATCTGATTCCAAGATGTTTGGTGTATTATTGTGTTTCTTTCCTGTTAAAGCTGAACGGTTTCCCGAGATTTTGTTTTTGGGCACCGGCTCGTCTCTGCCGATGAAGATCAGAAACGTCAGTGGAACTTTAGTGAATATCAGGTATTATTGTTTCCAATTGTTTTCAAGCACCAATTTTTCAGCTGGTGGTGTTTTTTTTTCCGCTTTCGATGCTCAGCGCTGAACGCCCAGAGTAAAAAAAAAATACACTTTGGGTGAAACGCTGAGCTCAACAAACCAGCTCATCGTTTAGTCATTTAATCATCCCCTATGTCAGATGACGCTCAAAACCTGCCCAATGGCCAAGCGTCGGCTTGATGTGTACCAAGGTTTAAATAGCCAATGAGCACAGATGTACCAACGCCAGTTAGATTTAAAAACGTGTAGAAATCGCTTTATTATTTTGGTTTTTATTATCACTGAATTAAAGGTGCATTGTGTAACTTTTAGAAGAATCTCTTGACAAAAATGCAATATAATATAAAAGTATAAAGATAATGAGCTGTATTGTTTTTTTTTATCTTACAATGAGTCGCTTTTATCTTCATACACCGCGGGTCTCCTTACATGGAAGTCGTCATCATGTTTCTACAGTAGCCCTAAACGGACAAACTGCCCTACAGAGCGTGATTTGTCAATATGTTCACTGCAAAAAAATGATTTTCAAGAAAAAAAATTCTTAGTATTTTTGTCTTGTTTTCAGTAAAAATATCTACAAATTCTAAAATTGAGATGCTTTTTCTTGATGAGCAAAATGACCCAAGAAATTAAGTCTAGTTTTTAGACCAAAAATATCAAATTTAAGTGATTTTGTGCATAGAACAAGCAAAAAAAAATCTGCCAATGGGGTAAGCAAACTTTTCTTGAATTTTTCTTGAATTTAGTATTTAAGAAAAATGTTCAAGATTTTTTTGCTAACCCCATTGGCTGAAATCACTGAAATTTATATGTTTGGTCTAAAAACTAGACTTATTTTCTTGGGACGTTTTGCTTATCAAGAAAAAGCATCTTCATTTAAGAATTTTTCAAGACAAAAATACTAAGAAAAGTTTTGCTTGAAAATCATTCAATTTGCAGTGTTGTTTCAGACGATTTGTCGTGTTTTGTCCTGTGGTGGCTACCGTAGCTTCTCTCTGCATTTTGTAAGGGAGGGGTGAGCTGTGGACTGAGCTGTTGGTTGCAATTCACAATCTCACCACTAGATGTCGCTAAAGATCTACACAGTGTACCTTTAAATCATTTGTGCAATATTGCAGTGTTCTCATGCCATTTGTCGCAGTTACACCAACACCCCTCAAAGGTGATAAAATCACCACACACTGTTTGTGTTATATAACCCTGCAGATGTAGTTGTGTTTATTGTGCGTCTGTGCATGACTGATCCTCTTTCTGCTCTTCAGCTCATCTCAGTCTCTTCTGTTGGATTGTGGTGAGGGGACGTTCGGTCAGTTGTGTCGTCACTATGGCGATGATGTGGATGAGATCCTCTCAAAACTCTCCACCATCTTTGTGTCTCACCTGCATGCGGATCATCACACGGTGAGGTCATCATAATCACCTGCCTCTTTATCATAAACCATTACACGGCTCTCTGGAATAATGATTTGTGATTTGGTTAATCTCAGCATTTAGATATTTTTGTATAACAATCCACATTTTTTTTTTTTACAATTTTTGTTATTTGCTAGATCTCATATTACTATTCATTAATAATAAAAAAAAAATTGAAATTGTGTTTATTTGTGATTGTCATGACTTACTGATATTTCTTAATTTTTTTGGTCCACTCAGGGTTTGATTCATTTATTACTGGAGCGAGAACGAGCATTGGTTTGTACTTGTTTTTGTTTTTAGATCAATTTGTACAATTTGTAAAGTTGTATATGAAATAATCACTTTGTGTTGTCCGTAGAAAAATTTAGGTAAAGCGTTCAGTCCCGTGTACCTGATCGCACCTGTCCAGGTTATGACCTGGTTAAACCAATACCACGACTATTGCCAGGAGATACTCAGCCACATAAAGTACGACTTGATTCTATCTTCATCTTTCTCCTTTCTGTTTATGTCTATGATGTTTTTTTAAGTATGTTTGTTTTTGATGCTTTCAGTATCATCCCATCAAAGTTCTTGTGTGACGGCGCTGAGACGCCCAAAGTCAAAACCAAATCCTTCATTCAGGCCGTGCTGAAGAAGAACGATCTACTCAAGGTCTGTATGAATCGAAACCATTGACTTCCATTTATCTGTCATGTTGTCATGTGCATCTTTTCAGTAAAGCCAGTTTATTGACTAGTAGTAAATCGCCGTCCCCTGTTTTCAGATTGACCGGCATTTACTACAAAGCGCCGTAATTCACTGAAAAGCTAGGCAATATCGCACTCATAATCGAATGCGATTTTTGTGCAGCCCTACCGAAAGTGCTCGTGCGAAGATGTTTCACATTTTTTTGCGTACAAAAGTTCAAGTCTGGCGAACTCTTACCTGCAAAAAGAGCATTGGTAAGATTTATTTACTGAGAAGCAAAGATGGATGAAGCACTCTCCTTCCATATTCGCAGCTAGGGCTGTGTATCAACAAGAGTCTGGCGATATGAACAGTCGATGTTATACTGAGATTGATCTGTTTTCTTTTGCATGCACAAGGTTTACATAAGAAGGTGAAAACAACCGTGTTTGAGGCTCATGATGTGTCATTACCACTTACACAACTCTATGCCTACATAAATACAGTTTTATATTCTACAGCACCTTTAACAGTTTACAATTGATACAGTATTGCATAAAATAAGTATTCATTTATTTAGCCCTTAAAGTTTAGTAAAGCATGTGTGTTGTGTTTGTGTGTTTGTGTAGTTTCGGACGTGTTTAGTTCGTCATTGTAAGAACGCGTTTGCCTGCAGTTTGACGCATCAGTCGGGTTGGCAGCTTGTGTTTTCTGGAGATACGATGCCCTGCGAGGCTCTCGTTAATATAGGTATGTAACACACACATGCACATCTCTGCTGAATCACATATCAAACTATATTGACTATGATTTTAACCATAATTTAATCATATGTGACTCTGTCAATTAAATTCAGGTTTATTAAGGTATGATATTAGATATTATCATATACCGTATTGTCCCAAATATTTTTTTTTCCACAGAAATGCCTCTCAATAAACAATTTTGTCATATATTGTCATATATTCGAGTTCTAGACGATTTCATGTCAATCATACTGTACATCCACTAAAATGCGGCAGGTGGCGCCAAATACACATAAACAAGTTAGGCTGAAGCAACCTAATTAACTACAGTTGTTTACAGTAAGGCAGACTTTTACTGTTAATGAAAAATTAATAGGCTAGTAAGGCTTCATGTTATGAGATGGACAACAGGCCATTTGTTATAAAATTCAAATGCACTGTAGGTTATATATGGTAGGGTATGCCAAAGTATTAAAGAATGTGGGGAACCAAACTTGTCCCTTTTGATTTATGAAAAGTATTTTTTAAATTAAAACATTTTCTTTATAAAAGACACGAGTTGGTTTTTGAAAAATAATTTTTCCACGCTATGAAAAGGGAGATCGTCTTATAATCAGGGACATTATGGTAAATGTCAATTACTAAATACTCTTCAGTCATCATCATCATCATCAAACCTTCATTAGTTCATAAGTTAAGAGTCTTTGTAAATGTGAATGAATCAGTGTAGTGTACTGCTTACAGATCAATATGAATGAATGCTGTGTTTAAATGCTGCTTCCTGTCTTTATCAGTGATGTCATCGATCATTTAGAGTCACTGAATCCGGTTTAATGATTCTTAAGGGAGGATGTTTAGTCTGAATCCCCTTTCAGAAAGCTGGACTTGATTTCTTTTGATCTTAAGGACAAAGCTTTTTTTGTCTCAGCAGTTGTTGGGCCGCAGGAGTTCTCGTGATTGATTTCTAGAGGAAAAATAAAGTGTGTGTGTGGATGAGGTTTTTACAGTATCACTCTCATTTATCTGTGTTTGTGATTCATCTCATGGTGTGATGGTTTGTTCCCAGGAAAAAATGCAACACTTCTGATTCATGAAGCCACACTGGAAGATGGGATGGAGGAGGAGGCGTTAGAGAAAAGACACAGGTACATCAACACAAACACACACACACACACATTTTAGCACACAGGCACAGGTGCATTTTCAAACTTTTGCTCGGCTGAACCCCCTTTGACCTACATTATTTATTGGAAGTACCCCCTGAGATTTTAAGTAAATATTTCCACATTTATTTTTCACTGATTTTAAAGTTTTAAATTTTTTCATCTCCTACAGCGTCAGAGCACACAAAAGCACTAACATTTGTGTTCTCTGACGCTGTAGGAGATGAAAAAATTCGGAAAAAGAAAATCCTCTGCAATACCTTTTAATAATGAATAATGTTAATTATCATCAAGGTCTAAAGTTGAAGATTAAAGTGATTTTATTAATCTGTGCCAAAAATGTATTCACCAGAACATTCCTGTAGACTCAATATGTTTTGTTTTTATATAATTTTTTTTAAATTTAAATAGTCCGATTAGTCGATTAACCGAGAAAAAAGTATTGCCCAATTAATCGATTATGAAAAAACATTAGTTGCAGCTAGGGATGGGCAATATCACAAACATTTTATCTAGGGAGGGCTCACGTGGGAACCGAGGGGCAACCTTCCGATCTCTCTGATGAAGTCAATACTGAAGTGACTTAAACTGCAATTCATCGACTGCCCACTTGAGGCTGGCTCCTAAAGCGAGTCAATCCCTATAGACCTCCATGTTAAAATGCCCAACTTTACAGTAGAAAATAATATGTCTACAGCCTGGCGCAAAAAGTGTTTCTGGTCTGTATAGCTAATTTTGCCCTTCATGACAACTGTGGGGGGGGGGGGTTTGTAACTCATCCGTTTAAATTATATTAAGCCTTAAACTTCTGCATAATTAAGGGCGTGGCCACTTGAGTGACGGTTGAACAGCCACTGCTGTCACTAGACTCATGCTAGGTGGGCGTGGTTTCAGCAACCAACCACCTCAGCTTCACCCATGTCCCGCCTCTTTACCCATTTTTTGGATATCTGCGAGTGATGCGAGGTGACGCGCGGGCAAGACGGCGACGGCAGGCAACGCCAACTTTAAGCTTCAAAAATGATCTTCAGAAACCTATGGGTGAAATCACGGACACTACGTCCATATTTGTTACAGTCTATGGTGGGAATGCACATGAAGAGGGATAACGGCACTCTTTATTATTTCTCCCACAGCGTACACATAACAAAACTGCATAAATAATAAAGCCTAATTGGTTTTGGATTTCCGAAATTTTGCCTGGGCGGCTGCCGTTTCATTTTCATTGCAGAAAAACCCTGCTGTGTAATCAGATGATGTCTGCACCGTTTCAATTTGACTGTAATGAACTTCCAGTTAGAATCTCAATTCCCTGATTTAAATAGAATTAAAATCAAGTCAAAACGTAAATTCGACTTACAGTAATTGGAAAAAATCTGGCAAAATCGCCCAGCCCTAGTTGTAGCCCTAAGATACGCCATTAGTTATTTCATTACACTTTAACATTATAATGAAGCTCATTGTATCCAGTAAACAACAGTTGTTCAAAGGAGCAAAGAAAGTCATTGGGGGTAACTATGACCCTTTTTTATCATCATCATCATCAGTTATACAGTTAACATGATACAGGGACTGTACTAGTAGCCAGATAACAAAACACTGAGCTAAATATACTGAAACCTGTACAGTCTTGTGAGATAAAAGCGGTCTGTTGTGGCTAATATGTTTCCTGATGAGAGGACACATCTGAAGCAGGTTTCGTATGAAGTTTGGAGATTCTCCTCTTATATTGAACATTGATTGAGTTCTGTGTGGTCTCCACAAACCCCTGATCTCCGGCTTAACTCGGTCGTGTCCCACTTTCACACCCTTTTCCATTTAAAAGCTAAATAACACTCAGAGTTTCTGTGAGGATCGATTTGAGGTTTGGTGTGCGATTCATTTGTGTTTCAGTGAGGAATTGATCGTCTGAATGAGGCTGAAGGATGTGTGAGGAGCTCAGTTTCAGCTGCTGAAATTCAGGGTCATTATTTCAAATTAGGAATAAAAACAGAAACTAAACAAGCATTTTAATGAGACCTCTTTTATTTATATAGGAAGTTATTAGTTAGATATTAATTTAGACTATTGAATATGATTTATCAACCAATCATCTTCACAAAACAAAAGACCTCTGGATTTTCCCCTTACTTGAAAGCAAATGTTTACTATGTGGTTCATTATTGATTTTATGAAAAAACTACAACAATTAAATACTACAAAGACAGACTTAATTATATTAAACAAACAAACAAACAAACAAAAAATTATTAACTTTTTATGTAATAAACTCTTGTGCTATGTGCATGTTTATACCTGATTAGTGATTGGTGTGCGCGGCAAAAATATCTAATTTTCGCATGGTGTGCGCAGCAATTTTTGTAACTGCACACGTGGCTTTGCATCCGAAAATGACCTCAATGCGATTCTGTCCAAACAATAACAATGTTATAAAACGTTAATGAAATGATAATGTTTAATAAAGACAGATTATTCATGTACTTATATTTAGCTGTAACATTACAAGTGCCAGGGTTGTTTCCTTTACTTTGTGTTGGTTTTGGACTCGATTATTCGAGTTACTTGTGAGTATAGACGGTTTCAGAAGTAACAACATAAACAAGCGGCTTTCGTGGTCATCACGTAACTTCCCCTAAACACTGCGAAGAATAAATAACAACAAAGTAGTTCATTTATATAACACGCATAATTAACAACACGTAGATTAGATAGGAACCCAAAACATTTGTTATTTTTGACAAGGTATTTGTTTAAGAGTTTAGTTACAGCATTAAACAAAAAAAAAAACGGAAGTAAAGTTCGGACCAGACGCTTATCGTGTCACAGCACTTGCGCCCGATGAAACGGTCTATAAATGCCTTGTTTGCGCATCTCCTGTCAGCAGAGCGCTTTGGAGCATGTTTTTTTCCGATTTACTGTTTGAAATAATATATCATATATTTTTAAAAAAATTCCCACTGTAAAGGTTTTGAGATTGGATCAGACCCACAATCTGCTGATACTCATTGTGTTATTGGTTTATATGCAGATTTCAGGATTTAGGTTGTGCATTAATGATCAGTAATAATGTTTCTGTCAGTGATGATGTTTGTAATTGTTGTAACCCCAGCACTACATCACAGGCCATTGATATCGGTATGAAGATGAACGCTGAGTTCATTGTGTTGAATCACTTCAGTCAGCGCTACGCTAAGATCCCTCTCTTCAGCGATGACTTCAACAGTAAAGTCGGTATCTCCTTCGATCATATGAGGGTGAGAAATGCCAAAATATCAAATATTTACTTGGACTGAATTAGGGCTGCAAAACGATTAATCGCGACTAATCGTTTGCAGAATAAAAGTTTTTGTTTACATCATATATATATATATGTGTGTGTACTGTGTTTAATAACTATGTATATATAAATAAATACACAAACAGGCATACACACACATATATGATGTAAACAAAAACTTTTATTCTGCAACCGATTAGTCGTGATTAATCGTTTTGCAACCCTAGACTGAATTTAAATGAGTTGAATCAATTAAATTCAGTCCTCGATCTTTACCGAGAAATGTTGAGTTTAATTCAAGTGGAAATGTAAATGTGTTGATTGATTTTTCCATCACAGATCCGATTTGGAGATTTTCAGATTCTCCCGTGCCTCATTCGGCCTCTGAAGGTTTTGTTTGCGGACGAGATCGAAGAGATGGAGGAGAGGAGAGAAAGGAGGGAGATGAAGAAAAACGCTGAGCTTCCATGCGATGGAGAGTCGTCAGTGAACCAAAGCCTTGAGGAGACGAGCAGAGGAGACAAGAGAGAGCAGGATGACGTAAACCAGGAGACGACTAACAAACGACTTAAGATAAACTGATGGGTAACCAGTGCGAGTTAAATCAATTATAACCAAAAACTAAAAGTGCTCATAAATAAAGTGTGTTGGTTTCTGGAGCTGAAACTCATCACAAACCGTCAATGCAGATTAAACTAAATATACACAGAAAGACACAATACCTTAATTGTAAGTTTGACTTTTTATTTTTATTTCCATCCTTGTTTCAGCACTGATGAATGATAATGTGTTTTCAAAATATAACTTTGGTTTGAAACAGGTGGGTTTTGTTTTTGATTGCTGTGATGAGTATATAAGGCACATGTATATTTGTGTATGTAGTATTTCATTAGTTTATGTACATGAAATGGCCAATTAACTTAAGATTATTTTAGGCAAATAAACTTTGACCTTCAGAAATGCTTGTCATTATACGATTCATATTAATTTAAACATTTATTCAAATGTTATTAAAAGGATGGCAGAAGAGCCTGAACTCGTGTGTTTATGATTATTTTTCAGCTGTTTTTTTGTATAGACGGTTTCAGCAGTAAAAACATAAACAAGCGGCTGTCTGCACATAACTTCTGGTAAACTCCACTAAGAATAAATAACAACAAAGTTCTTTCAACGTAGTTTATTTATATAACAAGCAAAAAAACAACACATAAATTACCTAGGAAACCAAAACATTTATTATTTTCGACGAGGCATTTGTTCAAGAGATCAGTTTAGCAACTAGTCAGACCATTAAAAAAACGAAACCGGAAGCAAAGTTCGGATCCAGACGTGTATCGCGTCAGTGCATGTGCGTCCGATGAAACCGTCTATATGGTGGTCCATTGAAGCACTCCATGACCATTGGTTACGCATCCAAGCTTGTGTTTCAACAACATTAAATCACTAATTGAATAAGTTTCGATTGAAATTGACTTGTGGTCCAGCTAATGCACGCATGTACTTTAGAGCAAAACTGATGAAGTGAGACCTCGTGCATTACTTACAGTAAATCTTGGATCTGTAGGAGTTGGATCTATCAAAGCTGTGTCATTTTCAATTAGACGATTGGCACTTAAATCGAAATTATATTGTGACCCTGGACCACAAAACCAGTCATAAGTCACATGGGTATATTTGGAGCACTAGCAAACTGTAGGGTGCACTGTAAGGGTCAAAATAAACTAACATCTCAAAATTTTCTTTTTATGGCAAAAATCATTATGATATTAAGTAAAGATCATGTTTTATGAAGATATTTTGAGAATTTCCTACTCTTAACCCCTTAAAGGACGCTGTCCCGTGAGCGAGACACCCGAGTTAATATTTTGCGTGTAAATTTTAATCGATCACGACAAACTATATATCATTGGAAAGGTTCATATTTCAAAACCTTTTAGCAGTAATAATAATAATGCAGTGACAGTAATTTATTAATTTGTGACAAGAGTATGCAGCAAACCGTTGACACCTAGTGGCCATTGTTGGTAAAACCACTAAAAGTGTAATGCGGCGTTCACACAAGCCGCGGTAGAGGTGTCAAGCGCGAGTGATGTCAAAGTTAAGTCAATGTGAAGATGCGTTGATGCGCATCTGGAGGTCTAGCGGCGCGAATGAGGCGTGTAGTGCGGCACGGTAGACGCGATTCCGCCTTATTCATGCGTCTAGTTTGCTCGAATCAACTGCAGTGGCAACGCTTAATTTGCGCCAAAGATTTGAACTTTGATGGGAAAACACACCAGGTTAACCAATCAGGAGCTTGCTCTTAAAGGATGCGAGCGGAGTTGCAGAAGCCCTTCCCATGACGCGAATTTCCGTGTGAATGTCTCGATGACTAGAATTTAACGCCTGAAACGCAGCTGGTGTGAACCCACAGTAACACATCTCATTTTTTGTGATTATTTTAATTTGATATTTTCACCTCCAGACACTTCCGTGTAAAACTTTTAAGTTTTGTCTTTAGAACAAGACCAAAATTATGCTTCTAGACCAAATAAATGCCAGTTATATTCACTTTTCACCACCTCCTTCCCCACTCAAAAAGGGTTGCACCAGTTAAGGGGTAAATATATTAAAACTTTATTTTTGTGAGTGGATTCAGTTGCTAAGGACTTTAAAGGTGATTTTCTTAATATTTAGATTATTTTGCACCCTCATTTCAAGTAGTTGTATTGTATCAACCAAATATTGTCCTATCCTAACAAAGCATACATGGCAAGCTTATTTATTTAACTTTCAGATAATAAATCTACAATTTTAATTGGCCCTCATGGTTTTGTGGTCCAGGGTCACCAACAAAGAAGCTTTGTTATCGATTTTCTCTTAATAAAAAGTACTGAATCTTTTCCTACCATGGATTGTTGATTTAATATCACAGATTTATTTGTTATTCGGTCATTAAATGATTTCCCAGTGTAACACAGAAGATAACTAACTTGTCCTTGAGTTAACAGGATTATATGATCATGACAGGAGTTAAAACATGTTTAGTAGTAAATGCTTTGTGCAGACATGATTGGTAAGTGACTATAGTCTCATATTAAAGTGTAAGATGTAAGTCCAGCAGATTTGCTTGAAGCTTTCTCTTGTCCATCACTTGAGGGCGCTGTTACCTCACAGTTACTCTGTGACATTAGATTCCCTCTACAGAAGTAAACTTACAGTATGGTTACGTGATTGGTTAATGTACATCTCAGATTCACATCAAACATTGTAAAGTGATGAAGGCAGGTGATTGATCAGAAGAAAATCATCAGGGGTCTCATTTATAAAACTGTGCGTAGGATTCTTACTAAAAGTCTATGTACGCACAAAAGACAAAAATTATAAAATTTATAAAACAAAGCAATGTTCCCTTTATAAATTAAAGATTCCCGGCAAGTGCACATGAATCATCCTCAGGTCCCACCCTGCAAGCCTATTCTCCCATTAAGTCAGTTCAGGGTTCCCACGGGTCCTTGAAATTCTTGAAAGTTTGTGAATCTGGGGGAAAAAAATTCAAGGTCCTGGGAAGTTTTTGAAAATATACATACATGGATACAGGTCATTGAAAGTGTAGAATCTATTTTATGCAAGTAGTTAAAAAAAAAAAAAATCCATATATTCATCCCTGTGTAGTGTAGGATAATGTCATAAAAGTTTGAGACTTTTTAAGCACACGTGCTAAACTGTTCGCTTAAACTGCTTATATCTTCTGTATGCGAATGTTGATTTAATACCAAAATGCTTTTTGCATAGTTGTGTTTTAATGAAAACGTCTCGGGTTACATATGTAACTGTTGTTCCCTGAGAACGGAACGAGACGCTGCATCTCTTTTGCCGTCTTTGGCAATATTTCAGATAGCGATATACTTCCTGGCTCCCGTGTCACCCTGTCTTTGTCGTTAAGCCTCACCATTGGTTGAATTTGATATACACATTCAGACACACTTAACCTTCGAGGCGTTACCGCAGTGACGCAGCGTGAATTCCCTCGAAAGGGAACTGTAACAATTTATCTTAAAAGGTAACACGATGTAACTTTGCTCTCACTTGAAATGTGTCCCCACATTTAATCCTTGAATTCGATGGTACTGGACCTGGAAATCCTTGAAAGGTCCTTGAATTTGAAGTTAACTTAAGAGGATCGCCACACACATTGTTTTCTATGAGTATACGCACTCCGCGCCGCCCAGCTTTGACTCAGGAAGTTGCTCAAATCCCTGTCGCGCCACACAGCGCCACTCACATAGTTTAACATTAATTAACATCATATTTGCCCCAAATCATTAGCGATTAACATTGGCTGCTAACGTATATTTTGCATTTTGAAGTAGACGCTATCTGACGAAGCTCGCGCTATTTAATGTGCACTTCTGGTTTACAAAACCTCCGAGTTGTCCTAGATACGACGCGACGCTGAGCTGCGCAGCCAGTGTGCGATCCCCTTAAGGCGTGGGAACCCTGTCAGTTTTTTTATAGATCACAAACTTTGCGTAGGAACTGGCTTATGCACATTTCCAGCTCCGTTTTGTTTGTACACATGCTTTATAAATGAGACCCCTGGACTTCTATGGTTTCTTCCTAGCTTTAAAGTTAAGTCTGTGTCTAAGAATGAGTCTGATGAACTAGCAATTAGTTGGGGCTAATCAAATATTTGGATTTAAATTAGGCCGATATACCTTTTTATATAACATACTTAAAACAGTTAAAATCACTCTTAAAGAAAAGAAAAACAGACTAACTTTTATATGAAGTTAATGCAACCGGCCACCCGGTCTTGCCTGCCATTGCAGACATCAGAAAAAGTCCCCTGTGTAAATCCCCTGTGATTCTCATAATTGTGTTTTTTACAGTATTTGTCAGAAAGATGTTTTGGCTTCATGTTTGTTCTTTAACACCTGCCTGGTCCAACTGTCCTGCTAGGTTTTATTTGCCTGTGTTTTGCTCTCTATGGACAGAAAGTGTTATGATGTGCTGTGATTTGTACACGGGGTTATGACTTTAATGACCTGATATCTCTCTTCACGGTCTCGGGTGTAAACTCGGCTCTGTCATATAAAAGCAAATGCATGTTTTGCTCACTCTGTTCGCTTTTGTTTTAAGCAGGTGCGTTTTCTCAGTATTTTTTCATACAGGAGATATTTGTGGATGTAGGTTGTACTTCTTTATTTATATAAAGCCAAGTTTCTCCTCCGCTCATATGTTGCTTATTCATATACTGTAGCTCAGGATTTGCAATGATGCTGTCAGTTTCATTATAAATGTAAATAATAGTATCAACTTTGTTTTGGATATTTTTTGTGTGTAATGCAGGGTATAAGGATACCCACTTCTTTGTTAGATGCCATGGGGTAAACCCACTTCTAAATTCTATATATTAACCTCCTACGACCCGAGCTGTGTGCGAATGGTGCTTTTCGTGCATTTTGTGTTTGACGCGAATTGGCGGCAGACGCCTGAGTTGAAAATTTTTGCCTCTGATGCACGTCAAATGGTTGCTTTTTCTGCGCGTTTACTTCGCTCTAGATGCGTGAATGCATTCAAACTGTTCAAGCGGCAAACTAGGCGCAGCATATTTTGATGCCTGAAATGCGGTTGGTGTAATCGCAAGTTATCTAGAGATAGAGAGAGTTTTTTGTGTGTGTTGCTTGCTCGTGACTCGCTCGGAAAGAATCGGTAAAGCTGATCTGTCTTTTATAAATCTGAAATAACTAAAGGCTCTTTGGAAATATGAAGGACATAACACACACACACACACACACACACACACACACACATAGCAAAAGATGTCAGTGACCGAGAAAATCAACTCTACTGTGCGAAATTTTTTGCGCTCTCTCTTTCTCTCTCTCTGTGCAGATGAGCAGTTGGTAATACGGACAGACTCGTGTGTTATCACACCAGAGATCATGGTCAAATCCCGCAGCACTTCAGCTCACCCGGACAGGCCGGTAATTACTGGTAGACTCCAAAAACGCCCGACCTGTCCGTCACATTAGAGACACAGGCGCTCGTATTTCATCTCCTGTTCTGAACGAATATGAAGAGTCGTCAATGAAGAGAGACAAACTGGTTAGTGAATGTGAAGCAGTTAGATCTTTGATAGCTGTGCAATGAGGTGAAAATAATCTCTATCCATCAATCACATGGAGCTTTAAAACACGGCACTTTCATCGCTATCTCATGGCAAATTGTATGCATTTACAAAGGTGGCTAATTCGTACGATCACATTCATACATTTTTGAGGTTGGAGTGGGGTGTCATTCATTTTTGTGCGAGTTTCTTTGTACGAATAATTTACTTTAACATTCATGTTCCTCTATGGGATCATCGTTAGTGTAGTTGTCACAGTATTTGTTCCTCTAATGCTTTTAAAGACACTAAGATGTGTAAAGTACAGCATGTATGTGAATAGCAGGCGGGTGGACATCAGTATTCAGGGTGGTCGTGCGTTTCCGTCTCTTGTTTTCACAGCAGGCAGGTTTGTATTAGCAGACTGCTGAGGATCGTGGCGAGTCTCTGGGGAGCGAGTGGAGAGCAGACGCCCCGCTGGTGCTGAATGTAAAATCAGCTCTGCGACTGAATCTCATCTCTCTTTCAGACAGACAGCTGAGAGAGAGACAGTTTAGGGTTTGAGTATACAATGCATATGAATTTTATGACCGACATGCTCAGGACTTAATACACAAACGTGAATGCTTGTAGCTACATAAGTTGGGTAACGTTGCTTTTTAAAACAAAATTTTAATGGGAATCAATTTCAATTTGTGCCAATGTTTTGTCTCAAGACGGCTGTCCTCACAAACAGAAAATCTGAAAGGTTAAAGTTACTCGAACTATCGACACGCTTATAGCTGTAGCTACAGATATTTGAAGGAAACAGTGTTGTTTAGTTGAGTATTGAGTTTTGTAACCAATACACCAATGCACCAACGTTTCTGTTTATGTATTTCAGCGTTTCTGGCCTTCGACGTCAGCTGTGCCATTGATCTCTTATTTAAACGTCAGATAGGGTAAAATGTTAAAAACGATCGAGACCAAATGTTAGTGTTGGAATATTTTTTAATATCCCCGACCGCCTGAAGAGAAACGTCAATAGATGCCGAGAGAACATGTTTTCCTAAAGAGCACCCGGCCGAGAGAGTCTTGTTTGCTGAATACATTAGCTAATGGACACATATTGATGACGTATAGTAGGCTTTTGTCCAAGTGACTGATTCATCCACATTTACATAAACTGTGCTAGAAAACATATTTTAAAGCCTGTTTTTGTTTTGGGGTCTTATGGTAGTTGGACTTGTCTAAATTAGGAAGATTTTGAGCTCTGGAATGCCTACTGTGCGTTCACACCAGTCGCGAATAAAGCGAATAAATTGCGCTATTTGCGTATAGTTGAATGCTTAAAATTTTTGAGTTAACTTAACATGCTTAATTTGCGCAAAAAATTGGTGTCATTGGCAAGTGAAATTCAGACGCGAATACGGCTTTAGCTAGCTTGTTGTCTGACTATGTATATATAGCTCAAATTGGGTAAAGTGTTTTTACTCACTTTCTTACAAGCAAGATCTTTTTTTATTCCTGTTTTTATAAAAGTACGAAGATGTGTCATACAGCTCGGGGTGTCAACATATAGCGACAATGATTTTCTCCACCATTGTTTTTTCGTATTTCTGCCTCAGTTCACTACGTCGTAATAACGTCATTACTAATGCAAGCTTCTGATTGGTTAACGTGGTGCGAATGTCCGCCAAACTTTTGCGCGATTTGCGCAAAGCACTACAAACACACGAAATACTCAATTCGTACTGCAGGATGTCTATCGCGTCTTTGCATTGACATAACATGTCAATCACTTGCACTAAGCGCTTCATTTGCATCTAGTGTGAAAGCACAATTAGGAATGTACCGATGTATCGGTCTATACTTGGTAATTTTCCCACTATCAAACATCAGCCGATTGTTAAAAACAACTGATGATTGGGGGAGATTATATTTTGGCAAACAAGGAGTAAAACGTATCGGTAGATAACTAAAGTATCAGTATTGCGGGTAAATAAATATCGGTATCGTTGCCAAAATTTTGTGTTGGTGCATTCCTTTCAGAAATTAACTGTGTGTATCACAAAGGATTATGGGTAATGTTAACCAAAACTACATCATGGGGAGATGCGTACAATAAAAATTTGCAAAATTGTTTTTATCGTACAAATATTTTAGGATTGATATGATTGATGAATGATTTGCTAGTGATCTGAAAGTTGTGTTGATTGTATGCAGATCGTATGGAGGTGTTCAGCAGACTGACATGAAAGTGTCTTAAGCTGTATTTGACTAAATTAAAGAGTCTGCAAGCTCAGAAACTTGAACTAATCCTCGGCTCATTACAGAGAAAGCCGTGTGTTATATTGGTTCTCTGTGAATGGTTTGCTTCATCAGCGGTTCGGCTCCACAGAGACTCTGTTCCTCTTGGTCTCTCAGAAATAATTGCCTTCAAGCAAGCGTTTTTGCTAAACGGAGTGTTGAAGAAGTCCAGACTTTAACTTTGTAATCGTATTTCATGATGGTAACTATACAGGTCCTCAAACCTTAAAGTGTTGACTGTTATGTCTTCTGATTGAAGTAACTCTTAGCAGATCTCATGTCCAATCCTTTGTGTGTGAAATCATTTATCAATATAAAACTCAAACAGAACAGCGATAAGAGGCAAGTTAGAAAACCTTGGGATGAACAACTGTGTGGAATTATGGGAAAAGTGATGTGTCGCCTACTTATGAGAGAAGGTAAGGTTGTGTCCAATTACAATATGTTTAGAAAAGCACACTACTAATAATTTATGCAGTATATAGTATACACTGGTGTTGTGTAGTACTCAATCTCAAGACCAGTTTTTGATGGTCATGGACTTGAACAGTCTTGACTCTCTTTGGTCTTGGTGTCGTCTTTGTATTATGATTTTATTTCAAGGCCGGTCAAGACAAAAACTGCGGGAATTACACTTAAAAGAATATTTTACCCAAAAATGTACAGTTTGTCATCATTTACTTACTCTCATGTTGTTTAAGACCTGTATACATTTATCTTTCCTGGTGAACAAAAAGGAAGATATTTTGAGCAAGGTTTATAATCAAATCGATCAGAGACCCCATTATTCTTCTTTCCTACTGTGGAAGTCAATCGGGCCTCTGATGGGTTAACATCATTAAGGTGATTGGATGTAAAACTTCTGGCTTTTAAAGAAATCATGGACTCTTTCCTTATTTGATTTCTTTTAAGATGAATGGGGTTTTGTCCAAAAAGAAATCTGTCAACAATATGAATACAAAGGCCCACAATATCCAAGATGTAATTTCATCCACTTTTTTGATGGTCTTGTCTCTGTCTCCACACCCTCTGGCCTTGGTCTTGTCTTGGTCTTGGTTTTAGGTCGTCTCGACTACAACACTGGTATGCATAGTATTCCCAGTATGCACATATCCTATATATAACATATAGATCTCTTAAATGAACGACTGCATCATATGTGGCATATAAGCAAGCAGACCGTATCCCAAAATGCAATGTGCTCAAGTGTTTTTAGTGCGACAAATGAACTGTAAGTAAAATCAACCACAATTTTTAATATCTTACATTTACATCTGTTGATTTAGCAGACACATTTTTCCAAAGTGATGCTGTGTGCACATCACCAGTGATTTCGTCACTGTGTGTAGCCTGTCCCTTTTTTCAATGAGATTGTTAGGAGGATGTTTAGTCTTAGCCTCAGAAGTCACACCCACAGGATATTGGCTAAACGCCTAATGTGTATTGTACACTTTACTGGAAACCCTGTGGGAATGTCGAAGTCGTCTCCTGATTTGTTGAAATAAACCGGAATTCCAGGAGACGCGAGTGTCGCGATTTATTCTCGGTCCCCAGGGAAACAAAGCTCTGACGTTCGTACGAGGATGAGAATCAGTTGTGTTTACGTGGCTAACTAATAATGAGCAGTTATCATGATCAGCTAAAATTTGCGTTCTCAAAAGTGTTTTGCTTGAGGCAGTTAGTGGATTCAAAAAGATCGCAGCTGGCTTTTGGTTTTCCCGAATTGCTTGTAGGTGTTAAAAAGTGGAGAGATATGCTTCAAACAGATGTTTACTGGAAGCGTCTCATTGGAGTGGCTGTTGATAAAATGCACACCGTTGTTCTATGGTGAATAATGTTGTTTATTTAGAAACTAATTGGTTGTGGCTGGTTATTTCAATGACTTTTTGCCAACCAGTTCATTATTGTGAGGACATTTCCACACCCCAAAAAGTGACCCTAGATGAAACACACTGTGATTGTTTGTTTGACATGTCGGTCTAATGGCCTTGTGGGCGGGATTTGCCAAAAAAGCAGCGAAAAGCACCAGACCTTTAGTATTAAAGGTCTGGCTACGCGAGACTAGGAGGCGTTCCTAATTCTGTTTTTCTTGTAAAAACTTGTAAACAAATGAGGAATAGTCCTTTCAGTAACTGACTAGAGACGGATGATGTAAACTCAACTACTTCAATTCAATTGGTAGTCGCCCCCGAAATTAATTAAAATTAACTTTTCTCAACTTGTCACATCACCGGACACGGTCACTTCCTGTCAACAACAGTCACTATCGCTTGTGTTCAGGCCAGGGTTGCCAAGTCTGCGTTTTTACCACAGAATGGGGCTACTTAAATACTGTTGTCGTGGGCTGTTTTTCATCTCAGCAGGTTGAAATGAACCAAATAATGTGATATTTAGCCTCGGGAATGCAAATTTTAGCAGATGAACCCTGCCTATTTTTTATTGAATTGTGCATTGAATATGAATTGGGTGGATTTGGCTGTGAAAACCTGGCAACCCTGATTGTGTTGCCGGAAGTCCCCAAGCTTTCATTGAAATGAATGAGATTGTGTCGCTGGCAGTGTGAACACAGCTTTATTTACAAATGAGGAATCAATAAAAATTTTGTCTTAAAATTTCATATTTCTGATTCATAATTTGATCAAACTACAACTTTTTTTCTGAAATAATAACCAGGTTAAAAACAACCACTTGGTTTATATATTTGGTTATAAACTAAAAGTAATAACTAAATCCCAATGTATATTTGGATCAACGACAATAATGAAGCATACAGCTGTGCGAGTCTTTATTTTTTATTTAGTTGACCATTAACCATTCTAGCTATAACACCAATATTCTTTTCAGATGTTGTTTATATGATGTGAATTTCACAGTCAGTAAAACATCTGTCATGTCTTTACCTGTGGCTGTTTGATATCACGTCTGTTTTTAAAGATGGGATGTTATCGCTCGTTTCTCTCTCTGAGAGTTTGTGATAATGAGTCTTTCAGCAGAGACCTTTATTCTCCATCTGTGTTTCTCTCGGCATCTTCTCATCCTGGACAAGATCAGCTTCCAGAAGCTTGTTTTATTCCCTTTGAGGAAGCATTTTCAAAAGAGTCTTTGAAGTAACGTTGGCATAAATGTAGCTGCTCAATGAGGACATGTTCTCCAAAGGTTTTGTAATGAGAGTCACCTGAGCAACCAACAGTATCAGGAAAAAGGGTATGCAGTTTTTAGAAAGCATTGAATTCTTAACAGGCTTGTGTACACAATATAATAATGCTGTCATAATTTACTTATACAATACTTGCTCATTAATGTGTGTGCAACAAGATGCATTGGTTTAATGTATCTGTTCTTCCTCATGCTGAAGAATATGTCAGGTTGAACATCCTTATAGGAGAAAGAAAGGTCCACAGACTAAAGGTGAGCTAAATGATGACACAAGTGTCGTTTTTAATTAAACTATCCCTTCAAATTTGAAAACATGCTTTCAAGAGGTGTGTGAAAAGACAGAGGCATAATAAATGTTAATAAAAAGCTTCTCGTAATGTCTTATGTCATTCAGATGAATGGGATTGGGTGAGAAAGGTCACTGCTCAGATTTATTATGAAAATGATGAGTTTTAGCAGCTACACACCAATAACAATTGTGTTGAAAAGTGTTCTAGCAGTAAAACCCTATTCAATGACATTGATCTGTGATTATTGATGATATCCAGCTGTCCTCATGTCAATACGTCCGATTGCTGCCCTTCACAGCAGCAGAGAAACTCAAAAACACACGTCCCTTCAATAATGCATTGAGCTGGTGTTTGACTAATACTAACTTCTGCATTATTTAACTTTACTGTGGGTCTGTGTTATTTTGAGTAATAATTCCCTTTTATTATGTCATTGTACTTATGTGACCTGTTGCATGGTTAAATGCTACATGCTAATACTTTCATGTAACAAACCCTACAATATTTGTGTTATGGACATAGTTCATTTCAAAGTGGTATCTTTTTAAGGATAGCTGTGGCATTGCTCAACTAAGTAATCATATTTTTCAGTTTTTGTCTGGAGGTCTAAGAAAATAAGATGCTGGAATTCATCAAAGCTCCTATAGAGTTAAATTGAATAAGGAACAGGATATCATATCAGATTTGGTGATGCCATCTTTTAGTTTTCAGCAATTAGTAATGGTGCAGCAGTGCCTTAGCAACCGACTAGCAACTACAAAAACGTACTGTATTGATTAGAAAATAGAAGCAATGGTGTCTTGTCAGCCATAACACTGTGGGAATGAGTTTAGTATGGTGTCTTGACAGCCCTAACACTGTGGCAATATGTTTTGTATGGTGTCTTGCCAGCCCTAACACTTTGGTAATATGTTTTGTATGCTGTCTTGCCAGCCCTAACACTGTGGCAATGAGTTTTGTATGCTGTCTTGCCAGCCCTAACACTGTGGCAGTGAGTTTTGTATGGTGTCTTTCCAACCTTAACACTGTGGCAATGAGTTTTGTATGGTGTCTTGCCAGCCCTAACACTGTGACAATGCATTTTGTATGCTGTCCTGGCAGCCCTAACACTGTGGCAAAGAGTTATGTATGGTGTCTTGCCAGCCCTTACACTTTAGGTATGTGTTTTGTATGCTGTCTTGGCAGCCCTAACACTGTGGCAATGAGTTTTGTATGGTGTCTTGCCAGTCCTAACACTTTGGCCATGTGTTTTGTATGGTGTCTTGCCAGCCCTAACACTGTGGCAATGAATTATGTATGGTGTCTTGCCAGCCCTAACACTGTGGCAATGTGTTTTGTATGCTGTATTGCCAGCCCTAACACTGTGGCAATGAGTTTTGTATGGTGTCTTGCCGGCCTTAACACTGTGGCAATGAGTTTTGTATGGTGTCTTGCCAGCCCTGACACTTTGGTTATTTGTTTTGAATGCTGTCTTGGCAGCCCTAACACTGTGGCCATGTGTTTTGTATGCTGTCTTGACAGCCCTAACACTGTGGCAATGAGTTATGTATGGTGTCTTGCCAGCCCTAACACTGTGGCAGTGAGTTTTGTATGGTGTCTTTCCAACCTTAACACTCTGGCAATTAGTTTTGTATGGTGTCTTGCCACCCCTAACACTGACAATGTGTTTTGTATGGTGTCCTGCCAGCCCTAACACTGTGGCAATGAGTTTTATATAGTGTCTTGCCAGCCCTATCACTGTGGCAGTGAGTTTTGTATGGTGTCTTTCCAACCTTAACACTGTGGCAATGAGTTTTGTATGGTGTCTTGCCAGCCCTAACACTGTGACAATGCATTTTGTATGCTGTCCTGGCAGCCCTAACACTGTGGCAAAGAGTTATGTATGGTGTCTTGCCAGCCCTTACACTTTGGTTATGTGTTTTGTATGCTGTCTTGGCAGCCCTAACACTGTGGCAATGAGTTTTGTATGGTGTCTTGCCAGTCCTAACACTTTGGCCATGTGTTTTGTATGGTGTCTTGCCAGCCCTAACACTGTGGCAACGAATTATGTATGGTGTCTTGCCAGCTCTAACACTGTGGCAATGTGTTTTGTATGCTGTCTTGCCAGCCCTAACACTGTGGCAATGAGTTTTGTATGGTGTCTTGCCAGCCTTAACACTGTGGCAATGAGTTTTGTATGGTGTCTTGCCAGCCCTGACACTTTGGATATTTGTTTTGAATGCTGTCTTGGCAGCCCTAACACTGTGGCCATGTGTTTTGTATGCTGTCTTGACAGCCCTAACACTGTGGCAATGAGTTATGTATGGTGTCTTTCCACCCCTAACACTGTGGCAGTGAGTTTTGTATGGTGTCTTTCCAACCTTAACACTCTGGCAATTAGTTTTGTATGGTGTCTTGCCAGCCCTAACACTGACAATGTGTTTTGTATGGTGTCCTGCCAGCCCTAACACTGTGGCAATGTGTTTTGTATGGTGTCCTGCCAGCCCTAACACTGTGGCAATGAGTTTTGTATAGTGTCTTGCCAGCCCTATCACTGTGGCAATGAGTTTTGTATAGTGTCTTGCTAGCCCTAATACTGTGGCAATGAATTTTGTATGGTGTCTTGCCAATCCTAACACTGTGGCAATGTGTTTTGTATGGTGTCTTGCCAGCCCTAACACTGTGGCAGTAAGTTTTGTATGGTGTCTTGTCGGCCTTAACACTCTAACACTGTGGTGGTGTGTTTTGTATGGTGTCTTGCCTTGTACTTACATTTTTAAACTGATAAAAAAAAAGTAAGTACAACAAGGAATTTATGTGTACCATTACAGACATTATTAACTTTGAGGTATCAATGGCCTTAGGTGACTAATACTGTATGGACTCTTTAGGTAAATGTGTACTTTTTAAAAGGGTACCACCCCCGTGACTGCTTTTGTACCTTTACTTCTTATAGTGTATAGAATAATTTACTATAGTACATAATGTTGTATACTATTTGTTCTTGTGGTAAGGGTGTTCAACAGTTTAGGGAACAAACTGGTCTGTTTCAAGATGATCAGATACATTTAGTTCACTCAGCAGTGTTTTGTACAGATCTTGCGCTATCAGCTTGAGGTTTGGTCAGTTTTCTGAACTCCTGATGGGAATAAAGAGTATGATGTTTTGGTCGTGACCCTGAAAAAACAGCAACAACTGGAGTTTTAGCATCAAGGCTACAGACTATCGCTCACGGTCACCCTTTCACTCCATAAACATCCGGATACACAAGGATCCCTCTCATTATTTCTGCTAGTTTTCTTCTACCTTAGTTTGAATTTTTTTGTCAAGCAATGCGCCGTATTGGCCTTCGACCGCAGAATAATTTCACAGCCTCTTACACCCGAGATAAATCCTCCAAACATCTTAATACCCTGCTGAATATCTTTTTGTTTTGTGATGAACAGATTGTGATAGCTGAGCTGAAGCTGTTTATTGTCTGATCGTGTTTGAAAAGTCTCTTGCAAATCAGCGTCTTTGTTTGCTTGCGTTCTTCAGTCCTGCGGGTGCTTGTGTTCTTCACGAACGTCTGTATCGAGGAAAAGTCTTTTGTTCAGCGAGTGTTTGTCTTTTTGTGTTCGTCTATTGTGCGGATTGAATAGAGTCGTACGGCTCTCCGCTCATTCAGACACTGGCAGTCTCTCAATAAGGACGTGTGCTGCCAAATATAAGACAATTTTACAAAGTCACCCCTTTTTCATACACATTATTCCGATGTGTTTCTCATGAATGGAAAGACAAGATAATGTCATTTCTTTCTATCCATTCAAATGATTAGATTAGATCTAATTTATACGAATGCTTTCACATAGAAACCTTATGTATTTAGGTTCTGTAAAATTAAGGTTATGTATCGCCAGCGATGACCCTGGGTGTTAAACTGTGAAAGTTTTTCCATGCCTTTTTCTAAACTATTTTTAAAAATTTTTGTTGCATTACTTTTGAGACTCCCTAAATGATTTGGTTTAAAGGGTTAGTTCACCCGAAAATGACAATTTGGTCAATAGTAAAGTTCGTCTCCCATGCATATTCACAAATGCAGCGCATACATGCATCAAACACCGGTGTTGTGCATCAGCCATAGACATGTATACATACATAGATGCCTTGTTTGATCGCTCCATAGATGCGAGCAGTAAATGGGGCATCTATGTATTTATGTGTATGATTGATGGTGTTTTAATCATTGCATGTGCTGCTTTCATGATTACACATAAGAGACTAACTTTATGGCCAAAAAGGTATTCTTTTCACTTCATAAAATAAAGATTGAGCCACTGTAGTGGACTATTTTAACAATGTCTTTACTGCTATTCTGGGCCTTGAAAGAAGCGAGTTGCTATGGAGGCTTAGTAAGGTTTGGATTAAGTCTAAGATAACTTCATTTCTTTCAGGTGTAGAATGACATGAGGGTGAGTAATCAGTGACAACATTTTCATTCAGGGGTGACCTAAAACTTAAACACTTTCAAAACTATAACAATGAATTGATTATTATGGGAAAATTATAAATTTTCGTCTTAATTTGCACAATGCATTAAAACTACTTGTGGCCAGATTAATCTAGGGAGAGTTTTTCTTGAAGTTCAGATGTGTTTGTAATTGAACAAAGTTTTCTTTATCAGTCATTGTTTGCATTTCAACATTTAGTTTGACGGGTCTTGAGGTCACAATGGCCTGAACAACAGACAAACAGTCTCGGCAGTAAATTGAGATGGCGCTGATAATCTACACAGATAAACAGACGTAATGAAATGATATGAATCCATAAAGCTGCGTCCCGCTGTAATGAGGTTTGCTCATGTCTTGGCCTTTATTTTAGCCGATGTGCATTATAGAGGTTATTATCCCCAGAGAGGAACAGAGATTTTATCTGTCTTCACCGCACCATGGGCCCGCGTCCTTGGACGATTTTGTTTAAGGGCATCCGTGAATACTTTGGGCTGTGTGACGATTTAGGATCTTGGTCACATACTGTTAAGCCAAATTGCAATGTTCAAAATCAGTTCTAGCTTACTATTCACTAAATACTGCACAGTATATGCTCTATACGGTCTGATATTTTTAAAAGTAAATGTTTTATCCTGTGATAAATAGTTCAAACTGTAATAAGCTGTGTTGTTGTCTCATGACCTCATCACATGACACACAAAAAAATGTTCATTCAACCTGATTTAATTAAGGAACACTTTTCCACAAATTAGTTTAGGCTTGTACAACGAGAATAGAAACAAATTTAAACAAATAGCCTTTTGTTGCACCAATTTAATAAAAATATCCTGTTCAATAAACTTCAGTTAAGGAAAACTTTTCCATGCAATTAGTTCTGGTCTGTTCAACAAGGACAAAACAAGTTAATTCAAACAAAGTCTTAAAAATCATTATAAACAAACATTAAACACTATAAAGTTTTTAATAGGAGGAAGTGTCTTTTGGAGACAAAAACCATTGAGAGAGAGCCAGACAACTCATTCTATAGAAGATATACTATATATTAGATACTATATTATACAATTTTATGGGAATTAAAACATTTAAAAATATATTTATATATTTAGTAGATTAAATGGAAAGTGGTCGGTGGTCGCTGGGCAGACCTGATAAAATTAAGTTGAGACTAAAAATAAAACATTGTGTTGTATTAACCTGTTTTAGTTAAGTAAATTGGACACAAAATAATTTTTTTTAAGTGAACTGCTTTCCAGCCATCATGTTGGATCTTAAAGACACAATATGTAAGATATTTGCATTAAAGTGCACCTATTTCATTGCTAAAAAACAACATTATTTTGTGTATTTGCTATAATATGATGTGTTTGCGTGGTTTATAGTTGAAAAACACATTATTTTCCACATACTGTACATTTTTGTAGCTCCAGATTTCTGTGAATCTGAAGTGGGAGGAATTATGAAAATGTCGGTCTTCTCTACATCACCAATCTCAGGAAGAAAATTGTTGCCTACAATCCGCGTTTTTTTGTAGTCTAAGAAAAGAGATTTACATTTAAGATGATAACGTCATTGTTTACTTTGGGGTTTGTACCTTTTGCATATTGTTAACATGTACTTAAACACAACTACACAACAAAGGAAATGTAAAATCATGAATCGGACCATTGGTGCTCTTTAAAATATGAAAAATTGCACGTGACCCCTAAAACTTGTGCTTATATCATCCCAAATGCTTTTAACAATGTTTAAGTTCAGAAAATTCACAGTATAAAAAAGCATTTTACCCCTGTTCATAGGGTCGCTTGTCAATAGTGTAATATCCTGGTTTTCCTCTGTTTTTGCTTTTACTGAAGTAGAAATCTAATGATGCTTAAAATAATGTCTACACTGTAAAAAGTGAAAAGTTGGTTCAACTTAAAAGGTAACTTCAATTGGTAACACCTAAAAAAGTTATTTCAACTTAAAATTTTACCTAAAGTACCTTGGCAACTTGGTATAAGCACTTATACCTATGACAAATGACCTCCCTATAACAATTCGCATTGTTTCCTAAACTTTGTAATTCACTTTGGATAAAAGCATTTGCTAAATGCCTAAATGTAAATATTAAAAAATTAAAATTGGAATAAGAGCTACTGTAAATCACGAGAGTCATTATTTTCCATGTAAATTGAGCAAATAGCAGAAGAGCATCCTTATCCGAGGCAGACGGTGTCTGTTCTGGCACTGATAGCGAAAACTTCATCTTCACCTTCTGAATGACGGACAGAGCGAGAAACTGACAGTCAAACTCCCTCATTAAACGATCAGTGGAAAGAAACGCAGGGTTACTTCTTACCTTAAACACGGACACAGAAAACAATAGACTGAGCTCATACACTTTAATTGTTTTCTTTCAACACAGAAATGATTGACATTCTGTTCATTTGAGGACTTCTAGAGGTTTCTTCAGCGTTTCATGAAGTTTAATCGAATGGTTTTCTAATAGGTACATGGGCATTTAAATGAATTGTTCTTGGTTGTTTAAATACACACTGGAAGTTTCTAGTAGATTACATTAGACTGTGGTTTTCAAGACTCATTCTTTAAGGCAACTGTTTTTAAATCACCTGGAAATCCTTTATTGTTTCTTCAGGTATTTGTTTAAACCTGCTAAGATAAGCCTACTTTCTTGTGTAACTTCAAATTTTTACTTCTCATTTTAAAAGCAGCCTTACAGAATGTCTGAATGTGCAAGTTTTAGTTAAGCATATACAAATATCGCTATCTCGTGGCATTTCGTACATATTTTACGAGTTGGCAACTTCATACGACCACATTCGTAATTTTTTTTAATGATTTGCTTTTACACTTGTGACGTTTGGGTTAGGGGTGGGGTTTTGTTATTGTTTTTTTATGATAATCGTATGTTTTTGTCCGATTCACTTCGTACGAATTCATACAAATGAGCCAAATTCTCGTGAGATCAGGCTAAAATATCAGTCGTAGTATAAGAGCGCTGTTTATATGTGCAAAGTCGCTGTCTGTTTAATGCATTAAGCTGCATTCAGATCATAGACTGTAAAAAAAGATGGACGACGCCCGTTCGCTCTCTTCCATTTCTCTTTCTTTCTCTTTGCACCAAATGGCAGTGCTGTGGTTGGATAGTGCAGATAAAGGGGCGGTATTATTGTAATTGGCCTTGCTACCTACCTCACAAAACAGACGAAATCTGAACCACCCAATTTTTCACATGCTTGCAAAGAATGGCTTACCAAAACTAAGTTACTGGGTTGTTCCTTTTCATTTTTTCTAGGTTGATAGAAGCACTGGGGACCCAATTATAGCACTTAAACATGACAAAAGTCAGATTTTCACACTATGACCCTTTAAGAAAATCACTTAAGTCCTTAGCGACAGTCCATAAATAAATTTTTTATATATTTATGGACTTTTGTTGCTGGGGTGATACCCTAAGGTTCCATTTTGTCTCTTTATAGCTATGCTAAACATAATACAATGTTTATATTTGATTACCCCTAAACAGTAACTGGTACAAAATTGTTCCTTAAGGTACGCAATAGGTCCTTAGGGTATAATATTGTACCCCAAACGGTACAACATTTTAATGTGCTGTATAGGCATAAAGGTACAAAAACGAACCTTTGAGGATATCACTCCAGTGACAAATTTTAATGATATTTGGCACAAGAAAATCCATAATTTTGTCCCATACAATGTATTGTTGGATATTGCTACACATATACCTGGGCAACCTATGACTGGTTGTGTGGTCCAGGGTCATTTCATTTTATTTGGGCTGTTGGTTTAGTTCAGCTCACTGTTTTGCACAGAGCTATAGAGAGAGATGTTTTGTGTGTGGCCGGGGTTCAGTAAATCCCTGAGGGTAAAAACACCATAACTTTAGTAAACAAGACACACAGAGAGAGAGATACAGAGATGTCAAGAGATAAACAGTGTTCGTGAATACTGAAGTTGTTATTACGAAATATACTTTAGAGCACATGATCTGTTTGATAGCATTTTGTTTGCAGTAAATCCTCATGTTAAATTCATTGTAACATTGGTAAAAATGTATAATAATTCTGCTATGAATACTTGGATTTAATGCTGAAATGTTTGCAAAAAGTTCGATTGAGTATCGATTGTGACATCTCTCTGGAGTTTCATATGTAAACTGAGTTTGATGAAGGGTGATCTCACCTTTAATTATTGACTCTTCATTTATTGATTGAGGAAAGAGAGAAGATAGGAGTTTAAATCTGCTGTTTCACTGCTGTACCGGGAAGGTTTTTCAGTATGGTAAGACAGAAAGCTGTAAATGCTTCCTCAGAGATATAAGTATGAGATACATGAAGTCTGCCGGATCAATGACTCGGTAGTGTAACCTGTGATCTCACGTAGCAGCAGCTCAGATTTAAAGTGTGATGTCACACCGCAAGGATCGTTTCACACAGAAGGATATGTAAAATCTGACCCAAGACCAGTCACATGTAGCACATGTTGTAGCAATAGCCAACAATACATTATATGGGTCAAAATTATAGATGTTTTAAAATGCCAAAAATCATGATTCATAAAGACATTTTGTACATTTCCTACTGTTTATCAAATTTGTATTTATCATTACTAATATGTGTTGCTTAGGGCTTCATTTGGACAACTTTAAAGGCGATGACTTTCTCTCTTCAAAAGTGTGCATGGATTTTAGTTGACTCCGGGCCGGATCCGCACCTGATCTGCACCAAAATCAGTAGCTCCGGTGCAGATCCGGCTCGGAGTAGTGTGCTGAAAATAGTTGAAAACTGCAGCTGTAAAGCTCAAAATGACAAAAACTGTTATGCATTACAGTATAACAAAACAATATGACAAGTGTACTGTATTCTTATTCTTTCTGCTTTAATAATTGTTATACAGTAAAAGTGTATAAGCTGAAATTAACTTCTTATAATATTGCATCCCTACAATGAATGGCTTACTCTTGTAGTTTGCTTTGCATAAAAGTGTCCGTCAAATGTCTAAGTGTAAAATGGATTTCAGAATACCAACAAAGAAAAGTTTGTTTTTCCTTTATAAGTGTTGCCGGGAGGAAGTGTGGTGAGGATTTGATGTCGGCTCAAGCAGTGAGACTTGATGTGTGTGACACAATTCTAGCTGCAGGTCAATGTAAAGGCTAAAGAGTTGATTCTGAGCTCTGTTTCTACAGCCGAGCAAGAGTTTCCCTGCAGTAGCTCAGGTTCTCCTGGTGGACGTGTTTGTACATTGGTGAGGATGGATTTTGGTTGTTTTTCTCACGGTAATAGGACATGATGCAGTAATGGTCTGAGTATAGTAGAGTTTAAAGAGAAAGAGAAAGAGAGAGAGAGAGGACAGTAATGGATCCTGAACTCGACTCAGCTCATTATTTTACCAGCGGTGAGACTGAGAGTTTCTGCACCACTGCAGTCCAAATACATCCCGCATACATCACCTGTGTGTGTGTGTGTGTGTGTGTGTGTGTGTGTGTGTGTACGTGTGTGTGTGTGTGTGTGTGTGTGTGTGTGTGTGTGTGTGTGTGTGTGTGCGTGTTGTGAAAGACCAGAAATAAGTAAGACGTGTGTTGTGTACTGTTTCTGTGTGTTTGTGCTTGATATGTGTGCGTGCGTATGTACGTGTGTGTGTGTGTGTGTGTGTATTGGGGTGAAAAGGGTCTCAGCAGGTTTAATTGTAATTGATTGTATGGTAATTGATTATTAATGAATATTCAGTAGTGTGCACTGCAGTACTGTGATATGAACTTGGCCCTTGGCTGCCGTATAGCCATATACATTAACAAATACACACACACTTACAGTAAACTCTTTCTGTGTATATTTAGTTGTGAATTTCTTGAATTGATGTTTCATGTTTGACGCTGAAAATATCTGTATTTAAAGGAAAACACCAACATTTTTCAATATTTTACTATGTTCTTACCTCAACTTAAATGAATTAATACATAACTATCTTTTGTTCAATGTGTGCACTTAATCTGTGTACAGCGCCTCGTGAATGTGTTAGCATTTAGCCTAGCCCCATTCATTCCTTAGGATCCAAACAGAGATGAATTTAGAAGCCAGTAAACACTTCCATGTTTTCCCTATTTAAAGACTGTTACAGGAGTAGTTACACGAGTAAGTATGGTGACACATAATAAAACTTTTGTTTGGAGCCATAGGAATGAATGGGGCTAGGCTAAATGCTAACACATTCAAGAAGCGCTGTACAAAGATTAAAAGTATGCATTGAAAAAAAGGTATGTTAATTCATATAAGTTGCGGTAAGAACATAATGAAATATTTAAAGCTGTAGCCGTGTATCATGTGAAACGGCCATTAGAAGCGTAATAGTTTACATGATGTGCCAAACACATATTTTGACATGACGATGCTTAAGACGCTTTAAGATAGGATGCATTTATCCAAAGTGAATTACAGTACATTCAAGCTATGGGTTTTTATATATTTGTGTGCAAAACCCTCAGCCTTTCATCTTTTAATGCAATGATTTACCAATCTACTCCAAAATAGCTGTCACTGGGACTATACCCTTTCAAAAATGACCTCAACATATGTACACATATCTGTACCTAAATGATACATTATGGGGCGGTTTCCCTGACCAGGATTAGCTTAATCCAGGACTAGGCCTTAGTTTAATTAGCAAATATAACTAGTTTTAACAAACATGCCTTACTAAAAACATTACCTGTGTGCATTTTGAGGTAAAACAAAGGGCCCTGATGTATTTTAAGATATGTCAGTGCAAGTTGTTTTCAGTTTGGAGAGCTCTTAAAAGTGTTTAAGTCTAGGACTAGTCTAATCCCTGTCCAGGAAACCGCCCCAAAGGGTACTGCGCCAGTGACACCTAAGGACCATTTTTCTGACAGTTTAATCTTTTACATTGCATGTGTAAAAGCCCTCACTGAATATCACAAACAGACTGTGTGGATTTCCAAAATGCTGTACAAAGAGGAGCTTGAAGTCCACCTGAAGCTTGTACAGATCCTCCCCGAGGTATCAGAGACAGATGACACATACTGTTAACTGTGTCCAGTGTGTTTAATGGCTGAAGGTGAGAGATAATCGTGTGTTAATGAGCATGAGGTGTTGTTAACGTGTGATGTGACCTGTGTTAACCAGAATTACAGGCATGACGGGATCCGGTCACGGTGAAAATCTCATCCAGTGTGTTTTTGTATACAGAAAACTTCACGATTAAATGATCTGCAGTCCCAAAAGCCACAATCAGCGTTTCTTGATGAAAACTTGGGATGTGATGTTTATGTTGATAGGCAATTCATCGGTAAGTGCTCGGAGAAAACAGCGTCTTGTTTCTCCATGTTTACTGATGAGACAATTTCTTCTCCATTCTTCTCTTTTGCAGCTTTAACGAAACTGGAGAAGAAGAAACTTCTCAAGTGGCCATCAGGAAATTATTGCACTTGAGATGTCACACCTGACTCCATCTGGATGAGAAACGCTGAATGATTTTGATTGGATGGATAACCGTCCAATCAGACATGTCTCTTCCCGAACATCCCCAGGTAGTGTGCTATAATTTCTTTATAAAGAGCTTATCAGTGGTTTTGGTAGTTTTTCTGTCCTCATGTTCAATTTCTCTTCAGAAGAATTAAGCTTCATTTGAAAAATGAATTTCATTTGAAATTATTTTTAATTAACCCTTAACATTTTGTATTGCATTTATTTATTAAATTTTTCGCTACGGACATAAACAATAAAAAACAAATCAATTTGATCAGAAGAAAAATGTATAACATAGTTAGTTGTAAGAAAATATTCTTAAAAACCTGAAAGGATAAGATTCAATGCTTATGTAATGTCTTTTATGAGTACTGTGCGCTGAGCTATGTACTACCTATGGTGCATTGCAAATAATAATACCATAATTACAAGGAAAACGTTTGTCTAACATTTATAGATTACAAGTTTTGTAAAACAAGAAATAAATATGAATGATCATTAAAACTTTGCTAAAGTTGGTAGTGGCCTAAGACAGTAGTGTGCAGTGGTGTAAAAAAGTGTTGCCCCCCTTCCAGATTTCTTATATTTTTGCATATTTGTCACACTTTAATGTTTCAGATGACCAACCAAAGGTAAATATTTTTGGACAATTTCTGGGCATCTGTTTGTTACCTCAACCTAAAGCGAACTTGGGTTCTGCAGCAGGACAATGATCCAAAACACACCAGCAAGTCCACGTCTGAATGGCTGAAGAAAAACAAAATAAAGACTTTGGAGTGGCCGAGTCAAAGGCCCTATACCAAATGGTGCACTTTATGTGGACCTTCGGTTTCGTAGCCTTAAATTGCATGTGCTCGCTTAGTCTACGAGTCCATAGGGTGTCCCATCTGTCATTTTTATCCCGAAGTGTGCTCATTATCGTCCCCTTTGCACCCTTGATGCGGTCTTCAGCGAAGCTGAAGCAACGACTCCGGTGCACCCTCGTGGACTCACATCAAGGGTCCCTAAGGTCTGCACTACATGATGTCATCAAAGTGTGGTATCTGCGGAAGTCCACAATTCTGAAGTGTGCCATTTGGGACAGGGCCAAAGTCCTGACCTCAATCCTAGTGAGATGCTGTGGCATGACTTTAAAATGTGGTTCATGATCGAAATCCCTGCAATGTCACGAAATTACAACAATTCTGCAAAGATGGGTGGGCCAAAATTTCTCCAGAGCGCTGTAACAGACTCATTGCAAGTTACCGCAAATGCTTGATTGCAGTTGTTGCTGCTAAGGGTGGCCCAACCAGTTATTAGGTTTAGGGGGCAAACACTTTTTTTGTTTTGGATTTAGTCATAAGAAATCTGGAGGGGGCAACACTTTTTCACACTACTGTATATAAAATAACTAAATTGAGACTTCAGCAAAAGATTTGATGACATCACACCCAATGCTTCATGTGATTGGACGATCTCTGCTGAGTTTAATGCGTAGTTCTCGTTTCCATGGTAACAGCGGCTTTTCTGATTGGTGGATCCAAGTCTGATCTTTTGTCAAGATTATATATAGTTTAGTTATTCTCCAGGAAATTGGCTATTAAACACATATTTTATATCACACTAACTAGTGGCGGCATGCGGCATCACTTAATAACCTCTGTGCTGATAGGTTTATACATTATTGCTAAAAATCAATATCTCTATGAAGAAAATAAGTGTAATTTTTTTCTCCTCTCTTGGGTCTGCTGATGAATACACGGGGCTTGCAAACAAGCAAAACATCACCAAAGTTTTTAAGCAACAGTAAAGAGGAAAGTTTTTGAAGTTTTTTTTTTATCTGTCAGAGGTTCTTAATTCAGTCGTCTCATGTAAGGACATGAACAACATTGGTTCTTCTCATTTTCTTTAGTTCAGTGAAATGGAGGAGATGTTTCACCTCAGCAGTGGTTTGTCTCAGAAAAACAGTAGCTGTTGGTGACAGTCGAGTGAATACAAGTCATCAATCAACACGGCTGAAAAGGTTTCTAGTTGTGACAGGTTATCAGCATCATGACAGATGTGCTGGGAAATCTCCAACGCATTCATTTAGTCAAAGTGTCATAGAAATCTTTATAAACACATTCATTCACACAGAGAGAGAGAGAGAGAGAGAGAGAGAGAGAGAGAGAGACTGCAGCTTTCTACTCTTTGCTAGCACTTTCGTATCTTCTTTCTAGAAAATATTTGTGTCTTTATAGTGTACTTCACATGCTATACTATACAGTTCTTTTGAGATAAAGTTCTTAATGTTTTATTGTAACTTTAAAGTGAACATTATTTTAGTATTTGTGTTCTTAATATACATTTCTTGTTCTTTTGTGCATTACTGCTTGCAAATATACGCGACCAACGACCACCGGCTGAACCAGTTTAATCCGCTTACCCGCTTCCTATCCTTACCGTGTTTATATATATATAAAAATATATTCATTTCTCCCAAGGGTTTTTGTCCTTCTAGGAGTTTTTCACACTGGGTTTTCTCCTATGGGGTTTTTCGTCCCCGGGAGAGTCAGCCAACTTTGGATTAACTTAGCACTTTACTGTAGACGTTACATTATTAATACGCTCGCTTGTACGGTTTATCCTTAGCCGCTACTTCTTATATTATCTGTTGATTTTTCAGTGTTCTCCTCTACATCTTCTCATGTAAAGCTGCTTTGCAACAATTAACAACTGTGAAAAGCATTATATAAATAAAATTGAATTGAACAAGAGATTATAAGCTAGATGCATTTTTTTTTTTGGGGGGGGGGGGGTTCGCATGGAATGTTCTTTGACTGTTATACATAATAAATGTGTTTATGAATAAAGGTTGATCTGTTGAAAGCCGTTATTTTGAGTAAGATGCCAAATGTATTCAAATCTGACATTGAAGGGGTGCATACAACCTTTTTGCCCACCGGCAACTATAGTTGCCGCACATTCAAATACGATTTTCAAAAAAACAAAAAGAAAAATGGGGATAATAAATGCAGAACATGTTTGTATTTGCAGAACAAAATGTATTTTTATTGCGGAGTTATAAACATTTATGTCTAAAAACACAAAAAAATTTATGTAACTGTTTTTTTTTTTTTGGCCATTTTTGCCTCCTGTGTTGATTTTGAGTCAATCGAAATATCGCGTGCAGAGATATTTTTCTAATTTTTAGGACTCAGAGAAAAGAAGTCACATAAAAATACTTTGATCGCAGCCAAAGTCTTAGGCATGTAAAATATTTATCTGACCACTAGGTGGCGCTGTGACAAAACAGTGCATGCACCTTCAGGTCCTTACTGCTATCACAAGTACCAAGTGTCGTGTCAAAATCCATAAGTTTTGCAAAGATACAGCATTAAATCCGTTTTTTCATACTCTACGTAAAATTTATTGACGTGGTATACGGAAAAAGATTGTCGAATCGACATGAATTCTATAATTTATTGCCTTGAGTGTCTCTCTATGCTACACACTGATTTTCAAGCAAATCGTACAAAGCTCTAGGACATACATGGGCAATATACGGCCTGTGGGCCAGATCCGGCCCGCATAAGTGTTTCAATCCGGCCCCCGCAATGCACTCGCAATTTGGATGAAACTGTTATGGTTGTCAATACAAAATAAAATATAAAATAAAATAAAAAAGAAATAATAATTATAAATCATCTTCTCATGTCTTGTGTGTTCGTATGGTGTGTGTGTGTTATAATTGTTTGCACGTGGGCATATCCCTGTAGTATGAATGACAGGGGAACAATATGCAGGGTAGGAAATGAATCCTTGAAAGTAAATCCAGTTATTGTAATGTAAGAGTAGCCTAGGTCAGATAGGCCTAGCAAAAAATAAATATCAGAACCTTGAAATAGGCTGACAAAGTCAAAGTAACTGACTTTATACATATTTGCATTGAATTAATTTTTACCATTTAATCATGTAACTATGCTTAATTGCAATTTTCCCAAGTGTGGCCCTCCGCTTACTTTGCCAAAGTAGCTTTGCCTAAAACTGTTGCCCACCCCTGCTCTAGGAGGACTTTGAAAAAGTAGGTTTAATTAATAATTCAAAATGGCGGAAAAAATGTATGACGGAAAATTACGTCATATGGTGCAATTTTGGACTTTTTTATTATGGTATCTTCTTGGACTGACCTCTATCTGTGGGTAAAAGTGCCCAACATAACTATTTGGATAATGAAGAAAAATGTCTAAACAGTAAAATGTGAATATGAGGAAAAAGTACAAATAAGGCATGGATGAACACCAGTGTAAAAACTTGCATTATTTCATAGGGTACTATTGTTAAGACAATACATCATCACATTATCTTTAGTATCATTAGTCATATAATCTATTACACATAAAAACCCAATTTTATGTTATCAATACAAAAGTAACTCTTGACTTTGCTGCATATGACATCAGCTTCAACCATAACACACCCTTTATTCAACATGACTACACGCCCTTTATTCAACATGACTAACTGACAAACAGTTCTGATATTTCAGCAGTCCCAAATAGCCATTATACTTTTCTGGTTTCTCATACAATGGGAGGCTCATTCTGAACATGTGAATAGACTGAAATGTACAGTTTATAAAGAATAAAGCAACAAGATAGAATACAAGACTTTAAAATAATGATTAAAGTATCCAAGTGACATAAACCCAAATGACCGTGAACCCGAGAAACGAAGATACATTCTTACCACAGTTATGGAAAACAATCACAAAAAACACATGGGTACATAAATAAAGACAAATCAGTGGAAACCCAACACAGGTTAGTACAATAAGATGGGGCAACAAAGATAGGACTACAACTAGAAATTTGGACACGTAAAACTGTATAGGAGCTGACTAAATACATCCACTGAAAATCACCTTGACACCAGTTATTATGAGGAAATAAAAAGGGCAGATATGATTCAGCACAATCTGGCTGTTGTCCATTTATCGCACATTTGTTAAGCGATATATGAAAACATCTGCCAGTTAGTGTTTAAAAATCTGCTCTACTTTAAGTATGGCCATCAATGTTATGGCCTGCCTCCTACAGCAGCTGCGGCACCTGACCCGGCTGCAGCTGCGGCACCTGACCCGGCTGCAGCTGCGGCACCTGACCCGGCTGCAGCTGCGGCACCTGACCCGGCTGCAGCTGCGGCACCTGACCCGGCTGCAGCTGCGGCACCTGACCCGGCTGCAGCTGCGGCACCTGACCCGGCTGCAGCTGCGGCACCTGACCCGGCTGCAGCTGCGGCACCTGCTCCGGCTGCAGCTGCCGCACCTGTACGTGCTGCAGCCGCTGCTCCTGCATGTGCTGCACCTGCATTTACACCTGCATGTGCTGCAGCTGGTGCACCTGCTGCAACTGCACGTGCTGCACGTGCTGCATGTGCTGCAGCTGTTACACCTGCTTGTGCTGCTGCATCTGCATGTGCTACAACTGCATGTACTGCACCTTCTGCACATGCACGTACTTCAGCTTCTGCACGTGCTCTACCTACACATGCTGCACCTATTGCACATAGTACCAAGGTTCCTCCATATATTGCTGCTTTTAGTCCTATGTCTTTTATTGTTTGCATTAATATGCGTCTCTGAGCTTGTTTATAAATCTCATTAGTGTAGTACTTTTTTACATTAATGTTCACCATTTTATCAATCTTCTGCAGCAGCTCTGTTACTTGAGTTTGATCATTTTTATCTTGATTGTTAAATGCGTGATATCTACCCCCACACTTCTCAATTAATGCCTCTATTTCCGGACTCTCTTCGATAAATTCCTCTAATGTTTTACGATTCAGCAAATCTACATGAGTGAACAGTATGATGGTGTACTGTGCCGCATCTTCACCAAAATTCTCCTGAATCCACTTCACTGTCTTCTGTTCCTCTTCTGTGAATCTCCCCACTTTGATGACGAGCAGGAACACGTGAGGACCAGGAGTAGACATCTCTATACACTTCTGTATTTCAGACATCAGTTCTTTATTACTGATTGATGTATAAGAGAGTCCTGGGGTGTCAGTCACTGAGATTTTTCTATTCTCCATTGTTGTCTCTTCTTTTTCACAATGTCTAGTTACAACATTAGGGGAAAAATCTTCCTTAAACGCATCTTTACCCAGTATCTTGTTTCCTGATGCACTCTTTCCTGATCCAGTTTTACCCACCAGCACAATCCTCACTAAGAGAATAAGCAATATATATTAGTAATGGTTATGTTTATAGAAATCAAATAATGTTGCATTGTTATTAAATAATATGGTAACACTTTATAATAACTGCACACTATGAAGCATTAGTTAAGCATTACTAAATAGTTAATTCATAATTTATTAAACATTAATAGTCATTAGTAAATAGTTTATCAATGCTTTTTTCTTGATTTATAAGCATATATATAATGTGTTTAATGATTGTCTTTTCATGCTTTATTAATTATAAATTCATCATTTCTAAAATAAGTATTACATTATTTACAGACCAGTTTTTAAGATGTTGCCAGTGGTTCATAAGATCATTCAGGAAGTGTTAATAAATTATTAATAAACTATTTAAACATTCATTTATACATCTTATTATTTAGATGTATAGTAATAAGTTAGTCAGTGTGTTAATAAATGCTTCATTAACACAAATTCCTACTGTGTTCATGATTAATTCAGGTAGTTATAAAACATTTAGAAGTGGTCAGTTAACTATTTTTGTGAGCTCATCTAAAGTGAGGACTATTTATGCTTTGTTAAGCTTTTATAAAGGAGATTTAAAGGCTACGTTATCTTTTAATACAGAGTAATACAGAACATAAAACATATTTATTTCAAGATGCAAAAATTAAACTGTATAATACACTTCATATCAAAGGAAAAATAAACCTCTGCTATATCATAAAAGATACAATAAATAAACAACAACAAAGAAAGTGAATATATAAATATTTTTTAAAAAGTTGTATAATGGACTGAAACATGTCCACAATCTGCACTTCTGGTCTGGAATGTTTGAAACGTTCTTTAATGCCAAGGTCCTCTCTGGAGTATATGAAGTAAAGTAAAGAAAAGTATTAAAGTTTTAATCCAAGAGAACTTTGATATGCCTTCCCTCTGTCACGACGCATTTTTTTTACATTTCAGTACACCAACGGAAATGGAAATGACGCAAATATGTCACGTGGCACGCAAAGAGCCAATGAGCTTTTGATATCACTGCCGTAAAGCTTCTTGAGGCGGGATATTTTAAATCAAATTTATATTAGCCTATGACTGGTGGTTTCCTTGTCTCGTCTCTTTTACCCCGCTCCCTTGTCATTCTCATTGGTTTGATTGTTTTATCCCTTGCACCTGTTCCCCTCTTGATTTACTCCCTTATTTAAAGCCCTTGTGTTTCTTGTCATGTGCTCGTTCATTTTGTAAATTGCTGTTGTAGTCAAGTGTTCTGATCCAGTTTCAAGTCTAGTTGTATGTTTAGTCTGTCCAGTGTTTTATATCTGTTTATTGTTGTTTGCCCCCTCGAGGGCCTTTGTTTTGTCATTTATTAAAGTGTTTTTCTGTTCACCCCCGACAACTTGCTTTTGGGTTTATCTGTCCCCTGTTCCTGACAGAATGAACGAGCCATTACTAAACCCAGCAACGATGTCGGAGTCTGCTGCAGTCCCGCCTGTTTCTGTTTTGCTGCCCATTGCAGTGCACCCTGTTCCCGGCTGGTTGTCTGATCGAGGACGCTCAGCACTCTTTGCTGAGCTCTGGAGAGCCGTTGCTATGCCTGAGCCAGCTTTCAGTGAGGTTGCTGCTGTGCTTGGTCCGTTTCTTGGATTGGCTGCCGCCAGGTTTACGCTAGTTCACGGGATGGTCGGTACCGAGTCCAACACCTCTCCTGCTACTCCACTGCTCTCGGCCGTGCAGCCCGCGCAGTCGACCCAGCCCGCGCAGCCCGCGCAGTCGACCCAGCCCGCGCAGCCCGCGCAGTCGACCCAGCCCGCGCAGTCGACCCAGCCCACGCAGTCGACCCAGCCCGCGCAGTCGACCCAGCCCGCGCAGCCCGCGCAGTCGACCCAGCCCGCGCAGTCGACCCAGCCCGCGCAGCCCGCGCAGTCGACCCAGCCCGCGCAGCCCGCGCAGTCGACCCAGCCCGCGCAGCTGATCCAGCCACCAAAGCCAGAGCAGTTTGTGCTGTCCCGGCTGCGCCCAAGTCCTGCACCCCCGTGGACTTGTTTATCATGGACTTGTATTGCCCCTGGACTCATTGTTTTGTAGTTTTTTGCCCAGTTTAAAGTCATGTCTTGTTATCTGTCATGTTGTGTCTGTCTTGTGTGTTCCCTTGAGGGACGCCAGGTGGCGTCCCTTGGGGGAGGGGTACTGTCAGGATTCTGTCAGAATCTTGTCTTGTTTTAATGTCTAGTTCAATTTGACAGGATTCTGACAGTACCATGTTCTGTGTGGGAACACGTGGCCATGGTGTGTTGATATCAGGCCACGTGGTTTCCTTGTCTCGTCTCTTTTACCCCGCTCCCTTGTCATTCTCATTGGTTTGATTGTTTTATCCCTTGCACCTGTTCTCCTCTTGATTTACTCCCTTATTTAAAGCCCTTGTGTTTCTTGTCATGTGCTCGTTCATTTTGTAAAATTGCTGTTGTAGTCAAGTGTTCTGATCCAGTTTCAAGTCTAGTTGTATGTTTAGTCTGTCCAGTGTTTTATATCTGTTTACTGTTGTTTGCCCCCTCGAGGGCCTTTGTTTTGTCATTTATTAAAGTGTTTTTCTGTTCACCCCCGACAACTTGCTTTTGGGTTTATCTGTCCCCTGTTCCTGACACTGTCTGTCATTTAAATGTAAGTAAATGTACGTATGGTACAACCACACTGAAACTTAAAAATACACACATATTCTCATGAGATCACGTTGGAAGTGTACAGTTGTACAGTGTAATTTTTGCATCTTGAAATAAATATGTTTCATGTTTTGAATTACTCTGTGTTGTGTTTGTTTCCTTTTTAAAAGATAATGGAGACTTTAAATCTCCTTTATAAAAGCTTTACAAAGCATAAATAGTCCTCACTTTAGATGAGCTCACAAAAATAGTTAACTGACCACTTCTAAATGTTTTATAACTACCTGAATTAATCATGAATACAGTAGGAATATGTGTTAATGAAGCATTTATTAACACACTGACTAACTTATTACTATACGTCTAAATAATAAGATGTATAAATGAATGTTTAAATAGTTTATTAATAATTTATTTACACTTCCTAAATGATCTTATGAACCACTGGCAACATCTTAAAAACTGGTCTGTAAATAATGTAATACTTATTTTAGAAATGATGAATTGATAATTAATAAAGCATGAAAAGACAATCATTAAACACATTATATATATGCTTATAAATCAAGAAAAAAGCATTGATAAACTATTTACTAATGTCTATTAATGTTTAATAAATTATGAATTGACTATTTAATAATGCTTAACTAATGCTTTACTAATGCCTCATATTGTGAAGTTATTATAAAGTGTTACCAATAATGGGTTACCAATAATATAGTAAAGATGAAATATCATTATCATGCATATTAAAGTAAGCAAGCATGAGCCTACAGACGATTCTTATAAATGTATTTATATGTCATTATCAGTTTTTCTATCAGAGATTCGTATGTTATGAGATATATATGATTAGTCAAGTCATGAAATGGTAAATCATTTAAACATGAACAAAACAAACATGACCATCTGGATAAACTGGTATTGTTTTTTTTTGACATATCTATCATGTGAGCATTTGTTCTGAACAAGAGAAACATTCCTTCCCTTTTTACTTTCCTATGCCAATAACCATTTGCATACAGGGTGAATCCCGAGGGACTTAAAGGGCCTTAAACAGAATTAATTAATAGAATTTAGTAACATTCAATATGACATTGATAAAAGTGTCATATTGAATGTTACATAACACTTTTAAATATTAATTATAGTAAAGTATTATCCTAGCTTGCATACACTTGTTGTAATATAAACACTACTGCATATTGTAATATATCCCAATGTTCATCTACCTACACACCTGTTCACTAAATTAATTCTTTTTAACTCTTTATCTCGTGTGTCTTCAAAAGATCTTCAAAAAAAAAAATTAATTATAATGTAATTTAACATTCTCGTAATCAAAGAAACATGATTTATGATGATAGATTTACTCAGTGTTATACTTAATATAAAATTTAACCCTATAGTGTGTGTGACTTTATATCATTGTGTGAAAGTTTGACTGACCTTTACTTGTTGATGCCATCACAGCTGTTGTGTTTTAGAGGACGACTGCCTGACTGTTTGTACTGAATACTTGACAGGAATAAAACTTTCCAACATGAAAGTGAAAGTAGCTTTGCTGTCTCTTTAAGGGTTAGTTAACCCAAACATTTACATTCTTTTGTAGTTCTAGACCTGTATTGTATATTTTAAGAACTTCATGAAACTCATATCCAAAGGTACAAAGTCATCATATACAATAAATCCATGGGTAGCATTTAATTTTTTTTAATAAATGCAATATTTGCATCTTTAAAAGAAAAAAAAATCAGCTTACCAGGCTGCAGATAAAGCAGCTGCTCACACCTTCTAACTTTTCGTAATCTGTCCTCATTTATGTCCAAGAGATTCAGTAATAATCTTTTACATTTTCTTTTTAAATAATTTCAATCAGTGTTCCGTTTATTACACAGTACAGAAACTGCTTTAATTAAAATGACTAAAGATCTACTTATGGCAGCTGACTCTGGACAGTTGACTATATTAATTTCACTTAATTTAAGTGCTGCTTTTAATACCATTTCACACATCATTCTCTTTGAGAGACTGGTTTCCCTTGGAGTTAAGGGTGATTGCTTATTCGGTATTGAATCATATCTCTCTGGTCGGACCCAATTGGCATAACTTAAAAGTTACAGATCTGAAACATCACAAGTCACTGTTGGTGTTCCCCAGGGCTCTGTTTTGGGCCCTCTTTTGGTTATAATCTATTTACTTCCCCTTGAACAAATATTCAGGATGTTTGGAATTCTGTAACATTGTGGAATAAAGGCAGGCAGAGGTGGCGGATCCAAAGGCAAGTGCTCTTTAATAGAAATAAACAAAGTTATTCAATAATACAACTGAATAGCTTAAACAGAAACAAAACAAGAAACCAAATCCAAATAACCACATGCAACGACTTATACCACTGTGTCAGGATCTTGTCTTGTATTACATCTAGTTCATTGTGGCAGGGTTCTGACAGTACTATGTTTTGTGTGGGAACACGTGGCTATGGATTATTTATTATCTTACCTGTTATTATTTTCACCTGTTCCCCTCATTAGTTCTCACACTGTAAAAAAATTCCGTAGAAATTGCAGCTGGGTTGCCGGTAATTTACCGTAGATTTACATTTATGTTATTTACTGGCAAGAGTTTGTTCAAAGTTAAATGAACATTAAACATTTACAAGTCTTTGTCTTTACAGAGTAAAACTAAAAAAACAGCATCAAGCAAAACATTCTGGGAAACAAAATCTGAAGCAAAAAACAGAAAAAGGTTGATGATGATTTCTGCTTCCCAGAATGCTTTGCATGAGGCTGTTATTGTATAGTTTTATTCTGTAAAGATAAAGACTTGTTAATATTTAAAATTTATTTAACTTTGAACAAACTCTTGCCAGTAAATAACATAAATGTAAATCCACGGTAAATTACCGGCAACCCAGCTGCAATAACATTGAAATTTCTACGGAATTTTTTTACAGTGTATTTAAAGTCCTTGTGCTCTTTGTTCTGTCTGTTATCGTACTGCTTTGTTCCTGTCCTGTTTCAGTTGCTATAAGTCAAGTTTACTGTTGAGTGTAATTCAAGTTAGTCTAGTTTTGTCCAATTCATTGTCTCATGTTAAATATAGTTTTGTCTAGTCCTGTCAGTGTTTTTGCATATCTTGTTTTATGTTGGTTTTTGCCCCATCGTGGGTTTTTGTTTTTCTGTTTGTATAATAAAGTTCAGTGTTTTCCTACGACGTTTGCGCTTGGGTTCGTTTCCAGCCACATCCCTGAAACACTGGGGTTATATACACATGGGTGAACAAGACAACAAGACACACCTGGGAAATAATCAACACGAGGACCAATGAACAAAAGAACTACAAAAGACTACAAACATGGCAAACAATGACAAGACTTCAAAATAAGAGCACGACACAGGGATTCACAGATCATGACCGTAACATAGCCAAGGAGTGGCTTCTAGACACCGAACATACCTGGAAGGTTAAATAGGCTAAATTATACAAAAAAGCCAACAAGCATGAAGTTCACAGGCTCGTCATTACACATCACTGAATTCATTAAATTACATAAATACAGGAACAGCATATAGCGGACTCTCATGGCTGTAGATGGTAATGTTTGTGTCTTGCCTCATAAATGTCAAATTTAATTCATACTGACTTACAAGGCACACCGTGTAGAACGTTGCGTCGCATTAGTTCTGCTTATGGCGCTCGAGTGTAAAATCATAATAAAGTCATACTTTTTTATTTGGTCTGGGCAGGGGTGGCCAGGGACATGCCTCCCTTGGCCTCCGCGTAGAACCGCCACTGCCGTCTCTAAAATACAGTTTGTGTTTCGTTTAAAGGTTTTTTTCTAGTATCATGAATAGCCATGTTAGCCTAACCTAGCACAGTATTCAGCATAGCTGAGACTAAAATCAAGGTGTAGTAGACTCCAAGTGTATTTAAAACCACAAATAAAAATATCAAGGAAAAAGATCCACCAAAAGATAAAAACAAATACTGCAAAACATTATGCATTTTTTTAGGCTATACGGCCTTTATTTACAGGCATGAAAAACTGTTTCTCCCTGAGAACAAAAACGGTAATCATGACTTATAGTTTAAACTGAAATAAAAGTATTGACCGCGACTGTATCATGTAAAATTCTCCATTGTAAATCTCTGGCCGAGCAGATGAAGAACCGGTAGAAGCAGAGGTTTTGAAGAGTCAATGCGAAGATGAAGGCCTAGGTGACTGAAAGATCTTATGAAGAAATTTGCGACACAATTTAGGACCATGTTCTTAGAAACATCCTCTCGTCGCTAGTAGATCTTCTGAAGGAAAGATGCCCCTTTGCCTTAGTACATTCTGGTGTAGATCTGGTAATGACATTGTTTTTTGGTGCTAATAATGGTGCATTATCTATGCATAGTGCATCATGATAAGTAATGTTTTTTTTTGTGAGTGGCATGTTTAATATTTGATTAGATTTATTTAAGTGCAGTACATAAGGGATAATGTACAGCCAGTTGGTTGTTATCACAGAATAAATCCTGGCAGGGTCATCAGTACTTAAATATCACCTTAAAGGAATTTATTCTTAATAACAACCTGGTTGGCTGTTAATTTTCCGTTTACATTTTATTTTGATAGTCTATGGTAGACATTATACTAATAATAAATAACTTTGTAACTACATGTCAACTAACTGTCATTGGAGTATAAGTAGATTGTAAGGGTTAAGGAAAAGGTTAGTGTTAGTGGAATAAGTTGACATGCACCTGCAAGGATACTTATAGTCAGTAGAATATCTGTTGAGGGAACCACCACAATAAAGTAAATATTAAACAGACAGTTGCAAAGTTACTTATAATTAGTAAAATGTCTAAAATGTTATTTAGTTGAAATGTGATATTGTCATAGAATTTTGGCTTGACATCTTTTATTAGCTTTCTTTTGAAGAAATATAAACCTTTTGCGAGGGAAAATTCTTTTTAAATGAGACATTGATTGCAACCCACAGATCCACACATTTATTTATTCAAAGTGACACATACAGGATACATGTTTGAAAAATGAAAGCATTACATATACATCTATGTATCTCATTGTAATCTACAATTATCCCATAAAATATACAAAATATTTCTTGCTAGAGCATGACTGAGGGTATAAGTGCCCTCAATAAGTATTGGTATCCACTGAAAATCACCTTGACACCAGTTATAATGAGAAAATAAAAAGGGCAGATATGATTCAGCACAATCTGGCTTATGTCTGTTTATCTTACATTTGTTAAGTCATATATGAATACATCTGCCAGTTATTGTTTAAAAATCAGCTCTACTTAAAGCGAAATAATCTTAATACAAGTCCTGCTGCTGCTGTGGCCATCACTGCTATGGTTCGTGTAGTTGCATCTAAAGCAGCTGCACATACTGACAAGACACCTCCTCCATTTGATGGCTCTTTTATTTTTGGTTCTTTTTTCTGTTCTCTCTCCTCCTGTGTTTCCGGTAACTTCACTACTCCTAGTCTACGTGCTACAGCTGCTATAACTGCTGCAATTGCTGCTCCTGCTGCACCTGCATGTTCTTCAACTGCTGCAACTGCATGTGCTGTAATTACTGCAACTGCACGTGCTGCAACTTCTGCAAGTGCATGTGCTCCAACTATTGCAACTGCTGCCCCTGCTGCACCTGCACGTGCTCCAACTGCCGCAACTGCACGTGCTGCACCTGATGTAACTGCATGTGCTCCAACTGCTGCAACTGCTGCAACTGCTGCACCTGCTGCACCTACTGCACCTGCACCTGTGGCACCTGCTACGCTTGCTCCACATATAACCAAGGTTCCTCCTCCATATATTAGTGCTTTTAGTCCTATGTCTTTTATTCTTTGCATTGATATGCGTCTCTGAGCTTGTATATAAATCTCATTAGTGTAGTAGTTTCCTCCATTATTGTTCACCATTTCATCAATCTTCTGCAGCAGCTCTTTTACCGGAGTTTGATTGTTTTTATTTTGATTGTTAAATGCGTGATATCTCCCCCCACACTTCTCAATTAAATCCTGTATTTCTGGACTCTCTTTGATATATTCATCTAATGGTTTACCATTCAGCAAATCTACATGAGTGAACAGAATGATGGTGTACTGTGCTGCAGCTTCACCAAAATTATCTTGAATCCACTTCACTGTCTTCTGTTCCTCCTCTGTGAATCTCCCCACTCTGATGACGAGCAGGAACACATGAGGACCAGGAAGGGACATCTCTATACACTTCTCTATTTCATACTTCAGTTCTTTATTACTGATCAATGTATCAAAGAGTCCTGGGGTGTCGGTCAATGAGATTGTTCTATTCTCCATTTTTGTATCTTCTTTTTTACAATTTCTAGTTACAGCCTTAGGGGAACAGTCTTCCTTAAACCCATCTCTACACAGTATCTTGTTTCCTGCTGAACTCTTTCCTGATCCAGTTTTACCCACCAGCACAATCCTCACATCTGTTAGAGAATAAGATATATATATATATATATATTAGGGTGCATCAAAAACACAATTCTTGAATTTTGATATGGATGGGTGCCAAAAGTGTTCCAATATATGTAGAACTAACACATGCTAAATATTTTTCCAGTACATGATCATTTAGGGGTGCCACCGCAGATCTGTTTTTGTTGGATAAAGAGGTTAACAGTGCTCCATGGCCACCATGGAGATCTGAGGTAAACAATACTAAAGCTCAAGAAAACTGAGCTGATCTTTCTGTTTGAGGTGCACTGTAAAAAAAATTCGTAGAAATTGCAGCTGGGTTGCCGGTAATTTACCGTAGATTTAAATGTATTTTTTTTACTGGCAACATTTTGCTCAAAGTTGAATGAACATTTAACATTTACAAGTCTTTGTCTTTACAGAGTAAAACTAAAAAAACAGCACCAAGCAAAACATTCTGGGAAACAAAATCTGAAGCAAAAAACAGAAAAAGGTTGATGATGATTTCTGGTTCCCAGAATGCTTTGCATGAGGCTGTTATTGTATAGTTTTATTCTGTAAAGATAAAGACTTGTTAATATTTAAAATTTATTTAACTTTGAACAAACTCTTGCCAGTAAATAACATAAATGTTAATCTACGGTAAATTACCGGCAACCCAGCTGAAATATCATTGTAATGTCTACGGAATTTTTTTACAGTGTGATCTTTCTGTGTTGGGTATGTATTATTACATACTACTATCATACCAGTTGTATCATCTTACAGTGGTGGTTGGAAATGCAGAGTGGCTGAAACTGCAGACCAATGAGGCATGTGGAGTGATCATTGCCTGGTTGACGTGTAAGTTGCTGCGGGACTGGTGCCGTGCTGACCAGGTTGTCAACATGGCATTTGACACCACTGCCTCAAACACCAGCCATCTCACAGCAGCCTGCATTGCCATACAGCTCTCACTGGGCCGACCACTGCTTTGGTCTGGGTGTCGGAACCACTTTGGTTCCTCCTGAACCAGGTTTTCACAGACCTAAAGGAGGAGTCAACACGCTCACCAGAGGTTACCTTGTTCAAACGTCTGAGAGAAAATTGGAACCACAAGAATCCAGCAGCCAATTGACCTGCTACATTCCTGGCAACACCGAGCAACCACTCCTGGGCAATTTACGTGCTGAACTTGTCAGGTGCGCAAAAGAAGCGAGGTGACTACCATGGGTTTTTGTGCATCTGTGTCTTGTGTTTCGGGATACAGATAGTGAAGAGCAGACTACAGTGACCTTCCAATGACCGGGAGCACTCCACAAGGCACGAAGGATGCACTATAAAAAATTTCTGTAGAAATTACAGTATTACTGGGTATTACTGGCAACTAGCTGCCAGTAACTTACTGTAGATTTTACATTTATGTTAATTACTGGCAACAGTTTGTTCAAAGTTAAATGAACATGAAACATTTTCAGTCTTTGTCTTCTACAGTAAGTTACTGGAAACCAGCTGCATAATTACAGCAAATTTTTACAGTGTGGGTGACCAATGCTGGGTTCAAAAAAAGTGAGGTCAATGTACGTTCAATGAACGTCGTCAATGACTGTGCTGAGCGTGGCGTCAAGCTCACATGCGACTTCTTCACAGTGGCAAGGAAGGAGCAGCACCTGCAAAATGTGCTGTAGGCAGTTGAACATGAATGCAACCAAACCTTCGAGTAGGTAACAAAAGTGGCGTTACTCTTGGGTGGCAGGTGGGGAGACATATCTGGAGAGAGACGCACTGGCTAGGCTCAGAGTTCAGGTTCCAGCTTTTACCATTAGGCCTTGCTAGTTGCCAGTAAGTAAGCCACTATCACTCTAAAAACAAACGGTGCTAATTAGCACCAAAAGTGGTTCACTGGCTCGTAATCATAGGGGAACCATTAACACCTATGTAGCACCCGTGTAGCACCTGTATAGAACCACATTGTGCTATACAGAACCATGTGGTGCTATAATGGTGCTAAATGACCCCCGTATGGCACTAAAAAGCACTATATAGTGCTAAAAATGGTTCCCCTATGTTTACGAGCTAAGATCCACTTTTAGTGCTATTTAGCTGTCCAAACTGAAATCAACTTGCACTGACATATTTTAAAATACATCAGTGACCTCTGTTTTGCCTCAAAATGCACACAAGTAATGTTTTTAGTAAGACATGTTTGTTAAAAATAGTTATATTTCTTAATTAAACTAAGGCCTAGTCCTGGTTTAAGCTAATCCCTGTCCGGGAAACCACCCCAACATGTGTGTCCGACATCCATCACTGCTGCACAAAATTCAGGGTAAGGCCACTTAAACTTGTCCCATTGACTTCCATTTATTTTGTCTATAGGCAGGGGCGGATCTACCGGGGTGGCACGGGGTGGCAGTTGCCACCCTAAATAAAAGCATTGCTACCCCATATGCCACCCTAGCGCTGGTATCCTAATATATATAATATATACCCGAGTAGGCTCTTTTAACCAGAAAGGCAATGTAGTTTTTCTCTGCGTGTGTTTAGGGGTGGGAGACACATATCTGACGTTGATTGGTGTGTGTGTCTTAGAGGGGGTGGGACAACCACATAGCTGATGGTGATTGGCTTAATTTCCATCGTAAGCCAACCAGAGGCAGCAGAGTTCATACCCGGTCATAGAGAAGCACGCACAGTCAGTCCGAGCAGAAAGTCTTTTACAGTGTAAAAAAAAGTCTGTGCAGTCTTGCCAACGTCAGTGACTTTGTTGCTATATTAAGAAACTTTTTGGACCCCTTTAGCGACTTTATAAAAAACAACTTGGACAAATCTAGCGATCTTTTCTGGCGTGGTTGGAAACTTTTGGAAACTGCCGTGAAAGCATGCATCACTAAGGCATTCACATGCGGCCCGGTTCTCACGCTGCAGTCCATCCGTGATCCGAGTCGCACAAACCCGCAACAACAGAGCGATGGAAAGTACAACGAGCTCAAAACAAAGGTAGCGGACGCAAGCACAAAGTATAAAAAGCACAAACGTTACTTTTCCATCGTTGAGGTGAAAAGCAAGACTGTTTATGAATGTGCAACTTATGCTCAGGAAGAGAGAGTCTCTTCACGTCTGTAGCAAGTAATTCTGATCTATTAACCTGTTAAGCCAGACAGCCGTTTTCAGGCCAAATCATGAAATTTACATGCCCACACTAAAACAGCTGTAGTTCCAAACCCCTTTGACCTACAGACACATTTTTGATATCTCTAAAAAGAAGACACTTGTGTCTTTACTTCTCAGTTATAAGAATTCAGATATGTAAAAAAAGCTAAATGTGACCCGTCACGGAAACCAGGGACTCAAGTCGGCTGCACAAGTTTCGAGAAAATGAGAAACAAAGTTTTTTTTTCGAAATTTGTGATTTTCGTTTTATTGCAGAATCTGTTAGTTGAGATCACGAAGAAGCCTCTCCATGTTTGAGATAGCAGTTTTTGTATATTTAAAAGCGTACATTTTGCGGTTAAAATAGGCTTGTTTTTCCGGAGATTCTAGCGTGCAGCGGGGGGCGTCATTGTCTGTGTGTATATTTACATATACATACTGTATAAGCTTGTGTTTTCGCCTCCGCCCCCAAAGGGAACAGCGTGACTACTAAATAAGGATAGTTCACCCAAAAATGAAAATAATGTAATTAATGACTCACCCTTATGTCGTTCTAAACTCGGAAGACCTCCGTTCATCTTCGGAACACAGTTTAAGATGTTTTATCGTTAGATTTAGTCCGAGAGCTTTCCCCTTCATTGAAAATCTATGTATGGTTTCCATGTCCAGAAAGTTAATAAAAACATCATCAAAGTAGTCCATGTGACATCAGTGGGTCAGTAAGATTGTGTTGATGCATCGAAAATACAGTTTGGTCCAAAAATAGCAGAATTACGACTTTATTCAGCATTGTCTTCTCTTCCGGCTCGAGCGTGAAGTCACGTGACTGTAGTGACGCGCTGCCTTGTTCCTCAGACATGTTTGCTAAGTTTTTTTTTATTTATTTCAAACTTATAGCCTGCGTCTCCCCAGACTGTAAAGCTCGGGCGCACAAAACAAAAGAAAAATAAAAGAAGCTGGGGCGGAACAAATAACAGTCAGCCGCATCGTACGTCAGCCGCGTCACTGACTTTATGCGGCGCCGCAGTCGGATGACGTCAAAGTACCGCGAGAGCTCTTCAAGAAATCTTACGGAGTAGTTTAATTTCGACTCGCTCTCGCGGTACTTTGACGTCATCTGTATGTCAGTTCTTGCAGCGCAGCATGAGTCCAAACACACGGAAGTTACACAGATATAGTTGTATTCTTCATATAATTGGCTACATGTTTTGTCTATCAATATTTTCCATGAAGTCATTGGCTGATGGAGGAAAGAGCGAGCCATTGGTAACATCTCTAAAGGATGTCACGTTTTCGACGGCGCTGTTTGGATGATCTATTATACTACTTCCCTATTTTAAATACAAACTTTGAAGGCGGGTTCATGTGTTTAACGGAGTGAAAGCTCATATACCCTTACATGTTACGATTTAAATAGTCTTCAGATTGTATATTATATTGTATTACCAGACATTCATGCGAAATCTGATGTAAACAATCTATATTTCACGGATTATACGCATTTGTGGACAAATATGGTCATTGGATAATCTGAAACAGACTGGATTCGACTTGTGATCCCCACAAAGGTAAAAGAGTCATGTTTATTTTTGCGGGTTGTCATTTGGTCATAAAATACTACATATGATGGTAGAACATCTCAAAAAGGGTTTTACAGGGGGCATGGCTTAGCTAAATGAGATGTAAATGAGCCCTATTGTCTCCCCCAGCTGAAAAGAAGAGTCCCTTTCGTCTCGATTTTCTCGGCTTGAGTATTTCTGAGTTCCTATATTCAAATGGCAATCTTATCAGATTTCCATGTGTAACACATCGTTGGAAAGCTTAGAAACTGCACTTTCAGAATCTGTGAATAACTCAAAATGCCCAGATCCGACTTGTGTCCCTACTTTCCGTGACTGGTCACAAATGTTATAGACACTGAAGTGTGGTGAAAATGTTTTATTAAAATTAAACGTGTTTTTATTTAATTAATAATGTCATATTAAATGTGCCATACCAACCCAAAAACAAAATAGACTTAAGACCACATGTCTGACTAATCTATGTTTTAAATTTGAAGATGATATGATAAAAAATAAGGTTACTGTAAGCTTTGATCTTCACCATGGTACATTTCAAAAAATGGCCACTGGGCTGCTCCAAATCATCACCTGCTATAATGATGTAGAATAAAGTAGAAAAAGCTTTATAAATTAATTATTTACATGTGGTTATTACCTAGAGTATGTATCTACAAAACTTTATTTATTACATAAAAACATTGTATACACATTTGACAAAAATGTGTTTTAACTTAAATATTGAAATAAACTAGTAACCGTTAACTACACAGTACATAGTAATTATGAAGCTTTTAAAATAAAAATAAAACTATTTACATTGTGGACACCTCATGTTTTACAAACTAAAGCACTCAGCACAGCAGTTGTTGTGAAGTGATAAAAGAGGCATTCATATTAATGGCGGTGACGTATCTCTATCGCGAGTAAATTGCGTAACCATTCATTCAGTGATGGGCGATAGAAAAGCACCCAGACAGCGATCTGTTACTAATAATAAGCTTTTGTCCTCACAATATACATTCAGAGTACTTGCATAATGTTAGGTACATCAACAATGTCTGCAAATAGCGAATGTGCATCAGAATGACAAGCAGTCTAAGTTACTGCAGATAACAGGTGCACGAAAATAACACAAAAACATCAGTAAAACACTAAACTTATTAGCTGAATGTGAAATATTAATCATAATGTGTGTGTGTGGACTCATTTTAAACATAATACTCTGACTGACCTGATCGCGTATGCCTTTTCCATAGTAGAATCGCGCTGCGTGTGCAGTTGTTGAATAACAATATGGATTTAAGATTATTTGATGCAAAATCCCATGGAAACAACGAAGAAATATCAATATTTCTCATATGTAATACGTTTGTGGACTAAAACTGCGAATGGATGTTATATTGTGAAGGCTTAGCAATGAGATTTCAGCAGTGTGAGCTCGTCTAAAGTTATGAGGGAGGCGTAGTTTCATAATAAGAGCGTGAAGTCATTTTATGAATGAATAAATTTAAATATGACCTCGTTGCATAAAATTTATTATTAATTTTGCTAGAGCATTTATTTCGTGGAACAGCACTTAAAAATGAAATCTAAACCCTCCAACCTTTCTAATGATATATGGCATGACAAGTTTAATAACCTTCTTCATCAGTATAATGTATTGTAAACATAATAGTTTGTAAACAAAACGCGTCAGGACCACGCACGGGCCCGGTTCGCTTTAACAGGTTAAAGCACCTCACATCATCACATGCTGGCAAAAAATAGTGTTTTCTCTTTAGTGTCTTTAAGTGATTAAAGGGATAGTTCGGCCAAAAACGATATTAAACCCATGATTTACTCACCCCCAAGCTGTCCGAGTTGCATATGTCCATCGTTTTTCAGACAAACACATTTTCGGATATTTTAGAAAATATTTTATATCTTTCAGTTGATTAAATGTAATGTTACGGGGTCCAGCAATAGTCCACGACCTTCAAGTCCAAAAAAAGTGCGTCCATCCTTCACAAATTAAATCCAAACGGCTCCAGGATGATAAACAAAGGTCTTCTGTGGGTAATCCGTGCGGTGTTGTTGTAGAAATATCCATATTTAAAATGTTATTAACGTTATAAACTACCTTCCGGTAGCGCCGCCATCTTAGAGTGATGCGCATTCAGGATGAGAGCTTACGCAGCGTACAGAGTTTCTCTGCTGCTGCTCTGTGCCCCGCCCTCCGAATTTGTCATATGTCACTAAGAAAAGTGCGTACACTACGCTAATACTCTCTCCTGAGTCTAAGATGGCGGCGCTACCGGAAGGTAGTTTATAACGTTAATAACATTTTAAATATGGATATTTCTACAACAACACCGCACGGATTACCCACAGAAGACCTTTGTTTATCATCCTGGAGCCGTTTGGATTTAATTTGTGAAGGATGGACGCACTTTTTTTTGGACTTGAAGGTCGTGGACTATTGTTGGACCCCGTAACATTACATTTAATCAACTGAAAGATATAAAATATTTTCTAAAATATCCGAAAATGTGTTTGTCTGAAAAACGATGGACATATGCAACTCGGACAGCTTGGGGGTGAGTAAATCATGGGTTTAATATCGTTTTTGGCCGAACTATCCCTTTAAGTTGAGCATCACATCAGCAAATACTGAATACGGTCATATTTTACAGATAAATGTTGCATCAGGATAAAAATACAAAACTGTTGATTGTTTAATATTGCCTGAGGTAGTTGCTTGGTAGTTAAAACAACTGAACTGCACGTTTGTGTAAGCAGTAAATATCTTTTAAGCAGTTTTTTCTAGAGTTAGCCCGTCATGTCTTGTTAGCTAGTGCTAGCTAGTAAATATTCCATACGTGCATATGAAATCACTCATTATGATATAGTCTTCATTAAGGAGACAAAACTAGTCAGTGTTGTGTATGTTTAGAAAGCTTGAAAGACAAAACTTAATGATACTATGAAAATAGTATGAGGCTGATATCCATTTTTAAACCAAAAAGAATAGAAATATCAAATACTATGGGAGTGGAAGGTACAAATAAAACTGAAAAATATGTTGTGGAAGGGAAAGGAGTAGATGAAGTCATGAAAGAATGAAACATATGGATGGCAAATAGCTAAAAGAAGTGAAAAGACAGAAATCTATCATGAAGTGAGTGAAAGGATTAAAGAAGAGGGTTATGATAGAAAGAGATGTGTGCCTTTCAAATATGTTTTACATTAATATAAACTAGGCAAACCTATTTTATTTATATAACAGTCTTTATACCATTATGTTCAACTTTGCTCATCATGGTTACAGTCAGTGTTTTTAGATATTGGTAAGATGTATGTATTAACTTAGTATTAAGACAAAGGGTGCTACAGTAGAGATGCTAAAGGTAGCTGCTTGGGTACTTATAGGAACATTTGTTGTTGCCTGTTTTTATGTTATAAAAATTTGAGGTCCAGTGTATACACCGCATATAGTACAGTATATAATTTTTTGTATCCACGACAACCATGCTAGGATGCTTACTTCATTGCCACCCCTCGTAGTTCTCATGCCACCCCCTTGCCACCCCATAAATAATTTTCTAGATCCGCCCCTGTCTATAGGACAATTGAATAGAGAATCTTAAAAGTTGAATTCTGAGAAATTCCCAAGTTGCCCAAAGGGCAAACAAATTGATAACCCTATAGAACATGTTACTGTATAAAAGTTCACTGTACTCAACATTTCCAGGTCAACCTTTTGGCAATTAGACTAAAAATTTAAAATTTTAACCAAAGTTCGTGTGTTGGGTGCCATCCCTAAATCTCAATGGATTTCCTCAAAACTTTGCAAAAGTCGTTTTTATATTAATTTGGAACAAAATGCAAAGCCAGCCAAATTGATATTTTGAAATTAAAATTTCCCATTCAAATTTGATGCACCCTAATATATATATTTAATTAATGGTTATGTTAATAGAAATCAAATAATGTTGCATAGTTATTAAATAATACAGTAAAGATGAAATATTATTATCATACATATTAAAATAAGGAAGCCTTAATCCACGAATGATCCAATATTTACCATTTCTCGACAGAATTCTTTTTTCCATGTGTCTTTCATACTTTTCAGATTTAAGATTTTCCATCAGAAGACAGAGGTCTAGGACAGTTTCTCCCTCTTTTTGCAGTTTGTCCTTTTCTCTCCCAAGGGCTCATGTACACCCACCTGACTTATGTTATGTTGCCTTTCCTCATAATCATCGTCTGTGCTTTGTATTATTTTTATTTCCTCCTTATAATTTATTTCATTTTTCTGTTCCTGACAGTCTCTCTCCTCCTGTGTTTTCAGTAACTCCACCTTTCTTGCACTCAGCTCTTCTTTCTTCTCCTCCTTTTTATTATTTTTCTCTCTCTGCTCACGTTTTAGTTTAATTTGATTCTTCATGTAGAAGTCCATGTTGTAGTGCTCTCCTCTATTGTTGTTCACCATTGTATTACAGTTTTTCTCGATTTCTAAAGCGCTATAACCAGGCTTTTGAACTAAAATGTAAAAACTATAAAGCCATTTTTCAAAAAGCACAATAATTTTTCTGAACAATAAACACGTCTCCCCTGTTTTAACACATGAGTCAAATTTGGTGAACTTTTACTTCAAAACTCTACACACAAATCCTTACATTTTTCAGTGCTTACACCATGTGATCATATGGAAAGCACTAGCATTCAATACTGTTCACTCAAGTCAGCATAGCTTAGGCTCAATCAGCAAACAATTACCAAGGTGGAAACACTGATTCAAAATTGAACACACATCAATCAGATCCTTCAATAGATAGATAAAAGAGCCCGAATCAGTTCACTGAGCTTTAGAACAATGGATCCACAGAGAAATGAAAAAATAGGTCAAGAAGGAGGAGGAGGAAGAGGAGGAGGACGTGGTGAAGGAGGAGGAAGAGGACATGGTGAAGGAGGAGGAAGAGAACATGGTGAAGGAGGAGGGAGAGGACATGGTGAAGGAGGAGTAAGAGGAGGAGGACGGTGAAGGAGGAGTAAGAGGAGGAGGACGTGGTGAAGGAGGAGGAAGAGGACATGGTGAAGGAGGAGGAAGAGGACATGGTGAAGGAGGAGGAAGAGGAGGAGGACGTGGTGAAGCAGGAGGAAGAGGAGGAGGACGTGGTGAAGCAGGAGGAAGAGGAGGAGGACGTGGTGAAGCAGGAGGAAAAGGACATGGTAAAGGAGGAGGGAGAGGAGGAGGAGGACGTGGTGAAGGAGGAGCAAGAGGATGAGGACGTGGTGAAGGAGGAGGAAGAGGACATGGTGAAGGAGAAGGAAGAGGACATGGTGAAGGAGGAGGAATAGGACATGGTGAAGGATGAGGGAGAGAACATGGTGAAGGAGGAGGAAGAGGAGATGATGAAGGAGGAGTAAGAGGAGGAGGACGTGGTGAAGGGGGAGGAAGAGGACATGGTGAAGGAGGAGGAAGAGGAGGAGGACGTGGTGAAGCAGGAGGAAGAGGACATGGTAAAGGAGGAGGGAGAGGAGTAGGACGTGGTGAAGGAGGAGCAAGAGGAGGAGGACGTGGTGAAGGAGGAGGAAGAGGACATGGTGAAGGAGGAGGAAGAGGAGATGGTGAAGGATGAGGGAGAGAACATGGTGAAGGAGGAGGGAGAGGACATGGTGAAGGAGGATTAAGAGGAGGAGGACGTGGTGAAGGAGAAAGAAGAGGACATGATGAACGAGGAGGGAGAGGACTTGGTGACGGAGTAGGAAGAGGACATGGTGAAGGAGGAGGAAGAGGACATGGTGAAGGAGGAGGAAGAGGACATGGTGAAGGAGGAGGGAGAGGACATGGTGAAGGAGGATTAAGAGGAGGAGGACTTGGTGAAGGAGGAGGGAGAGGACATGGTGAAGGAGGATTAAGAGGAGGAGGACGGGGTGAAGGAGGAGGAAGAGGACATGGTAAAGGAGGAGGAAGAGGACATGGTGAAGGAGGAGGGAAAAGAAGAGGATATGGTGAAGGAGGAGGAAGAGGAGGAGGACATGGTGAAGGAGGAGGAAGAGGACATGGTGAAGGAATAGTAAGAGGAGGAGGGCGTGGTGAAATTGGAGGAAGAGGACATGGTGAAGGAGAAGGAAGAGGACGTGGTGAAGCAGGAGGAAGAGGACGTGGTGAAGCAGGAGGAAGAAGACATGGTGAAGGAGGAGGGAGAGGAGGATGACGTGGTGAAGGAGGAGCAAGAGGAGGAGGACGTGGCAAAGGAGGAGCAAGAGGAGGAGGACGTGGTGAAGGAGGAGGAAGAGGACATGGTGAAGGAGGAGGAAGAGGACATGGTGAAGGGGGAGGAAGAGGACATGGTGAAGGAGGAGGGAGAGGAGGAGGACGTGGTGAAAGAGGAGCAAGAGGAGGAGGACGTGGTGAAGGAGGAGGAAGAGGACATGGTGAAGAAGGAGGAAGAGGAGGAGGACGTGGTGAAGCAGGAGGAAGAGGAGGAGGACGTGGTGAAGCAGGAGGAAAAAGACATGGTAAAGGAGGAGGGAGAGGAGGAGGAGGACGTGGTGAAGGAGGAGCAAGAGGATGAGGACGTGGTGAAGGAGGAGGAAGAGGACATGGTGAAGGAGAAGGAAGAGGACATGGTGAAGGAGGAGGAATAGGACATGGTGAAGGATGAGGGAGAGAACATGGTGAAGGAGGAGGGAGAGGAGATGATGAAGGAGGAGTAAGAGGAGGAGGACGTGGTGAAGGGGGAGGAAGAGGACATGGTGAAGGAGGAGGAAGAGGAGGAGGACGTGGTGAAGCAGGAGGAAGAGGACATGGTAAAGGAGGAGGGAGAGGAGTAGGACGTGGTGAAGGAGGAGCAAGAGGAGGAGGACGTGGTGAAGGAGGAGGAAGAGGACATGGTGAAGGAGGAGGAAGAGGAGATGGTGAAGGATGAGGGAGAGAACATGGTGAAGGAGGAGGGAGAGGACATGGTGAAGGAGGATTAAGAGGAGGAGGACGTGGTGAAGGAGAAAGAAGAGGACATGATGAACGAGGAGGGAGAGGACTTGGTGACGGAGTAGGAAGAGGACATGGTGAAGGAGGAGGAAGAGGACATGGTGAAGGAGGAGGAAGAGGACATGGTGAAGCAGGAGGGAGAGGACATGGTGAAGGAGGATTAAGAGGAGGAGGACGTGGTGAAGGAGAAAGAAGAGGACATGATGAACGAGGAGGGAGAGGACTTGGTGACGGAGTAGGAAGAGGACATGGTGAAGGAGGAGGAAGAGGACATGGTGAAGGAGGAGGAAGAGGACATGGTGAAGCAGGAGGGAGAGGACATGGTGAAGGAGGATTAAGAGGAGGAGGACTTGGTGAAGGAGGAGGGAGAGGACATGGTGAAGGAGGATTAAGAGGAGGAGGACGTGGTGAAGGAGGAGCAAGAGGAGGAGGACGTGGCAAAGGAGGAGCAAGAGGAGGAGGACGTGGTGAAGGAGGAGGAAGAGGACATGGTGAAGGAGGAGGAAGAGGACATGGTGAAGGGGGAGGAAGAGGACATGGTGAAGGAGGAGGGAGAGGAGGAGGACGTGGTGAAAGAGGAGCAAGAGGAGGAGGACGTGGTGAAGGAGGAGGAAGAGGACATGGTGAAGAAGGAGGAAGAGGAGGAGGACGTGGTGAAGCAGGAGGAAGAGGAGGAGGACGTGGTGAAGCAGGAGGAAAAAGACATGGTAAAGGAGGAGGGAGAGGAGGAGGAGGACGTGGTGAAGGAGGAGCAAGAGGATGAGGACGTGGTGAAGGAGGAGGAAGAGGACATGGTGAAGGAGAAGGAAGAGGACATGGTGAAGGAGGAGGAATAGGACATGGTGAAGGATGAGGGAGAGAACATGGTGAAGGAGGAGGGAGAGGAGATGATGAAGGAGGAGTAAGAGGAGGAGGACGTGGTGAAGGGGGAGGAAGAGGACATGGTGAAGGAGGAGGAAGAGGAGGAGGACGTGGTGAAGCAGGAGGAAGAGGACATGGTAAAGGAGGAGGGAGAGGAGTAGGACGTGGTGAAGGAGGAGCAAGAGGAGGAGGACGTGGTGAAGGAGGAGGAAGAGGACATTGTGAAGGAGAAGGAAGAGGACATGGTGAAGGAGGAGGAAGAGGAGATGGTGAAGGATGAGGGAGAGAACATGGTGAAGGAGGAGGGAGAGGACATGGTGAAGAAGGATTAAGAGGAGGAGGACGTGGTGAAGGAGAAAGAAGAGGACATGATGAACGAGGAGGGAGAGGACTTGGTGACGGAGTAGGAAGAGGACATGGTGAAGGAGGAGGAAGAGGACATGGTGAAGGAGGAGGAAGAGGACATGGTGAAGCAGGAGGGAGAGGACATGGTGAAGGAGGATTAAGAGGAGGAGGACTTGGTGAAGGAGGAGGGAGAGGACATGGTGAAGGAGGATTAAGAGGAGGAGGACGGGGTGAAGGAGGAGGAAGAGGACATGGTAAAGGAGGAGGAAGAGGACATGGTGAAGGAGGAGGGAGAAGAAGAGGATATGGTGAAGGAGGAGGAAGAGGACATGGTGAAGGAATAGTAAGAGGAGGAGGGCGTGGTGAAATTGGAGGAAGAGGACATGGTGAAGGAGAAGGAAGAGGACGAGTTGAAGCAGGAGGAAGAGGACGTGGTGAAGCAGGAGGAAGAAGACATGGTGAAGGAGGAGGGAGAGGAGGATGACGTGGTGAAGGAGGAGCAAGAGGAGGAGGACGTGGCAAAGGAGGAGCAAGAGGAGGAGAACGTGGTGAATGGGGAGGAAGAGGACATGGTGAAGGAGGAGGAAGAGGACATGGTGAAGGGGGAGGAAGAGGACATGGTGAAGGAGGAGGGAGAGGACATGGTGAAGGAGGAGTAAGAGGGAGAGGACATGGTGAAGGAGGAGTAAGAGGACATGGAGGAGGAAGAGGACGTGGTGAAGCAGGAGGAAGAGGACATGGTGAAGCAGGAGGAAGAGGACATGGTGAAGGAGGAGGGAGAGGAGGAGGACGTGGTGAAAGGGGAGCAAGAGGAGGAGGACGTGGTGAAGGAGGATGAAGAGGACATGATGAAGGAGGAGGGAGAGGACATGATGAAGGAGGAGGAAGAGGACATGCTGAAGGAGGAGGAAGAGGACATGGTGAAGGAGGAGGAAGAGGACATGGTAAAGAAGGAGGAAGAGGAGGAGGACGTGGTGAAGGAGGAGGAAGAGGAGGAGGACGTGGTGAAGGAGGAGGAAGAGGACATGATGAAGGAGGAGGAAGAGGACATGCTGAAGGAGGAGGAAGAGGACATGGTAAAGGAGGAGTAAGAGGAGGAGGACGTGTTGAAGGAGGAGGAAGAGGACATGGTGAAGGAGGAGGGAAAGGACTTGGTGAAGGAGTAGGAGGAAGAGGAGGAAGTGGTGAAGGAGGAGGGAGAGAAGGAGGACGTGGTGAAGGAGCAGGGAGAGGAGGAGGATGTGGTGAAGGAGGAGGGAGAGGAGGAGGATGTGGTGAAGGAGGAGGGAGAGGACTTGGTGAAGGAGGAGGAGGAGAACATGGTGAATGAGGAGGAGCGAGATGAAGGGCAAGGTGACAAGCAGTCTCAGATGATATTCGAGCCACTCTAGCTGACCATGTCCTAAAATTAACACCCGACCACACGCCAAATGCGGGTGGATTTGGCAATTGGCGGGTAACACTGTCAATCTACCAGCCACATTGCTGGGTAGCCAATGCGAATCAGTGATGCGCAGGTCAATGTATTAATAACCCGCTCCCGACCGACAATTTCAGCTAACCCGCCCGCAATTGTTTAAAATAGTTAATTGGCATCTTAAAGGAATATTCCATTTTCTTAAAAGAAAAATCCAGATAATTTACTCACCACAATGTCATCCAAAATGTTGATGTCTTTCTTTGTTCAGTCGAGATGAAATTATGTTTTTTGAGGAAAACATTGCAGGATTTTTCTCATTTTAATGGACTTTAATAGAGCCCAACATTTAATACTTAACTCAACACTTAACAGTTTTTCAAACGGAGTTTCAAAGGACTCTAAACGATCCCAAACGAGGCATAAGGGTCTTATCTAGCAAAACGATTGTCATTTTTGACAAGAAAAATAACAAATATACACTTTTAAAGCACAACTTTTCGTTTAGGTCCGGTCCAGCGCGACCTAACGTAAATGCGTAGTGACGTAGGGAGGTCACGTGTTACATATATAAAACGCACATTTGCGGACCATTTTAAACAATAAACTGACACAAAGACATTAATTAGTATCAGTTGACATACAACAACGTAGGAACGGTCCTCTTTCACCACATTTGTAAACACTGGGGCAGAGTTTCGCGTTCGTCCTCTGTGACCTCTTGACGTGATGACGTATTGCGTCGGGTCACGCTAGCGCATGACGACCTGATCTAAACGAGAAGTTGTGCTTTATAAGTGTATATTTGTTATTTTTATTGTCAAAAATGACAATCGTTTTGCTAGATAAGACCCTTATGCCTCGTTTGGGATCGTTTAGAGTCCTTTGAAACTCCGTTGAAAAAACTGTTAAGTGTTGAGTTAAGTGTTAAATGTCGGGCTCTATTAAAGTCCATTAAAATGAGAAAAATCCTGCAATGTTTTCCTCAAAAAACATAATTTCTTCTCGACTGAACAAAGAAAGACATCAACATTTTGGATGACATGGTGGTGAGTAAATTATCTGGATTTTTCTTTTAAGAAAATGGAATATTCCTTTAAGTTCAAACGATCCGACTGACCGTGGCCCGAATATCATCAAAATATTTTTGGATGACTCGTAACGACGGGTGACCGCAGGCACCCGCTCATTTCGGATCAACCCGCGCATCACTGATGCGAATTGAGTGATTAATTGAGAGGATGCGACTGGTGTTTTGCAACATTCATGTGATTGGAAAGAAGATGAGAAGACTTCTCCGACTAGGCCTACGTTTGGATGTGCGAGTAAGTATTAAACTGTTGGGAGAAATGGGATGAGAATGCAATGCTGACATACCGTAAAACTTCAAATAATAGCCCGGGCTTTTATTTTCCCAAACCTATCATCACACCAGGCGTCTAAAAGAGACAGGCGTCTATAAGAGACAGGCTTTTAATTTAATTGTTCCAGCATGACAGCAGGAGGTTACCACATATTACGTTTTATTTTTAATTTGAGTGTGTTTAACAAATTAGTTTGTGTAATAACAACAGTCTTAAATTATTGACAGTATAAATAAAGCAAACAATGATATGTTTTTTTATTGGTTGTTGCGTGAAATCTTACCCAGATACAACAGTGCTATTTTCTGATTGGCTATTGTGTAGCCTCTTTCTTTTTTTTTTGTATTGGCTCGCTCGACTAGAACTCTAGGGAAGACGGGCTTGATAGAGTGAGAGAGCAGTGCGGCCAGATACATTTTAGGCACTGCAGCATATTAAATATGATAAATAGTGTTTCCGCGTGAGAAATACAATGTGTGGCGGGAGTGCATGCATGACAAAAGACTGAAAGCCCGGCTATTATCAGCGGCCCCAAAACACTACCGGCCCATCGGGAAAAGTCCTGACTCTCCCGATTGCCACTTCGCTACTCTCATCATCACCTCAATCCTGGCGACGAAGCTTGTTGTGTTGTCATAGTGATGAGTAAAGGAACGACTGCGTCTGTCACGTGACATCTACCGGTAAGCAAAAAAAAACTTTAGCGTGTTCAATCTGCACCATAGAACTGTCTTAAACAGACTATCTGACGGATTTTAGAAGATTAAATACAACCCGAAACTAAAAAACAGACCAGGCCTTTATTTGAGACAGGCGTTTATTAACCCAAACCTGTCGTCACACCAGGCGTCTAAAAGAGACAGGCGTCTATTTGGGACTCGGCTATTATTTGAAGTTTTACGGTAGGCTACAGTACAATCGCAGTTGCACAGATATGTAGTGCTGCTGTGACGGATCAGAACTCTTGATGTGTAAACTTTAGAGAGAGTTGCGCTACTGTGTCTTATACTGTAGTACATTAACATACATTTTGCGAATAGAGTAATGATGAAAAACAACGTATGTGGGGCGTTTATGTGCGCAGTTAGGAATACCCCCTCCGTCTGTGTGTGCGCACGCGCTTTTAAGGGCACTCTATAATACACATCGGAGAAGCGTTCATAAAAGCTAGCGAACATAAAATCTGTCTGTTATTGACAGGGCACATATAAACAAATAATCTTCACAGTATTCTTTTTCTAATAAAATATTTCTTTATGTCTTAGTGTGTGTATAGAGAGTCAAAAACCAGTCTGTGCCATTGTGGTCTTAAAGAGACAGTAACCTCAATTAACATACTTAAGTCTGTGTCATTAATTTTAATCAAACAACCTAAGACAAAGAAAAAATCACTTTTGTAGCTATAAAAATTAATTATATTTAATTCATACAATAAAGAAAGTGTTATCATTCACTATTCAGACAAAAAAAATGTGGCAGGTGTCACTGTGGCAGGTGGATTTGTATATCAGTAGATGAATGCCAGGGGTGGATCATGCAAGAGAATTTTACCCTCGCTGTTTGGCTAGGGCCAATATAGCCCGTGATGTGGATGAGATTCTCTGGCCTGACCCAGAAGAAAGACGGAATGTTGAGGCAGAATAATTTTTTTAAAACATTTTTACATTTGTGCTGTGTAGCACATGGATGAATAAAAATGTGCTAATGCATACATTGATTGTGTCTTTTGTGGTCATTTGTTTTTTCATTAAGAGTGAATGGTTTTGAGTGCAGAGCTTCATTTTGAAACGAAAATACGATGTTTGGAGTATTGGGGTGAGATGTTATCCAATTGTGTTTACTGTTTTGAGAATATGAGGCATAGTTTCAAAGAAATGTGTTTAAGCAACTGAAAAACTGTAATGTACTTTACGAGCTCCATGATCTGATTGGAATCAAACTCACGTTTGCTGTTTATTTTTCAATAGTTTCCATCAAATTAGCTCATTAGCTCTTTGATTTTCTGACTCTCAATAAATTGACTTAATTCTTCTTTGTCAGTTTTTTCTTGTCCAATAAACAGCACTAATGTGAACTTTAACACTTCTGCTCCAAAGTTCTCCTGAATCTTTTGTACAACATCTCCATCATCTTCAGTGAATGTGTCTGGTCTGATGATGAGCAGGAAGACATGAGGACCAGGATCAGTGAAAAAAAAGACTCCTCTTCATTTCTTCCTCTAGATCTTCATCAGTAAGTTCATTGCTGAAGAATCCTGGAGTATCAATAACTGAGATGTTTTTGTCTCCTACTCTTCCTCCCTGTACTTCACTCACTGTAGGGGTGATCTCTTTAAATGCTTTCTGCACAGGATTTCATTACCTGTTGCACTCTTACCAACACCAGAGACTCCCAGTAACACAATCCTCAGCTCGCGTGAAGCAAATGATTCATCACAGTCTGTAATAATGCAGAGTCGATGTAGTTATGCATTTTTCTGTGATCTCTTCAAGAATATTTTTTATCAATGCACTGCACCCATGTTTTTGTTGCATAGTAAGGAATTAGAGCTTCTAAAAATTAAGATAATAATGATAATAATGTTTTAATAAACATTTATCTCCTGCAATTCAGAAAATATTTATTATGCTTACGTAAAAGCTATAACTGTTTGGCATCAGGGATGGGCAGTATTTTTGATACATTTATTTCATTTAATTAATTTAAAATCTAAACATATTAATTATTTAATAATTGTTTATTATACATTTATTATAATAATTACAAAAGGTTTGTTTTCAACTAATTGATTTGTTGAGTATTGTACTCCTAGTTGTAGTAGCTGTTTAGGATCATAATATTTTTGGTTGCATACCATTGCATGAATGACTGTCTGACACACAATATATAATTATATTTATGATAACAATCAAATGATTAATTAGTTAGAAACTAGTTGCTATAAATACAGGTGCCATCATTTGTCTTCTTGTGAATTACTTGTTTGTCAGTGTTGCTAATGCAAAGTAGACTCTTCATTACATATTTCAGATTGTTCTATGACTTAATCAGAGTCAATGTAATGCTGAAAGAATGGATCAAAATCCAACAAAGAAATTTCATGCTCCCTTGTAAAAGTATTTTTTTAGTATTTTCAAAATACAAAAATACAGTAGTTTATTATTGATATATGTTGTGGGTGCTTTATTTTGTAGTTTATTTTGATACACTTAAAACTAAGGTATTCATTTGATATTTTATTTTAAAATACATTTTGATGTATCTTCGCCCAACCCTGGGCATTACCAGGTTACTAATTAAAGTACAACATTTAAATCTTCAGAAATATTATACAATGTGAGATTGAAACAACATTCTCATATTTGCTGCAGTTTTTTCCTTCAATTTCAAGCAGTGGTGGGATGGTAAATTGGCGGGATAGTAAACCATTTATACATGAAGAAAATAATACTGTGTGGACTGATGGGTTTAAAACAGCATAACCATCTGGAAAAACTGGTATTGTTTTTGATATGTCAATTGTTTGAGCATTTGTTCTGAGCAACAACAACATGATCTACTCCCTTGTTTTTACTTTTCTATGCCAATAACTATTTTTATACTGGGTGAAACCAGAGGGACTTAATATAATTTATTAATATGTTGTTAACTAATTTTATCACACTATTGTATTGACAAAAATGACTTTCTGAAAAACCTTTGATGTAAGCGTCATACTGAGTGTTATATATAACCTTCAAATAGTAATTCTAGTAAAGGAAAGTGCATAAACTTGTAATATGGACACTGCATAATATCCCAATGTTCATCTATACATCTCATTCTGTTTAACACTTCAAAATCTCATAAGTCTTCAAAAAAACCTTCAAAAGCACACCTCTAATTACAATGCCATAATGCTAACATTATCTGTATTCAAAAAAAAATAAACATGATTTATAATGATAGATTTACCCAGTGTTATACTTAATATAAAACTTAACCCTAGTCTGTTTGACTTTTTATCTTTGTGTAAAAGTTTGACTGACCTTTACTTATTGATGCCATCACTGCTGTGAAATCTTCTGATGTTGTGTTTAAGAGGACGACTGCCTGACTAAGTGTAATGAATACTTCACAGAAATTAAACCTTCCAACATGAAAGTGAAAGTAGCTTTTCTGTCTGTTAAGGGGATAGTTCACCCCCAAAAAATATTTTATAATTTACCCTCATGTTGTTCTAGATCTGTATTGTATATTTTAAGAACTTAATAACTTACCATATCCAAAGGTACAATGTCATCATAATACAATAAATCCATGGTCTAGCATTTAAAAACATTCAAAATAAATGCAATATTTGCACATTCAAAGCAAAAAAATAAAATAAAATCAACTTACCAGGTTACAGCTCTTTACGCCTTCTAACGTCTCGTAATCTATCCTCATTTATGTCCAAGATACTCAATAATAATCTTTTTCTTTTTAATCTGTTTAAAAAAATTAAATCTGGGTTCCATTCCTTACACAGTACAGGAACTGCACTAATTAAAATGACTAATGGTCTACTTATGGCAGCTAACTCTGGACAGTTGACTACATTAATTTTACTCAATTTAAGTGCTGCTTTCGATACCATTTCACACATCATTCTCTTGGAGAGACTGGTTAGGGGTAATTGCTTATCCTGGTTTAAATCATATCTCTCTGGTCGGACCCAATTTGATACAACTAAAAAGTTACAGATCTGAAACATCACAAGTCAATGTTGGTGTTCCCCAAGGCTCTGCTTTGGACCCTCTTTTGTTTATAATCTATTTACTTCCTCTTGGACAAATTTTCAGGAAATATGGAATTTATTTTCATTGTTATGCTGATGACACCCATCTTTATATATCCTTCTCACCTAATTTAGTTTTCCCTACCTTCTCTACCAAGTTCTTTAGTTGAAATAAACGACTGGTTTTCAACTCAATAGTAACAAAACTGAACTTCTGTTAGCTGGAACTAAACATAATCTGACAAAAATCTGAAAATTCTGCAATAATTATTGATGATTATATTGTAAAACAATTTTCCCAGGTTAAAGCCTGAGTGTTGTCTTTGACTTTTGAAGCCCACGTTAATAATACCATCCGTACAGCTAATTTTCATTTACGGAACATCATTCGTCTCCGCCCTTCATTGACAATGAAAAGTGCCGCCACCCTTGTGCATGCCTTGGTTATGTCAAGCCTAGACTATTGCAACTCTATTCTTTTCGATCTTCCCTCCAAAATTATCCATAAATTGCAGCTGGTCCAGAACTCAGCTGCAGGAATAATTTCCAGATCTCCTTCTATGGAACACTTTACTCCTGTTCTCTACCAACATTGGCTTCCTGTTAAATACTGTCAAAATTTAGTTTTTCACCTATAAAGCTCCTGTCTGACCTGTTACACCATTACATTCCTTCAGATCTTCTTTATCTTCTTTGTTAGTTGAGCCTTGTGTGCATCTGAGCAGTATGGGATCAAAGGCTTTTAGCTGTGCAGTCCCTTTTCTGTGGAATGATCTTCCCCAAGATATTTGAAATAGCGATAGTCTTCATATATTTAAATCACGACTCAAAACTTAATTCTTTAGGAAGACTTACGTATGATAGTACATGTGTTGATTAATGTTTTATTGTTATCATGTCATAGTATACATTTTAGCTGTTTATTGTTTTTGTGATGTTTTAAGAATATCTGTAATGTGACCTTGAGTGTCATGAAAGGTGCCTATAAATAAAATGAATGAAAAATACATTTTAATCCTTTAATTTTTCATATTTTCATCCTGTTCACATGTGCATATTACTAACGCGCTCTTTAAATAACAAAAACAATAATGTGCCATTGACATTAGACTTTAGATGCAATGGAAACTAGCAAAAAACACTTGCATCGCACCTTGCACCCCATTACACCGGGTGTATGATAGGGCCCTGAGTCTGAGTTAAAGGGACACTTCACCTATTTGCATTAAGCTTTGTATAGTTAGAACCCCAGTCATATTTTTGAATGGTCATGCATCATTTCCTCAGTTGCCGCTGAGACAGGAGAAATACAGATTTTAGTGTTGCACTTTCTTCTTTCAATGATGTAAAACCATTAGAAGAATTAGAAGTCCAATATCTTTGTAGAGGGGGTGAGAATACAAACACCCCTTTTCTCGGTCAAACAGGCACCAAATTCGGCTACAAATATGAAACACTTTCAATAAAGATTAATGTTTATACGGGTGAAATGCTCCTTTAATTCAAGGTGTTATTTTCAGGAAGCAGTTCGTAATGCAAACTTCCACAGTTACTGATTTTAATGGAAAACATGAGGTAACTGCAGAATTTGACTGTTTTAACTGTTTTTTACAGCAGTTTTAACAGTGTACAATTGTCTGTGTACCTTTTATCTGTATATGTAGTTACCATTAAACCAATGTAAGGGTGGATTCACTACAGTGTTTCAGTCTGTAATGCCGACATGACTGAGAAATGTTAACAGCAAGATGGTGTAAAACTGTGTATTTCTTGTCAATTATCACCCTTCTGAAACTTATACCAACAACGGAAATAAGCAGAGTTATAGCAAAATATGTGGGAGAGCATTGCTAGAATAGAAATATATTGAATTACAACAAGTAGCATTCAAGTATTAGCATTAAATCAAAACTAAACAACAGATTTGAAAAGGTTTAATAATAGTACTGACCTAAAGTTATAATTGAAATGGTTACACTATAAATGCATGAAATGGGAAATAATACAGGTACAATTAACTGTTTCCAATGTATGTGAGATATTATCTGATAGTAGAAAGAAAGAAAGACAGAAAGTCACAGTTGAGAACTAGAATCTAGGCCAAATGGCCTGAACGCCAGAGCTCAAGTAAAGAAGAAAAGCATAGAGAATCCAAAAGCAGAGACCAGCCCAAAGGAGGATGAGTGCAAAAGGAAAAGCCCAGAAGACCCCAAAAATATTCTTTTATCCTCTTGTCTTGACCATGTGACTACTGTAAACCCAACATGATACATTCAAATTGACCAATCAAAATATCACCTTTAACCTCACTGTACTGGACAAAATCGACTCGAACAATAGTCTTTGATCACTATCAGTGAGCTATCAGATGGTACAGGATGAAAATGGGGTTGTGACAGAGTAAGGCAAGGCATGGCAAGTTTATTTGTATAGCACATTTCATACACACTGCAAAAAATGACTTTTTTTTAACCCTAAATATCTAAAAATTCTTAAATTAAGATGTTTTTTCTTGATGAGCAAAACGACCTAAGTAAGTCTAGTTTTAAGACAAATAATATACAATTTAAGTGATATTGGGGCGGTTTCCCAGACAGGGATTAGACTAGTCCTAGACTTAAACACGTTTAATAGCTCTCCAAACTGAAAACAACTTGCACTTACATATCTTAAAATACATCAGGGCTGTTTGTTTTACCTCAAAATGCACACAGGTAATGTTTTTAGTAAGGCATGTTTGTTAAAACTAGTTATATTTTCTAATTAATCTAAGGCCTAGTCCTGGATTAAGCTATTCCTGGTCCAGGAAACCACCCCATTGTCCTTAAAACAAGCAAAATTATCTGCCAATGGGGTGAGAAAAAAATGTGAAATAAGATTTCTTTTTTCTTAAACACTTAATTCAAGTAAAATTTTCTCACCCCATTGGCAGATATTTTTGATTGTTTTAAGCATAAATTCACTTAAATTGTATATTTTTTTGTCTAAAAACTAGTATTATTTTCTTAGGTCATTTTGCTCATCAAGAAAATACATCTTGATTTAAGAATTTTTAGATATTTCTACTGAAAACAAAACAAAAATACTAAGTAAGAAAGTCATTTTTTGCAGTGTATGGTAATTGTCAAAATAGTTTTTCCTACTTGTCATCCTGGCATAATCCTTTTTTTACAGTCAAAATCACATAAAATGAAAAATACATTGCTGTGGACCTTGACTTCATTAATGTGTTTTACTGTGTTAATGGAATAAGGATGCGAGTAGGATTCTGTATTCGGTTTCAGATTCGGCCAAATCTTAAACAGTGGATTCGGTATTTGGCCAAAACCAAAAAATCTGTATGCGGTGCATCGCTAATTTAAACACAAAAATAATAATATAAATATTTTTATATATTTAAAAAAAGTGTTTTTTGTAACTATGAGGTACTTTCAACAGGGCAAATGTAAGATTACTATTGAATTGCAATTAACATAAAAATAAAGTAAGCAAATAACAACTGAAACATCTGAATTAAATCTTTCTAATTACCTTATTGTTTAAAATCATGTTGCTTGTTTTGAAGTCAAAATGGCATACTGTTATTTGAAATACTGTTATTTGATATTTTAAATGAATATCTGATTATTTATTCATTTAGGTGAAGATTAATGAGAAAGTTTTTTTTTTAACAATTCGTTATGTTCGCGCAAATGCTATATGGACAAAGGACTACAAACATGGCAAACAATGACAGGACTTCAAAATAAGAGCACAAGACAGGGATACACAGATCATGACAGTAACATAGCCAAGGAGTGTCTTCCAGACACCGAACATACCTGGAAAGTAGAATAGGCTAAATAAACCGAACAAGCCAACAAGCATGAAGTTCACAGCCTCGTCATTACACATCACTGAATTCATTAAATTACATAAATACAGAAGCAGCATATAGCGGACTCTCACGGCTGTAGACTGTAATGTTTGTGTCTTGCCTCATAAATGTCAAATTTAATCATACTGACTTACAAGGCACACCGTGTAGAACGTTGCGTCGCATTAGTTCTGCTTTTGGCGCTCGCGTGTAAAATCATAATAAATTCATACTTTTTTATTTGGTCTAGTTTGGGAGGGGGCACAGGGGTGGCCAAAGACATGGCTATCTCCACCCCCCATTCCCCCCTTAAGTGTTGCAAGTTATGTGTTGTTTATGTTGTAAGGTGTACTGACTACAGTATGTGCTTATGTTGCTAAAGTGTTTTTTTCCCTGTTCTCAGACTGTGCTCCCTTTGGAGCATTGTCAGGGGGTTTGCTTTTTTTTCTCCTCCCCTCCTTCATGTAATGCTGTACTTCTTCCTCAATGCTCTGTCGACCTGTTCTCTCTACCCACTTGTTTTTATGTATTGTATGGACAGGTTGATGGTTTGATTTCACTGGTACTTGTGACCATGTGACAATAAAGCTTCATTCATTCTGGGTCTAAGTTTAAAGTCAAAAGATGAACATTCGGTTTAGGGATGCTAACAATTTATTGATCGCCGTTTAATAAAAATAATTAAATAGATAAAACTTGGCATACTAAGTAAAAAAAATGTCATGCACGGCTGTGGCACCTGCGCAAAAAAAAAAAAAAATGTATCAATACCTTTGCTGAAAGTGTGCCGCAGGTCCAAGCATAACTTAGCACCCTATTCTTTGCGTTACATCACTATGCTCGCCAGTATAATTTAATCTTAGCCGCTGTATTTTGCTGCTTATGTTTTCCATCGATTTTTTTCTCCTGCATTTATTAATGTAAAGCTGCTTTGAAACAATTAAACAATTGTGAAAAGCGCTATATAAATAAAATTGAGTAGGCCTGCATTCTTTTCAAATGAGACATAGATTGCAATCCACAGATCCACACATTTATTTATTTAAAGTGACACATACAGGATGCATGTTTGACAAATAAAAGCATTGCATATACATCTATGTATCTTTTTGTAATCTGCAATTATACCATAAAAAATACAAAATATTTCTTGCTAGAGCATGGGCCAGGGACTTATGTGGGTGGGCCAGTGCCGCCCTGGCCCATTACTGGCTACGCCCCTGCTATAAGTATACTTCTTTTAAACTTAAAATAAGAAAGTATACTTTCTGTTTACTTTTTATGTACTTCTCTAAAATGTACTTTAGGTACTTCTCAGAAATATACTTAAATTGTACTAAAGTATACTTGACCTTTACTGACAGAAATGTCTAAGTATATTTGGCCTATACTTATTTACTGACATATATAGTATAAAGTAAAAATGCAACAATGAAAGCTGCATCAAGAAAGCTGCAAAAAGCCATATGAATAGCCCTGGTGAAAAATAAATATACTTTATTGTATTTCAACTATATTTAACTTTGCAATAGTACATTACAAATATACTTAGAAAGAAATTTACCATATTTGAATATACTGAAAGTATGCTTACAATATATTTGCTTACAATGAAACGTTTAACATATTTCAAAATAATTATAATTTAGTATATTTTCTAAAAGTATACTTTAACAAATATACTTGAAGATGCAATTTTTAAAGTATAATAATTTTGAACTTATTTTAAAGTTTACTTTAGGTATACTTTATCTGTTAAAGTTATCATTATAATAATGCACTGACAGCATATTTATAAAATACCTTATTTAGCATCCTTTAGAAACAGTATATTTTAAGTACATTTTGAAAGTATATGTAGTGTACAAATGTATATTATCTTTATGGAGAATCTTTAGTGTTAGTAAACTAGTAGGTTATTAATTTTTTTGCTGCAGGTATACTTGCAAGTATTCTTTTACTATACTTTTAGGTAACTAGTGTACTCATACTGAAAGTGTACATGCAAGGGTTCTGTTAGTGTACTCTTAGTAAACTAGTAAGTTACTAATTGTGTGCTGCAGGTATACTTGCAAGAATTATTTTACTATACTTTTAGTTAACTAGTAGTTTACTACTTTAAGTGAACTTAACATCATACTATAAATATATATATATATTGCACTTAAAGTACAATACAATGTTCCTGTGTATTATTTTTTATACTTGACACATACCTTTTAATTGTACTTTCAATTTGAAGCCAAATCTTTCGTATGCTATCAGTGAGCTAATCAAACAACAAAAATAATAAATAAAAAATGGCAAATTGGCTCATTTTGGATTACATGAGAGCTACACATTCCAAAAAAGTTGGGACAGGTAGCAAAAAGAGTATAAAAGTTAAATGTACATATAAGGAACAACTAAAGGACCAATTTGCATCTTAATTGGCAACATATATATAGTATAAAGTAAAAATATAAAAAGTTATAGTATAAAAAGTGTGGCAGTGTCTCTCAGAAGTCAAGATGGGCAGAGAATCACCAATTCCCCCAATGCTGCAAAGAGAAATAGATTTCTGAGTTTCTCAGAGAAAAATTGCAAAGAGATTGAAGTTATCATCATCTACAGTGCATAATACCATTCAAAGGTTTAGAGAATCTGGAACAATCTCTGTGCGTAAAGGGGCAAGGCCAGAAAACCATACTGGATGCCCGTGATTTTCGGGCTCCTCTTCGGGATCTTCGGGACGGCACTGCATCACATAAAGGAATGCTACTGTAATGGAAATCATAACATGGGCTCTGGAATACTTCCAGAAAACATTGTCAGTGAACACAATCCACCGTGTCATTCGCTGTTGCCAGCTAAAACTCTGTAGGTCAAATAAGAAGGCACATCTAAACATGATCCAGAAGCACAGGTGTTTTCCTTGGGCCAAGGCTCATTTAAAATGGACTTTGGCAAAGTGAAAAATTGTTCTGTGGTCCAACGAATCAAAATTTGAAGTTCTTTTTGGAAAACTGGGATGCCATTTCATCCAGACTAAAGAGGACAATGACAACCCAAGTTGTTATTAGCGCTCATTTCAGAAGCCTGCATCTCTGATGGTTTGGGGTTGCATGAGTGCGTGTGGCATGGGCAGCTTACACATCTGGAAAGGCACCATCAATGCCGAAAAGGTTTATCCAAGTTCTAGTTACATATCATCCCATTAAGACGTCGTCTCTTTCAGGGAAGACCTTGCATTTCCCAACATGACAATGCCAGACCACATACTGCATCAATTACAACATCATGGCTGTGTAGAAGAAAGATCCGGGTACTGAAATGGCCAGCCTGCAGTCCAGATCTTTCATCCATAGAAAATATTTGGTGCATCATAAAGAGGAAGATGTGACAAAGAAGACCAAAAACAGTTGAGCAACTAGAAGCCTGTTTTAGACAAGAATAGGACAACATTCCTTTTCCTAAACATTAGTCCTCCTCCAGCTGTTCCTTATATGTACATTTAACTTTTCCGGCCTCTTATTGCTACCTGTCCCAACTTTTTGTCCAAATTTTAAAATGTATCACTTTCAACATTTGATATGTTATCTATATTCTACTGTGAATAAAATATAAGTTTATGAGATTTATAAATTATTCCATTCCTTTTTTATTAAAAATTTCTACAGTGTCCCAACTTTTTCTGATTTGAGGTTGTATATATATCTATATATATGGCTGAATCCCCTGAAAATTGACTTTCGTTCTGGACTCCATTTCCCATAATCCCGCATACCTAGACTGATTACTCTGCCACCTGGAGCTCATTGGACAGCCTATATAAACTCTCTGGAAACATTCAGTCAGTGCAAATCTTGATTTGTACCGGCTGTCATTGCTGAGCGGTTTGCCTGCCTGCATATCTATCTGTATTTATTGATCTTTATCTGTTTTACCCGGTTTTATGAGTATGTTTGTTGCCTGCTCTGACCCTTTTTTCCTGTTTCATGACTACGAGTACTACTTAACTAAAAGTATATTAAAAGAACACTTGGAAGTATACCTGCAGCACACAATTAGTAACTACTAGTATACTCATGAGTTCACTTGCAGTACAAATGAAGAACTAATTGTTCACTTAAAGTTGACTACTCTTACACTTCTAGTACACTTAGAAGTATACTTTTATATACTAAAAGTGGGCCAATTTAGTCCCAAGCGGTATTCAAGCAGTACACTTACCAGTATACTACTAGAACATAAATGTAAGTACACTTACTACATAAAGTATACTTAAAACTATACTCCAACATTACTTAAGTATACTTAATAAAATGAACTTGAAGTATACTTCTTTTTCGTAAGGGATAGCAAGATGGCCGCTCGAACTCTGGGACGGCTTCATCTCCTGCTGTTACGTTAAGAATTTAAGGCGCAATCCAGTCAATCCAGTCACAACTGAAAATGCTAAATTTGGACACTTAAAACTGTATAGGAGCTGACTACATACATCCACTGAAAATCACCTTGACACCAGTTATGAGAAAATACAATGGGCAGATATGATTCAACACAATCTGGCTGTTGTCTTTTTATCTCACATTTGTTTAGGGAGCATTGTCTTTATTGAAAGTGCGTCATATTTGTAGTCGAAATGTAACATACATGCACAACCATTCAAAAACATGACTGGGGTTCTAACTGTACAAAGCTTAATGCAAATGGATGAAGTGTCCCTTTAAGTGATATATGAAAACATCTGCCAGTTACTGTTTAAAAATCAGCTCTGCCTTAAGTTTTATGCTCATAATATAAGTTCTAAAGTAGCTTCTGCTGCTGCTGTGGCCATCACTGTTATGGCCTGCCTCTTGCAGCTGCAGCAGCTACAGCAGCTACTACTGCTACACCTGCTGCACCTGCACCTGCTACAACTGCACCTACTGCACCTACTGCACATATTGCCAAAGCTCCTCCTCCATATTTTAGTGCTTTTAGTCCTATGTCTTTTCTTCTTTGCATTGATATGCGTCTCTGAGCTTGTATATAAATCTCATTAGTGTAGTACTTTCTTCCATTAATGTTCACCATTTCATCAATCTTCTGCAGTAGCTCTGTTACCTGAGTTTGATTGTTTTTATCTTGATTGTTAAATCCGTGATATCTACCCCCACACCTCTCAATTAATGCCTGTATTTCTGGACTCTCTTTGATATATTCCTCTAATAGTTTACCATTCAGCAAATCTACATGAGTGAACAGAATGATGGTGTACTGTGCTGCATCTTCACCAAAATTCTCCTGAATCCACTTCACTGTCTTCTGTTCCTCTTCTGTGAATCTTCCCAGTTTGATGAAGAGCAGGAACACGTGAGGACCAGGAAGAGACATTTCTATACACTTCTGTATTTCGGACTTCAGTTCTTCATTACTGATCGATGTATCAAAGAGTCCTGGGGTGTCGATTAATGAGATTTTTCTATTCTCCATTGTTGTCTCTTCTTTTTCACAATGTCTAGTAACAGCCTTAGAGGAACAACTTTCCTTAAACGCATCTCTACCCAGTATCTTGTTTCCTGATGCACTCTTTCCTGATCCAGTTTTACCCACCAGCACAATCCTCACTATAAGAGAATAAGAGATATATACTGTATTTTATTAATTAATGGTTATGTTTATAGAAATCAAATAATGTTGTATTGTTATTAAATAATATAGGGAAGATGAAATATTATTATCATGCATATTAAAGTAAGGAAGCCGTATTCTACAGATGATTCAATATTTACCATTACTCAACAGATTTGTCTTTACCAAACGTCTTTCATACTTCAATATCTGTTTTTCTATCAGAGACTTGTCTTGGACAGTTTCTCCCTCTTTTTGCAGTTTGTCTTTTGTCTTTCTTATTTGCCCATATACGCCCTCCTGACTTATGTTATGTTGCCTTTCATTCTTTTTCTCTCTCTGCTTTTGATTCTTCAGGTAGATCTTCATATTGTAGTGCTCTCCTTTATTGTTGTTCACCATTGTATTGATGTACTTTACGAGCTCCATGATCTGATTGGAATCCAACTCAAGTTTGCTGTTTATTGTACAATAGTTTCCATCAAAATAGCTCAGCATCTCTTTGATTTTCTCACTCTCAATAAATTGACTAATTTTTTGTCCGTTTTTTCTTGTACAATAAACAGCACTAATGTGAACTTTAACACTTCTGGTCCAAAGTTCTCCTGAATCTTTTGTACAACAATTCTATCATCTTCAGTGAATGTGTCTGGTCTGATGATGAGCAGGAAGACATGAGGACCAGGATCAGCGAAACAAATACTCCTCTTCATTTCTTCCTCTAGATCTTCATCAGTCAGTTTAGTGTTGAAGAATCCTGGAGTGTCAATAACTGAGATGTTTTTATCTTCTACTCGTCCTCTCTGTCGTTCACTTACTGTTGTGGTGGTCTCTTTAAATGCTTCTCTGCACAGTATTGCATTACCTGTTGCACTCTTACCAGAGACTCCCAGTAACACAATCCTCAGCTCGCGTGAAGCAAATTATTCATCACAGTCTGTAATAATGCAGAGTCGATGTAGTTATGGATCTGTCTGTGATCTCTTCAACAAGATTTTTTTATCAATGATTTTTGGTACATAGGGAGGACGTGTCAGGAATTAGAGCTTCTAAAACTAAAGATAATTTTAATAAACATCCATCTCCTAAAATCAACAAAATATGTTTATGCCCAAGTAAAAGCTAAAAATGTTTGCCATCAAGTTATTAAATTATGTCTAACATTTTAATCTTCAAAAATATTATACAATGTGAGTTTGAAACAACATTGTCATATTTGTTGTGGTTGTTTTCAGTTTAAGTAAGCATATAATATTATAATAAATAATAATAGGTGAAGGAATAGTAAATCATTTAACCATGAAGAAAGTAATACTGTGGACTGATGGGTTTAAATAAAAAAATAAAAAAACAGGCCACAAACCAAGCATGACCATCTGGAAAAACTGGTATTGTTTTTGACATGACTATAATGTTGGTATTTGTTCTGAACAAGAGAAACATGATCTATTTGCTTTTACTTTCCTATGCAATAACTACACTCTTAGACACACATTATGTGTCATTTTCTGTTGAGTTTGTGTTAAAATAAATAAAACACAAGTTTTGTTAAAAGTAACACAAATGTGTTGTTTTAGTAATAACACAGAGATGGGTGGATTCTGGGACAACACATTTGTTGTCACTAATGTGTTGTTTTTAACACATCCGTTCTAAGAGTGTAAGGAAAGTCATAGCTTGCATAAACTTGTTGTAATATGAACACTGCATATCAATGTTCATATATACATTTAATTCTCTTTAACACATCTAAATCTTCAAAAAACCTTCAAAAGCACGCATCTAAAGACAATGCTATAATGCTAACATTCTCTGTATTCAAAGAACATAAACATGATTTTTGATAATAGATTTACTCATTGTTATATTTAATAGTCTGTATGACTATATTTCCTTGTGTAAAAGTTTGACTGACCTTCACTTATTGATGCCATCGCTGCAGTGAAATCTGCTGCTGTTGTGTTTACTTCACAGGAATAAAGCTTTCCAACATGAAAGTGAAAGTAGCTTTGCCGTCTCTTAAAGGGATACTGTAGTTCCCTTTCAGTCGGTCACTACGACGCCACGTCGTGACCGACGAATTGGGAACCGCTTCGCGGGTGACCTATCTACTTCGAGAACTATCAAAAACGCCAATGAACTTGGCATGCAGGTATTTGCATAATGCCGGCGCCGCCCCGCCAGGTGCGTATATAAGGCGCAGGTGCATAATACCAAATCAGCTTTATTGCTTCGAAGCCGGCAGACATCTGCTCACGAGAAGCTATTTTTGAAAACTGATCTTCGTAGATCCTGTCTCTAGTGGGAAAAAAGATCTCAGCTTGCCAAAGTTGGTTGGGCGAAGACACCTCAGCCGAGGCTCGCAGTGTTTTTCTCCACCCTTTCTCTCTCTCTCTCTCTGTCTCTTAATTTAGGACTTGAGTTCGAGTGAGTGCGTTGCCTCTCCCTGTGTGTTTCACCAGCTTGCACAAAGAGTGATTTCCCTAAAAGAGCAGCACGTTTGAGCTTTGTGTCTTTTTAAAGACAGGCACTCATTCGTGTCACGGTCGGGGTCGTCTTTTTAAAGATGGCATTCCGCCCGTGCTCCGTTTCTGATGGCGGTGTGTTCATCGCCCCCCGGGATGGCCACAAGCGTTGTCTTTCGTGTCTGGGGCTCCAGCACGCAGAGGCAGCGTTGCGTGATAGTTCATGCTCCGTCTGCGAGGGCATGACTATGGCGGATTTGCGGAGACGGGTGTCGTTCCTCCGGCAACGGCCCCCGCCTTCCAAGTCTGGTGCTGCTAAGGGCGCAGCTACCAAACTTGCGAAGGATGACCTCCGTATAACAGTGCTGGGTCGGTCTGCTGGTTCGTCCAGTAGCTCCCAGCGCCCTGATCCGTTGCCAGCGGAGGTCCCGATGGAGACGAGCGGCCCGTGTTCTACGGTGTCCTCGCGCTCTGTCGAGCCTCCACCCGACGCAATGTCCACCGTAACGTCGGAGGGGGGGGTTGTCAGCCTCGGACGTCGATCCGGATCCGCTCCCGCCTTCAGGCCATTTTGCGGGTTCTGCGTTCGACCCCGAGATGGCAGCCATGCTCGCTCGGGCGGCGGAGGCGGTCGGCTTGGAGTGGACTAAACCTCCTCCACCTGAACCGTCCCGCCTCGGTGATTGGTTCTTCGGGGGTGCCAGGGCTTCTCAGTCCTCGCCCCCGGTGCCTTTCTTCCCCGAGGTGCATGAAGAGCTGACACGGTCGTGGAAAACCCCGTTTTCCGCCCGGAACCGTCCGTATCAGCCTTCACCTCTCACCTCTCTCGAGGGTGGGGATGCCAAGGGGTACACTGGTATCCCGTCAGTGGAGCGGCCGGTCGCGATGCAGTTGTGTCCGGCCGGTGTCGCTTCCTCCTGGCGGGACCAGCCTACTCTCCCCTCACGGGCATGTAAGCAGTCTTCGGCGCTGACCGGTGCTGCTTACAAGGCTTGTGGGGAGGCAGCCTCTGCCCTGCATGCCATGGCATTGCTGCAGGTTCACCAGGCTAAGGCTCTGAGGGACCTGCACGCAGGAGGTCACGACTCGGCGGAGTTCTCCGAACTGCGTGCGGCTACGGATCTGGCGCTTTGTGCGACCAAGGTCACCGCACGCGCCGTCGGGCGTGCGATGTCTACCCTGGTAGTCCAGGAACGCCATCTCTGGCTGTGTCTGGCGGACATGAAGGATGCCGATAAAACCCGGCTCCTGAATGCTCCGGTTTCCCAGACCGGCCTGTTCAGCGAGACGGTCGAGGAGTTTGCCCAGCAATTCTCCGCGGCCAAGAAGCAGACTGAGGCCATCGCTCAGATCATGCCACGTCGGAAGCGTCCTGCGCCTGCCCCATCCACGTCGGCGCCTCAGCCTGCTCCTCGCCGAGGGCGTCCTGCGGCGGCCGCCTCCGTTCCTCCCCGGGGCTCTTCTAAGAAGCGAGGAACCGGTCGTCAGCAGCCCGCCCCGCCCGCTCAGCCCGCTTCGAAGGGTGGAAAGAGGAGATCGAAGCGGCCCTGAGATGGGCGACCTAGAGATGGAGGGGATCGCTCTTCGGGAGATGGTGAAGGCACCACTCCCCCCACCGGAGGAGGGCCGGTTGGGGAATCTTTTGTTTCAATTTTCTGTTCCGCCGACTTTTCAGTCGGCACCCACAATTTCACAAAAAGAGCGAATTCCACTTCCATCTCTAGGTCTTCAGATGAGCGCCGGAGACACGAGCGGGCTCATAACCCCCCCTCGTTCTCCGACTCATCAGAGAAGAACGAGAGCGACGCACGGGCTCATAACCCCACCGTGCTCTCCAACTTCTCAGGCGGTGGGAGACAGCTGCGGGCTCATAACCCATCGTCTCCCTCATCCTTCGCCAGAGGGTGCATCGAGTGGTGTGAGGTGTCTTCAGCAGAGCCTCCCTTACTTAACCACCCAGCAACGAACTCAGGTGAGTGTTATCACACACAACACTGCTGTCCCCCTCGCACGGTATCTGGGGGCGTGGGAACAGCTTCCCAGCCCGTCGCGTTGGCTTTTACGCACGATTCGTCTCGGCTATGCGATCCAATTTGCCCGGCGTCCCCCCAAATTCTCCGGCGTTCGCTTCACTGCGGTGAGAGCTGCCGATGCGCACATCCTCCGTGCAGAGATTGCTGTCTTATTAGCGAAAGACTCGATCGAGCCGGTCCCTCCAGCCGAGATGAGGTCGGGGTTTTACAGCCCTTACTTTATTGTACCCAAGAAAAGCGGCGGCTTGCGACCGATCCTGGACCTGCGTTCGCTGAACCGTGCACTTCACAGAATGCCGTTCAAAATGCTGACGCCCAAACGCATATTTCCATGCATTCGTCCAAACGATTGGTTCGCATCTATCGACCTAAAGGACGCGTACTTTCATGTATCGATTCTCCCCCGGCACAGGCCGTTTCTCCGCTTTGCGTTCGAGGGGCGAGCATACCAGTACAAAGTCCTCCCATTCGGGCTCTCTCTGTCGCCCCGTGTATTCACCAAAGTAGTGGAGGGGGCTTTAAAACCCCTGAGAGAGAGAGGTGTGCGCATTCTCGCGTATCTGGACGATTGGCTAATAATAGCTCAAACACGTCAGACGCTGTGCGATCACAGAGATTTAACTTTAAAACACCTCGCTCCTTTGGGTCTTCGGGTCAACTGGGAAAAGAGCAAGCTTTGCCTCGTGCAGAGAATCTCTTTTCTCGGGATGGAACTGGACTCGATCGATTTGACAGCCGGGACCTTTTGGATATGGTGACATGAGAACCATTTTTATGTAATGCTTTTTAAAACACTCACAGTGCCTTGCCAGTGCTGAACTCGCCACCCGTTTGTAAATTCTTTATTTCCTGTGTTTTTTTAATTTTTTTTTTGTAAATTATTCTTAAAAAAACCTCTACAGTAATCATGCATTATACTTTATCATACAGTTTTAAAATAATAGAATGTAATGTAATCATTTACACAACAAGCAAAAAAGTTCTTAAAATATACATTTCAGGTCTAGAAAAAAACGAGGATGAGTAAATTATGACAGAATTTAAATTTTGGGGTGAACGTCTCGGTTACGTATGTAACCCTCATTCCCTGAAGGAAGGGAACGGAGACGTCACGTCGTGACCGACGAATTGGGAACCGCTTCGCGGGTGACCTATCTACTTCGAGAACTATCAAAAACGCCAATGAACTTGGCATGCAGGTATTTGCATAATGCCGGCGCCGCCCCGCCAGGTGCGTAAGGCGCAGGTGCATAATACCAAATCAGCTATATTATTGCTGAGAAGCCGAGCAACAGTGCCCGGCCTGAAAACAGCAATGGAACAGCAAACTGTGGCGACGGGACGTGACGTCTACGTTCTCTTCCTTCAGGGAACGAGGGTTACATACGTAACCGAGACGTTCCCTTTCAGTCGGTCACTACGACGTCACATCGTGACCGACAAATTGGGAATCCCTACCAAAACGCCACTGCAGCTGAACCCTTCCAGTGCCTGCAAAAGCCCTCCGCCCTCCACATAAAGGGGCAGAACCTAAGGCAAAATGCAGAAGGCCGGTCACTACCTGTTCCTTAACCCACGATAGTGAAGCAGCGAACTGGGGAAGCGTCTAAACTGAGCGGAGCTAGAACACTGCGGAAGCCATCCCCTAAGAAGGTTAAATGGATGACATAAAAATATATGAAACAACCGACAGGTTGCTCAAAAAAAGTCTCTGAACAATACAAGGTATGTCGAGAGATGCAGAGCAGGCTCTGCTAAGGAAAAACAACGAGTTACGCGGCAAAGATGTATTAGTTCGAACAGACAACACTGCGACCGTGGCGTACATCAATCGTCAAGGCGGTTTACGCTCGCGTCACCTGTCGCATCTCGCCCGTCACCTTCAGCAACGAGTTACGCGGCAAAGATGTATTAGTTTGAACGGACAACACTGCGACCGTGGCGTACATCAATCGTCAAGGCGGTTTACGCTCGCATCACCTGTCGCATCTCGCCCGTCACCTCCTCACTTGGAGTCAGAAGAATTTGAGGTCTCTTCGTGCCATTTACATCCCGGGCACGCTCAATGTAGAGGCGGATGCGCTCTCTCGGGCTGCGCATCCCGGCTGTCAAATCGATCGAGTCCAGTTCCATCCCGAGAAAAGAGATTCTCTGCACGGGGCAAAGCTTGCTCTTTTCCCAGTTGACCCGAAGACCCAAAGGAGCGAGGTGTTTTAAAGTTAAATCTCTGTGATCGCACAGCGTCTGACGTGTTTGAGCTATTATTAGCCAATCGTCCAGATACGCGAGAATGCGCACAGAAGCGCGTGTACAGTCAATTCTGACTTGCCTGAATACATTCAAGAGCAAGAGCACGGTCCCGCTGAAACAATTTCAGAAGCTTTTGGGGCATATGGCAGCAGCCGCAGCTGTAACTCCGCTCGGACTGCTTCATATGCGACCGCTTCAGCATTGGCTTCACGATCGAGTCCCGAGGAGAGCGTGGCTGCGCGGCATTCACCGTGTTATCATTACACCTGCGTGTCGTCGCACTTTCACTCCGTGGTTAGACCGTGCGTTTCTCCGAGCTGGTGTGCCTCTGAGACAGGTCTCCAGGCATGCGATAGTATGCACAGATGCTTCAGACACGGGGTGGGGGGCCACGTACGATGGGCTTGCGGCTTCGGGGGTCTGGACGACACCCCAGCTGCATTGGCACATAAACTGCCGGGAAATGTGGGCTGTATATCTTGCGCTCGTCCGTTTCAGCAACGAGTTACGCGGCAAAGATGTATTAGTTCGAACAGACAACACTGCGACCGTGGCGTACATCAATCGTCAAGGCGGTTTACGCTCGCGTCACCTGTCGCATCTCGCCCGTCACCTCCTCACTTGGAGTCAGAAGAATTTGAGGTCTCTTCGTGCCATTTACATTCCGGGCACGCTCAATGTAGAGGCGGATGCGCTCTCTCGGGCTGCGCATCCCGGCGAATGGCGGCTCCACCCCATTGCGGTTCAGCAGATTTGGAGACGTTTCGGCAAAGCGCAGATAGATCTGTTTGCTTCCCCAGAGACGACCCATTGTCGCCTGTTTTATTCACTAGCCGACGACTCGCTCGGCGTGGATGCATTGGCACACAGCTGGCCGCGAAACATGCGCAAATACGCGTTCCCTCCGGTGAGCCTCATTGCGCAAACCCTATGCAAAATCCGGGAGGACGAGGAGAGCGTGCTGTTGGTGGCACCGTATTGGACAACCAGGAGTTGGTTTCCAGAACTCTCTCTCCTCGCGACAGCCCCTCCGTGGAAGATTCCCCTGAGGAAGGACCTTCTTTCTCAACAAGAGGGCACATTATGGCACCCGCGCCCCGACCTGTGGAACCTCCATGTGTGGTCTCTGGACGGGGCACGGAGGATATGAGTGATTTACCGCAAGAGGTATATAACACTATTGCTGCTGCGCGAGCACCGTCTACGAGACAGGCTTACGCGCTTAAATGGAACCTGTTTGTCGACTGGTGTTCTTCCCAAAGTGAAAACCCCCGAGAATGCCCGATTAGTGTTGTGCTTTTATATCTCCAGCGTCGTTTAGAGAATAGGCTGTCACCATCCACTATTAAGGTCGATATCGCTGCGATATCAGCTCACCATTCACCCATAAACGGTAGAACAGTGGGTCAGCACGACCTGGTCATTAGATTTCTCAGAGGCGCTCGAAGACTGAATCCTTCGCGTCCTCCCTCTATTCCTCCTTGGGACCTGTCCTTGGTGCTGAAATCACTCCAGGAAGCCCCATTTGAGCCTCTGCATAATGTGAGTGTTAAATTTCTTACTATGAAAACATTAACTCTCCTTGCTTTGGCTTCTGTTAAGAGGATAGGGGATATTCATGCATTTTCGGTCGACGATTCGTGCCTCCAGTTCGGGCCGGCTGCATCCAGCGTAACACTGAGACCCCGGCCCGGCTTTGTGCCCAAAGTTCCCACCACTCCTTTCAGAGATCAAGTGGTGAACCTCCAAGCGCTGCCTTTGGAGGAGGCAGACCCAGCCATGGATTTGTTATGCCCTGTTCGTGCACTACGTGTGTATATAGACAGGACGCAAAGTTTTAGGACCTCAGATCAGCTCTTTGTTTGTTACGGTGGTCAGCAGAAAGGAAAAGCTGTCACCAAGCAGAGGATGTCCCATTGGATTGTGGATACTATAGCCCTTGCATATCAAAAGCAGAATGTGCCTTGTCCATTTAATTTACGTGCTCACTCTACATGCAGTGTGGCATCATCTTGGGCACTGGCTCGCGGTTCCTCGCTAACAGATATTTGTAGAGCTGCAGGCTGGGCGACACCTAATACGTTCACAAGATTCTATAGTGTTCGTGTCTAACCGGTTTCCACTCGGGTTCTCTCTACTAATTAGTTAAGAATGCCGAGGGTCGGCTCGTGTGTCGGCTTGGAGCCTCTATTTTGGTGCTGGACATTTGCACCAATATGGAAGGCCATCGGGACAAAAACGTCACAAAAACTGTTTTTGCCTCTCCTCCACCGCCCTGATAGCTGGTGTTGCGGAGCATCCGCTGTCAACCTATCACTGATGTATTCTCTGTAAACCTGTGTAGGCTAGGCGTCCACATTTGTCCCCTACGTGGGGTTCATTTGTGTGTATAGTCCGTGGGGTTCTAATCCTCCACGTTTTTCCTTAGCAGAGCCTGCTCTGCATCTCTCGACATACCTTGTATTGTTCAGAGACTTTTTTTGAGCAACCTGTCGGTTGTTTCATATACTTTTATGTCATCCATTTAACCTTCTTAGGGGATGGCTTTCGCAGTGTTCTAGCTCCGCTCAGTTTAGACGCTTCCCCAGTTCGCTGCTTCACTATCGTGGGTTAAGGAACAGGTAGTGACCGGCCTTCTGCATTTTGCCTTAGGTTCTGCCCCTTTATGTGGAGGGCGGAGGGCTTTTACAGGCACTGGAAGGGTTCAGCTGCAGTGGCGTTTTGGTAGGGATTGCCAATTCGTCGGTCACGACGTGACGTCGTAGTGACCGACTGAAAGGGAACGTCTCGGTTACGTATGTAACCCTTGTTCCCTGAAGGAAGGGAACGGAGACGTCACGTCCCGTCGCCACAGTTTGCTGTTCCATTGCTGTTTTCAGGCCGGGCACTGTTGCTCGGCTTCTCAGCAATAATATAGCTGATTTGGTATTATGCACCTGCGCCTTATATACGCACCTGGCGGGGCGGCGCCGGCATTATGCAAATACCTGCATGCCAAGTTCATTGGCGTTTTTGATAGTTCTCGAAGTAGATAGGTCACCCGCGAAGCGGTTCCCAATTCGTCGGTCACGACGTGACGTCTCCGTTCCCTTCCTTCAGGGAACGAGGGTTACATACGTAACCGAGACGTTCACCCCAAAATTTAAATTCTGTCATAATTTACTTATCCTTGTTTTTTTCTAGACCTGAATTGTATATTTTAAGAACTTTTTTGCTTGTTGTGTAAATGATTACATTACATTCTATTATTTTAAAACTGTATGATAAAGTATAATGCATGATTACTGTAGAGGTTTTTTTTAGAATAATTTACAAATATGCAAAAAAAAAAAACAGGAAATAAAGAATTTACAAACGGGTGGCGAGTTCAGCACTGGCAAGGCACTGTGAGTGTTTTAAAAAGCATTACATAAAAATGGTTCTCATGTCACCATATCCAAAAGGAACAAAGTCTTAATATACAATAAATCCATGGGGTAACAACTAAAAACATGTCAAAATAAATGCAATATTTGCACTTTTAAAAGCAAAAAATCAGCTTACCAGGCCACAGGTGAAGCAGCTCTTAACGTATCGTAATCTGTCATCATTTATGTCCAAGACATTCAAAAATAATCTTTTACATTTGAATCCTTTTTCATATTTAAACATGTTTGTGTGCTGCTGCGCATCCATGTGTACGCGTGTAGTCATCCTGTTTATAGGTGCATATTACTAGCGCCCTCTTTAAATAACAAAAACAATATTGAGCCATTGACTTTATGCTTTAGAGCAGGTTTTTGTTGGTCAATGGCATCTATTTTAGTTGCCTCAAAATAGCAACGTGCCAACAATGCGCCTGAACACACCTCGTTTTCAGACCAGAACGCCCATATGTGCACAAATGGGTGCAAATGCATTTGCTATTTAAACAACATGACGCTAAATGTGAAAATAATAACTGCGCCGGGCTGAAACTAGCAAAAAAACTTGTGTTTTACGCCAGGTGTATGATAGGGCCATGAGTCTGACAATTCAATGTGTATTTTCCAGAATGCAGTTACTTAAAGTTACAATTGAAATGATTACACTGTAAATGCATGAAATGGGAAATAATACATATACAATTAACTGTTTCCAATGTATGTGAGATATTACCTGATAGTAGAAAGAAAGAAAGTCACCATTGAGAATGTAATGAGTCCTCAGACATGGGATCCATTTGCAGCTTGTATTAAGATGACAGACACAACAGTAAGTGTGTGGTAGCACTAGGGTGACCACCCGTCCCGCGTAGCGCGTGAACGCACAGCGTTTGAAGCCCAAATCATGCATCCCACAAATTGAGACCGTGTCACGCATAATCAATGCTTGCTTAAAAAAAGTTGGTCGCTCTATATCCTTGAGCTCCAGGCAGCCAAACGAACATTACTAGACAGTTCAGGCTCACTCGCCACTCGCTACTCGCACGCTACTTTTGCCCCTCAGCTGAACTGCTGACTAGGTTGTTGTCAACTTTTCATTGTTGTCATGACAGCGCAGTCCGCACGCAGCCACGCACGTGCATCCCTTTTAGATGCGCGCTTTCCAATTCGAAAAATGGAGAAAGAGACTGAGTCTGACTCTGCACTGCCATCATCAATTAAAAGGAGAAGGTGTGGGTACAAGAAAGACTGGGAAAATAAATATTTGTGGCTGAAAGTCCTAATGGTGTCTCCAAAACACTGAACAGTTTTTTTTCCTGCGCCTGCCTTTACTAACATGCAAGTTCACCATCCTTCCTCCTCCTTCTCGTTCCGTGAACAGGGGCGCCGTAAGGGAGGGAAAAGTTAGGACGATTCTAAGGGCCCATGAACTTTTGAGGGCCCCAGCCAAGGACTGTGCCGCACACGCAACCCCCTTAAGCTGAGCCCTCTTAACTCCGCCCCGTCTTTAATCCGCGTTTTAGCGCCGTCTTCAATCCACGGTCTCACAGTGCGCGTGAACTTCAGAAGAGAACAAGGTGTGTGTATTTACTGCTATTTCCTATGATATCTGCATATGTGCACTTCCTTACTATAAATGCAGTTTACACAATGTGACGCTGGAGCAATACAATGCAGTTTTCTTTCCACTGTAAAGTCTTCGCTCTGTTCACCCCAGTTTAAAAAAACACAAGGGGATTTACGTTCCCTGTTTTATGTTATGATTCTAACGCGAAGTCAGCCATTATAAGCTGTTTAAATTAACGTAGCCCGTATAAGCTAATTAACATAAACTAGAAATGCGATCGGTTACACACTGTTTTGTTTTGTAACGCAATATGCCAAGGAAGGATTTTTATGCAGTCGTAAATTGAGTTTGTTGTGATAAAACTGAAATGCAACTAAGGCTAAACTAGTCAAATTATGTATATTAAAGCTTCTCAACTTGCAACAGGGTTAAGAAATCAATGGAAATCTATGTCGTAATCTGCTATAGTTGTCATTCATTTCATTTTAGAGCCCCGTTGATTAAAAAACAGTCTGAAGAATCATTTAATAACAGTATAGCTGTTTTCTTAAAGAGTAATAAACCATAAACCAACTTTTTTTAGTTAATGATCTGTAAGAATGGGGTTTTATTAGTGCTGTTCATTGATTTTAGTAAGTTTTTTTACATTTGGATATAAAGTGTTTCAATACTACAATATATGGTGTAAAAACGTCTGAGTGCTGCCCTCTTCAGGTTGAACGGTGGCTACTGCAGTTGAATTTTCCTATTGAATGTTGGGTCCAAAAAATGCCTCGTGATGTAAGCAGGTTCAAGCTCACCACGCCGCTTTGGTCAAGCATTGTTGACCCTGTCTTATTTCAGGCAGAATGTACATGGAAAAGATGCATTGTTGTTGTTCGCCATTTTTAAATGTTACAATGTCGTGTGTGTAACAGCTCAAGTATACAGTATGTCACTGAGACTGTCTCTGAAAATCAGACTAAAGCCTCAAATCTTATTGTGAGATAAAAAGCATCACAGTTTAATTTCAAGCATTAATTTCACTATGATTTCAATCGCTGACATGGCATTACTCAGTCAACATTAAAGATATCAAGTTTATATTTTCACAAATGTTCTTTACATTATATAGGATGAATTTATGTGGAAAACAGTAAATTACAAAGAAATACTTCAGCTGGGTTTTAACAGGCATGGTCACATTTTTCTTTAATCTTTAAGAATGTTGCATTTTCTCTGAATATTTGATTTAATGTACTGTATTTTTCAATTAAATTTGCATTGCACAATAAATTATCTTAGCTGCAGACATTTTAGGTAAATACTGATAACTGTGGTCAAAACAATAGCAAAATAAATAGTTCTGTATTATTAAAGTACAGACAAAGATTTTGAATAGCTACAGTAGGTTGGATTGTATGTTTGGTACGAAATGGGTATGGGAGGGCGGGCCTGACCCCCTATTTTTTCATAGGGCCCAAAATTGCTAGCAGCGCCCCTGTCCGTGAACCTCTGGAGTTGTCAGTTAATGCTTTGTGTACACCTAAAGACTTTGAAAAGATTTAGAAAAGACTTTATAAGATTATCAGCTCACATCTAAAGACTTGGGTTCACAGTTTTTAGTCTCAGACTAAAGATTTTACAAACACTGAATCTTGTAGTGACACTATTTACAGGACTACAACAAGATTATTTTAGCTTTTTATCATCATGCTCAGCAGTAATTTAACAAAAATGTATGCTCGTGTCCATTGTGCTTTCACACCAGCTGCGTTTGCAGCGCATACTGTGCAGTTTACAGTTTTTCTCAGTCGCTTTGGTACAATTCTCAGATCAGAATTGAAATTCTCAAAAGTACTTGTTCATTTCTCACATCATTGTGTCACTTGTGCACATCAAAAAAGCAGTTTCTTATTTCTTTGAACAAGTTGCAAATGCTTTGGTACATCCATGCAAATGATTATGTACAATTCTCTGCTTTTTCCTACATTATCGATTGCTTATGTCATGTTGATCAAAATGTATTATAATGGGTCTCTGTTGAATAGTCTTACCCCCCACAACATTTAGGCATCAGTTCATAGTACAAGTCTTTACATGCAAAATTATTGAACAAGTTCTCATAATACAGTTCTCATAATTGTGCCGGTCAAACATATTTTTTTTATAAATTTCTATTAGAAGTTTTTTCTAAATCTGTCCTGACTTGGTAAATTGCTCCCAGGTGAATCTTGACTTTCTCTAACAGACAGAAACGTCCCCAGCAAGCAAAAACTGAGATGTTGAAATGACGGCTAATTATAGACCCAATATATGAGTAACCCACTTCTACCCTAAATAGCCTTGAATTTGGTTACATGCCATTTTTGCCCAAATAACTTGAAGATGTATGATATTCCAACAGGTGTGCAAGGTGTTTGCTTTTAATTCTTTTACATGATCTAAAAGTATTTGTATTGTCTATTTTTTGGCTATGGTTAGATGTCTATTAGACTTTCACTGGCAGCCCAAATTTAGCCTTGTTAGCCAAACATGCTTGCTGGGTCAGGAGGTATAGGAAGGACTTCAGTGTAAGACAGCACTGCATGTACAGTTTTCCCTAAAGATATTGTTCAATGTTCACATTTCTACTTTTTTTCTTTGGGCTATGCAGTGCTTTTCCTTTCTGTATGGCAATGACATGGTTTGTCAATGAATTACAGTACAAACAGTAAAAGCGTAAATGTAAATTTTGTTTAGTCTCTTGCAATCAAACTCCCACATAACTTACACTAAGGTGTAAATTACAATTTACAATACTTGTCGTCAAAACTTTAGCGATAGTTTACATCAGGAAATCACTTCAGAGTAAACTGTTATATTGACAACGTGCCTAAACAATTTGACTGTCTTATCCATGCACAATGACACATTGACTTGTCATTCTGATGGCAATGACATGTTCATTGACACAGATATTTGAGAGATGAATTTTGAGTAAGAGACTGGCTTTTGCAGGTTTTCCATGGTGTTTTGCTACTTGTCCGAATTGTTTTGAGAAATGCACTTACTGTTTTGCAAATTGTGAGTATGATTGGAGAAATGTACCAAAGCGACTGAGAAAAACTGTAATAACAGTATAAAAATCTCAAGTTCACATTACTTTATTTTATATGCATTAATGAGCAAAACCTCTTCAAGACGGTTTTTGACGGTCAGTGTAATTTATATAGCTGTGATTTGTTTAACCCACATTCTTTTCGTGCTGTTCTGGTTCGTGTAATGACAGATATAGACACAATACACAATTATGGACATAAAAAGCCCTTGGCACCATAGATATGTATATAAAGGCTAGATGGCTCGTCCGCGCTGATGGCCAATTGAGTTGAACGTCCGCATTTTGGCGGCCATCTTAGGACAGGGCGCTCGCTCACTCGTAGCATTGAGTTTTAATGATGCAGGTACTTTTAAATGACCATAACTTGCTTAATTTTTTACCGATTTTCAAACGGATTGGTTTGTTATAAACGTCAAAGATGTACCTATGACACTGAATACATATACTAAAAATAAATAAAAAAATCATGAAACATGTTAAAGCATCCATAATTATAGCCACGTTAATAACGTTTGTAAAAAACCAAACCGTTTGTAAATCCGTCAAGAATTCAGCAAGTTACGAGCATTTTAGTTGGCGTATGTCACTCACCTTCCGTCCACAGCAGCAGGGAGCAGCACTATGGCAGCACTGACCTAAGATGGCCGCCAAGTGACGACACAGCTGACTCCGCCTTGAGCCATCTAGCCTTTATATACATATCTATGCTTGGCACATTATTAAATCTGTTTCTCTAACGTTTTAAGATAAAATAAAAAAAATCACTCAGTGATTGACAGCATGAAGCAGTCGATCGTGTTTCCCGTCAACAGTTGAAGCATAAGATTTAGATTTATAGATGTACGTTATCTGTTTCTCTGAACAGTATTAAGCTATATGAGGACTTATTTGCTGGGCAGAGAGTGAATGACAGCGCAGTCTTCTGATGTTTTTAAATATTTCATTGCTTTGTTTTACATTGCTCAAAGTCATGACTGTTTGAAACACACATTTATGACATTTATGGCGTCACATGTATGACCGCACGCGTGCGGTGAAGGTGCTTGTGCTTTAACTTGTTAACATGGGCGCCGAAAAAAACACGCGCCGCTTTACGCGTTGCTCACGCTTGCGGTGTGAAGAATGTAAGCACATACGGTACCAGAAAACATTAGCACGTTATGCCATTCAATAGAGTGGTAGAGTTAGCATGTTAACACATACAGGCAATATCGCTCCACTTTTTTTCGTGGTATGAATGGCAGTTTACATCAAAAAGACACGGCTGCTCTGCCCACCGCCCATCAATGCGCTCCTCTTTATCCACGGTCCATTTTCGCCTACTTCGCGCTCGTTGTGTTTCCACGTCCGTCGACATGTTTCTTTGTTGTGACTGATGGCTTCCTGTTTCCGGAGAACGAGTTTATTGGTTGTTGATTGTTTTACGTCATGAGACTACGCTGGGACTTGCGATAATATCAAACATGTTTGATATGAAAGACTAAAGAAAGACTGGCATAAATCGGGTCGCTGATTGCAGATTATCACCTCACAGTTAACGATCGAGACTACGGGAGTGCGCCGAGACTCCAGTTAGATTCCTAAAGACTGCCGGTCTTTAGTCTGGGACTGTGAAAATCCTTTGGTGTACGCTAGGCATAAGACGTTTTAAACTGTTCCTGTGTTGTTGAGCAACTTCAATTCCTTTGAATTCTATAATTTTATATTATAATTTATTTAAAGTGAATAAATTATAATGAAAAATAAATTAAATAGCTAAAATAAATCGTAAGTGGAAGTGCATCTGTCGATTCATTGAATGTTCAAAATATTATTATTATTTCTTTATTTTAAAAAAAATTCACATTGGTTGGTCTATTCATGTTTTAGCTGTTTTTTTCACAGAAGTATTTAACAGTGTACCATTGTCTATGTACCTTTAATCTGTATATGTAGTAACCATAGTAAACCAGTAAACACGTGAGCGCATGTGATAATCACAGTGACACGCTATTCTAATACTGTAATACTTGAGTTGTAGTTGACATGAGTTGTATGTGAGCTCACTGTGAATTCAAAATACAAACCAAACTTAGAAATCTAAAAAGAAACACAAGATGAAGAAATATACTTTTATGCCTCCAAAACACTCTTTGTTCAATATCTTAACCAAAACACATCAAAACTTTTCACAAATTCACAGATCTTCTGACAGTAAGAGAAAAAGACTAAAAGCACAGATTGCTCGGCCCTGTAGAAATATGTAAAATAGCTGCGTTACAATTAAACGCAGGATTAGTTTGTGCCCCACTCATCCCTACTTTACTTTTTTTAAGAACACATTCGAAATACCTCTTATGGTATCACCACAGGACTTTTTATAATGGTAATGATTCAACTGGTTTGTTATTGTAAATGTTCATTAACAGCTTTTGTCATTGAAGATATTCCAAAGTGTACTGTAAAACCAGATACCAATAAAGGTGAATTGTTATTTCTAATGTATTGTTTTGAAAGAATTTGTCTTATCCCCTATATGATGAGTCTTTAAACACAAAGACTAAACAAGATCTAGAGTTCACAATAAAATCTGTTGTTGTTCAAGAGTTCAGACAATCTTTACTTTATGTAATTGTCATGGTAACAAATAAAAAATGTGTACAAATTATGATACTGTAGGACCTCTACCATGAAATCCATTTGACAGATTAGCATGTAGACCTGCGTCATGCAGTGGATGAGATGTTAAGTATGGCGATCGGTGACTCAGAATCAATATGTGTCTCCATCTACATGTATAAATATTTCAGAGCTGAGTCCACGGCTCGGGGGGCATCTGGCCTTTAGCAATTTTTTTTAACAAAGCACCGAAAGGACGAGGTGGGCAGGCGGCCTGCGTTATTTAGCGCCGTCCCTCCAGGCTTAGGGACTGAGAGAGGAGAGGTCAACACTTGATCTTTCTTCACACATAATGAGTCTCATGCTTTCATGATTTATTGACACGCTCATCTCAGTCGACTCTTCTCTTGTGTTGCAGGAGTTATTCTCTGTGGCTCTCACAGTGTCCCCGATGAACAATGAACATACAACTACAAACAAACTACACAACACACTACAAACAAACAAACTATGAGGAGGGAAAAATGGACAGAGAGATCAGAGAGACTTTTAAATGAATACCTGACATGAGCGTCATGGTTACAGCAGGTGTTGGATTGATGGTCAAGGGTCGAACTCCACACCCTCATTGGGGCTATCAAGAAGTACACACAAAGAGTGCATACTAGTAACCCAAAGGTACATATTGATACCAAATATAAACATACAGGGCATCATTTATGAAGCGTGCGTACATACAGATTTGATCGTAAAGTGTCCACAGCAAAGTCCATATTTATAAAAACTGTCTTTGAGGTGGAATTAGGCATCGTTTAAAGATGGAAATCTGCAACAGTTCAGCTGCGCACAACTTCAAGCTCATTTGCGATTTTAAGATTTTATGTCTGAAAGTGAGGTTCATTTTCTATGCATACATTTGTTTTATGAATCACACATGCGCGCTTTTGAGAAGTGATTGTAGGATTAAATTTAGGATGTTTTCTATGCAGCATTTTATAAATAAAGCAGTCTGATCTCATGAGAATTCATACATATTTCACGAGTTGGCTAATTTGTATGAATTCAAGTTAATCGTGCAAAAACTTACCATTCTCATGCAAAAAAACAAAAAACAAAAAGAAACTCAGCCCCTAACCTGCACCTAACCCCAATGTCACAGGGGAACCATACAAAAACTTACGAATGTGACAGTATGAATTAATACGAATTAGCCAACTCGTAAAATATGTGCGAAATTCTTGTGAGAGAGCGTTGAATAAAGCCCACAGTAGAGGTCTTCGCTGGTCCACTTAGATTCAAAAACCCGAGGTCCAACCTGAGCGGGTTCAGGTCTATAACTTTTAAGTGTGGCTCGGACATGCACTCAAAAAAATAAAAAGTTGGATTTACTTAAAAAAACTTCGTCAAGTGGGTTCCACATAGCTTTGTTAAGTAATGTCAACAAATAAAATGTTAGTTGTATTTACTAAAAAAGTTTGTGTAAAATTGACAATTTAAACATGGACTAAAGAAATCCTAGTAAAGTCACAATTATGAAACATTTAATTGATGAAAAAATCAATGATTTAATAACTCCATTACAACAAATTAATCAATCAGAGTGCAGCTGCTCAATACAACCTTTATTTAACTACAGTTTATCAAACATATCACAAACATATTTGAAATGCAATGTAACATTTCAAACCGTTTGTTGGTTTGTTTTGTTCTAAAATATATCAGAACAAGTTAATTAACTAATACTTGGCCACTTATTACTCAGGTACCTATCTAATCGTGCTACACTTTTGCAAGAGGGTACAACAATTCTGCCAGAACAACAATACACTGCAGCATCATCAGCCAATGAGATGCAAGTCTGAATTGGTTTTATTAATCTGTTACTTTTACGCAACAATGTTTTATTGGCTGAACAAATAATTTTGAAGTAAAGCTGAAAAGACACAGTCTTTTGTTGAAATTACTAAGTTAAATTAATCATATGCCGTTACTTGTGTTTGTTAAGTAAAGTGAACAAGAAATTATTTTGTAAAACTGACTCCAACCAAGTTCATTTTTTTGAGTAATAAAAGCGACATTGGGTTTTGGGTAATTTAAAATAAATGTGTTTTTGTCAAATGGACCCGAGAAAACCCAAACTATCTCACGTGTGTGCATTTAAGCCTCTCCTCTGTTTGCCAAAAGTGCTTGCGACATTGTGTGCCTAAAAAAAAAGAAATATAGTGCATCATTTTTGCATGCACTTTTTAAAGTGAGTTTTACCTGGAATTTAACACAATTTAAGCAATTGCAATTTTTAAGTAAGTTTTACATGGAATTTTAAGCAATCTAAGCTTAAAATTAGGTTTTTAAGCAATTGCTTAAAATAACCATGTAAAACTTACTTTAAAAAATGCAAAAAAATTATGCAAAAATAATGCACTATATTTATGCACTATATAATGCACTATATTTATGCACTATAAGTAAATCCAGCGCATTATTTTTAACTGTATACAAGTTCATTCTCATTTAGTTATATTTCCTTCTTACAAATTTTACATTATAAAATTATGTTGAATTTACATTTATTTTTACTTTAATTTTGGTTAAAAACAATATATTTTTTTAATTGAACTTACTCATTTTATTTAGGTAAATTTACTAAGCCACAAAACATTTTTACAGTGTAAGTGCTCATGCTGCCTTAAAATATTGAGTTAATTCTACTTAAAAATATTAGTCAACTTAAAAAATATATATTTTTAAGTAAAATTAACTGTACAAAAATGCAGCATTTTTTGTCAAATCAACATATATATTTTTTTTTACTTTAACTTAACAAATTAAGTTAAACAATTTCAACTTGTTTTTTAAAGTTATGGTAACTTATCACAGGTCAAAACATTAAAATTGTAGGTTGAATTAACTTGACAAAACCAAGTTCACAAAAAAAATCATTCAATTTATTCATTTTTTAAAAATTTAATTTGTTGCAATTAATTTATTTAAGCTACATTTAAGTTTTTAATTTAATTTAATTTTGCTTTTTTTGTTTTTGTTTAAATGTAGCTTAAATAAATTGATTGCAACCACTTACTTAAAAAAATTAGTAAATTGAATGATTTTTTTCAGTGTTGTTTTAACTTTATGCTGCTTTTTTAACAATGCAGCACACTTACTTTCTTTAAGTTGAAGCAACAAATCTTTATTTACAGTGTTTTCAGAAAGTTCTCAACAGTTCAGCTATAATTACAGACCTTGGTAAATCAGAACAAAGTTAGATACATTTTTTGAGATGTCTTCTGAAACTCAAAGCCGAACATTTGTTCTGTATTTAATCTCATTGTCTATGAGAAACAATTAAGAGAATGAAAAATCTGAAATCTTTTTCATCTCCTGTGGGCACACGTACACATTTTACATATTTGCTAAATATCCTCATAATGAGATTACAGTAATATAGCGTAACAAAACGCCTTGTTAATCACACAGTTTAATTAAAGCACTTTTTCTGAGCTTCTGGTGTAAAAATAGCTGAATATAATTTTGGCTTTTTGCCCTCACATTTCAGAAACTTTTCAGCTTCATAACAGAAAGAGAAATGTATTTTGTCTTTATGGCCACACACAACAATAGCTAGTTTTTTTTCTGCGCATTTCCCATAGGAGATATTTCAGTTAGGCAATGCTGTGTTGTCCGCGGGACACTCGGAGGTTCACCAGGAACATTCAGTCATGTAGTAAACAGCCACACAGCACAGCGTATAGAAATGGTGGATAAAGCCTCTCTCTGATGTTTCCCCCTGATATATGCATCCTGTTTTTGTTGCCGTCCACTGTGATAAATGGTGTCTGTTTTATTTTTAATAAGCCTTTGGAAATAATGAGATGAGGTCAGTGACAGTCTGGTTTGTACGCGTGAGGTTCACCCCCCCCCCCCCACCTCCTCCTCCTCTGTCAATTTAATCTGGCAAGATGAATTTAGTCAGTAGTTATTGACGTGTCTAGCATTGCGATGTTGATGCAGCGCGCCGATGGTGGAAGTCATAAATCAACACAGAGATTCGACACAGAGATTTATAGTGCGGGAGAAAACTCACCGTATCTCAGGCTATTTATTACCCAGCACATCTTAAACACGGCACTGTCTCTCTCTGTGACACCATAATGACATAACTTTACATTTACATGTATGAAGATAGAAGAAAAATCCTTTACTTATGTACTTATTTTAAAAATGTATAACACATTGAATTTTCAAATAAACATTATTAAATATAAATTAAAATGCAAGAACATTCAAAATTAAGACATTAAAGTGTATTACAAAACAGTGTTGATAAATATGACTATCAATGTAAGCCTGACTAAGATCTTATGCATTAAATTGACTTTGCTAAGGTAAGAGAGATCAGCCAAGACTTTGTACGTATTTTACTAGTTGGCTAATTCATGTACATTTTTACACAGTGAATTATACAGAACATACGATTATAATGGTTCCACACCCCTTAACCCCACGTCATGGGGCGAGAGCAAATCATACACAAATATTCAAGTTTGCCACATTGTAAAATAAATAAGAAATGCCATGCGATTGTATATATTTAAACCCAGCGTAGGGTCAAAAAGTGACAAACCCAGACATTGGGTTAAATTATTCCAGAAAATGTTTATATTTGACCCAACAATGGGTTAAAAACAACCCAGTATAAGTTAACTTATAACCCAACATGTTTAATTAGTCCATTTTTGACACATTGCTGGATTAAAAATCTCTCCAACACAGTGGCATGGAAATTTTTACGTATTTTATGAGGTGGCAATAAATAACCCAATTTTTTGTGTGTGTGTGTTTAATGTCATGTTTTGTTTGAATAAGGACAAGATCATTGTTAAGTCATCATTTATTCAAAGTTAAACTGCTGCTCTCATCTTAAAAAGTTTACCAAACAAAGTTACAAGTGACAGCTTGCTGTAGCTTCTGAGTCTGCTGAAACCTGTGTGTATGTGTATATATGTGACTTCTGTTGTCGTTCCTGTAGAAATAGACAACCATCTGCTACCAACAACTGTCCGAGAGAGAGACAGAGAGAGAGAGAGGGAGAGGGAGAGAGAGAGAGAAATAGTGATGAAAAGGTCCCACTTTTATGAAATTATTTGGCCCGCCCCAGCCCGTCCCGCTTCACTGTTTGTATTTTAACAACACACACCCATGACCATTAAATAGGCTTTCTTTCAACCTAAAAGAGCTTGGAGACAGGCATAAGATTACATCGCAATGTATACTGGCAACAATATACCCTTATGAACCACAGAAACCAGTATGGCCATATAATTATCAAAATAGTATAATGATTAACATTTCTTTGTTGGTTCTGGTGGCGGGAGCTGTTTGGCGATTTCGTGATGCGAAGCCCATGGTTTGGGGACATTATGCAAGTTACGTTACTATGTGAGCCTAGCTATTTTAACTTTATCAGAAAACCATCATAAAATATGAAAATATGTACTCACTCACATTTAATTAATATAGGCTATATGGAATTTCACACAACATACATGTTTTTTTTAATATTGTTTATAATGACCTGTTGCGCACATAAAGTGACCATTTCTTTACCTGCCCGCTGGTTACCCAAGGGGCCTGTGGGTTATGAGACGACCCACGCATAACTAATGTAAAAGTGTTTGTGATGTCATCAAAAGGGGGTAAAGATTTTCTGTCAGTCCAGCAATCGATTATTCCCCTCCTTAAAACAAATAAAACCACTGTATAGAAAGTGACTATACAGTCAACCGGTCATTATGGCTAAATATCAACCCTTACGGGGCACTGAAGTGGAGTGGGTCATGTATCACTTTTAATGACATCATATTAAATTATTAAAATATAATGAAAATTACTGACATTATTCAGATGTTTGTTAACTAACTGCTGTGACCGACCAATCAATGTTAACTATCCCAGAGAGGGTCACATACCTCATTTATTGACTTCTTGATATTTGCTTTCTAAAACACTGCTCTGTTTACAGGTTTCTGTGTGGATCGATTTAACAAAGTTTAGCAGATTTATAGACTGCACAAAAATTTCAGAGCATAAAACTCAAAAAATTCTAAACATGTCAGGTGTCTCAGTTCTGAAATTTAAAATTTGGTGGGATCAAATTTTCAAAGATAATTAGAAATGTAGTTATTTTTGTCTCTTTTATTAATTAAGTTGCCAATTAAGTCACAAAAAGCCACATGTTTTAAAAGTTGTCTGTTATCTTTTTAGTTTAACAGCAGGATTTATTCAGTAGCTCGTTCAACACTCATTCAGTAGATCTACAGCTGCATTTTAACCATTTTACAACATTTCAGATGTGTGTGCTGAGACTGCTGATAGAGAACAGCAGAAAGATTTCTGTAAAGCCTTTACTAATATCTTGGAAATTTCCTAATGGGGCGTAGACACCAAACATGAATAAATCAATTTGTGAAAGTAGATTACACAGAAGTCAATGCAAAGATGCGAAATAGATGCAAACTCACACGTGCAATGCAAATGCCATTAAAAAAGGACTGTGAGATTGCTGAGAAAACACACACTATTCGCCTCAAACGTTGAAAATATTCAACTCAAGCAAAAAATTAGCATGACACGAAATTAAATCCCACAAGTAATCTAGAGCAAGAAATGCAATGCTTCATGTTTGGTGTGTATGCAGCATTATGGGGCGTAAACAACAAACACAAATTGAATGATTTGCACGAGTAGATAACATACAACGTCAATTTAAAGACGCCAATAGACGCGAACTCACGCAGGGCAATGCAAATGATGCGAATTGGGTGGCATGACTGCCGTAAAAACACACACTATTCGCCTCAAACGCATCTTCGCGCAAGTTGAAAATATTCAACTTAAAACATGACACTAAGTTAAATCCCACAAGTAATTTAGGGTGAGGAACGCGATGCTTTGTGTTTGGTGTGTATGCAGCATTATGGGGGCGTACACACCAAACGCAAAATCAACTATTTTCCCAAGAAGATTAAACACAGGACAATGCAAAGATGTGAATAGATGCAAACTATGCGAATGATGCGAATTGGGTGGCGTGATTGCCGTAAAAACACACACATTATTTGCCTCAAATTCGTCCTCGTGTAAATTGAAAATATTATGTTATATATATATATAAGTAATCTAGAGCAAGGAACATTATGCTTTGTGTTTGGTGTGTATGCAGCATTATGGGGTGTACACAACAAACGCAAATAAAATGAGTTGTATGAGTAGATTACATACAATGTTAAAGCAAAGACGCAAATAGATGCAAACTCGTCCATGTGATGTGAATAATGAAAATTGGGTGGCATGATTGCCGCAAAAACACACACCATTCACCTTAAACGCATCATTGTTCAAAAAATTTGCATGACATGAAGTTAAATCCCAGAAGTAATCTAGAGTGAGGAACGCGATGGGGCATTTACATTAAATATGGATTCAACGACTTGCGCGAGTAGATTACATACAAAGTCAACGTAAAGACGGCAATAGACGCAAATATATGCAGGGGCAATGAGAATGATTTTAATTAGGTGGTGCGTTTGCTGCGAAAACACATTCTATTTGGCTCAAACATGTCTTCACCCAAGTTAAAAATATTTAACTCAAGCTAAAAAAAAGCATGACACAAAGTTAAATCCCACAAGTAATCTAGAGCAAGAAATGCAATGCTTTGTGTTTGGTGTGTATGCAGCATTATGGGGTGTACACAACAAACACGAATTCAACGATTTGCACAAGACGATAACATACAAAGTCAATGTAAAGACGCCAAAAGACGCAAACTCGCACGGGGCAATGCGAATGATGCGAATTGGGTGGCGTGACTGCCCCGAAAACACACAATATTTGCCTCAAACGTGTCTTCGCGCAAGTTGAAAATATTCAACTCAAACGTAAAATTAGCATGACACAAACTTAAATCCTCCAGATTGAGGAACACGCTGCTTCGCATTTGGTGTGCATGCATCATTATTGGGCTTACACAATAAACGCAAATTCATCGATTTGTGCAAGTAGATCACATACAAAGTCAATGTAAAGACAGCAATAGATGCAAACTCACACGAAGCGATGTGAATGATGCCAAAACACGCGCTATTTGATTCAAACGTGTCTTCGCGCAAGTTGAAAATATTCAACTCAAATGGAAAATTTGCATGACACAAAGTTAAATCCCACAAGTTATCTAGAGCAAGGAATGTGATGCTTTGTGTTTGGTGTGTATGCAGCATTATGGGGCGTACACAACAAATGCGATTTCAACGATTTGCACAAGTAGATTACAAAGAAAGTCAATGTAAAGACGGCAATAGATGCAAACTTGCGGGGCAATGTGAATAACGCAAATTGCGTGGCGCGATTGCCGGGAAAATGCACACTATTCGCCTCAAATGCGTCTTCGCGCAAATTGAAAATATTAAACTCAAGCCAAAAATTAGCATGACACAAAGTTAAATCCCACAAGTTATCTAGAGCAAGGAATGTGATGCTTTGTGTTTGGTGTGTATGCAGCATTATGGGGCGTACAACAAATGCGATTTCAACGATTTGCACAAGTAGATTACAAAGAAAGTCAATGTAAAGACGGCAATAGATGCAAACTTGCGGGTCAATGTGAATGACGCAAATTGCGTGGCGCGATTGCCGGGAAAATGCACACTATTCGCCTCAAATGCGTCTTCGCGCAAATTGAAAATATTAAACTCAAGCCAAAAATTTGCATGACATGAAGTTAAATCCCACAAGTAATCTACAGCAAGGAACATGATGCTTTGCATTTGGTGTGTATGCAGCATTTTGGGGTGTTCACATCAAATGCGAATTCAACGATGATATGCGCGAGTATATTACATACGAAGTCAATATAAAAACAGCAATAGACTGAACTATGGCGGGGTGATACATCTCGAGTGAAATTTATAGCGAGAAACGTGATGCTTCGCGTTTGGTGTGAATAAGGTAGAATAACATTAAAAACAATTCACTGCACTCGTGTTTTATATCTTACTGGAACCTAAGAAAACTAAACCACATTTTTCTTTTCATTGCAACGTATTGCAAAATATTCAATATATAATATTCAAATAAAATCTGAGAGTGTTATAACTTGCTAACAAGCTCGATGTGTCTTCTGATACAAGCATGTTTGGAATGAGACTCTGTGGTTTAGGTGTTCAGAAGCTCAGGGTCTGTGTGTGAATGTCCTGCTGTGTGAATGAACTATAAGGAAACTTTGATGGGTGAAGAGAGATGAAGGTTACGGAAAAGGTTTTTCCTCTGAGAATAACACAAATATTTTTGGAATGACAAAAGGTTTCTTTCTGGTCAGTCAAAAGAAAATCTGATTTAATTCAGGAGGATGTGTTATGAGCTGGATTTATCTGTAGCCTACAGCAATCTAGTATCTTTTATTATGCGTCATAAATGCAACGTGTGTTAAAAACTTATTCATCATTTTTTAAAACTGTAATTTGTCTTTTTGTTTTAGCATGTGAGAAACGTTTGCAGATGATATAATCCTCATGATGGCACAGTTTCTCTAATAAACTATTTTGCAGTCACTTCTCACATCTCACAGTGTCATTGGTGATTCAGCATTACTCTGCATGTATCTTCACAGTCTGCCATCCTCATTATCACGGATGAAGCTAAAACAAGTGAGAGGAAATTTCCAACGATTGGTTCAGCTATAAACACAACACATCCTAAACCCAACCCAACCTGAAATCACTGAGAATCACTGAGAACAAATGATGGGAGGTCACACATGTTTCGGTCTAGATTAAAATAATAAAATGGTTCATAAAAAAACAGTTCAACCAAATTAAAGTTCTAGCATTATTTATTTACATCATGCCATCATGCAACTTAATGTGTCATCATTTAATCTGCATGCTTTATCCAAAAAAGCTATTGCACGACCTCAGAAGATTTTGCATAGTCATTATGGAAATCATACAGTATGCGCTGCCCTCATGACGCAGTTGTTTTTTGTTATTTCTGTAGCGTAAAAGCTTCCCGGATGAAGACATAGCTGACAATGGAGAGCCATGAGTAGATATTTTGTGCACGAAAGCACCAGAAAGATCACATGCAAATAAACTTTGCTGTTTATATGCGACTTTTTACTGAGGTGCCACAGGTAAAACATCTGCACCCGTGCCCTCCAGAAATTAAGTTTACCATCCACAGTAAATGAAAACTGTGTTTTTGGTGTGCACAGAGACAGTTATTGTTTGTCTGCATTTCATGCAGCTCAATTTTGTTGTTTACATGCACAGAAATTGGCTTTTATTTACTCCTACAAGAGGAGTTGCTGCTTTTGATGTTAATGTTGAACATGAACCCTCTGTGGAGATGTGCCGTTCCTCACAAATGCACTTTGGATGTACCATACAGAGATGATAAAGACAATACTGCTTTGAAATATGATACAAACTGATGACAATAGTCATGTATTTTAGTTTCTCAAAGGTACTTAAAAAAAATTATAGAGTACTTAATTGATACATTTCTACGAAACTGTTCTTATTTTCATGTCTCTACTTTTCTTAGTAAAGTATATGATTTATGTTAGACAAAGTGTGTGTGTGTGTGTGTTTTGTACGTTTGTTCCTATGAGTTTAAATCACTTCCAGGTTTCTTGAGAGACCCATTAACTCATTTCTGATGTGGTGTTCTGCCGTCCACCCGCACACACATGTGACAGATTGAAGACAGATTGTTATTAACACATCTCTACTATGCTTTTAAACAGGTTTGTGAAATACTGAGTTAGCTTTAATGTGGACAGCTGGTGAAATGAGCAGATATCTGGAGTGAGGAGGACATACACTTACAGCTGTAGGTATTATATCACACGAGGTCATGTGTTCAGCTCATGTTGTGTACATGTCACTGTTTATTAACATCTGGGGTTTTAAAATCATATCATGAAAATCTGACTTTTTCCATGTTTAAGTGCTTTAATTGGGTCTCCAGTGCTCAAATGAAAATCCAGTAGCTTAGTTTTGGTAAACCATTCTCTGCAAGCATGTAAAAAAATAAGTCATTGAAATTTGGCTCCCCTTGTGATGTCAAAAAGGGATAAAACCGCCCCTTAATCTGCACTATCCAACCACGCCACTTCCATTTAGTGCAGAGATTAGCTACTTTGAACCAACTATATTAACGTGTCATATTTAAAAAAAAAAAATTCTAGTTCCATATTTATTTTAATAAGTCAGAAACATTTCAGCTGTGTCCCGCTGCCAGGCACGGTTGGAGCGTACAGCAAGTTATGTAACTATGCAGCCTCCGTAGACCGTCTCATTTCACTTCTCTTCATGGACTTCAGAGGTTTTTTCTACTTAGGTCAAAATTGACAGTTCGTTCGTTCTGTGTATCCCTGTACAGCCATTAGCAGCTGTTCCTCCATCTTGAGTTAATACGACCCAATGGCTGCGTCTAAAAGCTCTAAAATGGTTCCTCTCAGAGGCATCATTCCAAGGCAGGAGGGCATCAATGCACGTCCGAATCCAATGTTTGGTTTACTTACTGTCTCCTGAGATACCTTCATCGTCTTGTCCCACAATTTTATGCATGGCCGTGTGAAAGGGAATGTGATACCTGTAAGTCGAGTTAGAAAAATAAGGGACCCAAGAAAGCGGCTGGAGCACAAATTTAACATAAATAAAGTTTTAACTATAAACACCTTTTAATTGCATTTCTAGCTAGATATTGTAGTTTTCAAATATGCGATTAGAAATCAGAAAGGCACTCTCGGATTATATTTTAAACAGAATAACATTACGGAGCTGCCTTCATGCCGCCGAAGTCACCGCCTCACCATGAGGCAGCGAGGCACCAAGTCAGCTGCCTAAGCTTTCAGATGCAGCCACTAGGCTTGTTCGACTTCAAAGTACAATGAGAACGGTTAGAGAAATCATACGAAGTCTAATTTCGTCTCGCTCTCACGGTACTTTGACCTCATCCGGCTGGCGATTCTTGCGGCGCCCCATGAAGTCGAACACACTTAATGTTGATACTTAAAGGGTAAATCTGACTGGTTGGTTCTTGTCACATGACCTGCGGTGTAATGAAAAATTTTTGCTCTCTATTTGAGCGCACTTGCTGCACGTCTACATTGAAATATTATGTATTTGCGCTAGCTGTTTTCTGGTCAGGGTCACAAATGTGTATTTAATAAAACAATGTTTCATATTAAGGTTTTTTGCACAAGAGGCCCAATAACTCATTCCCCGCCAGCCATTTTTTGAAAAGTTGCCCGCCAGCCTTTTTTGTGATTTTTCTTCTAAAAATATATAAACATACAAATATCTCAAATGAAAGAACAGACCCTCTGCTTTCAAACAAAAATAAATTAACAAACAAACAAAACGGGGAATTTTTTTTTCGCCCTATCTATTTTTTTCTCTTTTTACAAACTCTTAAATATTGGTATTTTTCTTCAAAAATATTTTTTAAGCAAAAAGCTGAAATAGTTACATTTGTTAGAGATCAGATTCAGAACGATTATTAAAACATACACAGAGTTTAAAATTAGTAAATATTTTTTTTGCTTCAGTTTGTTTATAAATTGGGTAAATTATGCGATCTAATGGATAATTGCGGTATTACAGATTAACATAAAACCTCACGAGGAACACATTTTTGTTCATGCAAATGTTTTCTCTTAATTGACGAGATAACTTGTCAATGGCGGGGAAAGAGTTAACAATAATTTATCCTTTAAAAATATTTCCAAATCAATTACATTTCTTTTTTCATTTCTGACCATAGCTTTTATTTTCCTAATGAAAGATTTGTGAGGTCTATTGCAGCCCAAGAGCTTCAGATTCAACACAATAAATAGTTTAACATATATGTACCTGTATACATATTGCGTGTATAGTATGCATAGGTATGTTTGTGACCCTCTTTGTGAAATCCAGGCTTAGCACTTTGTGTAGATGTACCCTTATTTACTTTTGATGTACCACCGTTGTAACCTAATGATGAAATAAGGAGCATCAAAGTTTGATTTCAATCTTCGTCATGATCTTACTCAGTCAATATTAAAGAGATCAAGGTTATATTTTCACATACCATTATGCACGATGATTTTATGTAGAAACAGTAAATTACAAAGAATGACTTTAGCTGGGTTTTCACAGACAGGGTCACATTTGTGTCTACGTACATGCGCTGATGTCAAATTTTTTATTCATTATCAAACCTCATTGTGCTTTTGAATGTGTGATGTGTAATTTACGTTCCCTATGATTGAATAGAAACCCTGCGTCCGTTCAGATATAAAGCGTATGAGTGAGTCACATCTTATTAAACCCACGTGTGAGTCAGCATGAGAGTGATGTCCTGTCTGTGTGTGTGCGTGCCCAGGCCTTTAACACGTTTACATTAAGCTGGTTTCCAGTTTGAATGCAAAATAGTTTTTCTCCCTTCAGCTTGTGACATTTTTATAAAAGAGCGTCAATGCACTCGGGAAAGTGTTTTTTTCCTTCTTTTTTGCATGATTAGCCTTCACGCTGAAGAACCCAAGCCACGTTTATTTCTATTCAGCCCCGTATAAGTGATATTGACCAGTCGGTGTGCTGGACTAATGGCTGACCGGCTCTTTCTTCCAATCACTGGAGTCAATTTGTGTCTTCTGTAATTGATTGTTGGAGATTCAAGATCAGATAGATTATCTATGCTTCAATGGTCGTGATGGACTTTATTCTTGCTCTTTTTTTATTCATATAGAGAGTTCATTAATTCTGTAGTAAATGAATGTCGGGCCGGTCTGTAACAGTCCAGTAGCGTGTTCATTCATTGTGTTGAATCTAAAGCTCTCGGGCTGCGGTAGACCTTACAAATCTTTAATTAGAAACATAAAAGCCACGGTCAGGTGTCCTTATAGCCCTACAGATGAGCTGATTTAATTGCATTTCATTCGAATAGTCTCTCACATCATGAATATTTTACGGTTATTGGTCCACCTGTGCTCGGAAACATTTGTGAAATGACATTCCTGTGTGCTTATGGATATGAGCCAAATGTTATGAAGGATAAACCAGCGTTGGTACTTGATTGAATTAAACCATTACATTTATCATGTTCATTTTATTCTGCTTTACCAAAGATTGTAATGTTATTTTCATTTAAGCACTGCATATCGTAACAAAACAGTTATAAATGTATACCATTTAATTGCATATTGTCATATGCAGAAGAAACAGTCAGTAATGACACCAATTTAAGAGAAAGACATGTTGATTGTATGTTTTATATTTCTATGTTTCATCACATTTATTTCAAACTCTGACTAAAACGTATTTTCATAGCATCGCTGCAAACTCTGTGATTTTCGTCTGCAAGTATTCAGATGTTCATGTGGTGTTTTGTTTGGTGTGTGTGTCACGTCATGATGTCTTTTGATTTCCTTTCCAATCACGATCATCTGAAGATTACCGCGGTTCCTCAGACACACTTGAGTATAGTTTGTGCCCGAGGGCGGGGTTTGTGGCCGGCTCTTTATGACTTATGAATAATTCATGATGCTGTGTATTACCCCTTCAGTATTATAAATCCATGAATGAAAAAAATACACACATACACAAACACACACCGAATCCTGTCTGAAGTGCTGTTGGTATAATAATAATAACGTTTATATGAGTGTATGTGTGTTTGAGGAGAATTTCAGAGGGTCATAAGCTACGTTTACATGGACACATTTTGCCTCCATCGGATTAAAATCCTTCCGATTAATAAATCCTATCATAGCGTTTACATGAACAATTAATAATGTGATCAGATTGATGTGCGTGTTTATATGACACAAGATTTAAATCAGATTTGATCATTTGACATGCGCACGTTGCACAAATATAGTTTCACGCTGTTTCAAGATTTGCTTTGTGCCTCACTGATTATAAAGCAGCAGCAAAAACACCCATTCACGTGTGCCCAAAAAGCGTATTTTACTTCACGCAGTGCTGCAGAGACCGTTCGCGAGAGCGAGTCCAAACACACGCGTTTGTGGATCAAAGTATAAATCATGGACTGACCGGACAACGCTGTCTTGTATCACTTTATGGGGAATTGGAAGGATAATAGGAACAAGATTAACAAGACAATGGCTGCGTCCGAAACCGCATACTGTATAGTAGGTACTGAATTAGATGAAGTACCTACTTACTTGCCGTTAAAACAGTAGGTACTGTATAGTATGAATCCTGGTAGTATGAATGAGATTCGGACGTACTACATCCGCCATCTTGCTACATCACGTGACATACGTCGTCATCACGTCATGTCATTTCAGCGCGAAAACAGCCGCGTGCCTCTTCTTCTTCGTTGGATAACTCCTCGTCCGGGGCATCATGGGATAGTGAAGCGTCCATCGTATGCACACTGCAAAATCTAACCGGAAGTAGTAGGTCATCCGGGTACTTTTCGCATACTGTTTTTCGAATACTATGTATTCGGACATACTACTCGCCTCGCCTACTGCTTTTCGCGTACTATATAGTATGTAGTAGGCGGTTTCGGACGCAGCAAATCACTTCTTGTGACTCCCTTCAACAAAACAAACTCGAGTTATTTGTGTCACATGTCATTACACCAATCCTACGTCATTGCACGTGTGCATATGCTCCACACTCCCGTCCTGTAGGTGGCGGAAATGCACCTTTCAGTGGGTTTGCCAACCGCCATTAAAAAAAGAAAAAAGATAGCACATGCGCAGACCGTCCCAGTTTCAGTTATCCATCCGATCAAGTGTATACATGTCCTTTTGAGCGGATTACAAAAGGTATAAACCACCCCTAACAAGCGGATTAGATTTTTAATCAGATTGGCATTTTTTAGTCCGATTGAGGTGGTTACATGGGACATTTTTATTCAGATTGATCATTTAAACGGATTACAAATGTCCATGTAAACGCAGCTATAGACGTGGTCTTCAAATACAAATATTTCGTAAGCATTTCAATATATAGACTAGGTTTCTTTTTGAATGTTTTTCTTCATCTTTTTTGGGCTTAATCAGTTGAACACTTTCAAATAAGAGTCGATGTGAGAGTGACCATAATCATGTTTGTCTGGCACCATCTGTCCACAGATGATGAGTTTGTGAAAAAGAAAAAACTCTCATCTGCTGTCCAAAACAGCTGTAACATGACAAATTAAATATTGCAAAGGAGAAAAGTAATGGCAATTTGTATGTATATTATGAGGTGGGTAATTTGTATTACAGTTTTTCTGAAATGCTAAAACACATTTTTAGAAACCATCACTCATTTTCTCAAAACCTTAAAAACAAATCACAATTTCAAACAAAATTTACAAAACCCTTGACTCTTCCAGCAAAATCAAACAATTGCTTCAAAACCATTTCACTTATACTCAAAATCAAACTAAGCTTTCAAATCATACACACATAAGTCTATAATATAAAACACTACAAGCATCCATTAGAACCTACCTTAAAAAATGGAAAACACAACATCCAGGACATCTGCTTACAGAAAAATACATGTTTATTGTACATAACAAAACACTTGACAAATACTGTTAAAAATCTCTATTACTGTAATCACAAGTTTAGTTCAGTGAACACTTTACTGTAAGTACAGCAAGTAATAGTAAGTTTTCAATATTACTGTAAGCAGCACTTGTATTTTGTAAAAACTCAACAATCCAACTGCAAATTTTGCCAATTGCATCGTCTCTGGTGTCCTTTTCTTCCTCATACTCTTCATCTACCTCTCAGACTTTTCCCAATCCACACTATTGGTAAAAAATACCATTAGATAAAAGTGTGTAGAATTTTGAGTTGTTGTGTTTACTCGATGATAACGGTGTTGTAGTTGTGTTCAACTTTTGCCTGCCTGTGTTTAGCATTTATAAAACAAGTGCCTTGCAGTGTGAAATGTGTGTTTTAGTGAGAAGTTTGTGTTTAGAATTTTGCAAAAAGAGTGCAAGATTTGACAGATGTGTTTAGGCCACTATGAATTTGGTTCAGAGATTGGGGTTTAGTGTTTTAGCAATTCAGAAAAACTGTAATTTGTACGACCACATTTGTACACTTTTATACGATTTTCTCTCGCTCTGTGATGTTGGGCTTAGGGGTGAGGTTTCAATATGGTTTTTTAAATAATAATTGTAAATTTTTGTACAATTTTCTTTCACTCTGTGACATTGGGGTTAAGGGGTAGAGGGCTGCATTGGGATTGGACTCCCGCGGGACCCGCGGGACCCAACGCAAATCTCGCGGGGGCGGGCGGGTTCACCTTTGCTGCGGGCGGGAGTGGGCGGTCAGAATTTTTTTGCGGGAGACCTGCGGGTCCCGGTGGGATTTTGCATGTAATAGAAATGAGGTCAACACATGAAGTTGAAAAGAAAATTAAGCTAAACATTATGTGGGACATACCGTGGCAACTTCGGGGAGCACATGCCCAATGCTGTTATACACTATGTGCCTCGCGTCTGGAAGAACTGGTGAGCACTACTGAACAAATCAGGTTGTTAACAGTTAAACTGTTTGTTTGTTTGTTTGTTTGTTTAATTAATTATTTGGTGCGTGTGTATCATGCAGTATACATTTATAAACTGAGGTTTTGTTTTAACGGTTAATGTTACAAAACACTGCTTAAAAAAATATGTCATTTTAACTGCGTAAAACCCCACGCGAAGGCTGAGTCAAATCCTTGGTTTCAATGCCGTCGTTAGTACGAATTCAGTACTATTTGATCTTACAAAAATTATAGTATAGCAAATATTATACTCTAACCCCAAACGCAAGCAAAGTTTAAAGTTTGAGGACATGACCAAGTACGCTATCAACCAGACTGGAAACACGAAGTAAGAGCAAACGAAAAAACATAGGCTACATAACAGACTGCACGGTCGGCATATGAATATCTTCTTTATTTGGTTTGACATGTTTTTATGAAGAAAGACAACCATATTTAGCCTACTTGCTCCGGTGAAAGCCTGTTATTAATGCCACCGGAGAAAACTCTGCTTAAACAGGCATTTGCAGTTCCGCTTTATTTTCCATACAGAGCACCACATATAATAAATGTTCTCCGTTTCGTTTTCCATGTCTGTCTCGTTTAGCTGTAATAACAAAATAAAATAAGCCATAACAAGAAGCTAACAAACCTCTCATGATGCGCGCTGATGCGGCGGAGAAGCACGTCTAAATTAAACCTGAGCCGGTGGACAAAAACAGACAACCCGGCGTTAAAACTCTTTAATACTTAAATTAGTCTGCGATCTGAATTGCCAAAACAATCAGACATACAAACAAATACATTTTCAAATACATTTAATTTATATTTGATGTATATTTACATTAAAGACTGTAAAAGACAATACATGAAGTGAAAACATTAAATGAATAGTAGCATTTACCCTGCGGTGGCGCATTAAAAACAACTAACATTCCAATAGCATATTTTCCATTAGAATTATTATTGCAGATCAAATATTCGACCATTCGTGCACATCCCTAATTTTAAACACAATAGTGTTGAAAATCTGTTATTCTGGATGTTAATCTGAACCAATGTTTTGTATGAGCATTTGTGTACAGTTTTCACAAGCTCTGAGAAAATCCGCGGGAGCGGGCGGGAGTGGACACAAATATTGCGGCGCGGGCGGGAGTGGAACACGCAGGTTGCGGGAGCGGGCGGGACTGGTCATAAATTCAGCGGGTGCGGGCGGGCGCGGGTTTAAAAAAACAGTCCCGCGCAGGGCTCTAGTTAGGGGTTGGGTTTTAATATAGTTTTTTTTTTAAATAATAATCGTTCATTTTTGTACAATTCGCTTTCGTTTTGTGACATTGGGGTTGAGGGTGGGGTTTTATTATAGGTTTTTTTTAAATAATAATAGTAAATTTTTGTACAATTTTCTTTCACTCTGTGACATTGGGGTTAGGGGTTGGGTTTTAATATAGTTTTTTTTTTAAATAATAATCGTTCATTTTTGTACAATTTGCTTTCGTTTGGTGACATTGGGGTTAGGGGTGGAGTTTACTATAGTTTTTAAAATAACAATCATACATTTTTGTAAAAATTTTTGTCAATCAGTGGTGTTGGGGTTGGGTTTATTATAGTTGTTTTTTAATAATAATTGTACATTTTTGTAAAATTTTCTTTCACTCTGTGACGTTTGGGTTAGGTTTTATTATAGTTTTTTATTTAATAATAATAATTGTTCATTTTTATACAGTTTGCTTTTGTTTTGTGACATTGGGGTTAGGGGTGGGGTTTTATTATATTTTTGTAAATAATAATTGTACATTTTTGTACAACTTGCTTTTGTTCTATAACCTTGGGGTTAGGAGTGGGGTTTTATTACAGTTTTTTTATAATAATCACACGTTTTTTGTATGATTTGTTTTTGTTCCGTAACGTTGAGGTTAGGGGTGGGGTTTTATTACAGCTTTTTTATAATAATCATACGTTTTTGTACAATTTATTTTTGTTCTGTAACATTGGGGTTAGGGGTGAGGTTTTATTATAGTTTTTTTTTATAATAATCACACGTTTTTGTAGTATTTTTTTTTCGTTCCGTAACGTTGGGGTTAGGGGTGGGGCTAAATTATAGTTTTTTCATGATAATCATACATGTTTGTATGATTTGCTTTTGCTTTGTGACGTTGAGGTAAGTGGTGGGGTTTCATTATAGTTTTTTATAATAATCATACATTTTTTTATGATTTCCTTTCACTCTGTGACGTTGGTGTTAGGGGTGGGGTTTCATTATAGTTTTTTTTATAATTGTACGTTTTTGTACGCTTTGCTTTTGTTCAAATTCATAAGAATTATCCAACTCGTAAAATACATAAAATTTTTGTGAGATCAGGCTGGCTTATCAGAAGATATTTATTGTTTAATTGTGACCACCCACCAATGAGAATTTTAAACGTGGACGGCGTTATACAATACAACAAAAATAAAGCAAAGAAATTTGTCACTGCACGTCATTTTTTCACAGTTGCACACCTGGTTTGAATATGATGTACGTTACTATAGAAAGTCTAAGACAAATGTATGAGAGAGAGACATGTAGAGTAATGTGTCTCTGCTGTAGTTCTTGCCGCTCATATTGTTTTTCCTCTTGTGTGACGTTTGTATCATTTATTTTGTCTGTTCGTTGTTTTTGTCACCGCAAGCTAAACTGGCTAATATGTTGCTTCAGTCACAGCAGATGTGTTTAACTCTAAGATTTATTTAACCTTACTATTTTCTCTCGCTCTCTCTTGCTCTCTTTCTCTCTCTCTCTTTCTCTCTCTCTGTCTCGCTCTCCTAAACAACAAAAAATATAAAGCAAACCAAAGTTTTCATTCAGATGTGCTGTGAACTGTTTCTGTTGTAGGCAAACTGATGACAAACTTTGGCAAATTTAACAGCCATTTTTTTTAAATGATGTTGTCCTGACATTGTATTCAACCTGTCTGACAGATCCAGTAGTGTTTGTCTTGTGTTTTGTTACTGGACTTTCTCTCTTTGGCTACGCCCTGCTGAAAAATACAGCATTGACCAGCATAATTCCAATGCTAGTCCATGCTGGTTTGGTGCTGGTTTAGCTGGAGACTGATGATTCTCTCGGGGAGGGGCTTTGTACAGAGTCATGTGAGCAGAACTGCCAATTTAGAGATTTTTTGCTAGATTTAGTGACCTCCCCACCCCTTTTGAGACTTTTTCTAGTTGTTTAGGGATAAATCGTGCAACTTCTTAAGCTAGGACCACACCAAAAGTTTTTTAAATATCTGATTTTGCTGCTATGTGGTCATCATAGCACACCACACATCTTTAAATTCATCTCACTTTGGACTGTGTCTGCTGCGCAATGACTGTGGTTGTTATGGTTTCATCTTTCATCAGCTCGCTTTCTGATTGGTTATTGTTTTGTTTCACGTGACAATCACACGCCTGTGTGTTTTTCCCTGAGGTTTCCCCCACACAACAGGATTTCTGATCGTAAATATTCAACATGTACTGCATGCACGGAAGCTGAAGGAAACTTGATAAAAAAAGTTTAAGAAACAAACTTATTTATTTATTAAATGTTTATTTGACAGAGACAAATGCATAAAACATTGCTTTATACAAATACAAAGTAGATGCCATGCATACAGGTTTATAGCCAAGACTAATTTGCAACCCCTGTCCCAGGTAAAACTTATGTTATAGATTGTCAGGCTTAATTGTTAATCAAACATATGTTGTTTAATTGTGATTATAGCACACGATTTTAGAGACACCCATCTTTCCCAAATACAGGTGGACAGGATTTTAGTCCTGCATGATTGAAATAACTGCTGGGAGGCGTTGCAAACATGGCTGCCTAGCAGCACAGCTTCCTTTTTTGGACTTTAGCGGTACTGCTTTTAAACCTAAACTTTAAATATCTTACAAGTTATGACAAACTGATAAAAGGTGTAGCTTAAATGCACTGAAAATCACTTTATAGGTCTCAAATGCCTAAATGTAATGTTGTTATAAACTTTTCAAACGTTTTCCCTATAATTTCCCTCAGATGTTCCCTTTTTGCTGACTTGGGTCAGTCATTTTTTGCTGTTAAACATCAATTAGATCAAAAGCTAGCCACATAAGAAAATGTAATGCAATCTTTTTTTGTATAATATTTATCAGACTGTCAGCAGGTTGCTTTCTGGGGTCAAGATCATCTGAGAGAAATTCAGGTCTTGAGACAGAGATTGTGGATTACACAGATCTAAAGGCAAGACTATTAATGGTATGATTTATAACCAATGACACAGAAAAGTCATTTTATAACTCTACAGCCAGGAAACACCAATTACATTTTATTTATTTATAAGTGGTTCTCAAACTGGGTGCAAGAGATGGTGCCGAGGGCCCCAGTTTTATGTCATTTCATGAAAAGTGCACACTGAAAAGTTTAAGAACCACTGATTTAGACCCAATGGGAAAACCACAGGTTTAGGATTCATCTTGTTGAAAGTCATGTTTGGCTGAACCCAGTAGATGTCATGATAAGATCACTACATGATATGCTTTGTAATGCAAGTACACTACAGATTTGTTGTAAGGACAACATTAAAACATGTCAACACAAACACACACCTGCCCTTGGTCCCTATTGATGCAAAGCAAACCTCTCCGGGGGCTATCACACACACACACACACACACACACACACACCACACACACACACACACACACACACACACACACACACACACACACACACACACACAAAATCAATAGCCAATCAGATTATGAGTGTGTTTTCCTGCTCTTTAGTAATTACCTGTGCTGTTTGCCCAGGGTTCTTTGATAAAGCACTTGTTGTTGTGTGTGTGTGTGTGTTTACGTCATTGAGGTAATTTCCTCATGATTTACAATGACATATACCCCACCTTAACCATTACTTACAGACATGTATTTTTTTTCTTTTAGTGTGGCGTGTATTTTTATATTCACTTCATTATATTCCAAACGTGAATATTTGTTTAAATGCAATCAGGGCTGTTACATCAGAGCCTCATGAATGCGTAATGAGATGCAAATTCAGACAGAGATGGGTGGGCACATGTTAATTGGGTTCTGTGAAGTGAACCGCTCCGTACGTTTTAGGCGTTATGAAGTTTTAATTTATCTCGTTGTTTCTTTGTTCTTGTGTCAGAATTGTAATATAGTGTTTTATTAAACACTCTGTTAAGCAAATTAATTCTAATAATTATGCGAACCACACTGTTAGAAAAAATGGTCCCTAGCTGTCACTGAGGCAGTACCATTTAAAAAGGTCCTAATCAGTGGCGGCCGTACTTCTTGTTCGAGGGCGCACAATCCGAAGCTTTTCACAACATGTATTTAGCCCGTCATGTGTGTTTAAAATATGTGTTTGCTGTGTCATATCATGTGAACCTATGCGCATCACGTGTCTTGTCTGAATAAGTGCCTGCTGTAGATGGGTTCATGATAAAAGAAACGCTTTTATTCATATTCAAACCATACAGAATATGGTATATGAACTAGTATAAAAGAGCACCTTTTATCCAATTCAAGATTTTACATTTCCTTTGGTGTATAAGTGTGTATTAGTACACGTTAAGGATCTGCAAAAGGTACAAATGCCAAAGTAAATGGTGACGCGGATATTTGGCAACAGTTTACTTCCTGTTCCTGTTGACGTGGACACGATGGTCATTATCATAACTCCACCCACTTCTGACTCACAGTCTGTAAGTCGTCTATGTGTTCATATTTAAAGACTTTACTACTGACTAAACCAGTGTTCAAATTATGTCAAAGGTTATGGGGGTCCCCTATTTAAGAACCACCCCACCCGCCCATCATTATAGGTTTGCAGTGATTCGTAAGATGTGATCCTGGATCAACATTTTTTGTTGGTCCTGCACGTTTTAATAAAAAAGACACCCCAAATGACCATTAATTCAAACCATTTTACAACCCTCAAATTGGTGTGAAGTCATAGTTTGAGACAGAAATATTTTGAATTCTTCTCATGTAAAGCTGCTTTGCAACAATTAACACGTGTGAAAAGCGCTATATAAATAAAATTGAATTGAATTAAATTGGATTCGTTTTTTTTTTTATTGGGACAAATAATGGAGAGTATCGCTTAATAGTAGCACAGCACCAGAACTTTACAGTTAGGTAGTATTTTAATTTAAATAAAAAATAGGGTCACCCTAATATATAATTTTGTGCTTTATGGGGGTCCCTAAATGCTTATACGAGGTCCGGGACCACTCCAGGCCCCCCTCCCTCAATTCGATCACTGGACTAAACCATGATTTAAACGCAAGTGTAGAGTAGCGCTTGTTTTTTGTCGTTTCTACAAACACAAATGCAGACATGTTTTTTATTTGTTTTAGTATCCTTACCTCACCAATCTGTTACATTCCTGCTCAGTCCTCGCTGGTAAAGTTAATCGATCAGCTTGGTCATCTGCCTTTTCTGGATCAGATCAGATTCAGCTCATACTGATAAGGTAGTAACGCAGCCCAGTCTCACGAAAATTCATTATATTGTCACATATTTTTTATTGTTTTTCGTGATATTATCACGAATTTCCGTGTTTTTTTCGTGATCGTATAACGAATTCCTGTTTTTGTGTGATTATCACGTATTGGTTACTCAACTGTTTTGTCCTATTTTCTTACCATTGTCGCTTCGGTTTAGGGTTAGATTTACATAAAATGACATCCCTACCCAAACCCAACTCTAACCCTGACCCCAGGCGAGATATCAAAAAATAAATCAGAAAAAATTGTATAAACTAATGTATAAAGTGACATTCTAATGCAAGCACCAAATCTAACCCTAAACCGAAGCGACAATGGTTTAAAAATAGGAAAAAGCAGTTGAGTAACCAATACGTGATAATCACACGAAAACAGGAATTCATTATACGATTACGAAAAACGCAGAAGTTTGTGATAATATCACGAAAAAAGAATAAAAAAATACGTGACTATATCACGAAACTTTGTGAGACTGAGTAGAGTAACAACGATATTAACTCCTGTCAGCATTGCATTGGAAGCTAATCTTCAAAACGTAAGAAGCGTCACATTTACAGCTGACGTCAGAGGTATTTAGGCCAATCACAATGTACAGATAAGCTGGCTAATCAGGGACACAGAGCTTTTCAGAACAATGAAATTTGTAACGAATCAAAGCGTTTGAGAGAGGCAGGGCATAGAGGAGAAACAATAATGTACAGTATGTGGAAAATAACACATACCACGCAAACACAAATACACAAAATAATGTTGTTTTAAGCAACTTAGTAGGTGCTCTTTAATTTGGAATGAACTTGCGCTCCCTGGGCGGTTCAGCGCAAAAAGGAGGCGTGTTGCGGCGCAAACCATCTCTTATGCTATTTTGCAGTTTCAAAAAACAATTGCGCTACTAACCAAAAAAAACTAGTCTAAAGTCAGTGGCGCGTTGCGCGTGGTTCATTATGCTATTTTAAGGGCGCATGCTTGACCATAATGTATAGCGTGCACAACGCGCATACACTTTGCTTATCTAATCTACACAGATGCAACAGTTATTTTTGCAAATCATAAATTGTTACACTTAAAAATATTAATACACGAGATAAGGGGAATCATAGTGGTGAGCATTGTGGTGATAGTTTTTATTTATTCTCATGCAAATAACGATTAAAATATTTTCATAACTTTGTTGTGTGGCTGTATTACATTTATTTTATGTAAATAATAGTTAAAATGTTTTAATAAGAAACCTTAATGTATATGAACTTGATTTGTAAGAGTAATTTGGGGTTGGACCTTGCTTGCGTTTCTTGGGTCCGATTTCAAAGCCCCCAAACCCTTTCAGCGGTGAGGGTGGACGCAGCGATGTCCTCTGCTGGCATCAAGTCCTGATGCAGATCCACCTCCCGTTACACGGCGTGCCCGATTTATGCTGGCAAGCGTGGGATTCCCCCGTACAAGGACGTCGGTCTCCTCGGCTGTGAACCGCTCCTGGCGTGCGCCTGGTAAATCTGTCATAATAATAGCAACCCGCCATGGAACTTGCGCCCTTGCGTTTAAAGGGAATGTTGGCTAGCGTTCTGATTGGTTTATTTGACGTTACGCCCAAACCACACCTATGAATAATGAACCTACTTCAGACCAACCCCTTATTGATTTGCGCCCGGCGCAAGAGTTATTTCTCACGCCGGGAAAATAGCAACAGTGCCCAAGATCCGCCCACAAACTCACTTGCGCGTTGCGCTTCGCACTTGCGTTTCAGATCGTTAAAATAGAGCCCCATGTGTCTATTTGGAGTTTCCAAGTGCACTTTTTCTGAAAGGACGCCTGGACTTTTTTGAAATAAAAGCTCACAGAAACAACATTTTTTGGAGAATCATTCTCAAATTTGAATCACAGCATGGTCAGACATTCAGTTTACCTATATGGTGTCCCCAGGTGTCTTACATGACTATTTCATACCTTTTTTGCTAAGTAAATGTTATTTAAAGAAAAACGGAAGTAATTTAATGTATATTTTACCTTGTTTTACTCTGTTTCTTTACTACTCTGAGTTGTTATGACTATTAGGCAACAATATGTCAAGTGTCTAGTTTCAAACAAGACCAGAATTATGAATATAGACCATAGGGTTTAAGAGCTGCAGACGTTTTAGTTTGGAGTTGTCGTTTTTCAGAAAATGCTCAAAAATAGAAGTGCTGGCTAACAGGTTAATCTCAAACAAAATAAAAGTTTGTGTTTGCATTATATATTTGCATGTGTGTGTGTAAGTATTATGTGTATATATATAAAACACACATACATTTAAGAAATTTAAGAAACATGTTATTTTTCTGGGCAAAGATTAATCATGATTAATGCGATTAATCGCATACAAAATTAAATATATTTTTTGCATTACATATGAGTGTCTGCTGTTTGTAATTATTTTGTATATATAAATACACACACATTCAAGTATGTGTTTAAAAAACATTTACATATGTATATATATTTATTAATATTTTTTATATATTCTATATTATATATTAACAATAAAAATTGATATATAAATAAAAATGTTTTGAAATGTATATATGTATGTGTGTGTGTGTTTAAATATACATAATAAATACACAGAGAACACACACGTATATTAGGCAAAAATGCACTTTTATTATGTATGCGATTAATCATGATTAATCTTTGCCCAGCACTAATTTTTTATTATATATAAAATAAAATAAATCAAAATATATATGTTAATATAAATGTTTCTTAAATACATACATGCATGTGTGTGTATTTATACCAACAAAATAATTACACACAGTGCACACACACATATATTATGCAAAAGCTAACTTTTATTTTGTATTAAGTAAATAAAATAAAATAAGTTATCAAAATCTTAAAAAAAAGCTTTCAAACGTTGGGGGTGTGTCTGCTGTCTGAGCTGACACCACACCCAAGTATGGAAAAGCTGCCTTTAAAATAGGGCTACAACCTAAATGGCTGCTCGTGATAGTGTTGGGGCGGGACTATACTCAGTGGCTCCAGTGCATCATCGAGCCACCGTTTTAGCCCCACCCAGATAATACTGAACATAGAAATGTAAAAAAAAAAATTTTTACCGGTGTAACTTCACAATTCCATATTACATATAGTTCACAGTCTTTGTAACATGTTTCAGCAAAACATTTCTAACATTAATAATGCATTTAGAAACAATTCTCTGACTTTAATTACACAGACTTTAAATGTCACGAATTAAAAAAAAAAAAATACTTACCAGACATTTTTCCACTGTGCAACACTAAGGTCTTCTGAAAATATACAGCAGAGCTGTGTGAGAAAACAGACATAAACTGAAACTGTCAATCACATAAATAATGTCTTCCACTGTACAGCAGAAAAGAGTCATGTGTGCATGTATGTTGTGTTATTAAAGTAAAAAGAAATCAGGACACATTTAAGTTTCTATATATGGACCTCTAAAGGTGATTTCAGTGATAAAGATGGTTGCTTATACCAGCTGTAAATGAGGTCCAGAAGATTCTCAAACAGAATCTAGAACATCTGATTCTAGATTCTGGGTTCTGCTGCAGTGTTCAGCACACTCACCGCCTCAAGTCATTTACAGTGACCCTCAATCTAAAATAGGACAGCCTGTCTGTTTCGTGTGCTCTGCTCTGGATGCTGTAGACTTTCCTCTGCGGTTTTGTGTTTTACTCCAGCAGCAGAAGGACACGAGAGATACAGTCATGAATCAAACCCGTGAGATTGTCCTTTATTCACCTTCACAACTTATAAAAAGAGATTTTCTGCAAAGATGTAAGTGGAGTCACAGTGTCTTGTTTAATAAATAATACACTGTTAGTACTGTTTACTATTTAAATGTAATTGTATGTTTAATCGCGATTAATCTTTTGATAGCCCAAGTTTTTTTTAATCATTCTCATTTGCCTGGGTGGTTAATATCACTTTTTTCTGTGGTGTGACAAACTTAAAACACATTTAATATCAGAATTTACACATAATTTTATATGCCAAATAAAAGTGAACATCATTATATCTGATGCCTTTTCCGAACTACCTTTTTCTAATTATGCAATTTATTACAATTTCATTACAAATAATATTATCAGCATAACAATTTGATTTAAAGGTTAAAAAAACATAACTGGATAGTTTTTAAGTATTTCAGAAAGAGTTTTAGTTAACAACAAAAATTTTGCCACCTTTAATTGGTGTCCTAAAACATTTACATTTAGGCATTTAGCAGAGGCTTTTATCCAAATAAAGGAATAATGCAGAATGTCAACTTGATGCAGAATGTTCTACATTTTTTAAAGTCCTAAATGTTTCCTTTTTTTCAGGTTTAATTAGATTTTGAATCAGATTTTCAGTGACTTTCGGACGCCATAGTATATACAAGCTGTTTAATAATTAAAAAAGAATTTGACTAAAGTTGCTCACGGGAACTTTTCTATATGTCTTAAAAGATTCGGCAGCTCTTGGGCAGCTTGGCATTAATAAGAGCAAAGTCTTTACTTTCTTGTAGACGAACCCTCGGGGCGGCGGTCGACGGGTGCGGGTTGAGTCTCTAATTACATAAAGAGTTCACAGAGGCTGCGAAGCAGAAACAACTAACACTCTTTCTGAACTTTATTAGAATGAAATGAAAGAAAAGAGCAAAAATGTCAGTCAGCCGAATGATAGCAGACATAAAGTGCACACGCACACACCCTTGCTTTATAATGAAACAAAGCAACTGGACAGGAGAGAATTAAAAAAAATAATGAATGATAAATAAGTGGGTTGATAACAAACATCGATGATGTATTAAGATGCAGCTGATGATGTCATAACTTTTTTTTTTATGCATTTCTCTCTTGGTTTAGTAACATGGCCCACTTTAGTAAAGCACTGTATTCTCCTTTCCAAAAGTTCAGGAAGATGCCCAAATCTCTTTCTCTATCGCTCTCTATCTATTTCTCTCTCACACGGGATGTGTGTGTGTGTTTTGCGTGCTTCAGTTTAAGAGATGTTATCTAGGTTTGCTCCTCAGAGGCGCGCTCATACACTTTACAGCTTTAGCCCAGATTCAGTCGTGTATGTGTATACTGTACGTATTCATGTCAGGGCGCTCAGCCTGTTAAATGTGCTAGTGTGACTAACATTTCATTCTGCTACTGTATAACTCTTTAATCATTTTTTATGATTATAAGTGGTTAATTCATCTGCGAAAATGTGTAAATTCACTCATACACAAGGTCACGCTGTACTCTAGAGAAATCTCTCTTCAGTCTTTATTAGGGACACAGTGAAGGTCATGAAAAGTGACACAGAATGGATCTGTACCTGGATTCACGAAACATACACAAAGATACAGTGTGTCAGATTTTACTGTATGTGTATCTGTAGATCGGACACAGATGCATTAACATTATCAATAATGTCAACCTTAATAATTATTTTTGTTGTATTGCATTGGGGACCCCTTTTGTCATGGTATCAATTATCAAGTAATTTGCATGCTCTTTTTTAATATGCAATTTATGATTTGCATTTAAAAAAATGCACTGTTAATACAATGCTCGCTAACCATTGAGCTACAGGAACTGATTTACTTGAATGAATAAATTGATTTTGTATTGAGTTCGATGTAACCTTTTGAATCTGAAACCTTGTGCAAGATATGTGCTTGCTAAGATCCAATAAAGAAATAGTTATTAGCACATTGCTAGGTTAGGTTGTCAGTTGTTAGGTCATCTGGGTTACTACAGTGTTCTGGATGGTTGCTATGATGTGTGCCACTTTTTCACGGTAACAATAGTCACGGTTACTTCAGCAAGCACAGAAAAATGTGCTTCAAAGCCATGACCTCATAAAGCTCACATATCTGTTGATTGTAAGAGTGATTGATCTTGGAAAGCATACGTGAGCTGCGCCTGTGTCCATTTTTGGCTTAGTTTATTGAGGTAACAGATGTCTTAGAAGTCAAATCACCTTGAGAAAGACCACACTACCTTCCCAACACATTGACAAGCATGATGTGTGTGTGTGTGTCCGTGTGTGTGTGAGGGCAGCTCTTAAGCTAATTGCCTGACCCAATTATAGCTGTGACTGAAGATATTTCAGAAAGAAAAGAATTCGCTCTGTCTACAGACATTGAGAAACACAACAAAAACGACATGTGCAAATAAATCCAAGCCTTTATGAAAAGTGTGAAAACAAGATAATAACAGTTTGCTCTATATACCTAACACACAATAGTAGGTAATGTAAATTCAGAAATGAGTTTCTTTCTGGCTTTAGGTTGTTTGGGCTGGTGATTATCCAATATCATAAAAGATGTTCAGGGATTCATTCAGGCATTGTGTACGTCAGTGTAAGTCCATGAGATTATTTTGTCCATCAGGTAAAAAACATTACTTTCACGCTTTTTTACAAATCAACCACCATTATGACATCATCACTGACGGTCTTGTGTCTTAATAAACAAATCAACCACTATTATGACATCATCACTGACTGCTTCATGTTTTAATGAACAAATTAACCATCATTATGACATCATCACTGACGGTATTGTGTCCTCACAAATCAACCACCATTATGACATCATCACTGACGGTCTTGTGTCCTTATGAACAAATCAACCACCATTATGACATCATTACTGGCGGTCTTGTGTCCTCATGAACAAATCAACCACCATTATGACATCATCACTGACGGTCTTGTGTCCTCATGAACAAATCAACCATCATTATGACATCATCACTGACGGTCTTGTGTCCTCATTAACAAATCAACCACAATTATGACATCATTACTGATGGTCTTGTGTCTTAATGAACAAATCAACCACCATTATGACATCATCACTGGCGGTCTTGTGTCTTAATGAACAAATCAACCATCATTATGACATCATCACTGAAGGTATCGTGTCCTCATGAACAAATCAGCCACCATTATGACATCATCACTGACTGCCTCATGTTTTAATGAACAAATCAACCACCATTATGACATCATCACTGACTGCCTCATGTTTTAATGAACAAATTAACCATCATTATGACATCATCACTGGCGGTCTTGTGTCCTCATGAACAAATCAACCACCATTATGACATCATCACTGGCGGTCTTGTGTCCTCATGAACAAATCAACCACCATTATGACATCATCACTGGCGGTCTTGTGTCTTAATGAACAAATCAACCACCATTATGACATCGTCACTGACTGTATCGTGTCCTCATGAACAAATCAACCACCATTATGAGATCATCACTGACTGCCTCATGTTTTAATGAACAAATTAACCATCATTATGACATCATCACTGACGGTATTGTGTCCTCACAAATCAACCACCATTATGACATCATCACTGGCGGTCTTGTGTCTTAATGAACAAATCAACCACCATTATGACATCATCACTGACTGCCTCATGTCTTAATGAACAATTAACCATCATTATGACATCATCACTGACTGCCTCATGTCTTAATGAACAATTAACCATCATTATGACATCACCACTGACTGTATCGTGTCCTCATAAACAAATCAACCACCATTATGACATCATCACTGGCGGTCTTGTGTCTTAATGAACAAATCAACCACCATTATGACATCATCACTGACTGCCTCATGTCTTAATGAACAATTAACCATCATTATGACATCATCACTGACTGCCTCATGTCTTAATGAACAATTAACCATCATTATGACATCACCACTGACTGTATCGTGTCCTCATAAACAAATCAACCACCATTATGACATCATCACTGAATGCCTCATGTCTTTATAAACAAATCAACCACCCTTGTGACATTTTCACTGATTGCCTCATTAATATGCCAAAAAGCATAATTTCTACAGCTTTACTATAATAAATACATGGTTAATTTTATTGTCATGAAGACTGATGTTTAGAACAGAAGGATATTGATTAAGCTTTGACTAAGTGTATTTAATTTCATCTCAAGACTGGTTGCTGTGGTACAGTACATGCATATCCTATGTTGCTACTGTTTTTCTGGTACATGTTTTGGCAGTGGTCATGGATGTGTAGGCTGTGTACTGTCTGAGGTGATGGAGTCTGTGAAGATCCTCATCATTGTCTCTCGCTGTCTGGCACAAGACACAGGTACACAGCGGCTGGCACACAGAGAGGAGAGAAAAACGCCAAACTGGACCGCAGATGGATCCAGCTCCACAACAATAGCATAGTTAACAATAACACAGCCATTACAGAAATAAATAAAGTAAAAAAAACACAAAATCATCATTCATCATCATCATCATCGAACTCTCGAACACTCGAACATACAGTATATTGACTCCTGTCAGAGTTTCACAGACAAACATGTTCTGGATTTGATGATCTGAATCCTGTTCTGTCCCTTCTCCAGCAGTTCTTGACTCTTCTTCACAGTTGTAAATTTTTAATGTTTCATCATTAGGTTTGTGTGGATGTAAGTCAGTCTGATCTCCGCCGCAGTGCTGTCAGAGTCCGAAGCGCCCATCATCGCTGCGAGCGGACAGATGCAGCTTTTGAAAACTTTCAAAACTTTCTCCGAGAGTGACTTGTGTGGCGCACAGGAACGCAAGTAAGACTGATGTTCGTATTTCATCCTTCAATGATTTTCAAAATGCACTCGTTCTGTATTGGATCTGCAGGCAAACGTCTAGCTGTAATATTTCAGAGTCCAGCTAATTACTGACAGCCCAGACACAAACTAACACACGACCAAATGTTACCGAGTACAGAAAGGTTTGAGACAAGAAAATTCCCAGTGTGATCTCGATAAAACGATGAGAATTTTCAAGTTTTTTAAGTCGCACATTGCGAGCGCCGTGCTTCACGTAAACAAGTCGTAAATCATCCGAACCTTTTAAAGGCAAAGCCGGTGATGTTTTCTAATAATTGGAAGCTATTTAGTTACACGTCAGTGAAGCGGTATCATTTCTCATCTGCGCTCCTTGCTTTTTCATGAAACCACTTATTTTCTGTTTGGCTTAAGAAATATACTGCCATGTGGCGATCTTTAAACCCGAGCATTCGTGTCATGTATTCATGCCTTTATATTTAAAGTTTCCTTTCGTCTTTAGTATTTTTTAGGTTTTTCGGCTAAGTAGCTCTCAAGAGACCCAATTGCCCAGCGAACAACCCTTCCTAACTCAAGTCCCTTCCCATAATCCTTTGCACTCATTCATGCGGCCCAGCTTTACTGATTAGAGTGCAAATGAATAAATCTTAGTGGAATCCGTGGCTCAGGTAGCGTAAAAATCCTAACATATGGATTTGACGATCGTAATGTATTCGTGGCATGTTAGTTTTGCTGCATGCGCATATGATGGCATCACTGTGGATAAACGCAGCATATCCGCTCCTCATTGAAATGCAGAAAAGCAGAGGCCATTGGTTAATATTTAACAAGATATATGCAGCGGCACACACCAGAGTAAATGAGAAAATGAGCTCGCTGATCGAATTACGTTCTCACTTTTAATTTCTTCTGCGGCCCTAGAGAGCCAAGACATTGGGAGATGAGTCAACCTTAATTTGATGCCAATCTGATATTAAAAGAGAATATTTTACACACAGCTCATTAGATTATTTCAGATTAATCTTTATTCCGACATCTTTTTGTGAGTTTAAGTTACTTAGAGTTCACGGTAACTTTGTATGCACACTGGAGTCAGTTTAAACTGAATTCAATTTATTTTGTATAAAAAAAACTGTGTCCTGAATTTATCTGAAATGAAGTTTTGATGTTCACAGTTCAGTGAGTTCATAACTGGCGTGAAATGATATTTATGAAGTAAAGCAGTTTTTTTTGCTGCTGAGGTGTCCATCGCATTCTGTCTGCAGTTGTGCGTGCGAGAATGGAGGTGGTATTGAATTAAGCATGTAAACAACCTCAGTTTGTACATTTTTCAATAATAAAGATGCATTTTATGACACTATTTTTTAATAAAGAAATAAACATCACACATTCAGATCAGTCACACTGTATTTCATCTGCTGTATATATATAATTTAAATATACAAAAAAAATGTCAGAAAATATATGTACTGAAATATATTTTAAAATATGTTTACAAAAAATAATTTTTAACTAATATGTTTTTGGCTATTTTGAAATATAATATATAAAATATATAAAAAAGGTTTAATTTTACCAAATATATTTAAAATGTGCATATATATTTAGCATATATTTAAAACATATTTTTGGAAAGATAAATCTTTTTTTTTTTAATTAAACGTAAACGGCTTAAACGTAAACCTTTAGGCCACAACATACACTGAAAAAAATAATAAGTAAAATTTACTTAATTTTCTTTTGCAAGTTTTTGCACTTTTTTACTTAGAAAAGCTTATTTAAATTAACAAAAAACAACAAGTAGAATTTACTTAGGTTTACTAAGTAAAGTTAAATTACACTGTAAAAAATATGTAATGTACTTAAAAATTATATGTATAATATTGTTACCAAACTTTTTTTAAAGGGTTACTTCTTTAATGGAATCTTCCTGATTTATTTAAGTAAAAAATTTTCTACAAATGCAGTCCCATGCAAAACAGGTTGAGAAGTACATTACCTAGTTAGTTATATTTACTTAAACAATTCAAGCAGTTTTAACACAAAATTATTTAGTTAATCTTCTTCTTACAAATTTAAGTGGATTTTACATGTTAAAATTAAGTAACATTTACAAAATAATGTGTTTATTTAAAATTACTTAATTTTTTGTGTTATTTTTACTTTTTACAAAAATTATATTAAAAAATATTATTTTACTAAATTTATTAATTTACAATTGTTTTTACAGTGTAAAATTAATATTTTTTTTCTAATATAAATATAATTTTTTTTTTTAAGTTTCAAGGATGTAAAATGTTTGGGTAAACGTTTTCTGTTTAAAGGCGCTCTAAGCGAATCTGTGCGACGTCACTTTTTGTTGATGTTTGAACTGTTTTTAAACAAACGGAGCGTAGATAACTCCTCCCACTCCCTTCCGTGCTTTCATGAACGTGCCCAACCCCCACCCCCATATCCTTCTTGTCCTTTATTGGCTGGAACCCTTTGTTATTGTTTCTGGTGGTAGGTTTGGCCACTTTGTTTTTATTGCAGTTTGTGGAGCCTAGACTGTCTACAGAGATTGCGTTTTTTACAGTTTGATCAGCAACAAAAACTGTTTTATGATCTAAAACGCCTGAATTCGCTTAGAGCACCTTTAACTAGCAGTAACTTCCCCAATTCATTAATGACAGTTTTATCCTACAGTGTTTCATTTGACGGCATTCTGTTTGATCTCCATTTTGATCTGGTTTCCATTAAAGATTTGCACAAAACCTTTGCAATATTTTCTAAATGTTGATAAAAACTGCAGTAAAATAACGGCATTTCCGTCATAACAATGTCACTTCCGTTTTTTCTACTTTTTCCGATATTTGCAACGCCTCCAGGTCTTGTGCAATTGACCTCTTTCCATTGGGAGCATTTTCATAATTTCAATTTGCGCAACCTGATATAGATGTATTATATGCGTGCTAGGACTGAAGTGCGTAGACCTGTACGTTAATCCACTAACTCATCGCCTTCAGATAATGTTGTAGTCTCATTTATTCCTTGACCTTCATCTATTTTAATCAATCTGGGGATGAGATCTCCAAACTGAGGTCAGTGGAGTTCTTGAAATCACATAATTACATTTCTGAAAGGTCTCCTCCTCTTCTGGGTCTGAACTGAATGAATCCTCATGATATGAAGTTCAGTGGCCGCTATGTGAGTTGTAAAGGCCAAAGATTTCTCACCGGGGAGGGAAGGTCGCACCCTTTTCCACTATATGTGGACGTTTATGACTTTAATTCATGATTTGCTTGGAAAAGTAACAGAACACTTTCCTTCAACAAATCGTGTGGTTTGAGATATAATTCATATTGGTAGTTGAAGTGGATATAGATTAGATGTGCACTGAAGTTTCATACTGGGGTCAAGGGTTTGTTGACATCACTAACCCTGAGGATGAGCAATAATAAAGAGACAATTGCTTCATTAAGCAGAGCTAATGATCAGCAACGAAATACCAATTCATTTTCATTAGTTTCCTGAAAGTATGTAATTTCCAATGAGATATTACTAAAGCCTGCACATGAAAACAATTATTGTTAGAGGATATGATAGAGAGAGAGAGAGAGAGAGAGAGAGAGAGAGAGAGAGAGAGAGAGAGAGAGAGAGAGAGAGAAATGGTTGTTAATTAGGGACTATGGGTTAATTCAACACCATTATCACTAGGGCGTGTGTTATGTAGTGCAAGTGCACACTGAATATTTGGTACCACAGGTTAATAATTATACGACACACACGCAAATACAAAAAAGAAAATTGGTGCTTCATGTTGCAAAAAAACGTGTTGCTATGGTGTTACGGGCCCCTGTAAAGCCCCTCAGTATGAGCATCTGCAATGGTGGTGCTTAGCAAAATAAGTAATTAAAGGCAGCACAAAGAGAAGAAATAAACAAAGTAAGAAGAAGAAAAGAGAGCTGAGTGCGTCTGTCCTGGATCTGTCTGGAGCTTTAATGATAAAACGCATCATTAATCAGGTCTGTCCAACAGATGTAAGAGAAACGGCAACTGACCAAAATTAGCCCTGCTCCTCTGGACAGGAATACCCTGATCCACTTTCCTTCAAACCTTCTCAGGTCACTATAATGAACTCATATTCTCATCCTGAGACTTTCTTTATGTTTCATGAAACGTTTCGCTCCAGTTAACATCTCAATTCTTTCCTGGTGGACTTTAAATGGACCCAGTGAACTTTTTTGCAATCTACTGCCTGTGAAGGCATCCGTACTAACACTAAACTGTGCAGGTCACTGATTTTGCCGCAGCTCTGTACATCATACTAATTGCTTTTGACCTGTAATTGATTTTAAGAGTTCAGCATGACCATGTTAACACAGTAATAAGTCTTATAAAGGATTACGGTTACACTTTATTTTGATAGTCCACTTTAGACATTCTACTAACTATAAACAACTTTGCAACTACATGTCAACTAACTTTCAATAATTTGCAACTATACGTCAACTAACTGTCATTAGTGTATTAGTAGACTGTAAAGGTTGGGGTTAGGGAAGAGGTTTGGGTTAGTGGAATAAGTTGACATGCACCTGCAAAGATACTTATAGTCAGTTGAAAGTCTGTTGAGATATCATCACAATAAAGTGTTAGTAGATATTAAGCAGACAGACAACTCATTCTCTAAAGATTGGTAGTTGATAAGTAGTTGCAAAGTTACTTATAATTAGTAAAATGTCTAAAGTGGACTATCAAAATAAAGTGTTACCAGGATTACAATGTCATCCAAGATGTTTATGTCTTTCTTTCTTTAGGCGAGAAGAAATTACGTTTTTTTGAGGAAAACAATCCATGATTTTTCTCCATTCAGTGGATTTTATTGGACCTCAACAGTTTACAGTTTCAATGCAGTTTAAAATTGCAGTTTTAATGCAGTTTCAAATGACTCTAAATGGTCCCAACCAAGGGATAAGGGTCTTATCTAGCAAAACGATCATCGTTTTCGGCAATAAATAATTATGCACTTTTAAACCACAACTTTTCATTTTGCACTAGCTGTGTGATGCGCCAGCATGACCTTACATATTTTGTAATCACGTTGAAAGCATTACATATGTGAAACGCACACTTTCAAATCATTTTTAACTCTTTCCTTGCCATTGAGTTAACTTGTCAATTACGAGAAAACACTTCCCTGCCTTTGACGAGAATTTTCGGCAATCTGTATACAACTATTATCCACCAGGTGGTTCTTCCTCAACTTATAAAACCTGGAAGCATCACCCCAGGGCAAACAGCTGTATGTCCGTGTATGTTTTGAGGATTGCTCTGAATCTGATCTCTATCAAAAGTCCTTAAAAAATGCAATTATCTCAGCTTTTTGCTCAAAATTCAGGGTTTTTGAAGCAACCTACCCGGGAGATTCTCACGAAAACTTGGTTTTAAAAATGTCAAGCATGAAAATGTAAAAATTGCTTAAATTTACTTTTTTTCCCACCAGACATTGAAAAACAAAGTCTGGAGTAAATGGGAACATTAATTTAAACACTTTTACTTATCATTTAACACTTTATGTAACATAATTTAAAAAATTAGTCCTAAAAAATCTCATTACCGCAACAGTCAGAAAACAACATATTTTCAAAATGACATGACAAACCTGAAAGAACATAATTTGGAGATTCTGCACATGCATTTAAAATCAAAGTATTATGCTTCTATTAATTAAATTAACATTTAATAAGCATCTGTTGCGGTAATGATAATCAAAATGTCGTGTAAGCATTCTGACAAGACAATATTTCAATAACATTTTCAGCTGGACCTGGTAGAGCATCTTGGTCAATCTGGTAATAACTGGTAGACAACTGTAAACCAGCAACAATCAGATAACCACATAAACAGTCTGACTGCTAAACGTTGTTTTTTCTTAAAGATTGATTTACAGCATATAAAACATTGTATCTTATTTCAATCGGTGTTTTATATTCATAAGTGCGAGGGATGTATGAATGAAGTGAGTGTGGCCATGCTGATAATATTCTGTGCAGTTGCTATTCACACACAAAGAAACTGACAGCATCGATACTGTATCGATCCAGACGACACGCATCACAACTGTGACTTCTCTTTTTGCCAGAGATACAGAGAGAGAAAAGAGATAGGAAGTCCTGTTAATGTTTGCTAAAGAATAGAGAGGAGATTGCAAGGCAATGAAAAGTGATAAGAACAGAGTAAAGAAGAAAATCGTCCGTCTGTCCAACTCAGATTTGTGATTTTATGACCAATTAAATATTAGACAGTTCATCAATATTAATCTTCATCAATGCACATGATGGATACTGTACAGCAGGTGGCTAATTCGCATTAATTCGTACGACTGCGTATTTGTACAAATCGCTTTCTCCCCTATGATGCTGGGGTTATGGGCATGGTTTCATTATTGTTTTTTTATGATAATCATACGCTTTTGTACAATGCACTTTATACAAATATGCCAGCTCGTAAAATACATACGAAATCCCTTGAGATCAGGCTGATGCAATGTTTGAGCAGTGCAAAAGATTGTAGGTTCGATCCCCAGGGATCACACATGCCGATGAAAAATGTATAACTTCAATGCACTGTAAGCGTCTGCCACATATGTAAATATTGTCTGAAACTTTTTTTAAAGGATAATTCAACTTTTTGGTTGCAAGAAATGTATGCTTACTGTTCTCTTGGTACACAATTTAAAGTTAAAGATATTAAAGTGCAAACGAAAGAGTTTTTATTATATATAGTTTCTCCCATTTACATTGTAACAATACAATAAACATTCACATTCTGCACACAAGCATATTTAAAATGGCCAAAGCAATTTACGCAGAACACAAATGCGGTGTCAGAATAGCTGACTTGATCTAATAGTTCATAGAAATAATGAACCGATTCATTTTTGCTAGGTAGTAAGAGTGCTGTAGATGAATGATCTCCTCCATTGCAGTAAATTAGCGAGTATGTTATCGCTAACAGCGCTCGCGCAAGCTCGTGTCTGGAGTCGACCGGGGAGCGTGGACGTAAGGGTTATAAATGTTCCTGTTGGGTGCTCGGTTAAGACTCATTAAGTTGTTTTTTAACCCTGCCAGCGGAGCACTTGAAATATGTGGCGAGTTGAAATCTGTATGCATCTCTCTGTGGGTTTTGTATTATTGAGTTTCGGTGGTCAGACAGCTATGCTAACTGCGGGTCGGGACAGTTTGAAACTCATGAGCGGAGCAATTACACACAAAGTGTGAAAGACGGGAGGACACGCTACGAGTTTGGCAAGATCCTGTATGTTGTTACTCACAGACAGGTTTTGTAAATTGGAGGTAATGGCCGGTTAGAGAAGGCACGGTTCATCTGTCTCAGTTTGTACCGTCAGTTCTCTTGTGGGAATGCAGAATATTGAAGATTGTGAGAGAAAGATGAATGTTAAACCTGTCAGTCAAAGCAATACAGCATGATAGTGTTGCATTACTGTACAGTGGTAAGTTAAAATCTGTTGTAAAAGTACACGGAGAAAAGTTTAACCTGTTATGATTGACCTACTTACTTGAGTATTGTATTTGTTAAAAAATTTAGTTTTCTTATACATCCAACATTACTTTAAGTGTAATTATTTAAGTTTGGAAAATTTGACAATTTATAATATTACACTTACTATTTATCTAACACAGTTTAAATGTTTCTTTGTACATAAAATAGACACATCTATACATACAGTACTGTGCAAACTCTTAGGCCACCATTAGATTTGTTGTTTTTGCAATGTTATAGTGATCATATATAATTATTTCACATTCGCTTTATTAGAATACAACCAGAAAATACATTAAATGTGTATGAAGTATTAAAAACAGTATAAAAAGTATAAGATGAAGTGTCAAGTATTTAGTGTAAACTTCTTTTTCACTTGAGCAATAGCAGGCAGCTGCAGGATCTTTTAAAGCTAAATGAAATTAAATTCTAATTTCTAACTCTAATTGAATGACTTCTGGACTTCGGTCTCCTCAAAAAAGCTCAAGATGTGAGAGTAAATACTGACTGATGCCTGAAGAAGTCCCTATTTTAAGCGCATGGTCTAAAGTGCACGGCGCAAGTGCACTAATGGCGTTTCCGAGTTCCTTTGCTAGTTTAAGGACAGGAAAAATGGTCTCTGCGCCTGGCACACTGTCTAAAATGGTTGGTCCTACTCTCGTAATGAATAATTGGTGTGTTTTGGCCGTAACGTGCAATAAACCAATGAGAGTCTCAGCTCTTATCCCCTAAAAAGCCAGATGCGTTCGGGCCAATGCGGATTGCCTATGTACACCGCTCCTTTTCATGCCAGCACACCCATGGGCACACATATGGGCGCAAATGAATAGAGTTGGGTTACTCGAACTTGGACTCAGACTCGGAATTTTGAATGAACTCGGACTTTTCACGCACTCTGTGAATTTGTACTCAGACTTGACACGGACTTGGAGATTTTGGACTCGGAAAATATCCCGATTACAGTCGAGTCCGCGTCATGTGTAACAACAAAACCAGCATCAACTTGAGATGAGAAATTAATTTATGTCTCTGTCTCATACACACTGCAAAATTTCGGGAGTGACAACCGCATTTAAATGCTGGACTGAATCCCCTAAATGTTCGTTTTATGTCTGTATGGAACAAGACTCACTCCCGAAAATGTGATGATTGACACAGAAATAACCATAGCAACGTTCTTCTATCTCGCGTGCTTATCACTCACAGCTTTGGCCAAAATAATCTAACAGCATTGTGTTTTGCAATAAACCTCCGTCTTGGCGTTGTGTATTATACGGTTCTTTTGTGAGGCTGCTTCACAGCGCACAGTCTTGCAGTGTTGCCAGGTCCTCTGCTTTTTTGTACGTAAATACCGTTTTGGCGCTTAACCGTTTATGGCTTTTGGCTCATGAAGTGATCACGTTTTTTGGTGTTAATAAAGTGTGAATGTGCTGGTCCCAATATTTTGATGTTAATAAAGTGTGAAAGTGCTGGTCCCAATATTTTGAATATTATTGGATTTATCTTGTTCGCTCAGCCTTTTTATTTTGTGTACATATTTTCTATTTCAGTTTGTATCTTAATAAAAAGTGTGAAAAATAAACTTTAAAACTTTGGTAAAACAACAATACTGGTGGCATAAGACTTATTTCATTAAAAATGTAAAGTAAAAAAAATGCATTTAGTATGTATAAACAAATATATGTGAATGTATATAATCATAGTTTTATATAATCTATGCATCCACGTTTGGGAATGATGTACACTTTAAAAAGTGAAAGTTGGATCTACTTAAAAAGTACTTCAATTGGGAATACATACAAAATTATTATTTTTCAACTTATTATTTTTTATTTAAGTTACCAAATCAAATTACCAATTTAATTTAGTAGTTACCAAAATATAATTTTTAATGTATTTACAAATATATAAAAAAATTTAAAAGATTAAAATTAAATATTTTTTCAGCTTCAAAAATATCATTATATATATTTTACAGGAAACATATATTTTATATAATGTTAAAATTCATATATGAAGGTATAAATTAAATATATTTTCATACTCAAAAATATATTTAATTAAGCTTTACTTTCTACAAATTTCTTTAGCATATATTTAAAATATATTTTGGCATAAGAAATTAATTTTTTGGGGGATTTCAAGCATTTCAAAACATTTGTATGTAAATGAAAATATCACATACACAATATATCACACATTTTTGTACAGAAGTATATATATTGCATATGTATTTCAGTTTATTTTTTTTTATTTTTTTTTTTGCAGTGTATCATATTCACATAGTTGCCGTCCTCTGCTAATGTATTTCTCTCAAGATTTTTTTTTGCGAAAATCCTTTTTATTCCTGCTGGTCTTCATTGAAAGTTCCTGGGAGAAGCTGTGACGGTCTTGTGTTCCTGGAAGCTCTAAACTAAAAGCTACAACATTTCAAAGGTCTGTTGGTTTCTTATAAACCCTTGTGTTTTTTCTTGGTGGGTTCTTATTCCAAAATCCTGATTTTAAATAACACTCCTGACAGAAACAATAACAGAAATCAAGCCAGAATCTAAAACGTGTTTGAGTCTCATTTGTGAAAAAGCACAACGGATGTCTGTGTAAATCATTCAACAAACCAAATCAAAAGAAAATATCTTCAGGCAACCATCAATTTCCCCCAAGTCGCCAATCTCTAGACACAGATAACTCACTGCCTGTTAAATGTCATATTTACTGCTACTGGGATGACAAGATAACAAGAATGAACTGGACGTTTTTACTTGTATTAAATTAAATATTCAAGGTCCTTTCCAGGCTGCATAGTCACATCTATTGAATATTGAGGTGTACCTGACTTTGTATGTCTGGATGTATGAGACTAAGGGATGTTGTCTGCACCCCAAAATGAGCAACTTTGTTTACAATGTCAAAGTATGTTGGCAGTGTCTCCAGAAGTCCTCATGCCTTACTGATGACTTTGCTAAAAGATCTCCTTTAACCGTAACGCTTGATTCGCTCTAGCGATTGTGCCTCAGAGGGCCAAATCCTGATGAACGCTACAAAGTCCAGCTGTCAAAACACACCAATGATTTGAGCTGTGGGCTACAGATAGATCCAGCCTTACACAAATAAACCACATCACAAGCACAACAATGATAAAGAGTGTCATTACTAAAACAGCTTAGTGTCACGGCATTGTTTTGAATATAAATGTAAAGTCTGGTGCACAGACTTGTGTATTAGTACATGTTAACGATATGCAAAAGGTACAAATCCCAAAGTAAATAATGGTGCGAGTTATCGCCAACTTCAAAATCTTTTTTTCTTGGACTAAACCAAGAAGATGACTGAACAATGTATAGTTGATAGCACAGATCTGTGGTAAGATCTAAACTTTCATCATCTTCCTGGTGCAAAGATATCAGCAGCTTGCATCAGACATCCTGACGCAGGATCGGATCAGATCATGACAGCCGGTTTACTGATAGTATCTCCACATCCTCACTTCAGCAATCCTCCTGCACTCTTACCCCTGTAAAATCACTTTCAGTTCAGAAATCCCAACACACGGTGAAGGAAAAGGCACAGAAAATGCTTGTAGCGTGTAATTTGTGGTTGAATCATAAATGTTGGCGTTACATTCATCTCCTAATGGTTTGAATTAAAGTGCACTGAGCACCCATCAAACATTTTAGGTTTGACGTGCTTTCCTGGATGTGTACGAGAGGTACCGGGAAGGGGTGGTCAGGATCCATGTGAGGAACAAGAGGAGAATACTGAATAGAAATAAATTGAAATGTGTTTGTAAATAAATGACACAGCCACTGCAAGCGCCTGCTTATGAAACATTCAATTTCTGCCCTCTGGCAACCGGTGGAGAGTGTCTGTACACAGGTTTGAATATACTGGAAGGGACAGATTTTTGAAATGGCCAGAAATATATAGTGAAGTCAAAACGCAACTTGCACACAAAGCAGCAAGCGATTTCTTGCAGTTATAGGCTCAGAAAATATTTTATCCCTTACTGCTACTGTAAGCAATGCTTCAAACGAAAAATAAACTATTTACATGATATTAAGGCTTATTGTGAGACAATTAAAACCTGTTCAACTCTGCGGACCCACCGGTGGGTCCAATATTGCATCATCACATTTATATAAAAAATGCAGAATATGATCCACGGCTGAAGAGGTTAAACCATTGCCCTTTATCAGCCTGGTCTCACTGTTATTACATTTGTATTACATTGTTATTACATTGTATTAATACGTAACTATTAAAAACATAAAACATACTTATGCGTACAATGTAGACGTATTTGCAACATTTAATCATTGCATTGTTAAGTTTTTTTTACAGCTACAAAACGTAAAACATTTACAAATCTTTTATACCGCAAAGATTGCTGTATCAAGGCGTGCATTTCAAATTCCAAAAGTACCTCGACTGAAAGACAGCAATGTCGCAAATCTTTGACGCAGCACGCAAGAGCCAATGAGTGTTTGATATCACTGCCGTAAAGCCTGGTACGCACCACAAGATAATCGAGCAGAATTTGTGCAACAATCCTAGATAAGGTCCCAATAGTATACTATTAAAAGATGGCTGTGTCTCATATCACCTTGTTATTTGTACACGGTGTGACTATACAAATCACAAAACATAAATAGGAAAATGTTTGCGTTCATTTGTCACTTATTGGGAGCAGTTTGCTAGCTGGAGCCATTCACTTCCAGACTTTGTGCTAAGTAAGCTTGCGGGGGCTGCGTCAGATAGAGTTACAGCACGCACGGAGATGAGAAAGGTATGTATGGACTTATCTAACTCTGGGGGATACGGTGAATAAGCTAAATTCCCAAAATCTGGGCGTGTTCCTTTAACTCTTTGTCCCCTTTGTTCGCCGTGTTTTTTATTGTAAAGTCACTTTTAGCCGGAAGAGACATTGCAAGATCTCCACGAGATTTCCTGTGTTCTCAGTGGAGACTCCCGTTGTTTGTAAAGTTAATCTGATGGTGCATGGTGTGCTGTAATGACCATATAGTGGCACTCCACACACTATAAGAACAAACGTGTTAAATTTCATCATGTTTGTGGTCTCTCACATTTTGAAAATCTGCAATATTTGAATTCAGATTCATAACAAACGCAAGATTTGACGTTTAGGGTCACTGATGAGAACTGGGATCAAGATCGTTGGATAAAGGACTGAATTTGGATTTGTTCCTTGCAATCGTAATTTTTAAGATGTGGATTACAGAGAATGAATAAAATTAACATCTTTTGTGAATTTACTGTATGTTGTGTTTGGGTGTAATTATTGTTGCATATGAGAAAACGTGTTTTTGTGTGTTATGTGAAACAAACTAAATATTGCAAAATAGTTAAATGATTACAGAAATGTTATTCATTTTAAAGTTTTAAAGTGAAGTCTTCATTACCCTTCTGGAAAACCAGCATACCAGCAAGACCAGCGTATGTTGCGTTTTGGTGCTGGTTTGCTGGTTAATAATTCATTTGCTGGTCCATGCTGGTTTGGTGTTGGTTTAGCTGGTGGTCATCAGCATACCAGCAAGACCAGCATATGTTGTGTTTTGTTCTGGTATGCTGGTGAAACTGGTATTTTAATATATGCAGGCATTTGCATTTCTTATTCATATTAATGATATGTTTTCAGTCGTATTTTATGACTTATTTATTTAAGACAGTTTACTCATTTACCTACCCTGCTGAAATAAACAGCATAGACCAGCAAAATTCCCATGCTGGTCCATGGGAATTATAAAAAAAAATAATAATAATTTATGGATACACACGTATTCTCATCAGATCACGTTACACTTATATATGTTTGGAAGTCTCAAATCTAACAGTAAATACTACAGACGAGCCTTATCAACCATTACTACGGTCGGTGAACATGCTTGCTCTAACTACTGAGATATGTGTGTCCTTGAACACGAAATCAATTCATCTAAATTTCACAAATGTATCTACATTTCATGTTCTAAACAACACTTGTAATGGGAGACAGGGCAGCTGTATGGAGGATTTCTCCTATGAAGTCTTTCTGAACCAAAAAGGATTTTAAATTATAACCTTATTACAAGTAGTTAGAAAGATTTAGCATTGTGTGTGAAAATGCTTGCTATTATTTATCTTTGTTTGTATGTGTGAGGCTTCTCCTCCGGAGATACTGACTCTTACTGACTCTCCTTACTGACTCTTTAAATGGCCGTATCGATCGCTACCGCTCGGTTTCTGAGCCTGTGGCAGCAATCTCCAGTAGATAACCTCTGTAAATTTTTAGGACGATTCTCTGTTTCTCTCTCTTTGCTTCTTTAAAGAGAACAGTGATCTGTCCTCTGCAGACTGATGGGCCACTGTCCTAGTCAATCCTGACACACGTGATGAATGGAGGGTCCAGTCATGGGATGTGACCCTATACCCCTTCCTCCAATTCTGCGTCTCGCTCATCTGATTTACCGAAATGGAGGAAAGACTCGTCTCTGGTGGGCTCCACGGGTGGTTACTGTTGTCCTTCTGCGGCTCAGAGCTTCGGGTCCTGCAAGTCAAATGGAAACAAATAAAAGTGGAAAAGCGAACCACAGGGTTTTATAGCAACATAAAAGCAGATAGAAAACAAAGAAATGGAAGGCTCAGAGTGTTTGTGGTGTACATTAAAAATAAGATTTAGCCTGAAGCCAATGCAATATGCATGAGGATCAGGTGTGGAGTGATGTTGAGTTTACATTAGGATGATGTCTTTGTATTTCATGAAAGATATTTGATATACACTTTGCTGTCTACTGCCTATATAGGTGACCCTACTGAAATGAATCCTTATTAGTGATATGCAGTGGTTTATATAGACATACCGTACATTGGATGATATAAGCTTCTCTATAGGCAGCATTGTGAGACATTGTTTGTTCAGTACTGATTATTAGAAGTCTTCTGGTTTCTCACGACCTCTGGTTCTACGCCCATGTCGTTTTATCTTTAGATGGACTGTAGCCCAGATAATAACGCATTGTGTTAGTTGTGCATACATCTTGGGTTCGATTCCCAGACAACACACATGCTGATAAAAATGTATACATAAAGTCGCTTTGCATAAAAGCATCTACCAAATGCATAAATGTACATAAACGGGTTCGGGTCTAAAAGTTCACGTGTGCCTTGGACACGTGTCGGGTATAATAATAGCGGCATCGGGTCTTGGGTACCATATTTTCCGGACTATAAGTCATTCTGGAGAATAAGTCACATCAGTCAAAAAAAGGAAAAAACATATAAGTTGCATATAACATATATAAGTGGACTATACGTCACGTTTATTTAGAAAATTGGATTTCACAAAATCCAAGCCAAAGAATTCAGTTCAATTCAATTTTATTTATATAGCGCTTTTCACAATAAGTAATTGTTTCAAAGCAGTTTTACATTAATAGAAGCAGGGGAACGCTGAAAAAATCGATAGACAACATAAGTAGCAAAATACAGCAGCTAAGCTTAAACTGATGAAGCGAGCATAGTAATATGTAACGTAAAGAAGGGAGTGCTACGTTACGCCAAAGTCAATCCTTGTATCATCATGTAAAGCTGAGTATCATCTGCATAGCAGTGAAAATTAACGTTATGTTCCCTGATAATGTCTCCTAGAAGTAATATAAAGAGAATAGGATAGGACCTAGAACTGATCCCTGTGGTACGCCATATTTAGAAAACATTTAATCTGAAAAGGCAAGTTATTTAACTAAACAGTGGCACACAGAACAGCAGGCTGAATAGATGTCCGTACATATTAAAGTAACATACACAGTTTTTACATGATACACAATAGTATCCTGAACAAACCTGGGAGGCTGAATAGGCTAAATTAACATGACAAGCCAAATCAAGTTCAAATGGTCCCGAAGTCATTCCACATCACTGAATCCATTGAATTACATAAATACAGGACCAGCATATAGCGGACTCTCGCGGCTGTAGATGGTAAAAGTCAGATGTCGCATCTGACTTTAAATTCCAGAAACCCGTCAAACATTGAAAAAAGTGCAACTTATAGTACGGAAAATACAGTAATTTAAAATGAATGTGTTTTTGCCGAATGAACTCAAGACGACCCGAATTATCTTGCGTGTGTGCATTGGCTCCTTTTCCAACCCCCCTCTGTTTGCCAAGAGCACTTACTTTAATTTTCATTGAGGCACACCTGTCAATCATTTTTAAATGCACATTTTAGCGGTTGTAAAATAAATGTAGCAGCGGGCCAAATTAGATGCGAGGCCACCAGTTTTTTTTTGTTTGACTGGTGCGTGTGGGGATGCAGACTGGACACACATCAGTGCCGCTTACATTTGGGTAAAATCGAGCCACTGGTTTGGGTTGGACTTGGATTTAATCTTCTCAGGTTTGTCTCAAGTCAGGTCTTTCTTAAAAATATATTATGTATGCACATGGGGTTCAGGTAAAAAGTGATTGGGTTACAAAGACCCGAGAAGACCTCTACGGCACATATACTTTGATGCAAATGAACGAGACATTTAAACAAATGCATTTAAACAATTAACCATAATGTTTCATTGGCTGAATAATTGAACAGTTCCTTGACAGCCTTGTTTTCATTCGCATCAAATGAAATACAGCATCTGCCCTAACTGCCCACCATTGTGTTTCCCTACAGACGTAACTTCTGACAGAAAGACGGAGCGAGAGAGATTTCTGTCCGTTTCTTTCTTCATTATATTCCTCTCTCGAGCTCGATTCTGAGCCATCGTTTTACTCAACGACTGAAAATTAATAAATTCATATTTCACAGACGATAACCTTTTGTAGACCCCAGAGTCATTAAAAACAAATCAATTCATTTTTAAAGATACCCAGCATTCTCTCTTTCTCTGTTAGCTGCCAATTCTCCTCTTCTTCATCCCATCAGGTTGTATCTGCTTTTATTCATTGCTGATGAAGCACTTGCTCTCCGAACGTTTGAAGGGTCCCTGGTTTCTTTTCTTTTCTGGCTGTTGAACCGCAGCGTGACTTCCACAAAGAAGCACTTTTGCCTTCTAGAAACACTCAGACTGGAGTTTAATGACTCGACGCTGCTGCTTGACTTTCACCGGCTGTGGGGTTGATCCCGTATCCAGGTTCACGTAACGACGTGCCCTCTATTTTGATGTGTCAGGCTAATACATGTGGCCCATTTGTCTTAGTTAATTAGGACAGAGCAGAGCATTGTGGGTAATTCATTGGTGTCTGTACTGACTTCACCTCTCCTCCTCTTCGGTTTAAAACGCTCCATGTGTTTCATCATTTACTTCTCGGCTGAACCGATCTCTGAGCTCGGAAACAAATCAAAAGCTTCTACTGTTCACTTCCACTTTCTCTCTCTCTCTCTCTCTCTCTCTCTCTCTCTCTCTCTCTCTCTCTCTCTCTCTTTCTCTCTCTCTTTCTCTCTCTCTCTCTCTCTCTCTCTCTCTTCACATGTTCAGATGCCCATCATTGAGAGACGATGATAAAAAAAGTGAGGATACCAGCATACACAAATATGCAAAACAGACGTATGACTCAAAAACAGACATATGCCGACATATCTTATTCTCCTTGATCATAAACTTAGTTTACTTCTTCATTTCTTGGATCGTTCAAAAATAAATTGTCCTCGCTATGTTAGCGACACTATCTCAGTCGTACAGCATGACCACAATTCACTTTTGAGATAGCCTACTTATTTTTGTCTTTTCGTTTTTCCAGGACTTTTAGACAGTATTCGAATTATGTCAAAGATTATGGTCCCCTAGCTAAGCCCCATCCCCTGGCCAAGTCCCCCTGTCATTATAGGGTTGTCGTGATAAAAAAAAAGATTTGATGTGATACTGGAAACCCCAGATTACCCAACCATTTTTACCACTCAGATTAGTGTGAAATAATAGTTTGGACAAATAATGGACAATATCGCTTTATGGCAGCGCAGCACGAGAATTTTAAATTCATGTAGTATTTTACTAATATTTAATATTTTTGGGTTTTATAGGGGGTCCGGGACCACCCCAGCCCCACCTTAATTCGAACACAGTTTTTAGGAGAAACATCTTTGATTCTAAAGGAAAAAATGTGTGGCCTTTAAAAGAAACGTGCTTTGCCAACCAAGCTAAACCATGTTTAAGGATCATTTTGTACCATCTTATGAATCATACACCTTTAATTTCAGGTCACATTGTAAAAGAGACAAGTCCTCTTTTTGATATAATTAAAATGTCAGTGACACAAACTTATGTAAAATAAATCAAAAGCTTGCTGTAAAATAGTTAAAAGAAAGACAGATGCAGAGATACAAAAAGAGATGGTTTTGGGGCGAGCGAAGGTGAATGTGTGTGTATGTGAGAGAGAGAGAATGATGGGGTCTTAATGCCTGATTGGGTTGATTAGAGGAAGTACTGCGCTTGCACTTTTTATAAATTACTTTGATAAGAGAGATACCAAATGAGCAGCTGAGGAGCTATTAAAAGATGAGAGAGAGAGAGAGAGAGAGAGAGAGAGAGAGAGAGAGAGAGAGAGAGAGATTTTATAAACCTTTTATTACAGCACAATTATCAATATAAAACCATTACAAAAGAAGAAAAATGAAAGCTCACAGAATTATAGAAAAAAATATGAAAAAAAAACAACAACAACAACATTTCATTCTCAATAGCAGAGCATCACACTCCTTCATGACACCAATTATTTTCGCACACTAACAAACAATCTGCAACCCTAAAAAACAAGCAAATAAATTACAATTCTTGATTTGTCCATAGCCAAAACACATCAACATTAAGATCACAATTTTGTTTAATTTTCTCTTTTCTACTTACATAAATGGCCATTTTGCCTACGATAAAGTTTAGCAATTGACATTTAAACAGACAAATATAATAACTGTTTCAGTCAATAACTCATCAAACAAGCTACAAATATTCTTTAACGTGTTAACTAAAGACTGAGGCGTTGAACACTGCATAAAAGCATGAAAAACAGTTTTTCATTGAAAGCAAAAAAAGGACAATGATGACTAACATTGTATATTTAAAACTAAAATAAAAGAATTGACATTTATGCATTTGTCAGACGCTTTTATCCAAAGCAATGTACAGTGCATTACAGAGTATACATTTCTTTTTTATCAGTACGTATGTGTGTGTTTCCTGGATTCAAACCTATGATATTTTGCGCTGCTAACGCAATGCTCTACCACTGAGTCATACAGGAGAACAGTAGACTTAAGCAGGATGTAATGTCATTGCAGACCCACAACAGCTCACAAGCACTTCAAGGGTTAAACAGAAACTAAGTACCGGTGTAAATATTCAGAGATATGACAGATATGAAGTCTATTTGGAGGGGGATTATGATTATATCATTTTATGGTCCTACAAATTTTACAAATCACTGTTTTACAGTAATACGAATTTAATGAGAATCAACCAACTAACACAAAAGTTAAACATCTTTCTTTATACCACGGGACTGTTGAATGCTTTATTCGAGTACAAGTATGCATTATTTTGAGATAAATGCACACCTTACCTGTCAAATGTCTTTAAATAGAGCAATGTTCATCGTATAAGTGGAATAATGGACTCTGGACCTTTGAATTATTTGAAAATAATGCACGCATGCGGTGTAACAGCCCTTCGCGTCGTGCACGCATTACCACCTTGGGTGTGCATTATTTTTGAAAAATTTAACGGCTCATCATCAATTATTCCTTATTCCTTATACAGAAATATGTGATGGGATGTATTTCATTTTACTGCTATTTGTAAATAACATCAAAGTCCACAAAATTGTAATGGTTGATTTTTAGACAAAATGGGACCAGACAACACCCTGGACCACAAAACCAGTCATAAGGGTCTTTATTTTTAAAATTGTGATTTATATATAATCCAAAAGTGAAATAAATAAGCTTTCCATTGATTTATAGTTTGTTAGTCCAATATTTGGGAAAGATACAACAATTTGAAAATCTAGAATCTGAGGTTGCAAAAATATTGAAGTATTGGGAAAATCGCCTTTAAAGGTGCAGTATGTAATTTTTAGAAGGATCTCTTGACAGAAATCAAAATAATATACAAAACTATATCATCAGGGGTGTATAAAGACCTTTCATAATGAACTGTTATGTTTTTATTACCTTAGAATGAAATGTTTTCATCTACACAGAGGGTCCCCTTACATGGAAGACGCCATTTTGTGCCGCCATGTTTCTACAGAAGCTCTCAACGGACAAACTTTTTTATTACTGTAAGTTGTCTCCAACGATGGCATGTTTGTCCTGTGTCGGCTACCGTAGCCTCTCTATGCATTTCAAAAGCGAGCGGTGAGCTGTGAACTGAGCTGTTGGTTGCAATTTGCAACCTCACCACTAGATGCCACTAAAATTTACACACTGCACCTTTAAAGTTGTCCAAATGAAGTCCTTAGAAACTAATATTGTTAATGGTAAACACATTTTATATATAGTTATGATAGGGAATTTACAAAATATCTTCATGGAACATGATCTTTACTTTTTGACAGTATAAAAAAATCATTTTGACCCATGTATTGTTGGCTATTTCTGCAAATAGACCCATGCGACTTATGCCTCGTTTTGTGGTGACATATTTTTGTGATACACACTATGTGTCTCCTTAACATTTACACACCGTGAGTCTCTTTTCTTGCTGAATCAGAAATGCTTTGTTCCCTTGATCTCTGTTTTGGTCTCTCTGTCCCAGTAGCCGTCTCCTTCGGTGTCCAGATCAATGACATTTAGACAGAAATGCTAATTGATTCACACTGAGAACATGCTGGAATGTTCCTTTGGTTTAGCAGACCGGAGATTTTTGCACTTTTGTGACAGCACACATTGAATTTCAGTGATGATTGTTAATACAATCATCATTATTATTATTACTCATACAGTACTCGCTGTAAGGAATTTAAACACACTTTTGTCTTGTGGACTTAAAGTCCACATGAAATAAAAAAAAACTTTAAGTATTAATGTGTTAAGCATTTTTGGCTGTCGCAGACGGAAGATCACCATCGTGAAACTATCATGTTGATTTCTCTGATCGTGGCTTTTAATTGCTGGTTCTACATCCTACAGTAAGACAGTTTCAAAGATGGCCGTTTTCCCGGTATTGCATCCAAAGATCCCAGACAGCAATGAGTCGGTGGACCACCGGCGGTGCTCTAGAGGCAGTAGAAGCGGAATAAAGGCGTAATCGCAAACACGTCTGACGGCGCACCGGCGTCGGCAGCCGGCTGTCTACCGCCTTCATTCCACGGCTGGCCCGCAGGCCAACCACCGTTTGGCCCATCAGAGGCAAACGCTATTTTCGAGCGATTTGCCACAGCTTATTGTATATATATATCAGCCGGCACAGCCTCTCCAGAGCGGCTGCAAGGAGTTCTGGTGACTAGACAGCTCTTTGTGATTTTAAGTCCACATGAAATAAAAAAAAACTTTAAGTATTAATGTGTTAAGCCCGGGATACTGCAGGATTTTTGGCTGTCCCAGACGGAAGATCACCATCGTGAAACTATCATGTTGATTTCTCTGATCGTGGCTTTTAATTGCTGGTTCTACATCCTACAGTAAGACAGTTTCAAAGATGGCCGTTTTCCCAGTATTGCATCCAAAGATCCCAGACAGCAATGAGTCGGTGGACCACCAGTGGTGCTCTAGAGGCAGTAGAAGCGGCATAAATTCGTAATCGCAAACACGTCTGACGGCGCACCGATGGCGGCAGCCGGCTGTCTACCGCCTTCATTCCACGGCTGGCCCGCAGGCCAACCGCCGTTTGGCCCGTCAGAGGCAAACGCTATTTTCGAGCGATTTGCCACCGCTTATATATATATATATCAGCCGGCACAGCCTCTCCAGAGCGGCTGCAAGGAGTTCTGGTGACTAGACAGCTCTTTGTGATTGGTCGCCTAACTGATGACAACAATCACGTGCGCAGAAGTTGAACATTTCTTTTCAAGCGGCAACGCAACGCGTGTGCCAGCCAATCAGATCGCCTTATGCAAATAGCCTAGGCAGAGTCAGCCAATTACGTTTATGGGTTATCCACACGAAGTGCGCATTTGGGACAGGGCCTCTGTCTAGTCATATTTAAAGATTGATCATGTGACTTTTACGCACATCAGGTGACCCGTTAATGTGAAAAACATTATTTTTTCGATTTTTCCATTTCGGTGAATTTATAATTTGCTTTTTCAATTTACGCAATTTGAAGGGTAATGAAAACGCAGCTAATGCCTATCTCTCATTCTTCATTGTTTAAACTCTTGTGTGCTTTTCAGGAGATGGTGGTCAGGGAACCGAAGCCTCTGTGTAGCTGAATTCAAACTGATTCACTTCACCTCCACACGGATGGGTGAGGGAATGTGATGATAACGCCATGCTAATTCTCTCTCACCTTATCTCATATGAACCCTGTGGTGGATTTGCTTCAATGCTCTTACAAGATATCAAGCAACAGGTGTACACATCGGACCCCTTTATAGATAGGTGCGCGTGAACTGGATGGCGTGCAATCCGAAGCCTCTTCTGAATTCTGTATTCTGAGTCTTATCTGTTTTCAGCGCTGATAGAGTCGTAGTTTGAAGCTTAATTAACTTCTTGATGTTTTATTTGAAGCGCCTCTATTATGCTGTTTAGTGCCTCTGTAAAGAAGAATATCCACAGTAAGTCTGAAACACTATTGAGGGTTATTTATCTGTTTTATTTATTTATCCTTTTTTTTTGCATGACACGAGATATGAAATGATGTAGTGTAGGATGAACAGCATTGGTAAATGATGCGCCAACCTCCACACAATTGCTCCAACAAAGTTTCATAAACTTTTACGTTAAAATGTATTAATCAAATCATGGATGGTTATCAATATTGAAATGGTTTCGGTCCAGCGGTGTGCACGCAGCTATAGGTGGTCCCGTGTGGAAACAGCTTGTGTAGGCTCACGCAGCTGAATATTCCTCTGTGATTAATTATGTGTTTTCGGAGAGCGGGAATATCTGCCTCATAATTCCTCAGCCTGTGTCAGTACTGATGGCACCTGTCAGGGATTTCTGCTGAGGTTGCTTTTCTCGGGCGCGAGCAGTTAAAGTCTAATGGCCGATCCGTCCTCGAACCCCCCGTCTGTCTGTGCGCGTGCACAGCTGTGATTGACAGGAAGACAGCGCTCATTTGCAAACCCAAAGATGGACTGAGACTCTGTTTAACACAGTGTGCAGATCACACAAGCTTGTTTTCATTTTTCATTACGGTGAGGTGATTTTTAAAGTACACTTTAAAGAAATGCCATCCCGAGCTAAATGAATAAAAAATGAATGTTGGAATATTTAACAGTGTGGAAATGGACAAAATGGTTTCTGCTTCTGCAAACAAAGTTGTGCTTAATGGACTGTGTATAGACACTTTATAATTGATCATTTTGGTGCTAATGTATTCAAATATGTATATTTTACATTAAATAGGAGTGTTTAACTTTTAAATATCCAGTAATGATGAGTCAGAGTTATATAATCCTGAATTAATCTGTTATATCTGTATAGGGTATCAAATCTCAACTGAACCCAATGATCTGTGCAAAATATTGAACATGCCATACTCAGGTTTCATGATGGACCAAACTGGTGACATCACCATTCAGGAAATGCTTCTCAACATTGAAACAACATTCTTATCAACCAATCAGATTTTAAGAACAGGGTTATGGCACCCTTGGGGAATTTTTATTAACCATGCAATTGTTAGTCATTGGTTATTTACACTCTCTCCATACTAAATGTAATATTGAGCTACACTGCAACTTGCCCTCATATTTAACCTGGAAATATCCCAGGATCCTGTTACATTAAGCATTGTTTGCACTTCAGCTGTGCTGTGTTTTACAGTGTGTGTATATAAGATGACAGGTCTAGTGTTGATGTGACCTTAGTAGACCTTGCTGTAGGCACGTGTGGTCCATTCATTGCAAAAGCCCCTGTGATTTGTGTGGTGTTTGTGTGGTAAATGTCTGTCCGTGACACTAATGCAGTTGTTGAGAATCTTGCAGGTTGTGTAGTGAAGCCTGCAGGTATGAGCATGCGTGCGTTAACCCGAGACGGGTTTGTAATTACCTGGCTTACTGGTGATGTGTAAAAGTAAAACGGCTCAATGAGAGAGAGAGAGAGAGAGAGAGAGAGAGAGAGAGAGAGGGGGGCGGGGGGTCAGTCCCTCTGCTCAGTGCTGTTCAGAAGCGCAGTAACGGGCGTCCCGTTGTCGAGCGCACTGTGATGTTCATTTCTGCATAGTTAACTCCACTTTTTGACTTCTGTGTGGATGGATGTGCAATTTGAGAGGTAACATTACGAGATTAACATTTTAGTTCATTTGTGACGATGCTATGTGGACGATTTACTACGATTTGCGATGTGTGTAAAAGGTAAAATTCACATGTTTTTAGACATCCAATGAATTACGCAGTAAGTAGCTTATTCGATGTCAGAGTTGTGTGTATAGTTAACAGATAATACAGACGGACAGAACTTTTTATATAGTAACATTTCAGGCTAAAACGATGTAAGTGTTCAGGTTCGTGCGTATTTGTGCGTTCTTCATTTAAGTGTGTTTTACCATTGCCATCGACTTTTTGCTTGTTTGCGGCGTGTTTTCTCAGTAATCCCGCAGACAAACAAAAGTTTTCTTTAATTTTGTATCATTAATTTTAAATGTGCTTTTTAAATGTAGGCTAATCCACCAGGACGCGCGTTTGTTACTGATTGAAAGCGGTCGCGCGCTGTCCGTGGTGCTGAAATGTGGGCGCTGTTTCTCTCTGTACAGTTTTTGATAATTTCACCGACTTTCCTCTTTCAGACTTCACACATCTGTGAGTGAGAAGTGTTAGCTTATACACCTTGTGAACCTAATCAACTGAATTCACTTCATCCACTCGTGAAAACGCGACGCGTAAAATGGGTATCGCGCGGAATGAATAAGAGCGTAAGAGATGAGGACTGTGGAAATGATGCCCCGTGGACGTGGACGCTCAGCGATCGGCTCGGTGTCGGTCTGAAGACATCACAAAAGCAGAAGAGAAACACTTAGCTGAAGTCATGGAGATCCGACATCTGCTGCTTCTGTTGGTCTATCTGGACCCCTTGTGCGTCCTGAGCGCATCCACGGCAAAGAGGAGCAAACCCGCTCCAAAGAGACCCCCGAAAGTGAAGGAGGTCAACAGCACCGCGGCACCGACGGCTCCACCGCGACGGGTCACGCAAGTGCTCGCGCCCATAGCCGGCGATCACGACATGTGTCTCGGTTACTACGACGTGAGCGGTCAGTACGATAAAGAGTTCGCCTGCAACAACACGGACCACCGGTACTGCTGCGGGAGTTGCTTTCTGCGCTTCTGTTGTCCCGTCAAAGCCAAGCGACTGGATCAGAGAGTCTGTACCAACTACAACACGCCCGACTGGATCAAGACGCAGCCGCCGTCGCCTGCGCCCACCGGGGACACGTACGACCCCGCGCTGGACCAGACCAACACCACCGTCTACATTACCTGCGGGGTCATCACTCTCATCATCATACTGGGAATTTCTGCCAAAGTGGCTTATGATAAAGCCATCCGACCGCCTCAAGAGATGAATGTCCATAGGTAAGCCAAACAGGATCTTTGGAAAAACACTTTTTGGGAAGCTAATGTATCAGTAGAGGGAGCACAATCGATATTTGCTGGTGCGTAAAGGTGGTGACAAATGAAGGGCTATACACTGTAATAAATCACATGCAGTTTATACCTTAAACTTTGAAAAGTGTAAAACAGTTTTTAAAAGTACACATAATAGTACCTATGCATATTGTTACCAAGCAACCTCTGTGGTACATATTGGCCCCAAATGTATACATATTTCTACCTAAATAGGACTTTTTAAAGTACTGTACCATTGTTTGCATAACTTTTGTGGCCACATTTATTCAGTCATATTGAATAATAACCATGAGCGCATATAACATCTGAGGAGGTTGTATGTGCTCCTCATAACCAATCTGCTATGGATTGGTGAGCCAGAATTGCAGAGCTAAAGTTGCAAAGCTTAATGTTTCTGTTAACCAAAAGATTGTAGGTTGAAATACACAAGATTTATTTTGTAAGATGTTACCATTGTATCTTTCAATACGGCACTTACTGTATGTTATGTCGAATCTAAAAAAAAATACCCAAAAGAGTTTTACCCAAATTCTAAAGAAGAAAATGTGATATAATATTTTGCATGAAGGAAATGAACACTGTCTTATGGTGAACTATTATTATTATCCTCTGTATTGTGAGATTTAGCTATTGTACATATAATACACAAACGTATAGTGCATACTGTAAATCAAAGCTTGAATCTAGGATCTTGATCAGAAATGAAACGCTGGCTTCTGGGCTGACATGGATTATTAATAGTAAATTGCGTACTGTATTAAATCTAGGACTCATCTGCGTCTAGGCGGGATTGATTCTGGATTTCATTAGTGTGATGTTGAGATAGAGGTCAGCTGAAATCTGCCACAGCGAAGACGATCTGGGTCTTCAAGCTGCTGTTTGTCAATAAGTCACAAATTTGTAGCGCATCGGTTTGTCAATGTCAAAGAAAGGAGAAATTTTAGAGAGTGGTCTTGGTGGAAATGTGACAGCCAAGTTGATTCTGTGTTCTTAATTGACTCGATTTGTGTCCCATGGATTCTTCTCATGTTAACAGTGATGTCATTCTGACATCACAGCTCCTTCAGCCAGTAAGGGGAGGCTGCTCCTATATGCAGCTGCACAAGTGTTAAAAGTGTTGCTCTTTGAGTCAAACTCAGACAGTCCATTAAAGCATTTGATCGGAGCTTACAATAAAGCTCATTGGATTTGTGATGACCAATCGATGTTTCCGTTTCTAAAGGTCGATGTGCAAATGATATCTCATGATTATAGCAGAAAGGAGGAAGACATTTCTGTATAGCTTTACAACATGTTCACAATTTTACATATGTATATAGTTTTACATTTGGACACCTTAAAAATGTGATTTGCATGTTCAAATCACCTTCATTGTCAGGAGCAAACATAGCGTTAAGTTTAATATTTATTAAAGATGCAGTGCATTTCTCAGAAGGTTTTGCGTCATGTTATCTCCGTCATATCTCATCCTGCTGTTCATGAGCTATCCTGCAATTCAGAGACGCGGGCTGAGTCTATGAGCTGTGAATGTACAGAATGTTCCCGAACATTTATTTTAACATTTTAAAATATCATTAAAAATGTGTGTACAGGGTTGTAATTTGCACCAAAATACAGTTAAATAGGCTATATTTTGTTTACCCACAATTGGATGTGTGTTTAAAGAGGATAGACTTGAAATGTGTATTAGGTTTCTGCATATTTTACTACTGGTTTGGGAAAAGATGAATGAAAGATGCAACGTCAGCCAATGAGAGATGAGATATGACTCTGTGTGCTCCTCTTAATCTGATTTATTATAAATTGATTACAGAGACTACAGAGCATTTTTTGTCAGACGTAGCTTGTGGTTTGACTTCATATTAGCTTTATTTGAGGTCTAAGCAGACACTAATGATAAAAAACAAATAAAGTGTTGGGTGAAAGATTATTCAATTGTAATTTATGGGATGCAGTCATTGTTTTATGTAATGTTGTCTAGCTTTTGGCCATTTTCAGGTGCATCTTTTGTTGCACCCCAAAATCAAAATGATAAAAATTATTTGGCAAAGAGAAATTAAAGTCTGTTTTAGTGCCAATAAGACTTTTTTTGCATTATTCTAATGACAGTTACAAAGCTCAATGAAAATACAAAAATCTCTAATGTAAAAAGAAAATTGCATTAAAAAAATCAGAATAGTCTTTATTTTATTTATGCAAAAGATAATTTCTTTTAATTTACCCATGCACATAAATGCTTGTTTAAGCATTTTGAATTTTTTACAGATTTTCTGTTTGTCTCAAACTCTCAAAACTATTGACTGAAATGGGTCATAAAGCTTCATCAAAGTAAGCGTTCCCTCTCCATTACAGTGAAGCGTCTTTGATTTTTAATACAGACTAAACGTCTCACACTAATGACATGATCGGGATCGTGTGTTGACAAGCACCAGTGATGTTGTCTGATCAGATCGCCCCGTGTGATGACTCGCCATCTCTCAGCTACCCAGAATCCCCTGCTGCTTCTCAGTGTGCTGTCTGTCATTGTTGAAATATTGATGGTGCTCAGACACCTGCCGAAATAGCTGGGGAATCATCTGCCTGTTTGAGAGGACATCAACTTAAAGTCCTAAACCGAAACCGATCAGTCCGGAAATATGAGAGAAAGAAAGTGATCTGACCAAAACTGGGATGGTACACTTTAAAAACCATTTAGATATGTATCTTTGAGGTACTGATATGTATCTTGGATACACAGTGACAGCTTTTGTGCCTTTCTTTCGGACAGTAAAAATATAATGACAGTAAAGGGTAATGGTGGTATTTTGTAAGCAATGTGTTTTGAAAAGCGCTATATAGCAGTGTTATGTTATCCTTTACTAAAACTTAAATCGATTAAAACATTTATTTTAATTGGAATCAAATAAAATATACAATCTAAAACAAAATTTGCTGGGTTATTTTCAACCCAGTGTTGGGTCTAAAGGGACGACCCCAGCCCCTTGTGTTGTTTTAACCCATTGTTGGATTAAATATAAAAAAATCTGGGTTAATTTAACCAAACAGCTAAGCTTGCAATGTTTGTCATTGAATGACTTCACTGTCTATTTTTGTGAATTTCAAGTAAATGTTATGTGATGTGCAACAGATGCTCTGTTGCTTATCATTCACTATTATGAAATTGTATGACATTGAAATTGTACAGTACATTATATACAGTATCAGGCCACACGGCTCTCTGGATAACTATATTGGCTATTTAACATCAAACACCCAAGCCCTAGAGATAAGTAAATGACTTTTCTTTTTTGTTTGAAATAAAACTGTGAAAACCCGACGGCTACGATAGCTAATGCAACAGTGCTGGAAGGCTAAACCGATTCCTCTTTATCTTTCTTAGCAGTTGTTATTTTAGTTGGTGTCTCTTACCATGCACTCAGCATAAACTTCTTCAGCTTGAAGTAAGAAATAATTTGAATTATTTGGAAACAATGCACATCCTGGGTGGTAATGCGGCACGACGCGAATCTGTTACACTGTGGGTGTGCATTATTTATAAATAATTCAAAAGACCGGAGTCAATTATTCCTCCTATACCACGGTTTCCACAGACATTGCTCTGGTACTTATTTTAAGCCATTTGACAGGTCAGGTGTGCGTTTATCGAAAAATAATGCAAAACCACTCAACATTTCTCAGCCAATCAGAATAAAGCATTCAACAGCCTCGCTGTATAAAATCATAAAATGATTCAATTCTGATGCTGGAGCACAGTCACAGCTCCTGCAAGAGCCACAGGGGAAACTTAAACACAAATGCCTTTTGTGTCCGGTCAAAATAATTTTTCCTCTGGCCAATCGGATGGCATGGAGCTGCTGTGCCAGTGATGCAGACAATTGACAGCTTATAATTTGAATCGGACAGGCGTGCATGAGCGCTTCGAGTGGAACACCAGATTAATGACTAAACTTGCATCATAAAGTATTTGAAAGCCATTTTATGAATAACACTGCACTTCTTTCGGGATCATCTGAGGTCTCCTGGAGCTGAGAGGTGAAAAAGAGGTTTAATGCGGATTCACTGGTGACCTTTAGTGAGAGAGAGAGAGAGAGAGAGAGAGAGAGAGAGAGAGAGAGAGATCTGTAAACCTCCGCGGGTGATCTGAGCAGTGCATATTGATCCGACTCTTCAGGTACACGGTCCGATGCAATCTGAACACTCGCTGACGTAAGAGATGAGCCAGACTGATCACTCTGTCAGATTTCAGTGCACAAACACTGTGTAAATAAATGATTAAACAAGCTTATAACTCGACAGCTCAATATTTTTTATAAACTTTTGCCGATATTCATCTCAGTAGGATGCATTAACATTTACGCATTTGGCAGATGCACAAAGTATGCATTTTATATCAGTATGTCTTTTCCCTGGGTTTTGAACCATGGTGTTTTGCACTGCTAACGCAGTGCTCTACCCCTAAGCTATACAGGAGCACAGTATTGTGCTCAGTATTACTGTGCATTCATACAGCCACCAGCAAGAGCGTAAAAAAACGCTCTGGCTGCCCTGCCAACAACGCTAAAGAAAAAGTGTAGTGGACGCTCTGATGCTTGAATGCATTCTCTGGAATCCTCTCAAGCGGAGGTTTCCGCCTTCCGATTGGTTGCCGCCAAACATTTCCGCCTTTCGATTGGTTGCTGCCTAACTGCGTCATAGCTCATTACCATAAAGTTGAACTGATTTCAACACCGTTCATGATGCCGCTTGCCAGAGCTTGCCGCTCGCCAGAGCTTGCCGCTCGCCAGAGCTTGCCGTTCGCCAGAGCTTGCCGCTCGCCAGAGCTTGCCGCAGGCTCTCTTTGAAATTGTATGACTTCCGGCCACTTTGACGCTCTCGCGGGTGGCGATGTGAACACACATTAACACTACGTTTACACGAGGCGTAAGCGTTAACACTTCCCATTCAATTTTAATGGGTGACGTCAAGCTTGCCGAACTGAATTGTGGATCCATCTGCGCCACGTCACTGCTGTTGCTCGCGGCAGAAGTTCACATTTCTCAACTTTTTAAGCGGCAACGCGTGCGTCAAACAGATCACCTTATGCAAATAACCTAGGCAAAGCCAGCCAATTACGTATTTTGAATACGGGGGCATGTGTAGCGGCCACTGTGATTGGCTTTTTTGGCCACGCTTCAGACAAGCCTTCCGTCAAGCATTAACGCTTCTGTCCCGTGTGAATGTACCGTTAGTGTTCTTGTGTATATCAGTATTTAACTCATTCCCCTCCAGCTTTTTTTTAAAGTTGCCCGGAAGCATTTTTTGGGATTTTCACAACATTTCACAAAATGCCTTTGAGGAAAAGTTTCTTCTATAAATATATAAACATACAATTATATCAAATGAAAGAACAGACCCTCTGCTTTTAAACACACAAACAAAACAGGAAAAAAACATTTAATCCTATCATTTGTTCTATTTTTATAACATCTTAAATATGCTTAGGTTTCTTCAAAAAATACAAAATATTGAGCGAAAAGCTGAAATAATTGCATTATTGTAAATTAATTTTGTTAGAGATTACATTCAGAACAATCATCAAAACATACACATAGTTAAAACTTATTCGTTTTGCTGCAGTTTTTTATAAATTGGGTAAGAGCGCCATCTAGAAGATAATAGCAGAATTACAGATTACCATAAAAACTCCTCATTGGCAGGGAAATGTTTTTTCTTAATTGATGAGATAACTTGTCAGTAGTAGGGATGTAACGATTAAATCGCGTGTCCCATTAAAAATGCCTGTCTGAAATCGATTCTGAATCACAAGGCTGCTATTCTTTGTTTCATGCACAGCTTGTGCGTGTACTATGGCATTTGGTCAGTAGGAAGTCCTTATCAATCTAAAATCATTATGAGTCGGAGTCGTTTATAACATGCATTTAAAACAGCAACACTCGTTAAACAAAATCATTCAAAATATTCTTTATTATCATAAAAATACCTGAAACAACTTGAAGAACAGCGATATAAATATTGTAATGCTACTTCTTCTATGCCACAAAGGGGGTTTCTGCATGAGAGCGCCCCCTGGTGTTCGAATGTGCCGGGATTTCACGGTAATTCATTAAAATTCATTAATTGAGAAAACGCACATTTGCACGATTAATCGTTACAGTCCTAGTCAGGGGGAAAAATCGTAAGCGCAGCAAAAACTTTGAAGACGTGTAAGTCACCATGGGTTAAAGCGCCTGCCAAATGCATAAATATAAAATAGATTTTATATTTTCTATTTACAGATACACCAAAAAGTGAATTTGTTGCACTGAATGAAGGTTAAATCTTGGTTCATTCTACACTATATTGAAGTGAGTTAAGTACTTCACTGATGATGGGTTACTAAAGCAGCCATATGTTTTAAAACCCATTTTAGGTTATATTTAACGAAGTTAATCGTCTCTCATTTGTTTGGAAACTGTGTTTATGTGTCGTTGGAGGCTTTAGGGTGTTTGGTGAGGATGTATTTACATCACAATGAGGTTTTGATGTGTATGTATTTGCAAACAGACAAACACTTAGACCTTAATTAGGATTTGCATAATCTTGAATATATTAACACCAGACCATTGAATTCCCTTTGTTACTTATCTTTTAATATTGAACGTGTCACAAACATTTATGAAAGATTCCTTGTATGTATTGCAGTGATGAATTGCATTGTGTTATGTAGTAATATGACCACATATCCATCAACACTACATATTGTACATGATGGTGAAACCCATACAGCAGCCTACTCCGGGCCGGATCTGCACCAGAGCTGCTGACTTCGGCACAGATCCGGTGCGGTTCCGGCCTGGATTTGTTTTGGAACTGTTTCAATTTGTCGTCCATATCTCTAAACAGATTGCTTTATGTGATAGAAGGATGAGCACCGAATACCCCGATATTGTGTATGCCCAAATCATCTTGAGTGCAGCAGTTTCTAAAAGTGACATATTTGCATAAATATACATTTTATTTGCATAAAAATGCACTTTACTTGATTATGAAGTTTAAGTAAAGAAAATTATACATATATAACTATATAAGTATTAATTCGGTCAGTAAGAGATTCACATGAGATAGAGATGCTAGACAGTTTGTATTTTAAAGGCGGAGTCCACGATGTTTGAAAAACGGTTTGGAAAAGGAGACGGGCCGACTACCAAAACACACTTATAGCCAATCAAATCAAATCAAATGCCGGGTTGCGTATGTGTGGGGTGGGTCTGTCAACAGAAGGTCCAGATTCTATTGGGGTAGGGGCGTGTTTGTTTAGGTGATTTCAAATATCAACATTGGCTTTCAAACATCATGGACTCCGCCTTTAAGTGTTTTATGCTTTACTTCCATTGTGAGTGTCCAACCTGATTCATGCGTATTTTACTAGTTGGTGTATTCGTATGAGTTTGAGTTGGCTGTACAAAGTTGCATAGGAATTAGCCACCTTGTTAAATCCATAGGAATTGCCATGAAATTGTATTGGAGTGCCTTAATCAATCGTGCTTTTGCATTTTTCTGTCGCTTAATGGCTATTGACAAAGTTAACTTAAACCAGAAACAAACTTTTGCAGTACATGCACAGAAAAAACAACAAATGAGATAAATATGAGGTGTGAAAACTCCAAGAGTCCAGTCAAGTAGTTTAATGTGTCCGGGCTTTAAGGGCCGAAGGTGTCCCAGTCCTGTGGTGTGACAGAAGAAAGCGCAGAGAACCTCACAGGCAACTGGAGCACTGAAACCAGGTCGCCCCCACGTGAGGAGAACTTCTGTTATAAAAGGCCTCTTCTCCTGGAAGGGAAGACTAATTATACATCCTACCAAAGTCACTTTATCTTTCTCTCTCTCTCTCCACCTCTTTCTTTCTTTTCTGTCTCTCTCATGCATAGCGAGATGTAGACCGCAAGGCCGAGCGAATGTGCTGACATTGACACAGTTAAGACGCCATTTCAGGCTCCTCCTGTGAGGAGAGATGGCCTCAGGCTGAGGTGGAACCAGACGCAATGTCACACGCTGGTTTCAGATAGTGGGCCGTAAAAAATGAATGCTGACCGCTTTGGTCTTCATGGGGTCATAATGGGCATTTAGATTAGAATACACTACGAACAGTGATTTTTATTTGGCTTGTTTTTAGTGCAAACATCTACAAAATCTTGAAAACAAGAAACATTTGCTTGAGAAGCTAAATGACATAAAGGGCCAGATTTACAGCTTGCGTCAGTGCAAATGCCCTTTTGATGTTAAAAAACTACCGTAGTGATTTATGAGATACGCACAAATTAGCATAAACTTTCAATAAACTTAAAATGTTGCTTTTTTGATATTCCAACAAGTAAGTCAACAGAGATTACTGGTTTATTTTTGAGCTACAATTAGATGTCTATTAAAATTTCTCTGACAACCCAAATTTTGCCTAGACAACTGTGCTGTGTTTGGACACCCAATAGATGTCTTTTGAAAAAAATATGTAATGGTCAAAATAAAATCTGTCTGAAGTTGCACTGGTTATTGTGGAAATGAGATGTTGCATCTGTGTTCTGTAACCTGCACCTTGTCAGTACATTACCGCAAAAATTTCCACCCCATCGGCGCTCTGAAAATGCATTTCTTATGTGGCATTCACCCAAGACGCCGAAGAGATGGCAAGTGTGAGTGCTTTACATGTTTAGTCAATGCAAAAACGCGAATAGGCATCCTGCGAGGAACGCATGGATGGCGCTGTGCGAATGGCGCGGGATGCGTGTATGGCGCATTTTGCTTGAATTGAGCATTGCCGCGAGAAACGCACAAGTTTTTGTTGGATATTCACGCCCCATTAACCAATCAGGAGCTTGCTTTAATAGTGACATGATTACAGGGAGCGAGCAGAGTCGCAGAAGTCCCCCCCATGACATGAAATTCTGCGTGAATGTCTCGAATGACTAGAATTTTATGCGCAGCTTTCACGCGCGAATGAAGCAAGTAAACTCAAAATGTTAAAGTGACTAACTACCCGCGAATAGCGCGTTTTGCCGCCTCAACCGCGGCTGGTGTGAACGCACAGTTACACTCATTTGCCCTGTTTAGTAAATCTGGTCATTTTGCTTCTTAAGTTTAAGCTCACACGACACACACTGTTTTTTGCTCATCTCATGTTAATTTTAAGTACTTATAGAGTAGTATTACATTCTCAATATCTCCAAAGAGTCATTAGTTTGATCAGATTTATAAAAGACAGATCAGCGCTAGCGATTGTTTCCGGAAAAACACAAAATCCAGAGGTGTCCAGCACTAGGAGCAATTCACAGCAGGCAACACACACACAAAACATTATCCCACTATCTCTGGATAACTTACAGTATGATGCTTGTGTCATTTACATGATATGCACTTATGCATCGATTGCGAACAAAACAGATATTTAATGCAGTTTTACTTACCGCCTGCGACTCATGACTCGGTTGGGTCTTCCCTATTTCAATGAAATCCAGAGTTAAACAAACACACATTGTTGAGTCTTGATATAAAACAAAGCTGTTGCGTGAAGTGATGCCTGTGACTTTCCTCGTTGTTCTCGCTCTCACTCTGATTGACGCATGGGTGTGCTTTTCCAGGGGAAGTGCCCATAAAAGGAATATGGGGTCACTGATACGTAACGGGTACCCAAGTTCGAAAAAAACTTTCCAACACTTCTAAGAAAGAGGAGAAGTGAGTTTGGCCCAGAAATACTGCGTCACACGCTCAACTGCTTTTTTGACACTTTGCATTTGTTTAGCATGAGGATTACAGCTCTGAAACTGTGTTAAAAAGTCAGGATGCATGAAATAGCATTTACCCCCCAATTTAATTATTAGGTGTTTGTACCGGAAAACAAGAAAAACTACGTAAGCTAAGCAGTGGCGGCCGGTGACTTCTTTTTTCGAAGGCTCACCATGCGACGTTTGTCACACAACATGTATGTAGCCCGCCATGTTTGTGTAATCGTAATTTTAAAATATGTTTGCCGTGTTTAGAGATCCTACAGTATGTGCATCATGTTTCGGGTTCGGGTAGGGCTTGAACACTACGGGCCACGGCCGGGTTAGGGCTGGAGATTTTTGGCCCGTGCAGGGCTCTACGCTCTGAACACATATTTTGAATTTGCGCCCCTCGGAAAGAGCAGTATGAAAACCATTTTTTGCATTAATTAATTACAAATCACGCTTACACACATTTCCCCTAAGAAAGGTAGGGTGAATTCAGGTAAAATGGGTTATGACATTGAGATGACTGTAAAAGTATCCCGGTTTACCTGAATTCAATTTACCATGTTAATCCATGTTTCCTCTGCAGTGAAATCTGACTGATGAAGTCCTGTATAACCCCCCACACGCTCCCCATTACAGAAAGCACTGCATTACTGTGGAAGATTCATAATTTTAATGGCCATGCAATCTCTCCAGAATCTCATATTGCCACTATGAAAAATCCATGAAGCGGTTGGGTCTTAATTCTGAGATCGTGTCCTCGGGGCCAAAGAGCAGAAACATTAATAGAATTTGAATCCCATTAGGCTTGTATGGGTGGATGTGTTTCTACACCACCATACTGCAGACGACACATTGATTAATGGCTTTTGTTTGTTGCTGTAGCCAAAGGCCTGAGCTTCGAAAACCTGAGAGGCCAAACTTCGACTGATCATTATAACACAAAGCGCAATTAAACTCGTGTGTGTGTGCGTTAGAGATTGTACCAGAGCCAAGCACCTCCACACATAGGAAAACAAAAGATACAACAGTCTGGCCCTTAAACGGGGCCCTTATTGGAGATTGTCTAAACCTCTTGGGGTGCAATCTGTTTGTATCTGTAAACTGGATGAAACGTTTATTCCAATGCTGAACAACAGGACACTGTTGTTTTTAGGATAATGATATAATGAACATTAAAATGATCTTCCCTGTGTTTTTTAGAGCGTTAGCGGACATTTTGAGGCAGCAGGGACCCATTCCCATATCTCAGTATGAGCATGAAAACATCGCCGCCATAGAAACCTCACCCAAAGAGGAGACACCTGTACGAACATCCAAGAACCACTACACACCTGTCCACAACAAAAACAATCACGGTAAGTTACCTCATGTGTTTTTATGATAAAACCTTCATTATGTTTTGGACTTATATGATAGTAGATTTTTTTGTGATTTTCACAAAAGTTTCACAAAATGCCTTCCAGGAAACTTTTCAGTCACGATTTATTTTACGGCATCATTGTTACAGTGTAAGTATACAATTAAGTACTAAGTAATAATCATTAACAACATGTCCTTACTAGAGGGTTGGGGTTAGGATAGGGTTTGGTTTAGGGTTAGTTGCATGTAACTATGCATAATTAACTGTTATTACTATAATAATTACATGTAACATGTGTAACAAAGAAACCGTAAAATAAAGTGTGACCAACTTTTCTTTTAAAATATGTAAACATACAAATATATCAAATGAAAGAACAGACCCTCTGCTTTCAAATAAACAAAACAGGAAAAATCTATATTTTTCTCTGCCTATAAACTCTTAAATATGGGTATTTTTCTTTAAAAGTACTTTTTTATGAGCAAAAAACTGAAATAATTGCATTTTTGTGAAGGAATTTTGTTAGCAATCAGATTCAGAATGATAATCAAAACATACACAGAGTTTAAAATTTATAAATAACGTTTTGGCTTCATTTTTATCATAAATTTCAATAATCGCGGTATTGTAGATTAACATAAAAATTCATCAGGAAGATGTTTTTTTTGCACATTTTTTCTCTTAATTTAAAGACATTAAATCCATTAGAAAATGTCTAAAACTGTAGTATATGGTCAAGTTTAAGTGTAGAAGTGTTTGTATGTACATACAAAGAACAATTCATGAAATAACATCCCTGCAAGGACATACAGGATATACCAATATACAGTGTTTGTTGGATCAGGTTCATGCATCATGTGACCCCAACTAACCCAAACCATAAGGATAAATATTGAAAATGAATCTGACCAGAAATCAAATGAAATCTCTCTTTGGGCACAGCTATGTGTTGGATGACTGCGTGCACGTGTGTGTGTCTTTGTTTCATAGGATGCTTTTTCACATGTGCCGTGTGTTTGATTCTTGTCTCGTGAGATCTGGTGACAGAGTTCTCCTTCAATCTATAAAGCATCCCATTTTTGATTGATGGATTAATGCTTTTAAATTCAACAAAGAGTTTCAAAGAGAAGAAGCGGATGTTCATTTGGTTAATTGGTTAAAAAATTCAATATTTTCTGACTGTTTCATTGATTCCCAATACAGAGATTTTCTTTCAAGTGGTTGATCTCCGTAACCTCTTCTGTCCTCTGAACCTCCACTCCCACTCTCTCATCTACGTTATTCTCAATCAGCATTTATTTCGGAGACATCGATGTGCTTAATTATGATAAAAACTATACATTAACATTTTCTACATACAGTACATTACACTTAGGTATACATTATTATTCTGTATGTGTGTTGTCTGGAATCAAACCCATGACCTTTTGCGCTGCTAAAGCAATGCACTACCAACTAAGCTACATACACACTACATTATATCACCACATCACATATGCATCTTTTCATTGTACACATCTTACTTGCAAAAATGTTTTTGGAGACTACACTTAAGCCCAATTCCAATTCTATTTTATAACCCTTTGCCCCTCCCCCTTGTCCCTTGAAACAAAGTGACAAAAAATATTTCCCTAAGAAATGGGACACCACTACTACCCCTTTATACATCATCATTCATCGTCGATAGCTCATACGTCAAAGAAAACGCGCCAGTGTTAATCACAAGCTGCCGTAGATTGCTGTAGTGCTCTGTTGCGTGGGCTACCACAATTTTTTTGCATTTTTCTTCAAAATCATCTTTAGTATGATACATTTTTGGTTCACGTATTCAGGCCCATAACAACTACAAAACCATGCGTTATCAAACGTCTGGTAAAAGACAACCAAATTCCCCGCCCCTGCACTTGTATTTATGCTGTCAAGTCACCGGGTATAAATAAAATATGATGTGGGACTGTTGTGCAGTCAATAACGAGCGTACTTTTGTCATTAAAATCAAAAATAATGCAAAATACTTACATTTATGAGTCTCTCGACTCGCTTTGGCAGCCTCGGCTCGCTTTGGCAGCTATGTTGCCGCTGTAGACGGTAAACTTTCACATACCCATTCGTTTGAAGTGAGGTCCTAACAAAATCTTCATTTGAAGGGCTATCTAGCACTTCCTCCTATCTCCCACCAAAAGAAAAATTGGGGAGCCCTACCCCTAAACACGAAAAAAATGAAGGTGAAAGTGAAGGGGGAAATTATGCCCCGTTTACACTAAGGAAAGACGCAGATATCAACCCAGTCTCACCCCATGGCGTCAATATTTGACGACACTTGACCATGCGTCAATATGTTACGCGGAGGGTATACCTTTCGCGTCATTTTTTGACGAACTGGGGACTTCAATACTATTAAGTCCGTTGCATTCTCTTTCCTATTTTCTTACCATTTTCGCGTCGGTTTAGGGTTAGATTTACATAATGACATCCCTACCCAAACCTAACTCTAACCCCAACGCCAGGTGACAACTGTTTAATTTCGCGTACCTAACTCTAACCCCAACGCCAGGTGACAACTGTTTAATTTCGCGTACACTGTTTAATTTTGCGTAATCTAACCCTAAACCGACGCGAAAATGGTAAGAAAATAGAAAAGAGAATGCAACGGACGTAATAGTATTGAAGTCCCCAGTTCGTCAAAAAATGACGCGAAAGGTATACCCTCCGCGTCAACATATTGACGCATGGTCAAGTGTCGTCAAATATTGACGCCATGGGGTGAGACTGTGTTACAGATATTGTATTTCCCTGTGGTTTGGCCTCTCATTTACATGAAAAAAAACTGTTTTTATCACCGAAAATGATTATTTCTAAAACCTCCAGCCAAAGTGAAGATCTCTGATAACCCCGGTTATGTGTTTCCGTGTCAACTCGGGGAAACAGGGTTTTAGGTTCTGAAACGTCACATTATGCGGCAGAAAGTGCTTAACGTCATGTGAACAGGAACATTGGTGTCGACTTGAGGATTTTGATTGGCTTGCATGGCTTTATTCCTCTCCCTACACTGCAGGTTTGGCATAGTTATTATTGGCACTCGACAGCGTATTTATGCGGGTTGATGTAAATTACGTTTTTTTGAAAACGATGTTGTGTCCACGTTGTTATTATTGAAAACGGAGACATTTCGTTTCTCTAAATCAGTGGTTCTCAAACTTTTTCAGCATGCGCCTCCCCTTGTGTATGGCACATTCCTTCGCGGCCCCCCGAAAGAAAATGTATGACAAAAAATATTTTTAATTATAATACTTTTAATTAAGCAAAACATATTGAATGATATAAAGGAGTGCTGTTGCTTAGCCTTATTTTTTAGGTTTAATTGCACAGAAATCATGATAAATTGTTTTTATTTTATAAAATGACATAAAACTGGGGCCCCCCTGGCACCATCTCACGGCCCCCCTGGGGGCCCCGGACCCCAGTTTGAGAACCACAATACCCGGCTATGTGTAAATGTGGCCTTACTGTCAGAGCTGTAGGTCTAGGCAAACCAGGTGGTCGCCTAAGATGCCACCAGCTGCAGGGGGCGCCAAAGAGCGAATATACATATTTAATGCTGATTCACTTGAGTCTTGAAACTATTTTTAACTGTCTTGTTGATTTAAGTGCATTTAAAGTGCATGATCACATCATTTTTTTTTTTTTTTTTACATTTTTTATGTTATAATTGAGCATCAAAATGGCTTGAAACTGCTCCGCTTAGTGCTTATTGTGAGCTCACCGATAAACTTTCATTTTCATTAAAATTTGCACCACAAGTCTGGATCTAAATCATGATGTGCTAATGGGTGATGACTTCTACAGATGCTCTGTGATGTCTGAATGAATGTAAAGTGTTTTTCCTGGATAGTGATGCTGTATATGTAGTCTCGCATAGCCAGACCTTCAATACTGAATGTCTGATGTTTTTCGTAGCTTTTTCTGACAAAGCCCGTCCACGAGCTGTTTGATTGACATGTCACACAACCAATAACAGTTTGTTTTGTCTACCGTCACGTTTCGGACTCCCCATAATAACGAGCCGGCTGGCAACAAGTCAGTTATTGAAATAACCAGCCAACCGAATAGCATCTAAATAAACAACATTACTCACCATAGAACAACGTTGTGCACTTCATCAACAGCCACAACAATGAGACGCTCCCGTTAAACATCTGTTTGAAGCATATCTCTTCACTTTTTAACTTTTTTACAAGCAATTCAGGAGAACCGAACTTTTTGACTCCACTAACTGCCTCATGCAAAACTCTTGGATGTCTTTTAGAGAGTCTTTGTCGCAAACTTTGCATATTTTTGAGGATTTAATGTTTAGCTGATCATGATAACTGGTCATTATTATCCACGTGAACACGTCAGAGCTTTGTTTTCCAGGGACCTAAATCGAAACCTGGAAATCCGGTTTATTTCAACCAGTCAAAGACGACTTCGACATTCCCACAGGCTTTTCAGAAAAGTGCGCGAAAAACATCAGACATTTATCCAACAATCCGTGGGCGTGACGTCTGAGGCCGAGACTACTGTATATGTAGCGTGAGCATGAAAGCCTAAATCTTACTGTGCATTCAGACCGCCACCGGCGAGAGCGTCAATAAAAGCTCTGGCTGCCCTGACAACGACGCTAAAGAAAAGTTGTAGTGGACGCTCTGAGGCTCGAATGCATTCTCTGAACTCCTCTCAGGCGGAGGTTTCCGCCTTCCGATTGGTTGCCGGTGAACATTTCCAGAGGTGTATAATACTTAAGTATTTTAGTTACATTTTCCAAGGATCTGTGCTTTATCAGAGTGTTGTCTTGGGAAAAAAAATACTTTTCTTTACTAAAAAATGTTCACTACATTCTAAAGCATAGAATCATACTGTGTATTCATTATATATTGCATATTAAAATTGATTTAATGCCTAATTACATAAACATTGTGTACTTTTACTTTCTTGAGTAAAAGTACAAAAAAAAATTTACTTAAGTAAAAGTACAAAAAATTACTAGATGTTTAATGTACTTAAATATTAAATATAAATCAAAAACTTGAAATTATGAAATGTAGTGGAGTAAAAATTATGATAATGTGTTTTGGAATGTATGTTTTCCAAAGAAAAACACTAATAAAATACGATTAAATGAAAATTTACTTTTTTGCAGAAAGTACAAATACTTAAGTACTATACAACTCTGAACATTTCCGCCTTATGATTGGTTGCCGCCGAACCGCGTCATATCTCATTACCATAAAGTTGAGCTGATTTCAACTCTCCTCGATGCTCACGCTGTACATGACGCGCCGCTGCTCGCCGGAGCTCGCCGCCGGCTCTCATTGAAAATGAATGACTTCCGGCCACTTTGACGCTCTCGCCGGTGGCGGTCTGAATGCACAGTTAAAGGTGCCATAGCCGAAATTGTCCTGATTCATTGTAAAGGTCAGAGAAAGGGTAACAAACGTTTAATGGAAAAATACTGTTTTGGTTTATAAAAGTGTGCACCAAAACAGCCCTTACATTGAGTGGCATTTTAAGTGGACTCGAATGTTTTTTTAAATCTTGCAACAGGCTATTTTAACAACATCATGAAGATTTGATAGCACATGAGGAGATGTAGCAAAGCTCTCAGATCGCGCGCCAGTCGAGAAGAAACGGTTGACTGTACTCTTGTTTTTAATAAAATACAATCATTAAATATTAACTTTCATCATAGTGCAGTGTACCAAAATCACGCAGAGAGAGAGAGAGAGAAAGAGAGAGAGATAGAGAGAGATAGAGAGAGAGAGAGAGAAAGAGAGAGAGAGAGAGAGAGAGAGAGAGAGAGAGCAAAGAAGACAGCAAATAATCTCATGTGCTGTTCTCATTATGGGTTTCTTAATGCAATTTGATCTGCGACTCAACTGGCTCGTCTTTGATTTCAGATGGAGACACTGAGAATTCATTGTCCATTGGTTACTTTAGACACCATGAATCACTTAAAGACATGAAATCTGTTTCATTTCATGGATAAACTTTTGCCTTATTGACTTAAATTCCGATCAGCTTGATTTATTAAGACATACGGTTGCATAATTGAAAAGAATAAAGACAAACTGAATTATTTCTTCCAGAGAGCATGGAATTATTTGTTTAGACTTTCTGTCTGTCAATCCATCTGTGTCTGACTGCTATTCAGTGATGCACATAACAGAAAAGATGTGATGCCGGTCTTTGGTCATCTGGCTCGGGTCAGGGGCGCCCATTACCATCCTATTAGATGCTTAAAGGATCCACCTGCATCTCTGATCAACCTCAGTGTCCTCTAACCCAGCAGGGCTCAAATTTGTGTTAAAAGCGTGCGCGTGTGTGCCAAGATGATAGTTTGACCTCTAAAACCTCTAGTGTGGTCGAGCAGAACCTCTACCCCCCATTAATACTTAATGCAGAATCCCGTCCTGTCGTCTGTCTTAAAACACCGTTTACCAGCCGCTGGCTGAGGTGACTTCTCAATAACTGTCAGGTGTAAGGCTGCGCTGTGAGTAATGCGGGACATAAAGGGTATTTATCCGTAAAGAATTGTGTTCCTTAGGCCATCAAATACCCGCAATGTCCAGTGTGATGGATTTGGGTTGAAAAGCTACAAGGTTTAAAACCACATCAGCATTCAAGATTGACACATAACTATAAAATAAAGACTCGACACTCGTTTTTCTTGTGATGGTCATTCTGTGCGTTTCTTCGCAGGGCATTATGGGAAAGAAAACTTCCGCAGCGGTCAAGACATGCACAACTTCATCTCCTCCGGCTTTGTGACGCTCGGCAGGGGCCATCTGAAAGGTAATCGCCCGTTTCTTAACCCTTATGAATCCCAAAGGGACTTTTTTATCTTCTCACTGCATCATGCCGAAGGCATTTAAAGAGAGTTGTGTCACTGTGAGCATGTTAAATTTACTATAGGAATATGAACTGCTTTTGCTTTAGAGTCATTTCAACACTATCTCAAGGCAATTCGTACGTATTTACCACATATGACCACATTCATAAAAAATTACGGTTTGCCTTGACGCCTGCGACATTGGGGTTATGGGTGGGGTTTCGTTATTGTTTTTTATGATAATCGTACGTTTTGCATGATTAACTTTATGCTTCATACGAATTAGCCAACTCATAGAGTATTTATGAATTCTCGTGAGATCAGGCTGGTCATTTAGTTGGAAAGGAAAAGATGAAATGTACCCAAATGTCTTATAGATGTTCTTTATTTGTCACAAGCGTCCTGTGCATGACATTGAGATGTTGACAGTGCAGTAATGATGCTTTGTAAAGCTCATTTTGTCTTAAAGAAACTCTCATCTGTCCCTTATAGTTGAATCACTCCTGCCCACGTACTGCAACATAATGGGTACGGCACTGGCTGATTGTTAACATTACAACATCAATATCCACCAGATTGTCAATTTTTTCACATTTTTAAGGAGTAAAATGTTTAAAAACCTTCAGATAAATGAGAAATATCAGTGACATACGCCCGAGACACTCATTACATTACATGACTGCTGTTATTATTATGACACAAAGATGTCTTTGGCAAAAATTATTTTCGACAGGAGTTTTGAAGGACCCCCATATATGATGAACCTTACTGTATGGGAGGGACCTTCATGCTAAACTACGGGCTATTCCACCGAATTAGTGCCATTTTCATGTTTTAACTCGTCAAGTTGATTTTTAAATCTTTATTTAAAGGAAAACACCACCGTTTTTCAATATTTTAGTATGTTCTTACATCAACTTAGACAAATTAATACATAACTCTCTTTTTTCAGTGTGTGCACTTTTAATCTTTGTACAGCGCTTCGTTAATGTGTTAGCATTTAGCCAAGCCCCATTCATTCCTTAGGATCCAAACAAAAGTTTGATTTTGTACCACCATACTTACTCGTGTAACTACTCATGTCTTTAAATAAGGAAAACATGGAAGTGTTTGGTGGCTTCTAAATTCATCCCTGTTTGGATCCTAAGGAATGAAAGGGGCTAGGCTAAATGCTAACACATTCACAATGCGCTGTATAGTGATGTAGTACTTGAGTCCGGTCTCGAGACCGATTTCTGCTTTCTCTGACTCGTCTTGGACTTGTTCCTTCAAAGACTCGGTCTTGACTCGCTCTCGGACTACAGTGACAGGAGAAAGACTCGTAATTTTAGACTGAGTCCTTGAGACCAGCGCATTTTTATGTTCATATATAAAAAAAACACACAACACATAGCAATGATATTAAAATGCAGTGTTGACGAGCATTATTTGAAAATGACATCCCATGGTGCAATGCAAAGATACTGCCATCAGAGCCGTTTATCTCTAGAAAAATAGGCAGAAGATGATGCATGTGGTGGGGATTTTTTAATGATAGTAAAAGCATAGTCCATATTAAGATGTTAAGACTGCTCCTCTAAACACGTCCCAATCTAACTTAGTCTGTAGGCCTAACTGATGATTATATACTGGGATGATATTAAATCATGAATATGAAAACTGATATGTTTTTATGGTCTTGGTCTCTACTCGGACTTGCTTTCTCAAAGACTCGGTCTTGACTTGGACTCGACTGTATTTGAAAACCAACGGTCTCAGTCTTGACTCGGTCTCGAACCTTCAAAGGCTCAGTCTTGATTCGGACTCGGCATAGGTGGTCTCGTCCCCATCACTAGCGCTGTACAAAGATTAAAGGTGCAGTGTGTACATTTTAGCGGCATCTAGTGGTGAGGGCACGAATTGCAACCAATGGCTTAGTCCACTGCTCACCCCTCGCTTTTGAAACACAAAGAGAAGCTACGGTAGCCGCCACCAGACAAACATGTCATCGTCGGAGACAACTTAGTAAAAAAAATTGTCCGTTAAGGGCTCTTGTAGAAAAATGGCGGCACAAAATGGTGACTTCTATGTAAGGGGACCCTCAGTGTATGTAGATAAAAAGGTCTCGTTCTAAGGCAATAAACACATACCGGTTCATTATGAAAGGTCTTTATACACCCCTGATAATATAGTTTTGTATATCATTTTGCATTTCCGTCAAGAGATCCTTCTAGAAATTACACACTGCACCTTTAAGTGTACACATTGAAAAAATATAGGTATGTATTAATTCATCTAAGTTCAGGTAAAAACATACTGTAGTAAAATATTGGAATATGGTGGTGTTTTCCTTTAACACTAATCTTAATAACACACATATTTTACTTTTCAAAATAAGTATTGGTCATTATCAAGTAACTAGTTTTTTTTAATTGTTTCTTAGTAGAGGATGGAGACATTTTGGAAACAGGACTGAGTTTTTAGCATATATTTAGCAAATACATGAAAATAGCTGCATTAAGTATTTGCTAACAGCATGAAGACACTGAGCAAATTCTAGTGGTTTACCATTTTTTTATTTTAAAATAAACCGATAACAATAAAAATAAATTATATAGATAACAGGACTGAACATTAAGATTTTACATTCACAGTCATAGAATCAATGTCATAAAATATACAGAAAATAAAATTAGAAAAGTAACTTTTGGTCCTCACATGGCCTTTAGAAGATCCAGATGATGTCACTTCCTCTTGAAAATGTGAAATATTCCTAGATTTGTGAAATTCTGGGGAAATGACTAAAATATGCATTTTATCTTAAATATTATTACTTTTTCAATGCTATAAACATTTAAAGTAAAGACAGGATATGGACAAAAATGCAAAAAAATAAAGTTCTGAAGAATGTTATGCTTTATATGTTAAAAATGTAAAAATCTACATTATAACTGGCAGCTGTTTGCCAGTAACTTACTGTAGATTTAAATATATGTTATTTACTGCCAACAGTTTGTTCAAAGTTACTGAACATTAAACATTTACAAGTCACTAACAGAACTAAAAAACAGCCTTATGCAAAGCATTCTGGGAACCAGAAATCCTCATCAACCTTTTACTGTTTTTATCCTTCAGATTTTCTTTCCCAAATTGCTTTGCATGATGCTGTTATTTTAGTTTTATTCTGTAATAAAGACTTGTTAATATTTAATGTTCATTTAACTTTGAACAAAATGTTGCCAGTAAATAACATCAATTTAAATCTACAGTAAGTTACTGGCAAATAGCTCTACAGCATTTTTTTACAGGGACGGATAAAACAATGTTATTTTTCAATGTTTTATGTCATTTTTATTAATGTTTTAAATTATATTGTCTAAATTTGGTGTTAGATTGACATGCAGGACACTTTCGGTGGAATGGTCCAAATATTAATTTATATTTTTTTTTATAAAAAATTAAAACTCTTTTAGATTAATAGTAATTTTGATATTATAAAGACAGCATTATGTTAGACAGATAATTGGCAATATAGTAGATTTTAAAACTTTTGCTTAGTCTTTTTTCTTTGAAATTTTGTTTGCCGATCTCATATGTAAATGTAAAGAGGATAAAGTTAAACATGTGCTTGACTTCCTTCAGGTGAAAGACTTTAATAAGTTGCTCAAATGATTTTTCTGCTTATTCAACTTTGCTCCCCGCGGGTCATGCAAATTGGCCTTAAGCTCCAAACGGTTTAAATCCACCTGATTAAATTCTCTTTCTAGATTCTCTCCAGAGGTTTCGGACGCCCGTTCTGTCCGATTCACTGTTTTAAAGCCGCTCGCACACATTTTGCATGCGAGCATGAAGAGATGACAGTAATAGTTCACCAGAGATCGTGCCCTTTTCCATTCGCTTTTTCCATGAAGTTGATATTTTGAAGCATGTTTGCATCGCATTTATATATGCAACACGGGAGAGCAGGAGCTGTCAGGAGCTTTACAAAGGACAAAAACAACACCATAAGCGTAGCCATACAAGCCCTGCGCTGTGTTTATCTCAACCCAACGATAGCTTCATGCATATGCAAATAAACCTGGCTGACGTTATGAAATTTGGTTTCTTTCCTGAGCCTAAATGTCAGTGACACACAACTTTTAGATAAGGGTTGCTTGAGATGAAGGAACTTTAATGATGCTTTTCCGTCATATTCGGAGGACGATGACGTTCCTCGGTTTATCTCCTGTTGTGTTTCACCGATGAAAGACAGGCATGTGTATTTTGTGAAGTACTAAATGAATGTGTGTGTTTGTGTCTTTGCAGCTCAACACTCTGTAGATGATCTGGCGTGGCAGGGCGACCTGGACGTGCCGCTATCATACAGTACGTACCTTGCACGTTTCAAGTTTTCTATGCATTTGTTTTTTCATTGATCTGTATCTTTAGCTTAAGTGGATTGTTTTAACGTCCATGTTCCCTGTGGCCTCACACTGTATTTATGAAGATTTGAACCTTGTGAACCTTATAAGTTATATAACAGCTGAAATGAGTTTGTTGCTCATTCATGTCTTGCTGTTTTTTGCCAGTACAGCATCTCTGGGTTATTAATGACTGTGCAGAATTCTCCTCTTTGTTACCATGGTGATCCTATTAACCATTGTACCGTGTAATTCCTGAACTATGCTAAACTGAAACGATCTTAAATCCGTCTTTGTCTGAGACCTTGGGATTATTCTATTGACCCAACACTAATTACAGTATTAATTAAACACTATATCTTACAGAAACATTATTAGAGATGTTTGCTAAGGCAAGCATCACTGCAGACATTGCTTTTATGTATATGAACAAATCCTCAACCCGAATTCAAGTTCGTCTTGGATGACTTACGCTTCCAGGCATGCACGTTGTTGGAGGAAAGTGTGCTATTCATTTTTTTAACCATTAAAGGCACAATATATAAGATTTTTTGCTAAATATCACCAGCAAAGTGTTATATATCTGGTCAGATTCATTCCTATTGACAGTGAAGGTGAAGACTACTATCTTTCACAGCATCATCAAGCTGCAGCCGCTGTTGTTGTTTAGTAAAAATCTAGTGGTGAAAATGACATATTGTGCCTTTAAGATTTGTGAAGTTTTATCATTCAGACTGTATTGTACTGCACACAGGCCCGAAGCGTCCCAATGGCGCATCACAGTTTGCCATTGCGCCATGTTTTATTTACCTGAACGCAGTATGCCCATCTGTAACAGCTGTGTGATGAATTACAATAGATTTGGTTTTTTCCCGTAAGCAGAATGTTGATATCAGCAGCTGTGATTTTTTTCAAGACTCATACCTGTTAAAACATGGCATTTCGAAGATCAGTGCCAAGTATCGGTCAGATCCACTTAGACATCAGACATTAACGGCTGTCTGTCAATTTAAACAGCAGACAGGTCTGACAGATTGATTGACAGGCTTGGTGTAAAGGTTGTGTCACATTGTCTAACTGTGTGATGTCTTTCACACCAATGATCCATGCGGGATTTGATATGTTGAACAGGCTTAACACATCAAATGTCTAAAAATAAACGCTTTAGTAGTAAATAACTTTTGGCGAGCTCAGATGCAAAAACCTCTAAACGCCACCTTTTATACGTTCATCAAATACTTTTGCTTTAAATTGTTTTGCTCCCGGCCTCAGGACTGTCAGAAATACCGAATAACAGAAATACAGAAATATTTGAATCCATTAAAGCCTGATAAAAAATGCGAATCTACAAGAAAACATATCAGACACACTTCATTTATTGTTGATACAGCTGCAGTGTAAAATGAATAATTTTTTTGGGGGAAATGTTTGACTTTGTATTGTATCTCAACATATTTAGGCATATTTAAATAAAGTTAGAGACTTTACTAAGACATCTTTTTTACCAAAGGCATGAGACTTAAAGGGACAGTTTGCAGAAAAATGTTAGTTCTGTCATCCTTTACTCATACTTTATACTTTCCTACTATGCAGTGGTGGCCGGTGACTTAGTTTTCGAGGGCGCCTGATAGGAAGTTCGTCACAACATTTAATTAGCCCCTCATGTGTGTGGTTCGTCATTTTAAAATATATGTTCGGCGTGTCAAATGACCATGTGCATCGCGCGTTAAGTCAAAATAAGTTGCTGCACACTAAAGGATTTATGATAAAAGAAACGCTCACGTTTGCCAGATACTCGCTTAACCCTTGTGTGGTGTTCGTATTTTTGTTACTTAGACGATGTTTGTGGGTCTGGTGGACCCAGAGCAATATTAGTATCTTAAACCAATGCATTCATACAAATTTATGTAATATTGTTTACAGATGTTAACTTTAGCCTTATTGCAAGTAATATAGACAGAATTTATGGTTAAAATTGGTCATTTATCACTGGTAGAGGACTATTTATAAACTAAAGTGCCATTAGTTTTTGTGGTAATATGAAATAAAAGAAGGAAATTCTATTCTGATCCAGATATTGGGGGAAAAATCATATTTATCTTAAATAAGTATAAATGAAACAAAGTTTTTCATCACTGTTGATGTTTAATTATTTGAACTTTTTGAAATTGTACACATTTGTGTCAGTCTACACAGCACAGGCCCCAAACTGAACAGATGCCGTATCATAAGACATAATCCATATAAACACATAACCTGTTCATGCCAGCCAACACAACACATAAGAAGCAAATTTTTAATGTGTAGCTATGTTATGTATGCATTTCTTGCATTTTACACAAATATACTGTGTCCATCTGGTCCACACACATTGAAGTACAATGTGTTGCTATTGGCCACACTTTAAAATCATGAAAATACATGGATAATATTTTACTTTCTCTATTATATTCTCTCTCTCTCTCTCTCTCTCTCTCTCTCTCTCTCTCTCTCTCTCTCTCTCTCTCTCTCTCTCTCTCTCTCTCTCTCTCTCTCTCTCTCTCTCTCTCTCTCTCACACACACACATCTTTGTGGGACATTTGGTCCCCACAACGTGATAAATAGCAGGTACACACACCATAGGTTTTGTTGTAAACCCATAGGTTTACAAATGGTAATCAATATACCAAATTACCATGATTACTACTCTTTTACTACAATAAAACTATGGATTTTTTATAATGGTAAAATGTAGAATGGTTCCTGTTAGACAGAAGGTAAAGTGTTTGGGACAGTAGGTACAGACAAATGTTCATGCACGGCATATAACATGTTGTATCCTTGCGGCATTACAGCAAAAGCAGAAGGAGAAAACTCTGACATGCATCCATCACATATGTACAGACATGTATCTAAATACACTCATGCACTCACAGGAGTCCCAGGTAGGAGAAAAACAGAGTGAAGTTACATAGCACATTCAATTTTACACTTTTATTAACCCCGGGTCCAGTGGACCCGAACACCACATATGTAATATAAATGTGTAGGGGGGGTGTACAATGTACATTAATTATAAAGTTGTTTATTTTTATGTTCTTCATAGAAAATGAGCCAAGGCCAATGAATCTGAGGTTGAAACAACAATTAATTGCATAATTTTTCTTTCAGTAAACATTCAAAACGGGTCCCACAGACCCGAACACTACACAAGGGTTAATCTCATGTGTAATCAGAGTTCAGTAATTTGTGAACGTGAGCGTCTCTTTTTATCATTGCGTTTCAACGCGTGTGCAACAGACTTGTATTTTGACATAATGCATGATGCACATTGTTCACATGATGCAACAAACACATATTTTGACATGACGCATGATGCACGTTGTTCACATGATGCAACAAACACATATTTTGACATGACGCATGATGCACATTGTTCACATGATGCAACAAACACATATTTTGACATGACGCATGATGCACATTGTTCACATGATGCAACAAACACATATTTTGACATGACACATGATGCACGTTGTTCACATGATGCAACAAACACATATTTTGACATGACGCATGATGCACGTTGTTCACATGATGCAACAAACACATATTTTGACATGACGCATGATGCACATTGTTCACATGATGCAACAAACACATATTTTGACATGACGCATGATGCACATTGTTCACATGATGCAACAAACACATATTTTGACATGACGCATGATGCACATTGTTCACATGATGCAACAAACACATATTTTGACATGACGCATGATGCACATTGTTCACATGATGCAACTGACACATATTTTGACATGACGCATGATGCACGTTGTTCACATGATGCAACAAACACATATTTTGACATGACGCATGATGCACGTTGTTCACATGATGCAACAAACACATATTTTGACATGACGCATGATGCACATTGTTCACATGATGCAACAAACACATATTTTGACATGACGCATGATGCACATTGTTCACATGATGCAACAAACACATATTTTGACATGACACATGATGCACGTTGTTCACATGATGCAACAAACACATATTTTGACATGACGCATGATGCACGTTGTTCACATGATGCAACAAACACATATTTTGACATGACGCATGATGCACATTGTTCACATGATGCAACAAACACATATTTTGACATGACGCATGATGCACATTGTTCACATGATGCAACAAACACATATTTTGACATGACGCATGATGCACATTGTTCACATGATGCAACAAACACATATTTTGACATGACGCATGATGCACATTGTTCACATGATGCAACTGACACATATTTTGACATGACGCATGATGCACGTTGTTCACATGATGCAACAAACACATATTTTGACATGACACATGATGCACATTGTTCACATGATGCAACGGACACATATTTTGACATGACGCATGATGCACATTGTTAATAATAGTGTAACAAACACATATTTTATCATGACGCATGATGCAAATTTTTCACATGATGCAACGAACACATATTTTGACATGACACATGATGCACTTTGTTAACAATAATGCAACAAACACATATTTTGACATGACGCATGGTGCACATTGTTCACATGATGCAACGTACACATATTTTGACACGACGCATGATGCACATTGTTCACATGATGCCACAAACACATATTTTGACATGACGCACGATGCACATTGTTCACATGATGCAACAAACACATATTTTGACATGACACACAATGCACATTGTTCACATGATGCAACGGACACATATTTTGACATGACGCATGATGCACATTGTTAATAATAGTGTAACAAACACATATTTTATCATGACGCATGATGCAAATTTTTCACATGATGCAACGAACACATATTTTGACATGACACATGATGCACATTGTTCACATGATGCAACGAACACATATTTTGACATGACACATGATGCACATTGTTCACATGATGCAACGGACACATATTTTGACATTACACATGATGCACATTGTTCCTCGAAAGAGAAGTCACCAGCCGCCACTGCTACTATAGAAGTCAATGGTGCCCCAGATCTGCTTATTTACAAATATTCTTCAAAATATCTTCATTTGTGTTCAGCAGAACAAAGAAATGTATACAACTTTGGAACGACTCGTTTTTATTTTTCAGTGAACTATCCCTTTAAGTTTTTTAATCTCTCTCTCTCCCCCTAGAGAAAACCTGTATTAAATCTTCTGAGCTATGAAAGATTAATCTTCAGAGCAATAGAGTTATCAGTTATGTTTCACTGAAGTATTATTTCTGTCTCAGATGTATCTATAAAAACCCTTGGGACAAATTAAATTAGACATAAATAAGACAGTGGTTGGCATATAGTAAGAGTATATGTTTTGAATATAGATAAATGTGTTTAAATGCTGAGTTAGGATTCGTCACAAGGTTTCTTCCTCATCTGTTTACGCATCTTAAGATGTTTTATCACCACTGTCGCATTTGTCTGCTCAGGAGGCGAGAGTGTGAACAATGTTTTATGAAAGCACTATTCAATTAAATTGAAATGAAATGAACGGCGTAGCTTCTCGGAGATAAAGATTTCATAGCTCAGGATATTTCATGGACTTTTCGGTTGTGTTTCATTTACGTATCAACCACGCGGTGGGAGATTTTAGGACACATTAAGAGTATGGAGCTGTACAATGAATGTAGATTGTAGGTAAAATAATCTACTAAGAAATATTTTGAGTTCATCGAAATCTTTTCAAGGGGACATATTATTCCCATTTTTACAAAATGTAATATAAGTCGCAGGTGTGCACCGACTGTGTCTGTGATGTTTCAGCTCAAAATACCCCACAGATCATTTATCATAGCATGCCCAAAATGCAAAAAGTGCTGTTTTCATGCGTGTACCTTTAAATGCAAATGAGCTACAGCTCCTCACACCCTTACCAACAGTGTTTTTAGTTCAAATAGATCTGATTTCCGTGAATACAGTCTGAGACAATCGTATATTTAGCCAAATTAGCACTACAATATGCTAACAAACACTTTTAGAAAAGCTTAAAATTAGGGTCAGTCAAAAGCTGTGGGCGGGGTTTATCAGTGTGACATCACATTTACAATAGAATCGAAACAGAATATCTAATGAGACTGCTTTGGTTAAATGGAAATTAAAAAAGGAGAGGGGGGATTTTTTATTGTCCACACACTGTAAACTCATTTAAAACCTGACTTTTCACAGACATGCAGTATAATAATGTATGCAGACTTACAGTAGATGTGGTACATAGTCTCTATACTAGAGAGATACCTCTACAGTACCTGTCAGCCTTTACATCGGCATGATGATTTAAGGTCTGGGCGGGGCAGACAGTGGTCTTCAACAGATTTATTTGACAGCGTTGCTGGGGAGATGTCAGACGGTAATGACCCGGGCCAATCCGAGCTATCCATCTAAATGACACGGCCGAGTAAGATCAAGAATTCTCCGTCAGACGAGCCGGCCGTCTGTTTATCAAAGTGTGATGTACTCACAGTCCAGTCCAAGAGATTTTGTGTGGTCTTTTAGTGGATTAAACGGTGAGGATGTCCCTGGTGGCCGTCCGAGCGATTGATCAGAATTATTGATTAAGGATTTTAAATGTTGCCCAGAAACATACACACATTTTAGCTTCTCAAAGGGATGTTGTGAGTCTAATGCGAGCAGAAACATCAGACAAAATGTTCAAAAAATTATGACAAAATGATGGTGACCCAAACACAACTGAGCTGCATGTCCTGATTCATGTTTGCCCAGACAGAAGCACTGATGTTGTTTTCATAATTGTCTGTCTGGAACATGATGCTATCAAACAACCAGATGCAAAAACACTTTTTTTTTACTTTATTTTACTTGCATTTATTTTCAAAGTTCATTTTTATAGACTTTATATTCTTTCCAAACATATCTGCAAAATGCATATTAGAAATAGTGGGAAACCGTATCCTAGAAATTGGAAAAACCAGGGTGTGATTTTGTATAATAAAAAATAAATAAATTATGAACCACAGTCTTACATTGATAATTCAGGCTATTAAGCACATTTTTGTAACTGATGAAATAAAATATGTATATGCACCTGCCTTGAGCGAGATACGAACCGCTCTGATCTGGCATGAGAGTCGGAGGCTCAAGGCCATGGGCTGTAACATCTGTCACTAGATCACTTCTTAAGGTTGGAGGTTAAGGTTTCTTTTACTGGATAGCTATCACCGACTAGCTGGTCTCAGTTATTGAAACTTAATAAAACAATTACAGAACCTGAACTGTACATGCCAGCCCTTTCGAAAATTAACCATGGTTTTATTGTGGTAAAAGTGTGGTAACTATTTTTGGTGTTTTGATTACTATTAGCAAACAATGGTTTTATCACACGATAGTTTATCTATGGTTTTTGAAAATTTTGTGTTTTAGTTTTTTTTTATTTCAACTGTAGTAAAACCATGATTAATTTTTGTAAGTGAGAATACATTACTTCTTTATGCTTTTCTCCAGATATGCAAAACACTTGATTATAATTATAATTATATTAACACTAAATTCATGAAAAATTCAAGAAAAATTAGCTTACCCCATTGGCAGATTTTTTTTGCTTGTTTTATGCATAAAATCACTTAAATTTGATATTTTTAGTCTAAAAACTAGACTTATTTTCTAGGGTCGTTTTGCTCATCAAAAAACAGCATCTTAATTTCAGAATATTTTGATTTTTTTTACTGAAAACAAGACAAATGTACTAAGATTTTTTTTTCTTGAAAATAATTTTTTTTGCAGTGTAACAATTAAACACTGCAAAAAATGACTTTCTTACTTAACATTTCTGTCTTGTTTTTAGTAGAAATATCTAAAAATTCTTTAAAAAGATTCTTTTTATGAGCAAAATGACGTAAGAAAATAAGTCTGGTTTATAGACAAAAATATACAATTCAAGAAAATTGTAACTTAAAACAAGCAAAAAGATCTGCCAATGGGGTGAGAAAAACAATCTAAAAATAAGTTTTCTTAAACACTTAATTTAAGCAACATTTTCTCACCCCATTGGCAGATAATTTAGCATCTTTTAAGCACAAATTCACTTAAATTTTATATATTTTTGTCTAAATTCTAGATGTATTTTCTTGGGGCATTTTGCTCATCAAGAATTTTTTTTTTGATATTTCTACTGAAAACAAGACAAAAGTACTAAGAAAGTAATTTTTGCAGTGAAGGGGTTATATATGCCTACACTGTAAGACCTAACAGTTAACTTAACTCAAACCATTTAAGTAAACCGGTTGCATTAGACCATTTAAGTTTTAAAACACATAAACTTAATTATTGTGAACTGAAGTCATGTGCAGTTATGCACTTATATTTAAGTAGTGTGAACTTAAATATAAGTGCATAACTGCGTATGATTCAATTTGTTTAAGTTCACAGTACTCAAATGTATGTGTATTAAAGCTAATGCAACCGGTTTACTTAAATGGTTTGAGTTGAGTTAACTTTTAGGTTTTACAGTGTACAAGACGTCAAAAGTAGAAATTTTGTTTGATGACAGACTTTTGACCTCTTTTTTGCTTTCCCGTGTCATCCTGCGAGTTCCCCTGATCATAACTATAGTTTCTGCTGTCTCATCCTGAATGGTAATATTTCATGGATTTGTTTTCTGACAGTCCTGTAAAATACGATGATGCTGCTTGCAATCCTTTTCATTTATTATTTGGCTGTATTGGTGCTGAAATAGACTATTGGTGCTTGGTGACATTTGGAAAATCTGGGCATGCATTAAAAAGGATCATGACAAAACCTAGACGTGCGGTCACCTATTGTCACATGAGCGGAAGATTTTACTTTGATATTAAATTATCTTTATTTTAGGCCATTTGATGATTATTATCCCACCGGGGATAAAACCGTACGTTAATTCATCAGAGGAAGGGATATAAAGACCAGAGGGGGTAACCCCCGCATCCCACAGCAAATCGTAAATTTTTAGTCAATACTAAAGATATCAAGGTTATATTTTTACACAGTGTTCTTTACGAAAACAATAAATCACAAAAAATTGACTTGGGTTTTCCAAGGTGAGGTCAGATATTTCTGTAACTGCACATATAAATCGCCAAGAGACTACTTAAAAAAAAAAACTAGCTAGCCATCCTGGATGTTGCTTGGCTCCTATTATTACATTATGGCATGATTGAGATAGTCATATCGGACAGTGTGGTCTCTTCATAGATGCTGACCTGTTTAATGACCACAGAGGGAGATCACTTTAAAATTACATCCAGGTTTTTTGTCATGTGACCTCATTACTGGGCCATTTGAAGCCATGCAGAGCACAGATGAAGCGCCACCTGCAGGACACTGAGAACATCTCTGTCCTTCCTTCGTTCCATCTTTTCCTCCCAGGTATAAATGAACATTTAGGGCATACTGTATTACATAACAGCTTACTTATGTGACCCTTACTGACCATGGATTACCTTCTGATCCATTGGTTTACCTTCTAATGCAATGTTGTCTTTAGGAGCAGCGCTCTGATTGGTTAAATTAGTTTTGTTGTGAGTTAAAAGTTGAATAAAGGCGCACAAACGTCCTTTAGTTTTATTGTGGCACTGCAGCGCTCTGTAGATGTTACATTATTCAGCATTGAAATGTATTTACTTACATTGTCTTATCAGACTGTGTTTGTGTGCATGCATGTGTATCCGTGTACACCTGGTCACTGATGTTGTCTGAATTCTGATAGCTGTGTGCATGGTGTGAGGAGAGAAGCATAAACTAATGCAGCGTGCAGGCGCAATTCTCTCTCTCTCTCTCTTTCTTACTCGCTCGCTCTCTCAATCTCTCTAGTCTGAAAGCAACACAGTACTCCACTGAATAAAGATTTTGTTTACTATTATTATGTTATTACTATGAAAGAATAAAAACTAATGTTGTTTACGGATACTCATAATAGTGAAAATGTCTATCACAGCATCCCTAATCATACCTTATCTACAATTCACACAGATTTAACAGATAGATAGATATTAGATCAATGCATTGATCAAATGTATAACCATACGATGCATAAATATGCCACGCATGAAATATCGATACAAGGTACCTTTATTTTGACACACTGTCTATGCATTTTCACCAAAGAAGACAGATGGGGATGCAAAAGCAGTGTTAGCAGCTAAAGGACAGACACAGATAACGTTTTGTCTGCTGTTAGACGCTGTTTAAATATTGATAAATCTATCGATAAACTCCAGAATCAATCAGAAAACCTGGCTGAGAGAATCAATATCATATTTTATCAAAAGGAGATGTCCAATTTACATTCATATATACTCTCAATAATGCTGGATTCTTTTCAACCAAGCGTTGGGTAAAAAAAAAACAGCGACTAGGTTAAATTAAGCCAGAAAATGTTTATATTTGACCCAACAATGGGTTAAAACAATCCACTCTGTTACATTGTATCACCATACTGTCTGCTAAGATGTGACATCACAAGTGTCTGAACTTTTTAAAGGAGGTCAGGTCAAGGCTAGGCTGATGACATCATCACCATATGGTCTGTAACACAACATTATAACACAATGTCCTTCACATTCTCACACGTGCCTTATGATTTATCATCATGGAGTTGCACGGCATTTTTAAATCAGTTTTATGAGTCAGTTTAACTGTTGTTGCTTCTTTTATGAGCTTAGTTTTATGGGGAATTTTGTTTTTGTGAAGTTGCAGAAATATGCATTTCTATAGCCTACACAGTGAACACTAACTGATATAACAGATCGTTTAGAGAAGAGGCGGTGTTGTTTTTTAATACAAGCTGTTTAGTTTGAAAGTCATACAGGTCAGTGATTTAATGATACATTTTGGGGGCAGGCACACAAACACACAAACTTTTTCTATTTCATAAAAGAGGAGTGTGTCTCTCTCTGCATCTCTTTACTGTCCTCCATAAGCTCATTAATAAATGTCATGAATTATTCATGAAGTGAACTTTGTGATGGAGAGCACTATACCAAATGTTTAGAGAGAGAGAGAGTTGGCAATCTAACCGCCCCCAGAATTTCACCTATCATAAAATGTCATCGATGATAAAGTTGTACAAAGTATATTTGATTTTAACTGCAAATCAGCTGTCAAACATTGTATCAAAATGATAATGTATTAACTACCACAAATTTGACATAATTTGTAGTTAAGAAAAACATCACTATTACTAATGTTAATATTTTTAACAGACACTTCTAGAAACTAGAAGTTCTAGTTATTTTTTTAGGGCCTGTCTTGACAAGATACATTTTTTATGATTAGTTTATAGACTAGTGGTTATCTACTACAAGCATTCACAGACACACAGCTTGCCAACAGTAAATGTACTCGCACACAACCTGAATGTTCCTGAATAACAAGCAGTTTACTGCGCTAACCTCCAGACACAGACTGCTGAACCTCAAACTTGGGGAAAAACGGCTTCGAAATATCCAAACAGATGGAACAGAACAGCTCTGTCAGGGTGCTGAGAGGATTGAAATGGATGGGGAATAATTCTGTTTTACATGGCGTTCCTGAACAAACAAACCAAGATGGAATTCTGAAATTATTTCTCATGTAGTAACCGTGTCTAAGATATACTGACAGCAAAGAAACTCAAGATAGGAGGAGAAAAGAATGAGAGGATGAGAAGAGAATGAGAGAGGAGAAGAGAAGAGAACAAGAGAGATGAGAAACAGGATATGAGAATGATGAGAGAATGAGAAAGAGATAAAAACAGAACAAGAGGGGGAAGAGAGAATGAGAGAGGGGAAACAGACCGAGAGGAGGAGAAGAGAATGATAGAGGAGAAACAGAACAAGAGGAGGAGAAGAGAATGGGAGAGAAGAAACAGAATGAGAGGAGGAGGAGGTGTGAATGAGAGAGAAGGAGGAGAGAATGAGAGAGGAGAAACAGAACAAGAGAAGGAGAAGAGAATGAGAGAGGAGAAACAGAACGAGAGGAGGAGGAGGAGTGAATGAGAGAGGAGGAGGAGAGAATGAGAAAGAAGAAACAGAACTAGAGGAGGAGAAGAGAATGAGAGGAGAAACAGAATGAGAGGAGGAGGAAGGAATGAGAGAGAAGGAGGAGAGAATGAGAGAGAAGAAACAGAACGAGAGGAGGAGGAAGAGCGAATGAGAGAGGAGAAAAAGAACGAGAGGAGGAGGAGAGAATGATAGAGGAGAAGCAGAACAAGAGGAGGAGAAGAGAATGAGAGAGAAGAAACAGAATGAGAGGAGGAGGAGGAGTGAATGAGAGAGGAGGAGGAGAGAATGAGAAAGGAGAAACAGAACTAGAGGAGGAGAAGAGAATGAGAGGAGAAACAGAATGAGAGGAGGAGAAGAGAATGAGAGGAAAAACAGAACGAGAGGAGGAGGAAGGAATGATAGAGGAGGAGGAGAGAATGAGAGAGGAGAAACAGAATGAGAGGAGGAGAAGAGAATGAGAGAGGAGAAACAGAATGAGAGGAGGAGAAGAGAATGAGAGAGGAGAAACAGAATGAGAGGAGGAGAAGAGAATGAGAGGAGAAACAGAATGAGAGGAGGAGAAGAGAATGAGAGGAAAAACAGAACGAGGGGAGGAGGAAGGAATGAGAGAGGAGGAGGAGAGAATGAGAGAGGAGAAACAGAATGAGAGGAGGAGAAGAGAATGAGAAAGGAGAAGAGAATGAGAGAGGAGAAACAGAACAAGATGAGAAGGGGAGAGAATGAGAGAGGACAAACAGAACCAGAGGAGAAAAAGAGAATGAGAGAGTAGAATGAGAGAGGAGAAACAGAATAAGAGGAAGAGGAGAGACTGATAAAAGAAAAATGGAATGGGAAAAGGAGGTAATGAGAGAGGGGCAGGAGAGAATGAGAGAGGAGAAACAGAATGAAAGGAGGGGAGGGCATGAGAGTGGAGAAACAGAATAAGAAAAGGAGGAGAGAATGAGAGAGGAGAAACAGAATGAAAGGAGGAGGAGGGAATGAGAGAGGAGAAACAGAACAAAGGGGGAAGAAAGAATGAGAGAGGAGAAACAAAATGAAAGGAGGAGAAGAGAATGAGAGAGGAGAAACAGAAAGAGAGAAGGAGAAGAGAATGATAGAGGAGAAACAGAAAGAGAGAAGGAGAAGAGAATGATAGAGGAGAAACAGAAAGAGAAAAGGGGAAGAAAATGAGAGAGGAGAATCAGAACGAGAGGAGGAGAGAATGAGAGAGGAGAAGAGAATGAGAGAGGAGAAAAAGGATAAGAGAATGATATGAGAATGAGAGAAGAGAAACAGAACGAGAGGAAGAGAAAATGAGAGAGGAGAAACAGGACGAAAGGAGGAGGAGGGAATAAGAGGGGAGTAGGAGAGAATGAAAGAGGAGAAGAGAATGAGAGAGGAGAAAAAGGATATGAGAATGATATGAGAATGAGAGAAGAGAAAGAGAACGAGAGGAAGAGAAAATGAGAGAGGAGAAACAGGACGAAAGGAGGAGGAGGGAATAAGAGTGGAGTAGGAGAGAATGAAAGAGGAGAAGAGAACAAGAGAGATGAGAAACAGGATATGAGGATGATGAGAGAGTGAGATGAAAAACAGAACAAGAGGGGGATGAGAGAATGAGAGAGGAGAAACAAAAAGAGAACTGGAGCAGAGAATGAGAGAGAAGAAACAACACATAAGGAGGAGAGAATGAAAGAGGAGGAGAAGAGAATGAGAGAGGAGAAACAGAACAGGAGTTGTATTGTATTGCAATAGGACACTTGTAGAGTTAAGAAGCAGAAATTCATTTATACCATGGTCTCTTTAAATACTTGATTCTGATTGGCTGGAAGGTGTGCATCAAAACCGTTTAATGCACAGGTAGTTCCAGTCAGTTTGATTGCAGTTAGAAATTAATCCGCTACTATAAACATCGGTAACCATAGTAACACAGTTACACTTGCAGAGAGAGCGAGAGAGACAGAGCGAGCGAGAGAGAGAGACGTAAGTGCGTCTCTCTTTAAAGTGCGCTGGTTTTATTTCACACTTTACATAAATAAATAAATGACATGATTCGTTCAAATAAAGATTAACTTGTCACTGTCAGTGTTGCCTGTCATTCATAAATTATTTTAATAAATCAATTAAAGAATCATTAAGTTAGCTATATGCTTAAGCAGAGGCGTATCCAGCATTGAAGGACATTCGGGGCTTAGCCCAGACCATATTAAATACAGGGATCACTCAAAGAGTGTATAAAGTGTATAATAAGAATATTAACGTGATCTGTAGCATATAAAAGTGTACTCACCTAATCGCGGCGGGTCGCAGGAGTATTATTTCATAAGAACTTTTCTCTCAAGTAGATTTTTGCACGTGAGTTTTACTCAGACAGGACCTGAATGAGCTGATGTCACAGAACCGCCAAAATTAGATTATTAAACTGCTGCGCCGAAGGAATAACGTTCAAGTGATGAATAAATCTACAATACTGTTTACCTACTGTATAACCATCTTATTTATGCACCATACAGAACGTCTAAAACTAAATATAAACGTATTGCTGCTGGAGACTTGCCATTGGCTGTTGTAATTGAATAAATAATGAGGTCAGTGTAAGAAAAGATTACAGGGGCTAATTTGGGGATGTTTTTATAAATATTATTTTGTTTCATGGTATTATGTTTTATATTATTACGTTTAATGTAATAATGCATTAAATTATCTGATTTAAATATTAAAGATATTTTTTTCAAGTTACCGTTTTGTAGATCAGTGGTTCCATTCCGGTAGCTAAATAGTGCTTTCGTTAGCTACTCCCCTACCTGTTGCATATTCAAAAGAGTGGCAGAAACGGAGTAGCCCATAGGCTACCGACAGCAAAGAAACGTATTCTCTATAGATCGTTTCAGCAGTAACAACATAAACAAGCCGCTGTCGCGGTCCGCACGTAACTTCCGGTAAACTCCGCTAATAATAAATAACAACAAAGTTCATTAAACATAGTTTATTTATATAACAAGCAAACAAAACAACACATAAATTACCTAGGAAACCAAAACATTTGTTATTTTCAACGAGGCATTTGTTCAAGAGATCAGTTTAGCAACTAGTCAGACCATTAAAAAAACGAAACCGGAAGTAAGGTTCGGATCCAGACGTGTATCACGTGCGTCCGATGAAACCGTCTATAGGCTAGATTTTTTTAAGACCTAGCCCTATGTCTATTTCTGACAGACTGTATGCAGTAAAGCCAAAGCACAATGAAAAAATACAACATGATATAAAAGGTTTACATAGGCCATTGTCCGGTTTCATATTTGTCAATCACCTTTTCAAAATACATTCGGGGCTCAAGCCCCGGGAAAATTCCCTGGCTGAAGCAACGAGGGGATAGACAGCCACAGGTAACTCTCTCACGCATCTCTCTCTCTCTCTCTCTCTCTCTCTTTCTCTCTCTCTCTCTCTCTCTCTCTCTCTCTCTCTCTCTCTTTCCCTCGGGTCCTTTCAGTTCTCTCTGTCTCGCTCTTTTAATAATGAATTTAAATAAATGTGATAATTCATTTAAATAAAAGCAATACAATGGCACTACTTTATTTTAAGCGGACGGAGTGCGAGCCTTAACTTAAGAAAATGGACGTGATTTTTACCCGTCTGTTAAAAAATTACACTGTAAACATTAATTACAGCTTTAACTTGGCAAATAACCAAGGTATAAGCGGGATAATCCACGGCTAGCCATGCATTAAAGGGTTTTAATGCACTTCGCAGAGGCAACCACCCTCCGCTACGCGTTGGGTGGTTCTTCGCCTTTACGTCGTGCATTAAAACCCTTTAATGCATGGCTAGCCGTGGATTATCCCTTACGTATAGACTCTCAGTGTTTCTGTGCTGTAGTTCACAGCAGTCACCTAATCAATGCTGAGTTTGCTGCTATAGATTTAAAGACGACGGGGTTTAGGGATCTGTCTTGTTTTCTCCCCTGATGATGATGATAATGACAGATCTTCAGTCAGCAGTCTCTCATCCTCAACACAAACAGCCCATAATTGCACTGCTGCGATGTGACGTCAAAGAAAATGATCCATACGTACGGTTCCTCTACATCACATCTAAATGCACAGCAACTTGCTGATAAAAAGTGTGTTTCTTTAATACGTATGCAAGCAAAGTTTAACAGACCCGCATAGGTAGCATTGATCCACTTTCTTTCATGTTTGTTGTCCTGTATGGTTTGTGTTTAGCTATAAAGGAGGTGGTAATCTAAACAGAAGGGGCTTTAGGATGCACGGACGCCGCTGGAAGTTGATTTTCTGCCCGAGCGTGCTGTTCTGCACCCACTGTGAAATTAATTGAGCTCATGGTCTCATCAGCGTCCACTCAAACACCACACGTACTGTGCGCGTGCTGGGCATTAAAACCAGGTCATTCTGGCCTGAATTGTTCCTGGATGTCAGTACTGCAGTGTGTGTGCTAATAATCAGATACTTTTACTTTTTCAAATAACGTACATTACTTATCATTTTTTAAAATAAAGTTAACAGTATAATTTTTCACAACCATTTCTGTTTGATATTAGCATTTGTTAAAGTTTCAGTGATGGTGTTTCTCACGTGCTGGTTTATTGAAGGACAGAGAGTTGTGTCCGATTCATACACAAACCTTGAGTTTCATCATTGTCTCTGGTCTGTTTCATCACTTGCATCAATCTCTCTCACTTATGTAGTAGATCAATCACAGAACGGCCAAAACAGAGACGTAGCCGAAAATAAATATAGCCGCTGACCTGAAAAGAAATGAGGTGGTCAGCTTTATGGAGAGAATCAACGTACGCGCTTATGAGAAAGATAAGGAGTTACATGTGGACGTGCTTCACCACCTGGGGGAACCTAAACACGAATTGAAACCCCACGGACAAAATCTGTGCTGACCCAAATCAGGGAAGTAGGCATGGGCAAGGGTGGCAAACGTCTGTCTTGCCCGTCCAATTAAAATTTAGTCAAAGACATCATACATATTTTATTTTATTATACATTGGTTAAAAGCGATCTGAGGTGGCCTATGTTAAGGTTTTAAGGAAGTACTGTCAACAGACCTATCCAATCAACAGACCTAGAAAATATTAGTATTTTTCAGTTTTTTATTGGCTTAAAGCAACATACACTCTCGACTCATGTCTTTAGCGGAGAATCTGACTGACGCTACACGAGATGTTAAAGCAGAATGACTTCTGTGCAATGTGTAGCTTTTAGCCTCAGTTATTTCTGATGACCTGGAACAAACTCTATTTTCCACACAATCCGTCTCCCTCCACCTTAATTCCCCCAAATTACGTTACAGGACTTTACTTAAATTTAAATGCACCGTTCCAGTCATTTGTGTCCATTTAGCAGTCATTTAATGATGAATGGTCCTTTCGCTTCTCAGGGTAAGCAATTACATAGGTCTTTGGGCAAAAATGCAACCAAGACGAATAAAAATGGCGCCTACATTCAAGATAAGGAAGCAAACATGACCCTTTACCATTAAATCTCAAATGATTATGATCATAATTAAAATCAAAATGAAATGTGAAAATGCGTTGGTGACAGCATTAGATTTAGATCAGTTCACGTTGCATCAGTTTACTTTATATGCATTTGTTTTGCTGTGCCTGTTGTGCATAATGAATGTAATGGCCAATAAGTGGTGTTTAAATGATTTTTAGTGCAAATTGTTCACAATTGTTGTTCACAGTTGTTGTACTTATCATAAACAACAGCGTTCAGATGCAAATAAGAGATTCATTGTACTGTAAAGTCAGACTTATCAGTATATACTGTCGCAGAAGTGAGTCATTAACTGTTTCAGTGTTGTCGCTTTTTTATATTTATTTGTTTGATTAATCAATTTCTTTATTAATGCACGAAACAGCAACCTTATTATTCACACATTTTCTCAGTTTGTTTATATGGCTAGCAAAAACATTGTTTTAAAATAAATTTGAATCTAAGTTTGTGCAAATATATATATATATATATATATATATATATATATATATATATATATATATATATATATATATATATATATATATATATATTGCCCACCCAGGATATCTGCCAGCCCACCCTTCTACAGCCTGCAAGAACCGTCCTTGACCCAAATAATGAACGTACAAAAACTGAGATGCATTTATATGAAAGGAAAAGGAAATCTGAAATGAGATCTTTTTAATATCTCACTTGTTTTTCTGACAGCGATGAGATCAAATAGGGAGCAAATTCAAATTTGCTGAGAAGTCTGTCTCTTGTTTCTCAGATTTAGAGAAGATCCAAGATGAATCACTTTATTGTTTTCCTTAGTTTATAAGTGGCTTTAAATAAAAGTATTTGATAAATGCTTAAATGTAGAACTTAAACTCCTTAAGTCTTCAATTAAATGTCTTAATACTCAAACTTTTCTTACTTCAAATGATAAGCTTTGCGTTTTATGTTTCGAAAGAAACAAAGTTGATACTTGAATACAATATAAGTATGTTGAGCTATGAAGAAAAAACATCAGAGAAATCAAATTTCAACTCAGACATTCACATATGCACGCACACACACACATGCACACACACACACACACACACACATGCACACACACATGCACACACGCGCTCATCTCTATTAGGGTCAGTGTTTTCTGCAATGCAGAGACTGTGAACTAGATCGTGAGAAGCTGATACTGGGGCAATATTACGTGCTTGTGAAGGGTAAATATACCTGCCTTATTTTACACGCAGATTAGTTTGAGCAGGTGGCGTCATATACCTGTGTGTGTTCCAGTTAAACAACTTCTGTTCTCTTTAAATGAAAGTAAAGTACAGAGAAGAAACTCGCATACTTCTCTGGACTGCAGATCTGAGCTTTTAATGTTAAAACATTTTCAACGCTTGTATACTTATTGTGTAGTGCATATACTCTAGGTATTGGCTTTGTAAAAGTGTATATGTATAAAATCAATGTAGATAGTGGGGCTGGACTGACTCTGAAGTATTTCATTATTTTCAAAATACATCAATACAGAAAAATCGATCTATTATTCTGTTTCTGAAATTGCATACTTTTCACTATAGTATGCAACAAAATAAAAGTGATAATATGCTTCTGACAAGATTTCTCAGTATGCACCACATGAACACTTTTCTACCCCACAAGGCCACGGGACCTGAGGATCCCACAAAAAAATACATGCAGCTGAAGAAAGCGTTGGCGCATGTCGTGGACATCAAGCACTTTAAACCATGGAAGTGTACCACTATGAATTCACAGAGAGACTAAATAAACACGTCAGGTGGAGCAGAGAGGAAAAAATTACTTGACTTTCATAAAAAAAATCCAGATAATTTACTCCCCCATGTCATCCAAGATGTTTATGTTTTTCTTTGTTCAGTTGAAAAATAAATTACGTTTTTTAAGGAAAACATTCCAGGATTTACCTCCAAGTAGTGAACCATAGTTTACAGTTTCAATCCAGCTTCAAAGGGCTCTAAACGATCCCAACCACGACATAAGGGTCTTATCTAGCAGAACCATTGTCATTTTTACCAAAAAAGTACTTTTTAACCACAACTTCTCATCTTGAACCTGCACATGAAACTAAACTTTTGATTTTTTTTACTCCAATGCCACCTTAGGGGCTCTGTACTTTTTCGTGTCACCTGCACAAATTTCTATAAATAGTTTTTCGTGTCCCTGGCACGACTTTCTTTTTCGTGTCATTTTATGTATTGTTTTCTCATTTTTCCTATTTTTAAATCATTGTCGCTTGGGGTTAGATTTGGGGTTTGGGTTAGGATGTACTTTTATGTATGTTTTTCTTTCGCTTTAAAAACTATTCTCGCCTTGAGTTCTAAAATGGAACAGAAAGTGATTCTAACCCCAACCCCAAGCGACAATGGTAAGAAAAAAGAAAAAAACAATGAGAAAACAATACATAAAATGACACGAAAAAGAAAGTGGTGACACGGACACGAAAAACTATTTATAGAAATTCGTGGCGGTGACACGAAAAAGACATTCATGCTCAACGCACGAAAAAAGCTGAATTTCGTGCCATGGACACAAATAAATTAATCAAATTTTGTGTGACTATAAATCTGTACTAATTAATGTCTTTGTGTCAGTTTATTGTTTAAAATGGTCCTCAAGTGTGCGTTTCACATATGTTGGCTCGTCACACAGCTAGTGCAAGACGAGAATTTGGTTGTTTAAAAGTACTTATGATGAAAATGATGATCATTTCACTAGATCGTTGGAATAGTATTCAAATTACTTTTACACTTTAAATCACTTAGAATATATTAAATGTGGTGTATAGTCAACTAGTCAACAAATTCATTTGACACTGTCTATGTTTTTGATAGTTTAATAATATAATTGATGAATATTGAAGTAATTTCTGCATGTAATAATGTTTTATGTGAAAGTAAAGAGTTACTGTCAGTTTTGCTCTACTGCTGTTTGTTCCTGCAAATGGTTTTGGTATAAAGCTCTGTGCAGACTCAAGTGGATATAAATCACTACCTCCAGGCTGTTTCTTTGCGGTTTTATGGACTGGCCATACTTTGTGCGACGCATTTATTTTACAGTAGGAAAGAAAAAATCTGGTTGTTTGAGTTGTGAGTCTATGGGGAAGCCTGGGTGATTGTGAGACTCATGGCTTAAATTTATGAACCAGTCTGGCTCAGGTGGATAAAATACATCTTCGTTTGGGCAGAATTGAATGCTTGAAGAAATGAGAAATGTTTGACTTAAAAGCAGACTTTGGTGTTTTTGCAAACCTGAGCACAGATTTCTTAAATCTAAGGTTATTTCATACAGTATTGTTCAAAATAATAGCAGTACAATGTGACTAACCAGAATAATCAAGGTTTTTAGTATATTTTTTATTCCTACGTGGCAAACAAGTTACCAGTAGGTTCAGTAGATTCTCAGAAAACAAACAAGACCCAGCATTCATGATATGCACGCTCTTAAGGCTGTGCAATTGGGCAATTAGTTGAAAGGGGTGTGTTCAAAAAAATAGCAGTGTCTACCTTTGACTGTACAAACTCAAAACTATTTTGTACAAACATTTTTTTTCTGGGATTTAGCAATCCTGTGAATCACTAAACTAATATTTAGTTGTATGACCACAGTTTTTTAAAACTGCTTGACATCTGTGTGGCATGGAGTCAACCAACTTGTGGCACCTCTCAGCTGTTATTCCACTCCATGATTCTTTAACAACATTCCATAATTCATTCACATTTCTTGGTTTTGCTTCAGAAACAGCATTTTTGATATAACCCCACAAGTTCTCAATTGGATTAAGGTCTGGAGATTGGGCTGGCCACTCCATAACATTAATTTTGTTGGTTTGGAACCAAGACTTTGCCCGTTTACTAGTGTGTTTTGGGTCATTGTCTTGTTGAAACAACCATTTCAAGGGCATGTCCTCTTCAGCATAGGGCAACATGACCTCTTCAAGTATTTTAACATATGCAAACTGATCCATGATCCCTGGTATGCGATAAATAGGCCCAACACCATAGTAGGAGAAACATGCCCATATCATGATGCTTGCACCTCCATGCTTCACTGTGTACTGTGGCTTGAATTCAGAGTTTGGGGGTCGTCTCACAAACTGCCTGTGGCCCTTGGACCCAAAAAGAACAATTTTACTCTCATCAGTCCACAAAATGTTCCTCCATTTCTCTTTAGGCCAGTTGATGTGTTCTTTGGCAAATTGTAACCTCTTCTGCACATGCCTTTTTTTTAACAGAGGGACTTTGCGGGGGATTCTTGAAAATAGATTAGCTTCACACAGACGTCTTCTAACTGTCACAGTACTTACAGGTAACTCTAGACTGTCTTTGATCATCCTGGAGGTGATCATTGGCTGAGCCTTTGCCATTCTGGTTATTCTTCTATCCATTTTGATGGTTGTCTTCCGTTTTCTTCCACGTCTCTCTGGTTTTGCTCTCCATTTTAAGGCATTGGAGATCATTTTAGCTGAACAGCCTATCATTTTTTGCACCTCTTTATAGGTTTTCCCCTCTCCAATCAACTTTTTTATCAAAGTACGCTGTTCTTCTGAACAATGTCTTGAACGACCCATTTTCCTCAGCTTTCAAATGCATGTTCAACAAGTGTTGGCTTCATCCTTAAATAGGGGCCACCTGATTCACACCTGTTTCTTCACAAAATTGATGACCTCGGTTATTGAATGCCACACTGCTATTTTTTTGAACACACCCCTTTCAACTAATTCAACTAATTGCCCAATTGCACAGCCTTAAGAGCGTGCATATCATGAATGCTGGGTCTTGTTTGTTTTCTGAGAATCTACTGAACCTACTGGTAACTTGTTTGCCACGTAGCAATAAAAAATATACTAAAAACCTTGATTATTCTGGTTAGTCAGATTGTACTGCTATTATTTTGAACAAGACTGTACATTATGCAAGTGAAAGTCTCTACTTGTTCCCACTTTCATCTCACTGCTGTTCAAGAGAAACAGTTTTGGATATGCACAGCCATTGCTCAACTTTTAAGTTGTTGAAATCAAAGTTAAACCACCACACGTACGAAAAACAGCATGTCCAATCCTGTTCCTTCACTAAAGCCCTGTCGTACAGAATGGAGGATATTGTATGATTATAATCAGGGTCGGCACACATCCCAATGAGCACAGGAGTGTGCGGTCATGACCTTCTTGAGCAGATCGGCTGCTTGTTTCTCCTTCACTTAAACGCTTCAGGCTGTTACACTGCAGACGTCCTAATGTCGCAGACATCAGCTACATGTTAATGACCTCATTACATGAGACCTTGAGAATGTAAATCAAGCGTTTATCGCCCCGTTAGAGCGGTTGTGAGGTGCCGTGGCACATTTCAACATAAAATGTGGAGATTTGATGACATTTACGTTTCTTTCGAGGGCTAGCTGTGAGATTATACGGAAAGACACTTGCGTCCGGAGTACTGCGTGCAGCAACTCTCAATTATGGTTTAATAAATTTTGCAGCAATAAAATCACCTGTGATTGTTCAGTGAAAGCTTGTGAGAGGGGCAGTATTTAATTTTCTCATTTCTCTTTGTCTTTTAAAGTCACACTACTTTATTCGCACATATAACAATTGTTAATGAGTGCTGGTTAAACCACCGTAACAGTATTGAGTTCATTTTCTTTGACCTCATTTCTTGGTGATGTGAGTTTATAATTAGCAGTGTTTGCAAAGACATCACTAACTGCTGCTCTTATAGTAAATCCTTTCAACAAACTCCTAATGTTAAGTATTCAACTTTGGCATTAACCTTGAACCGTTTGTACTTTAGACATGAATGATGCATCAGATTGCATGCAGTTTCATTTATTTTTAAGGCTATGTTTACACGACATCAATGTGGTAAAAAAATGAAAAAGTTATTATTTTGCATTTATGAAAATGTTTATGTAGACACGACAATGCTGTCAGAAAGATCTGTGTTTACGTGAATCCGTGAAGACGGCTGAAAAGGCTGTATTACGTGTGCCAGGCCAGTAGTTGGCAATGTTACTTTGTATAGAAACACTACACATTTTTAACTGAGCGATAAATACAAGCTTCTTTGTCTAGACAGGTGCTGATAAATTTGTCAAAATATGTTGCAGCCGCGTTAATAAACTCAGTATCTTGAGCAGCACAAACACAGTCCTGTAGGCTGCCATTGTTGTTTTGGTTATACTCGCATGAAATCACTATTATTACAGATTTGAGTTTTTGTAGTTTCCATTTCCGTTCTTGCATTTTGAAATCAGTCTTGAAAAGTTTGCGTTTTCAGAACCCCAAAATGCTCTCATCGTGTAAACGACCAAGCCTATAGTTGCCGACAGGGGGTCACTGCACTGCTACAATGCAAATCAAGAAAACATCTTTATCAGCTTGGCAACGCATGCGCTGCAGATACTCGCAACTTAAACAAATAAAGAAACAAGTTCCAAATCCTCACAACCCAAACAAATACAAAAAACGTGTTGCAAATCCTCACAACACATTTAAATATAACAACGTGTTGCAAATACACACAAAAAATTCCAAATCCTCAAAACACATTCAAATACAAAACACGCGTTGCAAATCCTCACAACACAAACAATTGCAAATCCTAACAACATGAACAAATACAAAAACGCGTTGCAAATCCTTGCAACACAAACAAATACAAAACCTCGTTGCAAATCCTCACAACAAACTATTGCAATGCTCACAACACACTTAAAACAAAAAAACCCGTTGCAAATCCTCGCAATACAAACAAATACAAAAACGGGTTGCAAATTCTCCCATCACAAACAAATACAAAAATCCCGTTGCAAATCCTCACCAACAAACAAATACAAAAAACACGTTGCAAATCCTCACCAACAAACAAATACAAAAAACACGCTGCAAATCCTCACAACACATTCAAATACAAAAACGCGTTGCAAATCCTAACAACAAGAACAAATACAAAAACGGGTTGCAAATCCTCACAACAGAAACAAAAACGGGTTGCAAATCCTCACAATACAAACAAATACAAAAACGCATAGAAAATCCCTGCAACACAAACAAATACAAAAACGGGTTCCAAATCCTCGAAACACAAACAAATACATAAACGCGTTGCAAATCCTCACAACACAAACGATTCCAAATGCTTACAACACATTTAAATACAAAAATGCATTGCAAATCCTAACAACACGAACAAATACAAAAACGCGTTGCAAATCCTCGCAACACAAACAAATACAAAAACTTGTTGCAAATCCTCACAACAAACTATTGCAATGCTCACAACACATTTAAAAACAAAAAAACAGTTGCAAATCCTCGCAACACAAACAAATACAAAAACGGGTTGCAAATTCTCCCATCACAAACAAATACAAAAAACACATTGCAAATCCTCACAACACATTCAAATACAAAAACGCGTTGCGAATCCTAACAACATGAACAAATACAAAAACGGGTTGCAAATCCTCACAACACAAACAAATACAAAAACGCATAGCAAATCCCCGCAACACAAACAAATACAAAAACGGGTTCCAAATCCTCACAACACAAACAAATACAAAAACGCGTTGCAAATCCTCGCAACACATTCAAATACAAAAACGTGTTGCAAATCCTCACAACACAAACAAATACAAAAACGCAAAGCAAATCCCCGCAACACAAACAAATACAAAAACGGGTTCCAAATCCTCACAACACAAACAAATACAAAAACGCGTTGCAAATCCTCGCAACACATTCAAATACAAAAACGTGTTGCAAATCCTCACAACACAAACAAATACAAAAACGCAAAGCAAATCCCCGCAACACAAACAAATACAAAAACGGGTTCCAAATCCTCGCAACACGAACAAATACAAAAATGTGTTGCAAATCCTCGCAATACAAACAAATACAAAAACGCGTAGCAAATCCTAACAACATGAACAAATACAAAAACGCGTTGCAAATCTTTCCAACACAAACAAATACAAAAAACGTGTTGCAAATCCTTACAACACAAACAAATTCAAATTCACTTTTGGTGATCACCCTGAAACACTTCAATTGTTGTTTGTTCTGATTGCAGCACATTTTTGTATTTGTTTATGTTGTGACTCCTGTTAGCCACCATTCAAAGCGCATAAACACATTCCCATATACAGTTGAAATCATTGTGGTATAAATAACCCACAATTATTCGCACATAAGATTTTGTTGAACCAGGCCAAAAATAGAGTCATAGACATTTATGGTCGGGCTCTCTGATGATTGTAAGGCTTGTAGGCAGCCATCCAATAATTCCCTGGAAACCACTTGGAATGCCCTAGCAACCGCAGTGCAATGCCTTAACAACCACCCAGAGCACCTTATCATATACAGAAACATAATAAACGCCACGCTGAATACTTTAGGTAGCACTTAGCACCACCGGGAAGCACGGTCATCTTCAGCGAATGTCACCTTCTAGTTTGCATGTTAATGTGTGCGCATGATTTGTGTGACTAATCTACAGTATGAGTAAATGGATTAGTGTTAGTTTAACCGAGTTAAACCTTTCACCATTAATTACAGGGGTCGTTCATAAGTGTGGTACAGTAAGGATTCGACTGTGAGCGTCTCTAATTACAGAATTCTGCAAATTTCTCCACCCACTCCTGATGTCATTTTAAAAACCCCATAGAGAGGAGCACAGAAGACCCCTGCGGCCCCCAGGGGTCAGACTTCGCACAGTTAACCACGCTAATTTGGATCTTAAACAGTAGGCAGAGATTCAAGGTTTAATGCAGAGGGTGGTGTATGTAAATTTGTTTTTGTGTATTTTTTAACAATGTAGTTTCCTGTTGTTAGAGGTTCAAGCAGTAAATGATATCAATGAAAGAAACAGAGAAAGTGGATTCTTATTGCTCATAATTAAAGTTAAAGAAATGAAGGGTATTAGATTATAATCCATTTATGAGGATAATAACATTTGCAATAATACCATTATTATATTATTTAAGATATGCATTCAATAATTTTCCCGTTCTCTGTGAATTTTTCTTTTCGTCTTTTTATTTAGTTTACACCAAAAGTCTCTTACAATTTAATGCAGTTTCACAACAGAACCTTGACGTTTCTAAAAGAAAAATCTCTACCATATATCTGTTCAATAACCTTGCAATGCTGACTGTAGAAACGGCTTGTGTGTTTCTACAGATTCAGTTTGATATATGGCTCTGTGACACACCAGCAGCTTTGAGGGCAGCGAGATAAAGGAAATGAAATTAACTGCGAGGGATTTTATTTAACACCTGACCTCATTTATTCAGTCTGAATAGTGAATTCTGTTGTGTTACAGTACATTGCTCTCTCTGTATGAGAGATCAGCCTTATCGTTAATTAGGTATTTTACCGTACTGTTTTTCATGTAACGATTTATCCGTTTTCTGCTGATTACGGGGGGTGGGTGGGCTAAATCTTTTTCATGCATTTTGACTTATTAACTGTAAAAGAGTTAAAGTCTTCAAAAAAACGTGCCAAAAAAGCAGATGGACGTCTGAGTATTTCTGTGTCGAATGCACTTCACCAAGTTTCGGAAAATTTTCATATGTAACAATTTTGCTTTGTGTCTTTTATGGGCAATTGCAGGAAGTACAGTGGAAGTCCTTATATGGGCACATCACACATAATAGCGCACACACCAAACAAGAGCTGACACAAAATCAACTGGGGCAGTCACCAGTAAGTGCATATATTGTAAACGACATGAACATGAAGGGAATAATAAGTTGTCTAGAGATAGTGGGATAATGTTTTGTGTGTGTTGCTTGCTCGTGACTCGGCCCGCCTGTGGTACGCCTCCAGGGGCTCGGGTTTTTTCGGGAAAGTAATCTGTCTTTTATAAATCTGATAAAACTAAAGACTCTTCAGAGATATGAAGGATGCAGTGCTACTCTACAGTTTGATTGGTTGATTTTAATTTATTATTCCCTGCAGCTTAGATGTCATTGAGAATGGGAAATGTAGGTTTCTTTCCATTTTAAAATATGTTCTGTGATATTGAAGATATTGAACCTTGTGAGATTAATGTCAAACTTATTTCGGAGCTCCCGCTTGTTCACAGGAGCCATGATGACACGAGACTCGGTTGAGCTATTACATCCTGAAGTATTATTGGATTTGGGTTATACCAACCCTCTGACATTATAGTTTAATCCTGTATGAACAAGAAATCTTCTTTATTATTTCAAATGTTTCTCCTGAAAAACTGAGATTAAATGTAGATCAAATGCAAACTTGTCTTCAATACAGTTTTAGATCAAATTCAGCCCAGATTTGTACATTTAAAAGAAATATATTCAATATGAACCCTAAACCTAACTTGTTTGTCTTATTTTTATCTATTTAGTTCTGAAATGTATGAATGAACTATGCAACAAAATGTTTCTCTAGGATGTTTGGTTTCTTTTGTTCTCCAAACATTTAGTTTATAATAAGAAGAATTATTCCCAGAAAATTACATTGTATTGCTCAGTGGTTTCTCTTTCATAGCTCTCGATTTCTCATTTATATGAAAGTTTTGTGTATTGTAAATCATGTATGTGTGTACATATCATTTTAAATAAATGTTTTGGTTACAGGCTTCGCCATCCTTGTACATCTGAGCACAGTTACACTGAAAAAAAAGACTTTCTTACTTAGTATTTTTGTCTTGTTTTCAGTACAAATATCTAAAAATTCATTTTCTTGATGAGCAAAATTAAATAAAGTCTACAGTTATTACACACAAAAAAATATATATTTAGAAAAATCTGCCAATGGGGTAAGAAAACAACTTTAATCACTACATTCAAGAAAAATTAAAGAATTTTATTTTCTTGTTTTCAGTACAAATATCTAAAAATTTAAATTAAGTTTAATTAAAAATTAAATATATTTTTTCAAACCCCATTGGCAAAGTAATAATATTTTGCTCGTGTTAAGCAAAGATTCACTTAAATTGGTTTATAAACTACACTTATTTTTTTAGGTCATTTTGTTCATCAAGAAAATACTAAGCAAGAACGTCATTTTTTGCAATGTAGAGATACGTGAGATTTTTTTAATCTCAGAAGCAAGCAACTACAACCAAAATCTCCATTTGCACTAAAATAAGCAACTGCAATATTAGGGGAGAGCCGGGGACAAACGTACCATTTTTCAGGAAAACTTAATTTTAAAAGATAATGTTTAAGACAGAGAGATATTTTTGCTGTGGTCAGTAACTCACAAGTGTGGTCTATCAATACCAGATGGAATTAAAAAAAAAAGTAAAACGACTTCAGTATAAATTCACTTTAAACATAAAAAGTGAACTGTTACTTTCGACCCGGTGGGGGGGGGGGTAACACAACAAAACAAGATTGAATTTTGTGTTACACTTGTTTTTATTAAATATACATGACTATGACCTAGTTAATATGTTACTGCAAACATATTTTGTAATTTATCTCCGTAAAAATAATGAAGTTAAATTTTCATTTTAAATTTCAGTTTTATCAAATGTTTCAAAGGTACAGAGCCCCTAAGGTTGAGTAAAATTTTTACATTGGAGTAAATTTTTTTGTAATTTATTTAAGTTTAGTTTCATGTGCTCACGCGAAACCTTCATACGCAGAATTTTTTTTAAAGTTTAGTTTTGCATGCACACGTGAAACTTTCGCGTGAGCACATGAAACTTTCGCATGCAAAACTAAATGCGACAGTTTCACGTGCGCACGCGAAACTAAACGTGACAGTTTTTAACTTTATTTAATTGTTCTCCATGTCCCCTTAGGGGCTCCGTACAAAAACAACCTACCGTACAAACTTAAATTGTTGAGAATAAAACTTTTTTTCAACAGTTTGAACAATATGAAAATGAAATTAAATCAAATTAGAATAATATAAATTTTCAACATAATGCAAAGTATTAGCAGCGGGACAAAAGTAACAAGTGTTACTTTAGTCCTGACAGGATCTGAAAAACTCAGAGAAGGCAAACTTTAGGATGTGTTAGAGCACTAAATAACCTGTAGATTGATCAGTATTGTAACACATGAAACCAGAAACACAACGCGTTATAAGAAAAAATGACCGCTTTAGGAATTTATTTATCATGGTTGAAATCAGATTTCTGAATCTACACGCGGAAAACGGTGAGTTAATAACGCAATATTTGTCAGCTCTGTCAGGGGTTGTGTGCATAAGATGCTGTCATAGTTTAGGATGCAAATGTTATCAGGGCTCGGAGAAAATCGCTTTGTTACTTTTGTCTCGTGTTACTTTTGCACCGGTTTTCCCCTACGTCATTTAAGATTGTTCTGTTATTCCCAAAAGTTTTCCTCGTCAGGATTTTTCCAACATGAACTCATTCACAATCTCTAAAGTAGATCTCATTCCTCACTGCAGCAGTTTAACGTGAACAGGTTTTAGTCCTCAAGACACGCGACACGTATCGGCTGCTCTCGATATCTCCTGTCACGTCTCAGATTTATCTTCAGGGAAGTTTCCACAGAGACCCGTCTTTGTAAATCGTGCTTTATTACATGGTGGGCTTGAACAGGTGCTGGTCTGACGGGCAAACCTATTTGCACCCTGATTCCTGCCTGCTTCACATCTCTGGCTGAAGAGTTACCGTATAATAGCGCAAGTGTTGTATTGAAAAGGGAACAGGGCGTCCTGTGTGCTGCCTGATTTATTTTTACAGGGGGTTTTAGTTATTATAGTGGACTAAAATGATTTCTTGTTATTTCATTGGCAGATTCTTTCATTTAAAGCAATTGCATTTGATCAGTATTTGTGTTTTTCTAATCAAAACCATGACCTTGGCATTGGTCGTTCTCCCATGTCGACCATTAGAAACATCACAGTTTTACAATTGGTGGAGCATTGCATTAGTGGCACAAAGGTCATAGGTTTAATTCCCGCGGTACACACCTGCTGATAAAAAAACATTAAAGTGTGCTGTGAGTCGATAAAAGCGTCTGCCAGATGCATAAATGTAATTTCGCTTTTAAAAGCATTTAATTCGGTGGCAATAAATTTGTGGTTTTTATTTTTAACTATAGAGGTTGGGAGGTCCGTGTCTGCTTTCAGTTTAATGATTCGACTCCTTTTGCATTTAAATGTGACAGTAATGATACTTGGATCCACTTTATGACTGATAGATCTATCTAGTACCTCACTAAACACATTTATCTCACCCTAAAGGAGCCTCGCAAGCGATCTCATTCTCTTTATAAAGCCGTGCCGTCACACAATCTGTCATAGTTCATCTTTTCATTCCATAACTAAACGTCTCATATGTCTCAATACTTTAGGCCCTACGAGACTCGTGCGATCAAATCTCACCTCATTTAAACAAAGCGTTATGGGCTTTTGACTTTCCTCAGCATTATAAATACAGGTTTAATTTGCTAGAGAAGCTTCTGTCGGCCCCTACGGGCACCTTCGGTAGCGGTTTGTGTTGAAATGGCATCGGATCATGGTAAGTGACGGCTTTTACCTTTTGCCTGCCAGGGAAAAATTCATAATAAAACTTTTGATTTAAATAAATGTCTCTCTTACTTCCACCCAGAGAGGAACATTTATCTTGTTATAGGTGTGAGATACTTGGTAATAGGGACAAATGTAGTTGAATTCGTGCAATGTGTGGCTCTAGTTCTGCTTTTTCAAACACACATACGCACACATTTAATGAACATTGATCTGAAGTGTTTAGACACAAACTGCAAATCTTATGTATGTGTTGTTTTTGCCACTTTAAACAAAAGACGGCCAGCTGGAAAAGAGAAAATATTGTGGCTGCATTCGACTTTGAGTTGGTAAACAATTTACAATTTTACTTCAGAAAGTGCATTACATTATAATTCTGCTTTTTCATGCTGTGACATTTTATACTTCTATTTGTTTATTTACTTATTTACTACATAAATTGTCTGCATGGCATTGCATGACATCAGTACCCCCTAGAGAGGCACAGCATGCATTTCGACAGGTTTCGGGCATTGTCCTCTATCTTAAAAGCATGTGTAGGTGTGTTAAACTCAATCTGAAGTTGTTGTTCTCATCTCTGGTCGCACATCATACACCTCTGTGATGTTACATATGGACCCTCACTGACCCCGTAGAGATTAGATGAAAGTTTACAAAAACATATCAATAAATGTGTCTGTGGTGCTCAGTTAGGTTTCAAATCAGATCAGCAGGTTTTGAGTGTTTCCCACAGATATGAAATACGCTTGTGGTGTTAGCCAGTGAAAAAGGCAATCTTACCCACTGACAAAAAAATGGCTTACTGTACGTGCAACAAAGAACTTATGTGTGACACAACACAATACTTTGATTTATTCATTATTCTTTATTATATTAACATTTATATTAATTTCACGTTAATTTTTTATAAATCCAACTATGGAAGGTATTTTTGGACTTTTTTAAATTAATTAATTAAATTATAAAATAATTAATGAAATTATAAAATAAAAAATAAAATCGCAAAATATGTCCCAAATTTGAAAATGAAATGCTAAAATAATTATTAAAACATTATATTAAATTATTTCATTTTCATTTTTAACGTGATGAAGCATCATTCCGGCCAAATTGAAAAATTAAATTAAATTGATGATTTGACATTTCATTTTCAATAATATTAAAATAAAAACGCAAACTTGAAAAGGAATCAGTAAATAAATTTTTTAAAAGGCTTTTTATTCTTGCCCAAGCAATAATAGGGACAAAATTAAAATGTAAAGTTCAGTTTTAATTTTGTGTTCTCTTTTTCTTTTTCATTTTCATTTTAATTTTCGTGTTTTCAACAAAAAAAGGGGATTGGCTGAAACAGTGTTCCCAACTCAGTGACTGTGTTGCCAACTTAGCGACCTTATTGCTACATCTAGCAACTTTTAGACCCATTTAGCCAAACTTAGCGACTGTTTGGATGAATCTTAGCTTCACATCTGTACAGATAGGCTACTGTGTCGATTGTACTGGCCAACGAGTGTCGGGTGGTGCTTTCACGTTAACATAACTATGGTTACTACACTTTTACCACAATAAAACCATGGTTAATTTCCGTAAGGGTAGTCCTACAATAGTATAGTATAGTATAGTATAGTATAGTACGGCACGGTATAATGTAGTGTAGTATAGTACGGTACGGTATGCTGCTGTATAGTGTAGTTTGGTATATTATGGTGTATAAGTACAGTAAAGTATGGTATTGTTTAGATTTTTGTAGTATGGTGCAGTATAGTATAGTACATTATGGTTTATTTTGGTTTACTTATAATTTTATAGAATGGTATAGTAAAGTGTGGCACTGTACAGTATAGCATTGTATAGTATAGTATAGCTAAGTACAGTAAAGTATGGTATTGTTTAGTTTAGTGTATACTGTGCAGTATAATATAGTAAAGTATGGTTTATTATGGTATGCTCTAGCATAGTACAGTATGGTATAGTATAGTATAGTATAGTATAGTATAGTATAGTATAGTATAGTATAGTATAGTATAGTATAGTATAGTATAGTATATTATGGTGTTGTATGGTATGCTATGGTATAGATATATCTATAGGTATATTTGGTAACACTTTATTTCGATAGTCCACTTTAGACATTTTACTAATTATAAGTAACTTTGCAACTACTTATCAACTACCAATCTTTAGATAATTAGTAAACTGTCTGCTTAATATCTACTAACACTTTATTGTGATGATATCTCAACAGACTTTCAACTGTCTATAGGTATCTTTGCAGGTGCATGTCAACTTATTCCACTAACCCAAACCTCTTCCCTAACCCCAACCATTAGAGTCTACTAATACTCTAATGACAGTTAGTTGACGTATAGTTGCAAATTATTGAAAGTTAGTTGACATGTAGTTGCAAAGTTGTTTATAGTTAGTAGAATGTCTAAAGTGGACTATCAAAATAAAGTGTAACCGTATATTTTATTTATACTATAGTGTTTTTCCAGATGTGTCTGATTTTGTGGAGGGCTTCAAAGAGTGAAATGGAGCCAATTCTTATTGTCTGAACAATGGACACATGGTATTTACAGCTGAACAACTATCTGATGAAACGTAGCAAGCTCATAATGAACTTAATGAACCAAAGAATTAAGAGTTTTTTACTGGTTCATTGAAATGAGTCAGGCATCATACACTACAGTGCATGTGTGAAATCCAAGCTTGAAACATCCGGCTAACCCACCCAAACTGTCTTAAATTGTCCTAGTTAAGAAGATATTTTAAGACCTCCCAGACGGGTTAATTTACCCCTGCAGGAAACTTTCCCTATTTCTGTCATCAACCACAAGACGGAAGACTTAGGCTGGATGAAAATTCCCTTTTTAGGCTGGAAATCAGAAATTGCAGTAACAACTGTTTGAATGTTGTTCTCTTCCCATACAGTAGTTCCCTGTTTAGTGTCACAGAGAGGTTGATTATTGTCCGATAAAGTTTATCACAAATGCGCTACTAACTCACAGAACACATTTAGCTGATGGCGGCGCGTACACACACGTCTTTCAGTTATGAAAACCGCATAAGCTGATATAACTCTGATGATGATTTTGCACTCAGCCTTGTTATGCCTTCAATGCTTTACTATATAAATCTGCATAATAACCCCAAACAAACAGATGAACAAACAAGGTTGATTATTTCAGCAGGAGGTCGTCTCTCACACTAATAGGATTTCAATGAGATCTCTTTTAATAGCTTTCTGTTAAAGTTGTGGGTTAGTTAAACTGATTGAGGTTTTCCAGAGCACATCAGGTGAATGTTTCCTCAATGTTACATCACTTACAATCTCTTAGGCTGCTTTAAGCAACTTTGACTTTATTTTGCACAAGATTAAAATAGAGCACTGTTCATGAGAGACCATTTCCCATATTTGCACTCCTATTTTCAAGGTATATAGGATGTGAGTCACTATAGTAATGGTTATTATGTCCAGTATAGACTATACACACATTCTTCAAACAGACCAATGAGTTTTTTCTGCGAAGCGGTGGATGTTTTTCTTTACATAGGGAGCATTAGGACTGTTCTCTGTGCTGTAATCTGCCTGCAGGACCGCACGACCCCATAATACTAATTCAGGCCTTTTATAGTTGTAATTTAGTTTTCTGTAGCCTGTGCTTTCATCACATATTCTGTTTATGTCTGTTACTATGGATATGACTTCAAGAGGGACAAGCTATTTTACTTTTAACACTCCACATTATGGTTTGTCATGTAAACATGCTGAATTATCCAGGCGTGAGCAGCATAAACTACACTTTTAGAAAAAAAATGTTACAAATGGTTCCTAGCTGTCACTGAAACGGTCCCTTCTGAAGAAGTACACCTTTGCTCCTAAAGAGTTCATATTAGTAGCTCAGATGTACAAAAGAGTGCACATTAGTACCTCAGAGGTAAATACTGGTACAAAAGAGTGCACGTTAGTACCTCAGAGATGAATAGTGGTGCAAAAGAGTGCACATTAGTACCTCAGAGGTCAGGTGTAAATACTGGTGCAAAAGAGTGTACATTAGTACCTCAGAGGTAAATAGTGGTACAAAAGAGTGCGCATTAGTACCTCAGAGGTAAAAAGTGGTGCAAAAGAATGCACATTAGTACCTCAGTGGTAAATAATGGTGCAAAAGAGTGCACATTAGTACATCGGGTAAATAGTGGTCCAAAAGATTGCACATAAGTACGTCAGATGTAAATACTGGTGCAAAAGAGTGTACATTAGTACCTCAGTGGTAAATAATGGTGCAAAAGAGTGCACATTAGTACATTGGGTAAATAGTGGTCCAAAAGATTGCACATAAGTACGTCAGATGTAAATACTGGTGCAAAAGAGTGTACATTAGTACCTCAGAGGTAAATAGTGGTACAAAAGAGTGCGCATTAGTACCTCAGAGGTAAAAAGTGGTGCAAAAGAATGCACATTAGTACCTCAGTGGTAAATAATGGTGCAAAAGAGTGCAAATTAGTACATCGGGTAAATAGTGGTGCAAAAGAGTGCACATTAGTACCTCAGTGGTAAATAGTAATCCAAAAGAGTGCACAAAAGTATGTAAGATGTAAATACTGGTCCAAAGAGTGAGCATTAGTACCTCAGAGGTAAAAAGTGGTACAAAAGAGTGCACATTAGTACCTCAGTGGTAAATAGTGGTGCAAAAGAGTGCACATTAGTACCTCGGAGGTAAATACTGGTACCAAAGAGTGTGCATTAGTACCTCAGGGGTAAATAGTGGTGCAAAAGAGTGTGCATTAGTACCTCAGAGGTAAATAGTGGTGCAAAAGAGTGCACATTAGTACCTCAGTGGTAAATAGTAATCCAAAAGAGTGCACAAAAGTATGTAAGATGTAAATACTGGTCCAAAGAGTGCGCATTAGTACCTCCGAGGTAAATAGTGGTGCAAAAGAGTCCACATGTGTACCTCAGAGGTAAATAGTGGTGCAAAAGAGTGCACATTAGTACCTCAGAGGTAAATAGTGGTGCAAAAGAGTGCACATTAGTATGTCAGAGGTAAATAGTGGTGCAAAAGAGTGCACATTAGTACCTCAGTGGTAAATAGTAGTCCAAAAGAGTGCACAAAAGTACGTAAGATGTAAATACTGGTACCAAAGAGTGCGCATTAGTACCTCAGAGGTAAATAGTGGTACAAAAGAGTGCACATGTGTACCTCAGAGGTAAATAGTGGTGCAAAAGAGTGCACATGTGTACCTCAGAGGTAAATAGTGATGCAAAAGAGTGCACATTAGTACCTCAGAGGTAAATAGTGGTGCAAAAGAGTGTGCATTAGTACCTCAGAGGTAAATAGTGATGCAAAAGAGTGCACATTAGTACCTCAGAGGTAAAAAGTGGTGCAAAAGAGTGCACATTAGTACCTCAGTGTTAAATAGTGGTGCAAAAGAGTGCACATTAGTACCTCGGAGGTAAATACTGGTACCAAAGAGTGTGCATTAGTACCTCAGAGGTAAATAAGGGTGCAAAAGAGTGCACATTAGTACCTCAGTGTTAAATAGTGGTACCAAAGACTGCGCATTAGTACCTCAGGGGTAAATACTGGTGCAAAAAAGGGCACATTAGTACATCAGAGGTACATGGGTCTACTGGTACCAAAGAATCAATATTTGTACCTAAGAGGTACCCCTGGCCCTGTGACAGCTTGAGACCATTTTTTCTGACATTATATAAGAGCCCTACATGCCGTTGTTTTTAAAGACAACATGAAACTTTCCACACATTTATTCTTGCTCTTATTGTGCACTATTTGTCAGTGCATGTTATTGCAAAGAAATAAAATCTTTCAGTCTGTCATCAAATGATAATAACTTGCTGCGCCTCTAAAACTGCTTTACTTTATGGATGATGTCCACAATTTATCTTATTTTTCAGCTCCTCTAACCACCTGACTCCAGTTTCATCATCCAGTCAGTTCCCGCTCGTGTTTAATATCGTGTTTCACTTGGAATAACATCAAAATACATAAAGTAAAATGGATTGCGGATGTCATTTCATTCACTGAGTTTAAAATTTTATGTAAGAAATATGAATGTTACTGTGTGGTTGCTGGTTTTCCCAAGCTTAACATTCGCAAAAAAAATTGTTTGTTCATCTCAGAAAGTCGAACTTAACATTCATATGTTTACTTTTCATTTTATGAGTTCATGCAACTCTGCTACCATAATGTCAAAATAGAGGTAAATAAACCTGATTTGTGTGATTTCATTATTTTCTTGCAACAAACATGAAATAAACACAAACAAATAAAAAAATAATTAAAAATAAAATACAGTTAAATGTAAAAATGTATAACAGGGTTGTATGTGTCATAAGTGTTTAGCATATCACCCATTAGGGGCTACTTTGAAACCAAATATTGTTTTGTAGTTATGCGTATTGTAGATTCATTTAATGATCCCATTTCCATCACAAAGAAACATTTGTGATTTTTCTTTCTTTTTGTGGGTTGCTTGGTGTGCTTTGTCTTTTTGCATTAAAATGCCTCTCAAAAAGTATCAATTCTCAACCTTGCGTCTAAAGACCAGAGATAAAAGACATTAGCATACAGGGTCTCTCTTGACCGCAGGCTGAAATGCCAGGCTTTATCAGAGATGAGTGTTTCAGAGTGTTGCTCTTGTGTGACTTTTCCAGCCCTATATAATTTCTGACATCTGCAGCAGGCCGGATTGTGCTGCGATCGGTGTATTATTCCCCATCATACAGGCAGTGTTTCGTGCTGTGGCAGGTGAAGGTGTTCGGCTCATGGGGATATGGTCAAATGAATAGCGCTTTTATCGAGGATATCATACAGAGAAAGAAACATGTTTATCGATTCATCTTTGATTTTAGACGGACGGGCAGCTTAAGGTTTCTTTATTTCATTATTGTAAAGGTCGTACCATGAAAACAGGGTTTGGATCTTTTTAAATTTTTTTGATAGTTCTATATAGTTGTTTTTAGGGCTAAAACGTTATATGTGATATTTTTTTAACTTAATTATCTAACCAACATACACTACATGTTTTACATTCTTTCTGGGAAAAGAAAGCATCACTGTGTTTGTATTGGACTCTCTCTGCTATCTGCACCAACCTTAAACTTGGACTACACCTAACTTTTTGAAGTATGATTGACGGGGTATTCAGAGTGGTTGCTAGGGCATTGCTTGATGGTTGCCAGGGTATTTATAGTGGTTCCTAGAGCAGCATTGCTTGATGGTCACCAGAGTATTCGGAGTGTTGCAAGGGCATTGCTTGATGGTTGCGGGGTTATTTCAAGTGGTTGCTACGGCATTGCTTGATGGTTTTCAAGGAATTCTGAGCAGTTGCTTGGGCGTGGCTTGATGGTTGCCAGGGGTACTTGAGCGGTAGCTAGGGCACTGTTTGATGGTTGCTAGTGTATTCCGAGCAGTTGGTAGGGCAATTCATGATGGTAGCTGGGGTATTTTGAGCCGTTGCTAGGGCACTTCATGATGTTTTCCATGGAATTCTAAATGGTTTCTACGGAACTGCTTGATGGTTGCAAGTGTATTCGGGGTGGTTGCTAGGGCCTTGCTTAATGGTTGTCGGGGTATTCGGAGTGGTTGCAAGGGCATTGCTTGCATGTTTGCCAGGGGTACTGGAGTGGTAACTAGGGCACTGTTTCATGGTTGCTAGGGTATTCCGAGCAGGTGGTATGGCCTTGCTTCATGTTTATCAATGTATTCCGACAAGTTGGTAGGGCACTTCATGATGGTAGCTGGGGTATTCTGAGTGGTTGCTAGGGCACTTCATGATGGTTGCCATGGAATTCTGAGTGGTTTCTACGGAATTGCTTGATGGTTGCAAGTGTATTCGGAGTGGTTGCTAGGGCCTTGCTTAATGGTGGTCGGGGTATTCGGAGTGGTTGCAAGGGCATTGCTTGCATGTTTGCCAGGGGTACTGGGGCAGTAACTAGGGCACTGTTTGATGGTTGCTAGGGTATTCTGAGCAGTTGGTATGGCCTTGCTTCATGTTTATCAAGGTATTTCGAGCAGTTGGTAGGGCAATTCATGATGGTAGCTGGGGTATTCTGAGCCGTTGCTAGGGCACTTCATGATGTTTTCCATGGAATTCTGAGTGGTTTCTATGGAATTGCTTGATGGTTGCAAGTGTATTCGGAGTGGTTGCTAGGGCCTTGCTTAATGGTTGTCGGGGTATTCGGAGTGGTTGCAAGGGCATTGCTTGCATGTTTGCCAGGGGTACTGGAGCGGTAACTAGGGCACTGTTTCATGGTTGCTAGGGAATTCCGAGCAGGTTGTAGGGCCTTGCTTCATGTTTTTAAAGGTATTCCAAGCAGTTTGTAGGGCACTTCATGATGGTTGCTGGGTTATTCCAAACGGTTTCTAGGGCCTTATTTAATGGTTGCTAGAGTATTCCGATCGGTTGCTAGGGCCTTGCTTAATGGTTGTCAAGGTATTCCAAGCAGTTGCCAGGGCATTGCTTGATAGTTGCCACTGTATTCCGAGCGGTTGCTAATGCACTTCTTGATGGTTGCCAGGGTATTCCGAGTGGTTTCTACGGAATTGCTTGATGGTTGCAAGTGTATTCGGAGTTGTTGCTTGGGCCTTGCTTAATGGTTGTTGGGGTATTCGGAGTGGTTTCAAGGGCATTGCTTGCATGTTTGACAGGGGTACTGGAACGGTAACTAGGGCACTGTTTCATGGTTGCTAGGGTATTCCGAGCAGGTGGTAGGGCCTTGCTTCATGTTTTTAAAGGTATTCCAAGCAGTTGCTATGGCATTGCTTGATAGTTGCCACTGTTTTCCGAGCGGTTACTAATGCACTTCTTGATGGTTGCCAGGGTATTCCGAGTGGTTGCTAGGGCCTTGCTTAATGGTTGTCAAGGTATTCCAAGCAGTTGCTACGGCATTGCTTGATGATTGCCAGAGCATTCTGAGCTGTTGCTATGGCATTACTTGATGGTTTTCCAGGTTATTTCAAGCAGTTGCTTGGGCATTGATTGATGGTTGTTAGGGTATTCTGAACAGTTGCTAGGAAATTGTTTGATGCTTGTCAGGGTAACTGGAAAGACAGACAGCCTAAACTACTGTTGCAAGTTTACTGCACTATAAAGACAAACGGTGCTTAATAGCACTAAAAGTGGTTATTCGCTCGTAATCATAGAGGAACCATTTTTGTGCTATATAGCACATATGAAAAACCATACGGGGGTCACCAAATATGGTTCTACATAGCACTATATGGTTCTACACCGGTGCTACACAGGTACTTCATCAGTGCTATTTGGCATTTAAAATGGTTCCTCTATGACTACGAGCCAAGAACCTTTTTTAGTGTTATTTAGCACCATTTGTTTTAAGAGTGTGAAGTTAGATTTAAAGTAAGGATGTTCATATTGACCAGTTAACCATTAAACAAAAGCAAGAATTTATGACCGATTAATACTATCAGAAAATGTTTGTATTGTTTTACCGGGTCACAGACAACCATCGAATGGATTTGTACTCAATGACAATTTAATATTAAAATCTTATCACTTAACAGTTAATGTTTGGGTTAACAAGCTGCGGTTGTCAGTCTGGAAAATTAACTGAAATGAACATCTCTAATTTTACGCTCTTTGATGAATTACAGAATTACATTTTCAGCAGAAGTCTTTGGGATTTTTCATCCACTGCTTTCATATAAAAACAGAATGACTCCATGTCTGTAAATTAAAAAAGTCAGTTGTGCAGCTATCACTGCAGCGCCCGGGGAGCAATTGGAGGAAAGGTAGGCACCTCAAGGGCACCTCAGTCGCAACCCGCTGGCCGTGAGACTTGAACCAAAGCACAGTGTTTGAACTGAAACACTTTTGCAAATCCCGACAGAGAAGGATGAAAGATTTTTCTGTCTGTTTGGCTCTTACGGGCAGGTGTCTCAATGGATCAACCCTACAGTAGCTGTTCGGGTTTCACTTTTTGATCTCACAGAAGCTCCACAGTCTTCCATATGAGAAATATCTTTAATATATCCGATGACACATTCATCCAAACCACCATTTCACCTCCCATTTGCTGGTAAACAGATAAATATTAATTCATAGCTGTTATTATATTCTGTATTTTAACACAGCTGAAATCATGAATTGATCAATCAACATTCAGCACTGGATCTGTATAATAAATAGTATATTAGTGATGCAGTATTACATGCGATCATTATTTGTTCAATATTAAACGTCTTGCTGGAGTGATCTGTATAAACAGCTATGAAAAATCAAGTGTTTGTTTGTTTATCCAAGCTGCTGTTGGTGCGTAATTAAGCTTTTAGCATCTGATTGCGGTCTGATCTTCACATAACACACAAACCCGAGTTTTTGTTCCGCACATCTGTTTTCCACAAACCGTACGACAGCTGTCACTTTTAGCACGAGCATATTTATATGTGTTTTTGAGAAACAAAAGCCTGTACATGCCATAAAACGGCAGTCACGATTTAGCATTGAGCCATTTCTTCACGCTACGCTAGCATCACCACGCTACGCTAGGTGCCAATTATTTCCCTCAGTATGTTAATAAAGGAGGGTTAGCACTTCCTGCCACAAAGTCCTTCACTCCTGCCACCAGACTTTATTAAATGTGTGTTATTACTCAAGTGTCTGTGTTTATTTCAGAAGTGCTAAGAGTCTCTCATCTCCATGGGTGGCTACGCTAATACAGGCAGCTAATCAATAGCGTCGTATAACTTCACGGCTAGCCGCCCCACTCCATCAACGCATGTCTGGCCAAGCGAACGGATGCGAGGGTTCAGGGCTAACCCTGCATGCTCCTGGGAGCTCGATAGTGCCGCATAAATCAAACGCTTCAAAATAAATGCGAGAAGATGGTCGCCGTGCGCTTCTGCCAGTCACATGCACATATTTCTTAACATTTTCAAGCCAAAGTTAATTGGCTCCATTTCTCTGTGTCTATGAGGCGGCGTGGAGACACTTGATTAGGTCTCACCAAATCAATCACAAAATATCTGGCTGCTTGCTCGGATGGCCAATAACTCGACTTCTGGAAAATCACACAGCACACCTAGGATGTAGGAACGTGTGATGTTTATAAAAGTCTTTGACGGGGTCAGACTTCGCTGCTTTTAGCTGTCAAGGTGTGGAGCTATGATTGATTAAAAAAGTGGTTTGCAACTTTGTTTTGCAACTTCACTGAATGTTTAGTAAGGAAACACAATGGCAACATCTGTAGCTTAGTTTCCATTACAAATATGCGTAAAACTTAAAATAATTAGGTCCTTTTTAAATGTCATGGCAACAGATGTTGGTAGGTTTACATATCACAGCCACCACACTAGCCATTAGATGCGTTTGGCCTTGTTGGTCTTTGCGGTGCCGCATGAAGCTAAAACCCATCTTTTATTTAATTAAAGGAGATGTAAGCGTACTACCCAATCATAATATCTAGTAAAGCCTCTTGTACTTGGGAGCAGCTACATATAAGGTGTTTTGCGCATGCCAGATGACTTGTCAATGCAAAAAAAGCTTTAAAAAAACCCTGTTTGCCATAAATGAGTTTCCATTAGGTATTTTTAGTTTGCACAATTGAAAGGGTAATGGAATCGCAACTACTGTTATGCTGCATTCACACCAACCGCAGTGGAGGCGTCGAGTGCGAGTGATTTCAATGTTAAGTCAATGGGAAAAGTCTGAAGGTCTCGCGGCGCGAATGAGGCTTTAGTGTGGCGTGGTAGACCCGATACCGCCTCATTCGCGCAAATGCCGCAAATTGAGTGTCTGGCGCAGTACGCGCGAATGGTGCTTTTTGTGCATTTCACGTAACCTCGTTTGGAAGAGTTTGAGTGAGGACATTGGGCAACCTGGTAAGTTTTAAATACACATTTCACTTTTGAGTCACGTTAAGTTTATCGACCCGCGGCATTCCCACCGTTCTTAAACTATTTTCCACCTATAGCAAGGTGACCAAAAACAAACCGGTAACTCTCTCGATGAATGCACGATCAACATCAGCCATCTTGCAAACTGACAACTGCATTGCACTTGCCCCTCCCACAAGAAGCGGATTTCGCCTCTGACGCGCGTCAAATGCTTGCTGTTTTCTCATTTATTTATTTTTTGTTCTAGACGCGCGAATGCATTCAAAATGTTCAAGCAGCAAACTAGATGCGGTAGCCGCGATTTTGAAGCCTCAAATGCGGCTGGTCTGAACCCACGATTAGTATTCCAGTTGTTTGACAAAAAGTTTAATAGCAACCACATTGCTGATGATGTTATGTCAGGTGAAAAATTATCTTATTTGTCAATGTAATAGTTAATTAACTTGTAGAAAAAATATAAATCAGAACTGAACTTAGTCTTCTACTATGTTGTTTTCCCATACTACACTGATCAATAGTATCAGAGATTACATTATTTATATTACAATATATTTTATACATTATGGATATTGTAATACTGGTGTAAAAAAAATACCTAGACATGTGAGTATCACAATATATAAGTTTTTCCAATACTGGAGTAAATCTGGAAAAAAAAAACAATAATGATTTTTTTTATCATACAAAATTCATGACAGTTGTTTTGTTTGGAGTTTACGACCACTAGATCGCATTCTTATCTCTGTACGTAAACAGTGACAGGACGTACTAGCAAAGCAGTGAGCCACAATTTTTTTGCTAATGTTTGCATATGGTGGTGTGTTCTCAATGTGTGTTCAAATAGTCCAATGTACCAGCTAGTTCCTTTTTTTCTTCACAGTACCGCAATGTGCTGCAGCATACCGCAGCGCAACCCATGTATCGTTATAAAAAACCTAATGTATTGCAATTTATACAGTATTACAAGATTCTTATTGACCTATATTGTAACAATCATTGTAATATTGTAATCCCTGTACACCTGCCAGCACTGCATGTATCAGAAACAATGCCACCTGACTTTGCATTTATAAATTTTGCATCATACGATTTTGGTGTTGCATTTTCTTATCTTAATTGTGTAATTTCCACCCACATTTTGGCAAACCCTGCATTATAGCACATTATGAGATGAGTTCTACTTCAGGTTTGTGAGATGGACTGAGTGGGTGCGAAACAGAACTGATCAATTAAAGGTGAATTGAATGAGGTTAAAAGTCTTCTCTCTTTCACACCAATCTCTCTTAGTGGAAAAATGTGAATGTGCAATGAACTCCAAAGCAGAGACCTAATGAGTAATTATTAACAATAATGACACGTAATGCTTCTTTATCATAAAGCTCCAGGGCGAAAGGTTTTAACTTTATAGAGTAAACTACTGTAGGTTAAATTATCAGAGGTTTGTCCAGAACAGTTGCTCACCAAACTGAGATAATCCTCGCCTTTACCAGAGATCTCCTGAATGATAGTTCATCATCTGGTCTGGACAGAGTCAAACATTTCATCTGTCCCTCGATCTTTGTGTAGATCAGTCAGGTCAGAGAAAAAGCTCTTGAGACTCGGCTATAACAAAAAATCTTTTAAAAACATCAAAATATTGTTATTCAAGTTTCCTCTTTCTTTCTGCGGTTAATATTTGTTGTTGTTGATGATTTATAAGTGAGTTTCTCTACTTGGAGTTGTAAGATGAACTACAATATCAGTCTCAGATGGATCCGTCACGCTTAACAAGATTGTGCTTTCTCACGGTGACCTTGGATTTTATGGTTGTTTTTAAAGTGCAGCTGATACAGAGTGTGAGGATTGAGGATGCATCTCTACATGAGATTCCCACAGTGATGTTACTTTGTGTCATATGATTATTTTACCTGTTCAAATATTGTTGTCTGTATTTGGAGCACTTTTACACTACTATTTGCTGTGCGCAGTATGTGGAGTCTGTATTTGGGGTGAAATATCCCAGTAGCTTATTACATTTGCCAAACTGTGCAGTATTCACAATCAAAGCACATTGTGTTCAACATTACATCCCACAATGCAATGCACTTGATTCGACCTTCTGTTACCTGTGTAATAATGCGTGAGGAGTTTTATTTCTACCGTGGCATTGATTTGGTGAGAATGTGGCGTGACCAGCTGGGCTGACTGCTGTTATTAGTTTGAGTTTATTGTTTAAAAATCTCTCTTTATAAGAACAGTAACAGGGTCGTCTAACATTCAAATACACTTTAATGATTTTGTGAGGCTGTTTCATTGGCTGTTTGGTAATAATCAAAGCTGACAGGAGATTCAATTCAGTGTCCATCTCTTGAGCCGAGACTGGAAGTGTTGTCTGAAATCATGATCTGCTATGACATATAATGACTGATCAATACATCTATAGATCTACTGAGTGTGAACGTGATCAAGGTGGCATGACCTTTCTTAAAGGTGCATTGTGTAACTTTAAATAAATACATTACAATGTGCATAACTATATTATAAAGACCTTACATAATGAACTGTGTTGTTTTTATCACCTTAAAATAACACATTTTTTATCTCTATATACTGCGGGTCCCCTTACATTGAAGTCACTGGCATATTTCTACAGTAGCCCTAAATGGACAAACTGTACTACAGAGCAAGTTTCATCCCTACGTTGTCTCAGACGACGACATGTTTGTCCTGTGGCGCCTACCATAGTTGTTTTGAAATTGAGGGGTGAGCCGTTGATTGAAATGCGCACCACTAGATTCGGCTATAATTCAAACACACCACCTTTAAAGAGTGTCTCCTTTCATCATTTCTAGAAACATGTATTTAACAAGACACAGCGTTTGCTTACAGGCACAGTCTTGTTTTGTTCATGTGCACATTTCTCCATGTGTAAAAGAGAAATGCCACAAACAAAAGTATGTGTAAATTAACGCATAAAGCCTGGAGTATAGCGTATACGTGCACGGTCAAATACACAGCCTTTACTGTAAAAAAAATATTTTGTGGCTAAGTAAATTATATTTATATTTAAAAAATCTTGTTTTTTACCAAATTGAGTAAAAATAACACAAAAAGATAAGTAATTATAAATGAACACATTATTAAGTAAATTCAACTGAATTTGATCATGTCAAATTTGTAAGAAGGAAATTAACGTAATAATTTTGTGTTGAAACTACTTGAATTATTTTAGTAAATACCAACAAGGCAGTGGACTTGTTAAAATAATACGCTGGATTTACTTTTACTTTACTTTACTTTTGCGTCCACTTTTTTCAGTAAGTTTTACATGGAATTTTAAGCAATTGCTAAATTCCATGTAAAACTTACTTTAAAAAGTTTATGCAAAAATGATGCACTATATTTAATATTAAAATGTTAGCATTATATATTTTGTGTTAAAAAGCATTGTTTATTTGACTTGTATGCGTGCACAGACGTTTGACGCAACAAATTGCAATGCCTCTTTTGGCATTTATATGGCGGTGTGTGTACGGCGGTTCTTGTACACGTAAAAAAAACTAAACTAAACTTCAGGCTTAAATGTCTGCTTTGACTCATGCAGTTGACATAAAAACTGTAAAAATTAAAAACTTATAGTAGATCTACAAGTAACAGTCATGAGTAGTGATGCACCGATGTATCGGCCGCCGATATTTATCAGCCGATTTTTGATGAATTTGAAACCATCGGCATATCGTCAATAGCACGAGAAAGGCCGATACCGATTGTTTATTAATTAACTGCATAAATAAATCCATTATATGTAAAAAATTTGTTAATGTTGTTAATAAAATAAATGCTGAATAGCGAAAACCACCTTTGACGGTTGTCATGCTGTCTTATTATATTTGTTTTAGCTTAATTTGTGCCTCTCTTATTATGTTGGTCAGTTGAATGTTAATTAGATCCAATCCATGTTCAGTAAAAATAATTTGATGCAGAAATAAACTAGCTAATTGACCAACTGTATAGTATTGTATACAAGTGTTTAATATCGGTATCAGTATCGGACAGAAGTTGTCCGTTTAAATCGGTATCGGCCCAAAAAATCCTATCGGTGCATCCCTAGTCATGAGTATAGATACAACAATATAACTTCTGACAGATATTTTCCAGTAGCTTTTTGAATGACTAGGAGAAACCTGACAAACTCCTAATTTCAGCGTTATTTTCTACGTAGTCGGTTTATTGATTTGCACGTTAATGCATTGAAACAGTATTTTATAATAAGCTGATTTTTGACATTCTCTGCAAGACATAAAATTTCCTTTGTTTTTTTTTTAATGCTTTGTTATTATGTGTTTTCTTATATATGTACATTTTTTACGATAACATGTTAAGAATAATATTTTGCATGAAGAAAATTATAATATAATTCTTGTTAGCAACGAGAATTGTAGAGGAAAATCGCACTGTATTATTAACTAATGTAACTAATTTTTGTATTAAAAATTTACCTTTTCCTTTATGCAAAAATGTAATCAATTGTAATTTTATTCTTTTGTTTTGGATCAAATATATAACAAATATTATATATTTATAATGGTTGTACTGTAAAATGAACAATATTTGACCATAGAAAGCCATAATCAGGAGTCCAGAGAGCTGTGTGGTCGGGACTAACTTGTGATTTTGACAGATTTTGTGAGATTTACCCAATCATCACTGAGTAAACAACAGCTGTTTGTAAACATGAAAATGATGCATTGAAATCCAGTCAGTAAAATGTCACTACACAGTCAAAAGAAGATGATAATTGCCAGCTCATTTACAGATTTGTGCTGCAATTTTACAGTTTACAGCATATTCACAAAGCCTGAGATTTCGGTCTCATTAGTCTGCAGCCTGGCGTCACCAATGTCAGCGTAATTGTGAGAAAACGCGCAAAGCGATTCATCAAATATAAACGAAGGCCAATGAGATTCCAGGAAAGTAATTAGCATTTTATAAGTGTCACTACCGTGCTCCTAACAAAATGTGAAACATGTTTTCCCATTGTGAAAACTTCTGATTAAGCCGCGCTGAATTAAAGCACTTTATCATTTCCTGCTGCTAGAATGTCCCGTCTTGCTCTACAAGCTTTTCTTGGTGTTTTCAGAAGCAGCGTGGGTCAGGGTCGAGGGATCTGCATGCCGAGCATTTTAACATTTTGGATGAGAGAGTGAGATTTGAAGTGAAAGTCCACAGAATTCACTCGAATTCTCTTCAGAGATAAAAGAGCTGGCTGAGATACAAACCTGCAAAACAAGCATAGTTATGAATCAAACACTTAATAGTTTATTCCACTTTATTTTCTGGAGAAATTCTAATCAAACTTGTTCAAGAGGAACATTTTAAAGGGAACATTGACTTTTTTCACGTTTAAGTGCTACAATTTGGTCCCCAGTACTTCTATTAACCTAGAAAATGTGAAAAAGAACAATCCAGTAACTTAGTTTTGAAAAACCATTCTCTGCAAGCATGTGGATAAAATGGATCATTGAAATTTGTCTCCCCTTGTGATGTCATAATACCGCCCCTTAATCTGCACTATCCAACTATGGCACTGCCATTTAGTGCAGAGATCAACTCATTTGCATATTAAAGGACACACCCAAAACGCCACATTTTTGCTCACACCTACAAATTGGCAATTCTTCTATCATGTACATAAAAAAATATTAACTTTAAGTCCTTGCATTTAATTGCAATTAAAAATCTTTGCAATTTACAAATAAAACAAAAAATGTTACATTTTAGAAAATATTTAATTAGAAATATTCTAACATCTGCGTCAATGACGTTTATCCATTTTCCTTATCTCACGTGGCATGACGGGACAAACTAAACGTCACTGCGGGCCAACTGTGGCCGGCGGGCCCTAGTTTGGGCACATATGTTTCGGAAGCATTGCAGTGCACTTTAAAAAACATTAGGTTGTTTTTCACCCAATGGGTTGAGCCAGATGGGTCATTTTATTGGGTCACTCCAACCCAACACTGTTTACGTGACCATCAGGCCAGCTCGTGTCTCACATCAACCAAACAATATCGTTTTCTGACACAAGAGTCTAAAATCTCCTAAGGACTGTGTTTGGAGAAATCAAATTTGTTTAATGTTTTATCTATAATCTATTGCTGTACACAAGAAAATGCAAAAGTATGAATGTATTGACGGTTATTAAAAGTGGCTTTGTCTGCTTTGGTTTGCTTTGTGTAAAGTTTGTTATAGACTTCTTTCAGATGTCTCTTTTGCAGAGGCGGCCGGTGACTTCTTTATCGAGGGTGCACGATGTGGAGCTCGTCACAACATGTATGTAGTTGGTCTAGGGTGGCCATCCGTGCCAGTTCTGCAGGATACATCCCAAACAGGATTTTGGGTTTGTTCTCCGGAAGTCACGTTGCTTGACCGCATACGTCATTGAGGTTCTCACATTTCAGTTAAAATACATTAGAAAATTAAGATTTATTTCTTTTATTGTAGTTTAATTCTTACCGTATCCTGCTCGGGACGTGTCCGGCGGAACTGGCACGAATGGCCACCCTAAGTCTGTCATGTGTGTGGCTCGTCATTTCAAAATATGTGTTCTGCGCATCACGTGTCCTGCCGCACATGTGTCTAAAGGATTTATGATAAAAGAAACGCTCGCGTTTGACAGATCGTAATCTCATGCGTAAACAGAGTTTGGTGTTAAAAGATACTTGCGAGTATTTTGTGAACGTGAGCGTCTCTTTTATCAAATACGGTTACGACGCGTGTGCAGCAGGCACTAATTTTGACAAGACACATAATACACATGGTTTACATGACCAACAAACACATATTTTAAATATGACACTTCGAACAATATTTTGAATTTGCGCCCCTCGGAAGATAAGTCACCAGGCGCCATTGCGCTTCTGTTTAACTCTTTCCCCGCCATTGACGAGATATCTCGTCAATCAAGAGAAAACGCTTCCCCGCCAATGACGAGTTTTTCCATCTCTCCGCAATACCGCTATTTTCCACTAGGTGGCGCCCTTCCGCAACTTTTTAAACCTGGAAGTATTGCCCTATGGCAAGCTGCTGCATGTCCGTGTCTGTTTTAAAGATCGCTCTGAATGGGATCTCTATGAAAAGTCTCAAAAATGGAATTATCTCTGCTTTTTGCTCAAAATGTGGTGTTTTTGCACAAACCTACCGATATTCAAAAGCTGATTACAAAAGACCTACTGAAGGTAGGATGAAACAGATTTTTTGTTTGAAAGCAGAGGGTCTGTTCTTTCATTTGGTATATTGTATGTTTATATATTTGAAGAAGAACATTTTCTGGAAGACATTAAACTTTTGTGAAAATCATGAAAAACGCTGGCGCTGGCTGGCAACTTTTTTTTAAAAAACGCTGGCGGTGAAAGAGTTAACACTGTATTTTTTATAGTGTGACTTCAATATCAAATGTATTCCAGTATTGTACAACATGGGGTTTTGTCTGAAGCATTGTGATCTTCTCAAATATTATAAAAATCTAAGTGTATTTGTTTGTGCTCAAAACGGTCCTCCTTTCCTTAATTTTTTGTCTACTAATGTTTTTTGTGTTTAAAAATCTGTCACTGTTTTGCGGTTTAATGCTTTGAGTGTTTCTTCAGGACATCATGACGCGTCAGCTCGCGGTGGAAGGAATCGGTGTGTTGAGATAAGGACAGTTTTGAGTGATGTTACTTCTTTCTAATTGAGGAAGACATCAATTAAATCTGTGCTTATCTCTACAAATAAGCCCAGTGAGAGACGGAGAGCAGCTTTACTTTGCAGATGCTGGAGCGTTGTCCATTATCTGTCACGGATTCCTTTACTTTGCTTTCACTCCTGTGTCACCCTGATCAGCATAACGTCATTGCTGAATATGAAATGTGTTATTCATTTTACATATGTTTTTTAAAAGTTTATCTCTGCGTAGTTGTGTTTCTCTGTATAAAAGCTCTGGATAGGACGTATTTAATTCATTAAAGTAGGAAATGAATGTTCCTCCATCTGTTCGAGACAGAAATTAGAGCTCTCTTTTAAAAGCGGCGCTTGCGGGGGGAGGCAGAGACTCGCAGAGCGGTTTGATCCCCGATGCCAGCTGAGTGCTGTGAAATGGCTCAGTTCCCCCTGTAGATCACTCAAAGTAGGGCACTTACATTTAGAAACTGGCCCTGATGTACGCTCTGCACTTAAAGCAACAGACCACAGATGTTTATGTGTGTTTGTGATGTTTAAATGTACTGCAATTAACACTAGAGATGCCAACATCTGCCACAGGTTACCACAGGTTTTACCAGTAAATTACTGTCAAAAATTAAAACAAACATTACTATTACTAATGTATATTTATGCAAAGATTGATTTCAGAGAGACGGTTTGTCTGAATGACAGTCAATTATGTTTTGTATTTTATGTAGATGAATATAATCCCAAGTAACAATGTTGCTAATGTTGTTAAATGTTGTTAATAAGGTCAGCTGAAGTGTATTTGTACAGTGTGTTACTGAAGTGGTCGCTCTGAGATCTCTCAATGTTTAATTAACATCCGTAAGCAGGCTTTTAAGTGTCTTCTTGAAAGCACGACTAGAGAAAGTGATGTGGGCCATCATTTGGGAATATCATCACCCTCAACGTTTTTATTTTTTTGGACACAATAAGCTTTGATGTTTTGTTTTATGCCATGTTCACACTGCACGGTTTTCTGCTGTCTCGGACGAAAGATGGCCATCCTGAAACATTTGTGATGATCGTAGCTCATCAAAGATGGTCCTTTGTCGTAGAAAGAAATCAAAGACAATCAAATGCAATGTGCTCAGATTGACCCTTCACCTTAACTCTTTACCCGCCATTGACAAGTTATCTTGTCAATTAAGAGAAAAAAAATGCATGAACAAATGCATCTTGCAGTAGATGGAGATTTGTGGGATGCACATCCAGGGCACGAAGCTCCCTTTCCACCACATCCCAAAGATGCTCTATTGGGTTGAGATCTGGTGAATGTAGGGGCCATTTTAGTACAGTGAACTCTTTGTCATGTTCAAAAAAACAAATTAAAATGATTTGAGCTTTGTGACATGGTGCATTATCCTGCTGGAAGTAGTCATCAGAGGATGGGTATATGGTGGTCATAAAGGGATGGACATTGTCAGAAACAATGCTCAGGTAGGCCATGGCATTTAAACGATGCCCAATTGGCACCAAGGGCCTAAAGTGTGCCAAGAAGACATCCCCCACACCATTACACCACCACCACCAGCCTGCACAGTGGTAACAAGGCATGATGGATCCATGTTCTCATCCTGTTTACGCCAAATTCTGACTCTATCATCTGAATGTCTCAACAGAAATTGAGACTCATCAGACCAGGCAACATTTTTCCAGTCTTCAACTGTCCAATTTTGGTGAGGTCATGCAAATTCTAGCCTCTTTTTACTATTCGTAGTGGAGATGAGTGGTACCCGGTGGGGTCTTCTGCTGTTGTAGCCCATCCGCCTCAAGGTTGTGCGTGTTGTGGCTTCACAAATGCTTTGCTGCATACCTCGGTTGTAACGAGTGGTTATTTCAGTCAAAGTTGCTCTTCTATCAGCTTGAATCAGTCGGCTCATTCTCCTCTGACCTCTTGCATCAACAAGACATTTTCACCCACAGGACTGCCGCATACTGGATGTTTTTTTTCCTTTTCATACCATTTTTTGTAAACCCTAGAAATGAAAATCCCAGTAACTGAGCAGATTTTGAAATACTCAGACCGGCCCGTCTGGCACTAACAACTATGCCACGCTCAAAATTGCTTAAATCACCTTTATTTCCCATTCTGACATTCAGTTTGGAGTTCAGGAGATCACGACCACACCCCTAAATGCATTGAAGTAACTGCCATGTTGATTAGATTTAACAGGTGTTGCTAATAATCCTTTAGATTCAGACACAACTGCTAAGTTCGGTTTTCATACTGCGTGTGTGCAGCACTAATCTTTAAGCGCTGATGTTAACAGGTGTGAGCATCACAGACGCAGAGCTGAAGCATCCATGCATAATATCCATAATGGAAACGATTTAAAAGGCGATTTTAAACTGTGGGAATGAAACTTGAGAGTCTACTGTTTTATGGAGAAAATACTCAGCAGTGGTTTTGAACGATGAATTTGCACATGGCTTGTCTTAAAGCATATTAGAAACACCACATAGACATAGACAACAATAAAACTTGATTTTCCCCCAGGGGGACTTTAACGTGAATTTCCATCATCAATATTAAAAATGGTCAAAAAGTGCAATGAACTTTTGACTTTCATTATAAATAAAAGCTTCAGGCAGCAATTACGCTTCAAATTTACTTGGATGATTTTTATATTTTACAGTGGGCACCCTGAAGTCTGAAACAAATTAATGTGTGTTCTCCAGTAACTCCATTAAAACGCAGGCATGTTGGGATTGCCGCGTCTGTTGTCTTTCTGTCATTGCTGGGTTGAAATTGTTTGGGAGCTAATTGTTATCATCTCTGCGTGATCCTGCAGTCCAACACGAAATGCATTTCAAGTATTCCTCCAGACTCTATAGACTTATTTCTTCTTGCACTTGAGAAAGTGTACTTAATGTTTTTCCGGTGTCATGTGAGGTTTTTGTGGTGTGCTGTCTAGAAACATGAATTTCAAAGGCACATTGTCATTTGTGATGAATTGCAAGTTTTGGTTGTTTAGTCCGTGTGTATGTATGTGTGTGTTAAGCAGGGAAGCTGTTTTGCTTCTGAAACAAGTTCATTTACTGGAGTAAAGTGAAGATGGGATAATTGGTCCCCGGATCAAAGTCTGCTGGTTGAGTGGGACGGCAGTCGCAGGGCTTTTAGGCGTTTAGTATACAGTGTTTCATTGTGTAATTGGGCTGTGTTTTCAGCTGTGGATGTGCCCTAATCATCTGTGTTTGTCTCTTTCATACTCAAATCCACCCAACAGAGGAGATTGAACAAAGCTGTGTCTGCAGCTCCACGCTGATTTTACACAACACTTCTTGTTTATCCTCTATGTGTTTTGAGTTTTTCCAGCTGGTTTGATCAGTTAGAGAGAAGTAAATCTTTTATTGATTGTCATTTTCATGTCATTTTCAAGACTTTATGGTACATATTAGGACCTTTTTAAGGTACTGCCCCAGTGACAACTTGGGTAACACAGTCTCACCCCATGGCGTCAATATTTGAGGACACTTGACCATGCGTCAATATGTTGACGCGGAGGGTATACCTTTCGCGTCATTTTTTGACGAACTTGGGACTTCAATACTATTACGTCCGTTGCATTCTCTTTCCTATTTTCTTACCATTTTCGCGTCGGTTTAGGGTTAGATTGCGCAAAATTAAACAGTGTACGCAAAATTAAACAGTTGTCACCTGGCGTTGGGGTTAGAGTTAGGTACGCGAAATTAAACAGTTGTCACCTGGCGTTGGGGTTAGAGTTAGGTTTGGGTAGGGATGTCATTATGTAAATCTAACCCTAAACCGACGCGAAAATGGTAAGAAAATAGGAAAGAGAATGCAACGGACGTAATAGTATTGAAGTCCCCAGTTCGTCAAAAAAATGACGCGAAAGGTATACCCTCCGCGTCAACATATTGACGCATGGTCAAGTGTCGTCAAATATTGACGCCATGGGGTGAGACTGGGTTGACTTGGGAGTCATATTTTCACACATGCAACAACAGTTTACTTCCTGGGACTGGTGATGTAGTAAAGACCGACATTATCATAATTCCTCCCGCTTGGACTCACAGCCTGTAAATTAACTCCTGTTAGCAATGCATTGAGCGAATCTTTCAAACATGGTAAGGAGCGTCACATTTCCGGCTGACGTCAGAGTTATTCAGACCAATCACAATGGCCAATCAGGGACACAAAGCGTTTCAAATCTGTTTCAGAAAGATACTGAAATCTGGAGCTACAAAAATGTACAGTATTTGTTAAATAATGTGTTTTGAACCATAAACCATGCAAACACATTGTATTATAGCAAATACACAAAATAACATTGTTTTTAGCAATAACATTGGTGCTCTTAAAAAGGAAAAAATATTTGTTAACGCACGTTGCGTGTCGACATCTGACACTTCAGTACTTTTCTATCCTTAATTTGTGATTGGCCTGTAAATGACGCAAATTATTGCTGCCCTGACAGTCTGGTAAAGTAATCATTTGTATGAGAAATAATTTGTACTGCATACAGAAATATTGCTTGGACCCAAAAAATAATAATAATTACACAAAGTTTGCGTTATTTTTTTAAGTTAGGACAACTTACAACAAACTTCTCGACTGACAACTGCAGCTTGTTAACCGAACATTAAAAGTTAACTGATGCCATTGTGGAAAAATACAGTGTGTGGTTGTCTGTGACCCAGTAAAAACAATACAAATATTTAATTTAATTTAAACATGCAAACAGCAGCAAAAGATCAACAACAGAACCAGGATTCATATATTATTCATACATTATTACATTAATATCCAAAGATGGTGGATTGTCTCTTTTTTATCTACCACATTTTCAAAAGCAGTACACATTTAAAAAAGTTCTGCTTTTGTGTCTTCTTTCTCGGTTTGTGCATGATGAGAGATGTTTATCTTTGTTGATCTTTAAGAGGTTACCATTGTGCTGAAGAAGGCATTTAGCTAAAACAGGTTAAGATTGATTGTCTTCTGCAACCTTAGAAGTGTTGTTCATTAAAAAACGTAGAGTGTTTTAGTAGTTTTGTGTGAACCAGTGTCCACGATTAAATCAAATTTAAAATAATGCCCAAAAACAAGTTAAGCATTTAAAAGGGCAAAATTGCACCATTAACAGTAGTTCATATTAGAGCCCTGCACAGGCCAAAAACTCCAGCCCTAACCCGGCCCTGGCCCGTAGTGTTCAAACCCTACCCGACCCCAGCCAGACAATGCCTGCAATTTTTTCAGCCCGAACCCGACCTGACCCGAGACCAATATCAATCACTTTTAAGCTCTCTCTGACGTGCGTTCTCAGATGCACGCTGTCTCTGCTACACACGCAAACACACACACAATGAGGAGAGACGCCAAAATAAGCCCGAGCCCGACCAGAGCCCGGTCTGTAAAAAAAAAAAAAAAACGGCCCGAGCCCGGCCCAAATGGGCTTAGCCTGTCGGGCCCCGACGAGCTTGCAGGGCTCTAGTTCATATGACATGCATTATATTCTGAAGCCAGCATTTTATGTGGCTGAAATTGAAGCCATTACTGTATGTTGAAATGTGTTGAATTGAATGTGAGGAGCAGACAAGAACAAAACTCTCATAAGGTTTCAGAACCATAAACCTTTCTGGGACTTTAAGTGCCTACTTGAAATCGAAAAATGGAATTGAAATCTTTCAAAGAGAGAAGTTTAGTGGATAAATGGATGACAGAATCTTCAATAATGTATTTTGTTACTGTATTTGTCAGACTAACAGCTTTAAAATAATGTTTGTACATAAATCATTTTGCATATCTGATTTGTAGATTTCTAACTTCAGTAAATTAAAGGGGACATATCATGAAAATCTGATTTTTTCATCTTTAAGTGTTATAATTGGGTCCCTTTTTCTTCTATCAACCTAGAAAATGTGAAAAAGATCAACCCAGTAACTTAGTTTTGGTAAACCATTCTCTGCAAGCATGTGAAAAATGTATCAGTGAAATTTGGCTCCCCTTGTGATGTCAGAAGGGGTTAATACCGCCCCTTAATCTGTGCTATCCAACGGCACTGACATTTAGTCCAGATATAAGCTCATTTGCATTTTCAAGGACACACCCAAAAACGGCACATTTTTGCTCACACCTACAAAGTGCCAATTTTAACATGCTATAATAAATTATCTGTGGGTTATTTTGAGCTAAAACTTCACTAGTACTTTGGGGACACCAATAATTTATTTGACATCTTGTGAAATATCTGCTTTAAAACATTCAGAATATCTGATAAACTATTACATCTATTTAAACCAGTTATCAGTGACCTAGCAACCTAACAAAACACCCTAGCAACTTGCACGTAGCGTCACATTTTTCTTCCAAAAATCTTTCAATTGCTGCGTAATCTCTTCCAGCAAACAATGTAATTTCAGTGTGAAGAGTAAACTGTCTGGCAGCAGTAGATTTTATGGGGCAATATTGGTTTTATTACTTTTTGTTTCTTTGTTAAAATGATAAAAGAAGCAGTTATTAAAGTTCAGTTTATCTAACCTCTTGTCTCTCTATAACTTTTCGTTTCGTGTTATCGACGAGCCTCTGTGGATTTCATCTCCTCTGTACAGACGGTTTTGCTGTCCACAAACAGATATTGTTTTCTAGAAATGTCTGCCGGTTAAAGAACGTGTTAGGACTTATATTAATATACTATGTTTTGTTTTGGTTTTACAGAATGTCTATGTTAAACTACAGAATTTGTTATTTATGACCTTGAGCTACAAAACCAGTCATAAGGGTGAATTTTGAGAATGAGAGTTATACATAATCTGAAGAAATAAGCTTTCACTAAATGTATGGTTTTTTAGGATATGACAATGTTTGGCTGAAGTACAACTATTTGAAAATCTGGAATCTGAGGGTGCAAAAAATCTAAATATTGAGAAAATTGCATTTAAAGTTCACATATTACATATTACTAATAATAAATACATTTTTGAAATATTTACTGTAGGAAATGTATATAATATATTTATGCATCTTTAGTTAATATCCTAATTATTTTTGGCATTTGCTACAAATATACCTATGCGACTTATTACTGGATTTGTGGTCTAGGGTCACATATTGGTTAACTCATTTAATTACATTTACCAGTTTATTCTTCATTGTCTCTTCTAGATAATCATCAGCACGATTACACCAGCCATCTGGATCTCACCGGTTCACACACACCAAAAATTGGTAAGTTATTTTCTAGCTTTTTTAAACGTTCAGAAGAAAATCCTGAAAACCGTTTCGTGTCTGCTATACCTGTCATGATGATGCTTTACCCACACCGAGCTAAACTGAAGTTTAATTGATTTATTAAGACATCGCAAAACTATCACATCCAGATGGTTTTAGCATGACGAACATGTCTTATAATATCAGCACACTTAGATTAAAATTATTAATGAGGCTAGATTTTATCTCCAGAAATGACTTTCATAATGAGCCTCATCAAATAAGCGCTGATAAGCTCAATCCCTGACAGTCCTTGAGATCAGAGAAACCCTTTATCAAAGACTGAACGGTGAAAAAACACGGAAATTAAAAGCTTAGCCTGTAAATGGCCTCGCTAGCAGGAGGATTTCCGTAACAAACAGTATGTTAATCGAATCTCCACAGTTATTGAAAAGCCACAATTGTATTTACTCCGACCGTATCTCCCTCTTCCCAAATGTGATTTGGTTTGAAAAGGCTTGTCAGGCTGTAATCACACATTGGCCACGGCTGTCACGGTGGAACGTTGACCATTAACACCTGCGCTGTATTGAATTAAATGTCTTTTGTGCTGCTATCAGCTCATGAAGTTCATTACAGAGAGAAGAGTACACTTACATTAACCCGATCCGGCCCGGATGACTCTCAGCAGCCCACGTCTTTCAATAATAATATGTGATCTGCTCCATCATTTTGAGTCACTTTGGCCCAGAAACACAAACATTATGTTTCTACTTCAAGCTGTTGGCTTGATATAATTACTATCACAGACTGTTGTTTCAGATAAATAGACCTCAAAACAATATTTATTTCAGCATACATTAAATAAGAGCTTATAATAACAGTCATCATATTGCACATTTTAGAAATTATGAAAATAGCTTGATGTTATTTTGAAGAATAATGCTTTAATTTAACTAGATGTGGATACTGGATAACTGAGCGCAGGTAATGTAAAGTTAAGTTACACTGATTGATTTACTTTCCTTTAACAATTTGGGGATTTTAATTGGGATGGTTTGAGACATTTTGAAAGAAAAACACAAAACACGTCATATTCTGTATTTGGCTTAATATTGAGTTTCCAAATAAACAGCAACTTCTGACTCAGAATGATAGAACGCATCACACGTTATCTATGCCACAGTGGGTAAACATCATGTAAAATATTAAACGTTTTTTTTTACTGATTTTGTTTTTCTCACTTGGATTATTAGGACACAGAATAGAGTACTACGGTAAGCAGTACACATGTTGTACATGTGTATTATTTTCCTTTCCCATCATGTATGTGAATGTAGGATCTAATTTTTTTTGTTGATCTGTCACTATCTGCTGGTCTCTGTGTGTAAGGTCTCTGTGCGTGTCTGTGTGTGTACGGTAGGCTATATCTGTTGTGGTCTCTGTGTGTATACAGTCTCTCTGTGCCGGTCTCTTTGTGTACAGTCTCTCTGTGCTGGTCTCTCTGTGTGTTCTGTCTCTCTGTGCTGATCTCTGTGTGTATGATCTCTCTGTGCTGGTTTCTGTGTGTATGATCTCTCTGTGCTGGTTTCTGTGTGTATGATCTCCCTGTGCTGGTTTCTGTGTGTATGATCTCTCTGTGCTGGTCTCTGTGTGTATGGTCTCTCTGTGCTGGTCTCTGTGTGTATGGTCTCTCTGGGCTTGTATCTGTATGTACAGTCTCTCTGTGCTGGTATCTATTTGTGTACTGTCTATCTGTGCTGGTCGCTGTGTGTACGGTCTCTCTGTTCTGGTCTCTTTGTGTGTGTCGTCTCTCTATGCTGATCTTTGTGTGTATGATCTCTCTGTGCATGTCTCAATGAATACAGTCTCTCTGTGCTGGTCTCTGTGTGTATGATCTCTTTGTTCCGGTCTCTTTGTGTGTGCCATCTCTCTGTGCTGGCCTCTGTGTGTGTTCTGTCTCTTTGTGCTGGTCTCTAGTTGTGTAATGTCTATCTGTGCTGGCCGCTGTGTATACAGTCTCTCTATGCTGGTCTCTGTGTGTACGGTCTCTCTGTTCTGGTCTCTTTGTGTGTGTCGTCTCTCTATGCTGATCTTTGTGTGTATGATCTCTCTGTGCATGTCTCAATGAATACAGTCTCTCTGTGCTGGTCTCTGTGTGTATGATCTCTTTGTTCCGGTCTCTTTGTGTGTGCCATCTCTCTGTGCTGGCCTCTGTGTGTGTTCTGTCTCTTTGTGCTGGTCTCTAGTTGTGTAATGTCTATCTGTGCTGGTCGCTGTGTATACAGTCTCTCTATGCTGGTCTCTGTGTGTACGGTCTCTCTGTGCTGGTCTCTGTGTGTACAGTCTCTCTGTGCTGGTCTCTCTCTGTGTTCTGTCTCTCTGTGCTGATCTCTGTGTGTATGATCTCTCTGGGCTTGTATCTGTGTGTACAGTCTCTCTATGCTGGTCTCTGTGTGTACGGTCTCTCTGTGCTGGTCGCTGTGTGTGTTCTCTATCTCTGTGCTGGTCTGTGTGTGTACGGTCTCTCTGTGCTGGTCTCTGTGTTAGCGGTCTCTCTGTGCTGGTCTCTGTGTGTAATGTCTGTCTGTGCTGGTCTCTGTTTGTGTAGTGTCTATCTGTGCTGGTCGCTGTGTGTACAGTCTCTCTGTGCCGGTATCTGTGTGTTCTGTCTCTCTGTGCTAGTCTCTGTTTGTGTAAAGTCTATCTGTGCTGGTCGCTGTGTGTACAGTCTCTCTGTGCTGGTCTCTGTGTGTACAGTCTCTCTGTGCTGGTCTCTGTGTGTACAGTCTCTCAGTGCTGGTCTATGTTTTCACGGTCTCTCTGTGCTGGTCTCTCTGTGTGTACAGTCTATCTGTGTTGGTCTCTGTGTGTGTACGGTCTCTCTGTGTGTGGACAGTCTCTCTCTGCTGGTCTCTGTGTGTGTATAGTCTCTCTGTGGTGGTCTCTGTGTGTGTACAGTTTCTCTGTGTTTGACAAGATCACAAATGTTAAAGTCTGGATGTTATCGAAAATAGTTGTCTGGGTCCGAAAATAATCTATTTTTGTCTTGTTTTCTATTTAAAATACCTATACAACCTTAAAACAATGTACATTTACTTGAGAAGCAAAATTGTGTATGTCCGTTTGACACAGCAAAACATTTCTCATTAGAACGATAATTTTAACTAAATTTAATTTTGGTTTATGCTTTAAAAATGCAAATGTGTAAGAAACTGGTCTTAATTCAAGATATAGTCTCTGAAAGTCTTATTTTCTCATTTATGTAGTTTATGTTTTCGTAGATATTTTTCTGAATGAATAAGAAAATGTGTTTTGTTTGACTAGATGAGCAGCTGCTTGGAGTTACATTCGCTATCATTAAACAAGCTCTTACGCGCACACATGCTGTGTTTTCTGACAGATGTCACAGTTTCATGCACACATTCTGTTGATGTGTTTCATCTTTCTTTCTCTCTGCCTCTGTTTCTTTGACCCTACAGAGAAGCCAAGGATGAACAACATTCTGACGTCTCAGACTGAACCTTACGATCTGTCATTCTCACGGTCTTTCCAGAACCTCACTCATCTCCCTCCCTCATATGAGATGGCCATAAAAGCAGAATTAAGTGAGTACTTGCCCTGTCTCACTGTATTTGTTCTTCCAATGAGAAAAAGAGGGTGAGAGTAACAAAAAATTCCAGAAAATATCAATACACAGAAGTTTAATAGAAATGTAATGTGTTTTTTTTATTTTGTTTTAATTTAAAAAAGCATTTGACCTTGGTGAGAATTTATAAAATGAATGTGGACTACATAGCTCCGATTGTGGTCTTGGAGTATAAATGAAAAAAGTTTGTTTGGAGATTTCTGACTCTCGAATGCAGATTTTAGTATCGAGACAAATCTAAACACAGAGCCCCATGCAGTGTTCGAATTGAAGGGGGTCTGGGGGGGTCCCGGACCTCCTATAAGCCTTAAGGGACCCCCCATAAAGCACAAAAATATAAATTAGGGGGGTCCCCTGGTTTTTATTAAAATTAAAATACTACATGAATTTAAAATTCTCATGTTGCGTGTCACAAAGCGAAACTGTCTTTATTTGTCCCAATTTCGCAATAAACTAATTCAAATGACTTCTGTCTGAAATAAATAAACTCGCAAGTGCGCCTCATGCTGTTTTCTGGAGGAATTGACAGACAAACAGTAGCAAATCTATCCTCTCAGTCTGACGGCTGGTCCACCCAGTCACACAAAATATTTTATTGGTGAAGCAGAAGAAATCACGCTTAAATGATAATAAATGATAGTCTCTTTAATACTTAACACCAGGGCACATAAATTCCACTTGAGCGTGTTTGTGACCAACCCTCATTGACGACAAGCACACATACATAGCCTCGCGCGTTTGTGAGCAGCATTGACAAGTACATAAACCCTGTGCGTGTTTGCTGTGATTGTTTTTAATGATAGAGAACACGAACCATTTGATATTTCAGATGAAATAAAACTTATCACTAAGTTAAGCAGATCTTATAATTGTCATCTATGTGACGCGACAGTCTGCACTCAGCAGCACATCATCATTTCAAATCCGTTTACAAGATGAATTCTCTTGTTATGTTAAATATGAAGTTTACATTGCGTTGTAAAAATGATGAAATTATCTTCATACGTGCTTAATTCATAATGAGAACGTATTAATACAAGCTTTTTTATGCTGCTATATTATATAACAAAATAAACAATACATGTCATTTTATATACAAACTATAATTCTATCTTGACAAGCACATTATCTGCTTCATGTTGGTCCGGTTTAATTCATTTTCATTTTAAGCCTTTAAAAAGTAATTATTTTAGATGCAATTTTGTAATATTTATAGCTTAAATTATCTAATATAATTTTTTAAACATTTAAAATCATTTTGCAGAATTCAGCAGATTTTATCAAAACATTTCCAGAGATAAAGCAAAAAAAGTCCGCATATTTCGTCTGGCCCTGTTTATCGCTCAAATACGCATCATTCAGAAATAAATAACTATATTTATAGAAAGTATCTTTTGCATGTGTTTTTTTAAACCTTGCAAATGTTAACATGCAAGCGATTTTAAACAATTTGAGCGGAGTATGTTAAAGTGGGCTGTTTTATGTGTGCAAAGACAAGGACGCGTCGCGCACAAATGGACACAACACTCATAAGCGGACGCACGGAGACGCGCGATTCCTAAAGCTTGCAAACACAAAATTATTTGGAAATACCACAGTCTTGGCACCTACTCTCATAAAACATTCAGTTATGTTTCAAAGTAAGTGCAATCAGTTCAGAAATAGATCAGATGTTTGTGTTGGTCTGAAAGTAGCAGTTCTTATCTGCTTGTGTTTCTGTCATTTATATTAATTAAACAACAGAAAACAAAGGAAAATCACTTCTGTATCTAAAAACAGATTAATTATTCGATGAAGAAGACAGTGTTATTATTCATTTGATTCTATTTATGTACCTAAATATATCTTACTTTATTTGTAACTTTGTTCTTTTTTATTTTTTATGCTCATAATTTCTTAATTTGTTCTTATGTTATTTTCCCACCCCCAGTTTTGCTGATCTGAAAAGTATTCGATCTATGACTCAAAAAACGCAATGTAATCCATTTAACCACTACTATACTGTATAGTAAAATTATGTAATTTAAAAATGAGGTCCACCCTATTTCACCCCTATTATGTGTAAAATTTCTGCCCTTGCCAGTGTTTCACACTAATTTGAGGGGTAAAAAATGTATTAGAGTTTGAGTTAAGGGTAATTTGGGGTTTCTTTGATTAAAACCAGGATCAGATGATTACTGATCAAGGACGATCACATCTTACTTTGTGAAATCACAGCGACCCTATGATAAGGGGGTGGGGCTTGGCCAGGGGGTGGGGCTTAGCTAGGGGACCCCCCATAAGCTTTGACATAATTCGAACACTGGCCCCATGTGAAGATGTTTTCCTCAGGGGGAAAATCTGTGAAGCAGTAGACATAAGTAAAAGTCTCAAATTGCTCATCATTTAATATCATTGCTGTCCTGGGGAATCAACTCAGATATTTAAATTACATTGCCGTAGGTTTAAAGCCGGAGGATTGTTTCTTGAATTAGAAAGTTTTTGCAATCCCCATTCTGTTGACCTTCAGCAAGACACTCGCCTATAATAAATACATTGTGTTCCTCTCAGAATAAAAAGCACCTGCTTAATGAAAGATAACCACTGGACGTTGCCAAAAGACATATTTCATTAAATACAAAGGCCAATATGAATGAATAAAGTATTGGCATACAGAGGTCGTATGATTAGATGCAGGGGCGTCAGTTTGTGTTGAAAAGTGGTGGGGACAAAAGATCAGATGAAAAAACATTACAGCAGGACGGGAAAAATATTGAATAACGGCGCATCAAAAATGGCCATAGTGTAGGCCAATCAACAACACGAAAATACTAAATACAAAAAATATCTAAAAATTCTTAAATTAGGAGGCTTTTTGTTGATGAGCAAAACGACCCAAGAAAACAAGTCTAGTTTTTGGACCAAAAATACCAAATGTAAGTGATTTTGTGCATAAACAAGCAAAAAATCTGCCAAATGGGTAAGCAAAAAAATCTTACATTTTTCTTAAACACTAAATTCAAGAAAAATTCAAGACAAAAAATGCTTACCCCAATGGCAGATTTGTTTGTGCTTGTTTTATGCACAAAGTCACTTAAATGTGATATTTTTGGTCTAAAAACTAGATTTTTTATTATTTAAGAATTTTCAGATATTTTTACAGAAAAAGAGACAAACATACTAAGATTTTTTTTCTTTCTTAGTATTTTTGTCTTGTATTCAGTAGAAATATCTAAAAATTCTTAAATCAAGATGTATTTTCTTGATAAGCAAAATGACGTAAGAAAATAAGTCTAGTTTTTAGACAAAAACTATATAATTTAAGTGAATTTGTGCTTAAAACAAGCAAAAATATCTGCCAATTAGGTGAGAAAATTGCTTAAATTAAGTGTTTAAGAAAAAAGAAATCTTATTTTTAGATTTTTTTCTCACCCCATTGGCAGATATTTTTGCTTGTTTTAATTACAAATTCACTTAAATTGTATATTTTTTGTCTAAAAACTAGACTTATTTTCTTAGGTCATTTTGCTCATCAAGAAAAGGCATCTTGATTTAAGAATTTTTTGATATTTCTACTGAAAACAAGACAAAATACTAAGTAAGAAAGTAATTTTTGCAGTGTAAGTCATTGATTTTTCAGAACATATTAACCAAATGCTTTCAAAAAGTGGTGGGGACAAAATCAGCCATTTCAAAAAGTGGTGGGGACAAGTCCCCAGCGTCCCCAGTGTAAATGACACCTATGATTAGATGTACTTAAGCTAAATGATATTTGAAACACAGCACAAAGAAAAGAGCGTCTTTCATGCAGGATTGTACATTGATAAAACCACTTCAAACTACTCAGGACGAAAAATTGCAAAGAGACCTTTTCAGTTTCAATTGTTTATCTAAGACAGCAATGGGATTTATCAGAAAGCTCAGCTGAAGTCTTGTGTTTACTTATACGTTTCAGATGAGTATCACTAATGCATGTGTCCCAGCAATAAACAATAGCCTTTATTTAACCACCTAGGTTAACTATAGATCCAAGATAGTCAGGGTATGAGTAACCCACTTCTATCCACTTCTATACATGTTGTTTTTGCCAAAATAGCTTTTGATATGTCTGATATTTCATCTTGTAAACAAAGTCAACAGTGATTACAAGGTGTTTGGTTTCATTTATTTATTTTGTTTTATTTATTTTGGGCTATGGTTAGACATTTATTAAATGACTGACCAAATTTTAGCCTAGATGTCTGGGCTGTGTTTGGACAGCTATTAGATGTTTTTAAAACATAAAATGTTTGCTGGGATGTTCCTTGGGGCAATATTACATCAATATCTCAAAGTTAATACAAAATATATTTTCTCCAATTTGTTTTCAATATCCTGCAAATTAAATCTAATAAACGTGTACTTAAAAAAGAAAAATCTCATATTATGGTCTTTAGTACAAAAATATGCTTAAATTAAAAGTTCATAATCAAAATACAATGTGTATTGGTACCAGACAGGAGACAACTCCAGGCCGGATCCGCACCGGAGCTGCTGTTTTTGGTGCGGATACGGTGTGAATCCGGCCCAGAGTCGTCTGTAGGCATATTTGATCAAATTAAATATTGAGGTTTATGGTTGGATCCAAAATTGACTTTTAAACTTCATATTGATTATATACTTTTGCGAAATAAAAATTGGAACTAGTGTACTATATTGATCCAAACAGTGTTTTACATTTAGTGTTCGGAAACAAAAACTTACACTACCCGGTTTGTGATTATGCAGATGTAGTTTACCAGAATGCATCATAAACTAATCTTTTGCCTCTTACTATTAAAATTTGTGTTTGCATAATATATGTGTGTGTACTGTTTGTAAATGTATATATAAATACACACATACATGTATGAAAAAAATATTTAGGTATATTTTTTATTTATATTTATAATATAATATATATATACACAGCAGGGAAAATAAGTCTTTGACACATCAACATTTTAACAGTAAGGTGATTTCTAAGTGGCCTATTGACACAAAATTTCCACCATATGTAGCCATCAAGCCAAATATCGAATCCATACAAAGAAATCAGAACATTTAAGTATACAAGTTGAGTCATAATAAATAAAGTGAAATGACACAGGGAATAAGTATTGAACACACTTTATTTAATATTTTGTAGACATTACTGTATGTGTATTTATATATATATAAAAAATAATTTCAAATTTAATCTTTTGACAGACCTATATATATAATATACATTAGGACCCCCTCGAAAACCAACCAGTGCATTTCAAGGGGTTTATCCAAGAAATAAATGTATTATTAATCATATTAATCTCAATATCAATGTGAACATTTCTCATCGTATTCTTCCAAGTGATCTTAGTTGTCATCCACATTAATTTTATCGCTCTGTACTCTTCCTGTCTTCTAGTGCTTGAGTAATTCAGGACTTTATGTGATGTGAGTTAAGCAGGGAGGTGGAGCTCAGATTAATGACTGCTAATGCAGGACAATTACTCACTGTTTTAATAAGCCGCTGGGTCAGAGAGATGGTTGGTAAACTTCTGTCTCCCATCCTACTTTAATTGCTTGTTTGACTTTCTAAAAACTGTTTTTCGTGCAATCTCACGAGGTGCCAGGGAAATTACACATTTCATCTTTAATGAATATTTTTATGCTGTAAGATAAAATCCCCAAACGTGCTTTTGTTCTGTCCTTTGACAATGACTAACACAGCATCGCATTCTCACGGGCAACGAGGAAAGAAAAGATGAAGATATTTAGCATGATAAATGAGAGATGAGGATTTAATGCTACAAACTAATGACATAAGAGAATAGCGCACGGACTTACCTCTATACAATAAATGAATAAAAAAACAGGAATAATGAGAGTAGCCTCATGTCCCCGTCTTTAGCTCATATCATCATCGCACACCTGTCAAATTTATTTCTCTCAGGAAATTGAAATTATTTTAGCATTATTATCTTATAGCATTACCTCACAATCTCTCAGTCCGACGTGTTTGAAGGTGTTTTGCATTCACCGTTCTCTTGGATTGGCCGGCCCAACATTGGCATGGAAATCCACTTTATCCTGGAATGTCATATACAGCGTTTGGATCTTGTGGCATTACTGCGTGTTGATTTGTGATGGTCTTATCTAAGCAAATAATTGAGCTCATGGGTGTGAGAGTGACCAATAGCAAGCGTGTGGCCTGTAGGTTTGTTCACATGACCTTTTCATTTCTAATGTCATGCCCTCACATCGCCACCATCGGCCTTTGGGTTTGCTCAGTGCCTGCCAAAGCCCGGCAGCGTCAGTGATGGTAATTGTGAACTACAGTACAGAAGCAGCCAGCTATCAGATCATGTCTTTATTACTGATGTAAACACTTCTGTAGTAAATCTATATCTGTCTTAACACACACAACAGAGATTCATCTCTTTAACATATGTGGCTAGTGGGTGGTCTTCTCTAACAACAGGTTTTAAAAAACTACATTATGTATGACATTAAAGATGCCTTTATCTGAAGAGGTCATTGCTGGCTCGTTAGACACTATAGCTGGGTTTCCATCACCCTGACTTTATGCGCATTTTAAAGTATCGCATAAGATTGATGGAAATGCCAAATTTCAAATAAAAATCCCTTAATTCGCAAAAAAGTTTTGAGGTGGTTTTTGATAGAATTCGTACATATTTTACGAGTTGACTAATTCGTATCAATTCATGCGACCACAATCGTACGTTTTGGTACGATTTGCCTTGACCCCTGTGATGTTGGGGTTAGGTGCAGGGTTCGGTTTAGTTTTTTTTTTCATGAGAATCGTAAGATTTTGCACGATTAACTTTGTATGAATTGATACGAATTAGCCAACTCGTAAAATATGTACGAATTCTTGCGAGATCAGGCTGGTTTATATTGTATGTCGGCAAATATGTGTGAAACACGGTTGACAGATCTTAAAGTTTAATGGAGACAACTTGGATCACTAGATCTAGGTTTTGAAATTATTAATAATAATAATAATAATAATAATACATTTTATTTGTAATGTACGGAGCCCCTAAGGGGACATGGAGAAAAAATGTAATAAAGTTTAGTTTCGTGTGCACATGTGAAACTACCGCGTTTAATTTTGCGTGCGCACGTGAAACCAAAAGTTTCATGTGCGCACGTGAAAGCGAAAGTTTCATGTGCGAAAGCGAAAGTTTTATGTGCGCACGCAAAAGTTTCACGTGCACACACGATAGTTTTTACATGCGCATGCGAAACTAAACTTTAAAAAAAAAATCTGCACATGAAGGTTTCGCGTGATCACATGAAAGTTTCTTGTGAGTATGCGAAAGTTCACGTGAGCCCATCAAAGTTTCACGTGACTAGGCAAAAGTTTCATGTGAGCACACGAAAGTTTCATGTGAGCACATGAAACTAAACTTTAGATTTTTTACAAAAATGTCACCTTAGGGGCTCGGTAGTAATGCACTTTACATTTGGAGCAAATCTTAAAGTGCTACAGTTATGATCATAAAAGGGTGAAGGTGTGTAGTTAAAAGTCATAAGTTCTCCTAAAAAGAAATGTTTCAGTCCTTTTTTAAAAGTCTCAATAGTTTGAGGTGCCCTTAGATGGTCGAGGAGGGCATTCCAGATACAGGGAGCAGCAGAATAGAAAGCCCAATCACCCATGGTGCTGAGCTTAGTCTTGGGGATAACGAGGCTGTTTGAGGTATTTGAACGGAGGGGTCAGGTTGTTGTTAGAGGTGTGAGTAGTTCTTTCAGATAAGGGGGGGGGCATTTCCATAGATGCACTGGTGGGTAAGGAGGGCGACCTTCGTCATCACATCACCATTGTCTTCTGTCTGTGAGCTGATTGTAAGATTTCTCTCTTTCTCAGGTGATAAAGATGATGAGTACTACACCCGAAAGCATCATTTGCACGACCAGCCCTCCCGCGGCGGCAACCTGCAGTCACACATGGTGAAGCTGAACGTGGAACCTCCAGCACAACGACAGAAACCCAAGCGCGTGCAGCGGGCCATGTCCCAAGATCACGTGCTGTCCCCTGCCCGCTCCAAACCCAACCGGGACTACCTGTCCTCGTACGGCGGAGGCGCGGGTGGTCTCTCTCCATACCACGGACGCATTCTCTCCCAGGAACAACTGTTATCAGCCGATCGACTTCACTCCCAGGATCCTCTGCTGTCGCCAGATAAGATGCTGTCCTTGCGACGGGCCAACTTCCGGGAAAAGGCCATGTCCCGGGCGATCTCCCAAACGGACATGTTCATACCAACGACACCGGTCATGGACCGACACTACAAAATGATGAAGATGCATTCGCACCCCACCAGCACCAACGAATCCCACAACACTCTGACTGTTAGCAGCGCGCAGGTGGGCAACAAGAGGCAAGCGTTCGCCAACCGCCGCATGCACACGGTAGACCACCTACAGTATATACCGGGACATCACCAACCCCAGTACAGAACCGCTAGTAAGAATGAAGTAACTGTTTAAGAACGATAGATGAATGAAAACAAGTGACTATGATGTCAACAAACAATCGCCGCAGTGCTCTGCGGGTTAGCTGAGATCCGGCTCGAGAAACTTTCAAATTAAAATGGTGTCCCACTTTCAACTGGGTTCTTTTAAAAGGATCCAACCTTGACCTGTTCCTGCTTCAAGCGCAAACGTTTCACTCCATCGGTTCTGGGTCAGCTTTCCTGAAGCAGCCCGGATCTCCTCACACGTAGAGCAAACACAAGGGCTTCGCACACGGATCCTGGATCGGAAGAAAGCGAGACGAAAACCCAAATGCGGTTGTCTGGGTCGTGGATTGAACTGCTGTGGACTTTATTCATACAGAAATTAAACCGTATATAGATTTATGATTTGTAACTCAAGTCCTAATCATAGCTATAGCAATTCTTCTATATAAAGTGAAGTTAGCACTTATCGAGTGCCTCTTTTAAAAACGCATCCCATTTCGATTACGAAGTGGGGAAAGGGTTTAAAAGCACAATAAATCTGCAATCGGTTTTCCTTTGTCGCGTAATCTCTGTTCTTTTGTTTCTTCTACGATACGTCCATCATCATCAAGTTTTCAATAGAAATGTGATGTTACGTTTCGCGTAGCTGATTGTAAATATGCTCAGTTAGCTGCTTCGTGGGTTACTTTTCGACTTCTCGTTGTTCCGTTTAAACTTTTTCTAGCATAATCGAGCCATCCAGAGTATATTTGATTACACAAATGTGTACAGTAATGTGTGTGTGTGTTTTTTAACCTGTACTTGTAGACTAACTGTGAATAAATTTGGTTGATTTAGCCATTCGTACGTATGGTCTCCCAGTTTTGAATACGAATATATTCCCTTTCCTTTCTTGTTGGTCCAACACGGAAATCTCTCAAGTGTTAATTAAACAAACGTACGCAATATATTGAAAGCACGGGAGGAAAATTGGTGCTGAATAAATAATGATGATGGAAGATATGCATTTAATAGGCTATTATACAAAATTAAACAGCATATTCCCTTTAGAAAGATGTTAATGAATAACATGTGAAGTAGCTCTTTCATGATGTTTACTGTCAGTCTATCAGAGATTTCCCATGATGCTCTGCTTCAGTACTGATTGTCTACAGTTGTGCCAGATGACTCGGAGGGATTCTTGAGATAAGTGCCATTCTGATTGTGTTTGGTATTGAGGTCTTAATAAAATTGATTTTAAATTGAAATATGTTCTTGCAAAATTGACCTGTTTTAATCCTTTTCTTTTTTAATGTGAGAAATAATGGATAAAGACGTATTTCCTAAATACTTTCCATGCGTCCTAGTTTGCCTACTGTTCATTATACTATTCTAATAGTATTCGAAATAAGAATTAGTATGTCCCAAATAGTATGTTAGGTGAAATGAGTATCATGAGTACAGATCCATGCACACTATAATGGCTGATATTACCCACAATTCATTGCGAGAGTGAGGAGTTTAGTGACGCTGCACAGAATTAATAAACCAAATAAGTGATGCTTCAATGATTTTAATAAATTAAGCGATTTAGTTAACATATAAGGAATAATAAATTAAGACTAAGCTGAAATCCAAAAAAAGATTAGCAACTCATAATGTAAAAACTGCACATAATATATAAGTATTACATTATTATTGTAAAATAATGTTCATAATGTAATCATTTTCTCAAAACATAATAAAGTTCATAATGTAATAAACATGTTTCAATATAATAAAATTTTATGAGAAATGTAGTTGTAAAACAAATATTACATCACGACCGTGCTTTTGGATTCATACCATGCAAGCCCATACATTTAAAGCCAAAAGTGACTTTGTCCTCCTCAAAGTGAGCAAAAATGTCATAATCTCATGAATTATCTACTGCATAGTAATATTCTCATAAATGAAAACAATACTGAATACATGTAGTAGTTTAATATGTTTATTATGGTTTGTTCAAATAACTTACAATGTGTTAAATGAGAAAGATGCTGCTGACTGTCGGATCGCGTGAAGATTGATGTGGTGCCATAAAAACTCACTTTAACTTTAAGTCCATTAAAAATTGCCGTTTAAAAAAAAAACTCACACCAGAGGGACAGTTGTGACATTTTCAACCATTGCCTGAAAGGTTAAAAACACAAAGTCTTGGTCTTTTCCATGTACAAACACTCGAATGACTTTCCCATTGTAAAGATACTGCTATGTCTCTGTGCTTTTATATTTGCGCATTGAAGACCCGTCACCCCTGAGCAACAATATCGAATATATCTTCATTTATCAAGCCACTTCTTAATTTCATCCTCACACTGCTTCATACATGCAGTTGTAGTAAATATTTACTTTAACTATAAAAATCATGTTTTATGCGTGCTCCCACGACACTGTTTTCTAACGGCTGGCTATTGAAATGAACATAGGTCACATCACTTTCGCGTTCGAAAATAAGGTGGATAGAGCTCCCTAAATAATTGCTAGGGTACTCTGTTTGGTTGCTAGGGAGAGTATTGGCATCCACCAATGTTTATGCTATAGTGAAATAAGCCCACCCCATGTCTCTATGATATATAATAATAGTAATGCTTTAAATAAACGCAAACACCAATAATAATACATTTGCAATGTTTCAAATTATTAGTTATGACAATATTTTTGGTGAGTTTATAATGTAATACCTTTCTCATAATGTAATAATTTTATTGCATTATGAGCTCAAGATTTTATTAAGTTTGGAGAAAATATTTACACGATTTTATTACAATAATAATTTAACACTTATTACATTACGTGCAGTTATTACATTATACGTTTTATTTTGATGTGTGTTAACAATAACATAGTTGTCTTGGCAACAACATTCACTTCTGTTATGCGCAAGTACATAAGTAGTGAATTAATATAAATTAATTTCAGATAATTTTTGAACACATTATAAATGTTAGAAATGTATTGCTGAAACACATTACAAAGACTGCAGCAAACTGTGTAGTTACACCGCTAAACAGTTTTTCCACATTTCTGTGTTCAGGATTATTTGGGTCGAGCCCTAACACAGAGGTGCCAAAACTAGGGCCAAAGTTGGCCCACAATGACCTTTAATTTGGCCTGTCATGCCAAGTGAGATAAGGAAAAAAGAAAAACATCATTGACACAAATGTTCTTATTTATAATAAAAAATTTTCCAAAAAGTAAAATTTGTTGTTTTATTTGTACATTACAAAAATTGAAATTAAATGCAAGGAATTAAAGTGAACAAAACTTTTTTTTTTATTTACATGCAAACTTGAAGGTGTAAAGCATGTGTCACAAAACTCAACAAACTCGGGTACTATATGATAATAATGGAGAGGTCGAGGCAGTGGCACACAGACTAAAGAAAATGTAAAAATTATTGGCAAAATGATTTCTTTTTTACAACAATTACCTTTCAAAATAAAACTGCATTCGTTATGAAAAAAAGTAATACATAAAAAGTAATGTTTGCTTATTTATTTTTTAAATATTAGAACATTGTAAATAATTAGAGAACTTTTAATTTTAATATTTTCGGCCCACGGCCTTAAGTCAGGTTTGATTTTTTTGCCCTTGGTAGGAAAAGTTTGGGCACCCCTACCCTAACACAACCGCGAGCATCCATTCAGGTTTTTGCTGTATTTGAAAGTGGAAAGAGACAGCAGCTTTCCGGTGAGTTGCCATGGTTTGAGAGCAGATAATTTTGTCTGCTTTTCCATGATTTTGTTTACTTGAAGTTTTTTGTATCATTCCAATTTGGCTGGGTGGTTAAAATCACATTTTTCTGTGTCACAAAAATCACACATTTTGTGACATTTTTGCCATATACTGCTCAACATCACAGAAAATTATTTTTACACGTCACAGCGGTTTTTGATGGAAGATTTTAAAGCCGAATTTGAAGCAAAGCAAATGCATAATGTCTTTTAGCTTTTAAGATCATTATTAAGATTATTTAACACATTTGATCACATTTATCCTGTGATGTCTTATGTTGAAACTAAAGTAACTTTCAAAATATTTTAACATTAATTGCATTATCCATTGACTTCTATTATAAATTTACCTTAATTTTTGTGGTACATGATGCAATTTTACGGAATTTCTAATTGACCTGGCGCATTATGTTCACCTAAAGTTTTAACAGGAAGTTTATAAAACCGGATCACAGTAAATCAGTTTCATCAAAAAATTCTCTCTCTTTATCTCAATTTCCCTTTGCAAAGCTATAAATAATCTCACTACATGTGTTGGTATTTTCTGTCTGTTGTGCTCACATGTCGTTGATGTTTTTGCTGAACTCATGACTAATTGATGAGCCTGCAGTGTTTTGATGGCGTCTGCGATGCGGGTGAGAGATGCTGTGACATCTTTTAATGTTCAACAGCGAGACATTTTTCAGTGCACAGAACATTGAAGACTGAAGCTAATGTTTCCCAAGGCTAAGAAGATCTTCCTTTGGTGTTATCAGTCCTTTCCTAATGAAGACCATAAATTCTGCTGTCCGCTCGGAGTCCTTTGTTCGCACTGCACTCAATTTATTAAACCGGATGTGTTAGTTCAGACTGGTTCGCTGCGTATTGAATACTGCGTGTGAGTATTAATGAGCGAATTCAGACCCTGCTGTAGGCAACGCTGCTCTTTCTGTGAGACGTTTTGGTTATTTTGTGTCCCAAATGATGACAAAACTTCCAATCTGAGGACATAAGCTGAACGATTGGACTTCAGTCCCATAAACAACATCAGGATCGTAAGCAATTCGCATTGAGCTGTTAAATGACCAGATGTTCATTATCATCATATTAACCAGAGAGGTAAAAAATTAAATGTTGCTTGCCTTTGTAAATGATCTGGCGGGATATCATCAATCTCTGAAATGGTTTCCTGCCGAACGTTAGCAGATTCTTCATTTCTGCATCATTAATGATTCTCATTTACGACAGAGAGCAGTTGTTTTGTGTCGTGTATTACAGATGTTGGCGTCCCCGCCATCGCATTCTTTGTGATCTGGGTTTCTTTCATCCGTAAGAGATCAATGCTCGTATTCTCGAAGGCCCGGAGCTCTCCGGTCGAATCAAGCCTGTTAAAGTCATGCACTTCTTGTTTTGAGAAAGATGAAACGCCGGTGTGGTGAGGAGCTGTTTTCTCCGACATTAACTTTGCATGAACACACAAACATTAAATTCATGTGTCCATACTCGGAGCGGTTCTTCCTCTGAGGCTGAGAACAGAAGTGATTGTTAACAAACAGATGGCAGGCGCTGATCTTGTTTATGTTTTGTCAGGTTGCAGGTTCACAGGGGAGGCGGGCTTTATTATCATCATAAACCTTATGAATGCATCTCTTGACAGATGACAAGAACATAAGTTGGCTTGATGCTATTATTTGTTTCAGCCGTTCAGTTATTGTAACTGATGATGAAGATGGACATCACATTTTTTTCCAACAGAAAACAACATGAGCTGCTTCGACTGCCCGTGTGACCTGTAGTCTTGATGGTAAAGCCCTTGTGTTTTATCATCAAGGGTTTTATCTTATTGTTTAGGATCAAAATATTTTTTCCTGAGCAATTTAAGAGAAAAGAGACTTTCTGCCCTAATTCTTCATTGAAACAAGCCCGGGTCGGTTTTTGGATTAATGTATGAAGCACCGGTCCTGTTCACCTCCAGCTCTCTTTCTCTCTTCATTGAGAGAGGTTTTGTGGGTGATGCATCTTTCTGGACACGAGAACAATGCCTGCGAGCTCTAATTCTTCACATTCACTGTAAATGGGCCACGGATATGGCCGACTTATTGACTGTAACTATTTGCATTTAGATGGAAAAAAGAAACGGCTATTTAGAAATCATGAGGTGGATTTAAACAGAGCAGATGTCAAATGGTCAATCGGCAAGAAAGGAAGTAAGAAAAAAAGGAGGGAAAAGAATGAGGAGAGAGAAAGGTAGAAAGAAAGAAAGAAATGAGAAAGAAGGAAGCAATGAGAAGGAAGACAGAAAGCAATGAGAAAAAAGAAAGAAATGTGAAGAAAGAAAGAAACGAGAAGGAAGAAAGCAATGAGAAGAAAGGAAATGAAAAAGATGCAAAGAAAGAAAGAAAGAAAGAAAGAAAGAAAGAAAGAAAGAGAAAGAAAGAAATAGAAGGAAAAGGAAAAAGAAAGGAAGGAAGAGAGAAAGAATGAGAAGTAAAATGAGAAAGAAAGAAAAAAAGAAATGACAAGGAAGAAATAAATGATAAGGAAGAAAGCAATGAGAAGAAAGAAAGACACGAGAAGGAAGAAAGCAAAGATAGAAGCACAGAAAGAAAGAAAGAAAGAAAGAGAAGGAAAAGGAAAAAGAAAGGAAGGAAGAGAGAAAGAATGAGAAGTAAAATGAGAAAAAAAGAGTAGTAGAAGATAGGAAAGAAAAAAGAAAGTAGGAAGAGTAGAGGAAGGGAGAAAGAAAGGAAGGAAGAAACATGAAAAGAAAGCAGGCAAGAATGACAGCAAGGAAGGTATAACAGGATAGACAGAACAGAAGACAGGAAATAAATAAAGAAAGAAAGAAAGAAAGAAAGAAAGAAAGTGAATGGAAGTAGGAGAAGAAAGGAGAAGAAGAGAGGAATGAAAAGAAGAGGAAATGAAGGGAGAAAGAAAGGAAGGAAGAAACATAAAAAGAAAGAAAGAAAGAAAGAACAAACAGACAAAAGACAGAACAGAAAGAAAGAAAGAAAAAAGGAAAGAATGAAAGACAAAGGAAGTAGGAGAAGAAAGGAAAGAAAAAAGAAAGGAATGAAGAGAAGAGAAGGGGAATGGAGAAAAAAGGGAGGAAGAAACATGGAAAGAAAGCTAGAATGACAGCAAGAAAGAAATAAAAGGGCAGACAGAAGACAGGACAGAAAGAAAGAAAGAATGAGAAGAAAAAGGAGAAAGAAAAAATAAGAAAGGAAGAAAGAGAGAAAGAATGAGAAGAAAAGGGAGAAATAAAGAAAGAAAACAAGAAAGGAAAAAAGAGAGAAAAAATGGGAAGAAAAAGGAGAAAGAAAGAAATAGAAAGGAAGTAGGAGAAGATAGGAAAGAAAAAAGAAAGGAAGGAAAAAAAGAGGAAGGGAGGAAGAAAGGAAAGAAGAAACATGAAAAGAATGACAGCAAGCAAGAAAGAAAAGGACAGAGAGAAGACAGGACAGAAAGAAAGAAAGAAAGAAAGGAAGTAGGAGAAGAAAGGAAGGAAAAGAAGAGAAGGGAGAAAGAAAGGAAGGAAGAAACATGAAAAGAAAAAAGCAAGAATGACAGCAAGCAAGAAAGAAAGAAAGAAAGAAAGAAAGAAAGAAAGAAAAAGGAAGTATTTTTTTTAATTTTGAAAAAATACTTTAATACAATATTTCACATAAAACACCAACAAAAACACAAATTAACAAGAAATGAAAAAGAAAAAGGAAGTAGGAAAAGAAGAGAAGGGAGAAAGAAAGGAAGGAAGAAACATGGAAAGAAAGAAAGCTAAAAAATAAAGAAAGAACAAATCAGACAGACAAACCTGTTGCGTTAAAAAATTCATAGGCAGAGTTTGGGGCGGGGGCAGGAGGGGCACTGCCCCCCAAACCAAAGCCAATTATGATTTTGTCTGAGCTATTAATGAAATAGAAATATGAGAATTAATAATTTATTTGTCTAATCTTAACATGTTAATGGCTAGACTGAGTAACTTAAGGCTAAAATAGTTTGAATTCATTTAAATCATATTTTAAAAACCCACTCTCAATGATCTCAATGTATTGCAGTACCCTTGTTTGCCAATAGGTGCCCCCAGACATTCCGCCTATGACAAAAATTACATAACCTCTGGTACAGATATGCAACTACATACGTCAACCTTACATACCAGAGGATACGTAACAGTATGGAAATTACTCAAAGGGTTTCCTCATTTTTTAAGTAAAGTCAACTAATAATTTTAATAGTGTGGGTAGGAAGGAAGAAGAGAAGGAAGAGACAGAAAAGTACGGAGGGAATAATGAACTGTTCTTTCTAGTGTCTTCCAGACTGATCTATACTGTAGATAACTCAGACTCTGAATAGGAAGTGTTTTATTCAGTTTCCTCAGCTTTATATCAGTGTGATGTATAGGAAAACAGATGAATGTATTCAGATATATTCAGCAGTCCATCTTCATCATCTCTATACAACTCCAAATGAGAAAGAACAAGAGCTGCGGTGTACAAGACTAAAACGCTATGAATAATTCAACACGTCGTCCTGTATAAATGCTGCTGTTTAATAAACTCTAATAGATGAAACGTTAGAAAATGACAGTGACAACACTCAGGGTAATTATTTCAACTATGAGACTGCAACCAATCCTAAATCCACATAAATAAATCTCTGAAGTTTTCATCCAATGATTTCTGTGCTTGTTTTTATGATATGTTATCCATATCATAAAAACAATTATCCCGAAAACATAATCTCCTTTGTGTCTTGAAGTTACTTTGATTCTACTTGTATACTGTTGATCTGTCAGTATTTCACCTGATAGAAAAACTAACTATTAATTTTTTTTTTTTTTGTATCAAAATACCATTTGCTTTGCACCTGGTGAAATAAGTCATGTGGAAAGGTATTTTATTCTGGTGTTGTCCAATATAATTCTTATATATTTGGCAAACACATTCATATAAAGGTCACTCACAAAAACATTTCTGTTTAAGACATTGAGTGCTGAAAATGAATCTTGAGACGCATACTGTACAACATTTAAAAGTCTGAGTCAGGCGAGTCGGTAAAATCTTTCCCTCCCTGTTGAGTATAATGTGATATTTGTGGCGCTGTATCAATAAGTCATAAAAAGATGTTGAAATGTGTTGAATTCTTCATTTTAAAGGCATAAATAATTGACACGCAGCAGCCCGGGAGCAAGCCAAATTGTCAACAGTGAGTCAAAGCTAAAGCCTTCAAGATAATTATACTAAAATCAGACGAGGAGAAAAAGCTTTCCAGTGCCTTTGAACATCAGATGTAATGTTACACACAAATCCCATCGAGATTGATCTAAGGTGTGTCGTTTTTTACTTCAATATCTACAGCTTGATTTAAAACATTGTAAATGATTTTATATATTTTTTGGACATAGTTAAGCATACATTAATAAATGTAATTTCATTAACATTGATGTTTTTTTTATTGCTTATTATAAATTCTCTAAGTCAGTTTTATATTTAACCCATATATTTGGCTGTCAAGTGTAAGAAAAGCCCTTAACCGTGGCAAAATTTACTGAATGTGCACTGTAATAATTTTCTCTTCCCGAGAGAAAGTGAGTGGTGAGATCTTAGGGCACATAACTCATCCTTGTTGTTCACCCGCAGTAAACCATAACAGAAACTTTTGTGCTGATAAAGCAACATCACAGATCCAGCCGCTGGATAGAAGTTCATCTTCACAGACATGGTGAAGAAACTTGATCTGAAACTTCACATGATGACATCACAATTAAAAGTGAAGTGTGTAATAGATGAAATTAAATCGCAATAAAAAATAAAAACATTAAACAAAGATAGGAGTTTTTACAAACAGTTGCAGAAAAGTAAAAAAAAAATGACAATGAGAAATACCAAACTGATCTTACGGCAAATGAACCTATTTCACTGTTAAAATAAAGGTACAAAAAGGCTTTTTAATGTCACTGGGATGGTACCCTCAAAGGTTCATTACCTTTTGGGGTACAATTTTATACCCTTAGGACCTATTGCAGGGGTCTTCAATAAAACATTCACCAAAGCACATTCTATTATACGGAGCCCCTAAGGGGACATGGAGCAAAAATTAAATAAAGTTTGGTTTCATGTGCTCACGTGAAACTTTTATGTGCTCACGCGAAACCTTCATGTGCAGAATTTTTTTTTAAGTTTATTTTCGCTTGCTCAACTATCGCGTGCTCACCTGAAACTATTGCGCGTGCAAAATTCGTGCAAAATTCTGCACATGAAGGTTTTGAGTGAGCACATGAAAACTAAACTTTAGATTTTTTTTACTCCAATGTCACCTTAGGGGTTCGGTACTATTAATAGTCTTAATTGTAATATTTATTTATTACATATTTTTTATATTAGTTTGGCTTGGTTTAGGTATGTTAACATTTTAAACAATACTTAAACATATCAACAAGTAAAATAAAATAAAATCAACAAGTAAAACAGAAAAGTTTTGAGTAGACTATATAAAAAAGTAGCCCTTCAGATTGTTTTATCGATTGTGGTAGCCCTTGCTCACAAAAAGGTTTGGAGACCGGATTACTCCACTTTCATAAAAAAGTTATTTACTCACCCCCATATCATCCAATATGTTTATGTCTTTCTTTGTTCAGTCAAAAATATGTATTTTTTTTTAGGAAAACATTCAAGGATTTTTCTCTATATGTTGACTTTAGTGGACCTCAACAGTTTACAGTTTCAATGCAGCTGCAAATGGTTCTAAACGATCCCAACCGAGGGTCTTATCTAGCGAAACAATTAAAAATTTTGCCAATATAAAAGGAAAACAAAATAAGTACTTTTAAACAACAACTTCTCTTCTTGCACTAGCCGACCTTACATATTACGTAATCACCTTGAAAGGTCACACGTTACACACATGTTACAAACGCACACTTGCAGACCATTTTAATTGACACAAAGACATTTATTAGTATCATTCCATATACAACAACGTCATGCATCACTTTCAAACATGAATACATAACTAAGGTCACTCTGGCACATCACAGGGCTAAAAGATGAGAAGTTGTGATTTAAATATATATATATATATATATATATATATATATATATATATATATATATATATATATATATATATATATATATATATATATATATATATATATATATATATATATTCCTTTAAGGATCAATTTTGTACCATTTTAAAGGTTAGGGGTACCCAAAAAGGTACAACATTGTATTATGTTTTGTATTCCCAGAAGGTACAAAATAGAACATTATGGTATCAGCGACTGAAAATGTACAGTTTTGTACCTTTTTTCAGTGAGTGTTTATGTGGTGGCAATTTCATATAAATTCAGACGATTAATTCAACAAAAGCATCATCAAAGCCAAACACTGTAAAATAAAATTCAGCATTAAGTTAAAACAACTGTGTTTTGCAAGTCAAATTAACCTACTAATTTAATATTTTGCTTATGAAAAGTTGACATAACTTAAAAGAAACTATTTTTTAAAGTTAAAGTAAAATAAAAATATATGTTGATTGACAAAAATGCTGCATAATTTTTACAGTAAAGGCGTAAGACTAAAAACATAATACTAAATAATTTTCATATGATTTAGTCACATCATAAAGTAGGTACACTGTAAAAATACTTTGCTGCCTTAAAATCTTTTGTTGAATCAACTCAGATTTACAAGTCATTTCAACTTACTTTTATTTATCTTGACTAGAGATAAGTTGTGTTAACTACAGGTGAGTTGTTATAACTTATAAAATTAAGTGACTTTTCTCAACTATATTTTATAAGTTGTGACAACTCATCTCTCTTGACATGACTGTAAATCTTATTTTAACAAAACATTTTAAGGCAGCAAAGTATTTTTTACAGTGTACAAATGCCATGAGTTTGTGTTGGAAATACCATTCTATCCTCCAATGTTGAAAATAAAATTTGTACATGGCATTACCAATACAAATTATATTCATGGCTATATTGCAAATATATGCACCTGCATGCATACATGCATATTGAACAATGCATTGCCTCTACATGTTGGCCTATTCTTATTGCACCTTATGTACTGTGTTCTTACATGGATCCAGGTAAAAAATATATATACATAAACGTATATACAAAAAAACTTCCAAAAACAGCAACTCTGAGATTTGATAGAGTGTATTTGAGACTCAATGTAAATCTTTGCCTTCAGGTTTGTTCAGATATTTAGTTAAAAAGAAATAATAATTTTTTACACTATAAGAAGAAAAAGAGCATAACAATGAGATTTGCAAATATTACAATAACATTACAGCTGGTTGATAGAGGAGATTTGAGTTTTTAAACTAAAAAATAGTTTTTAAGTATACAACAACAAAAAAATATCGTACACACCCAAGGCAGAATTGATGCACAATGCAAAGTTTAAGCAGAGTTTTTTAAGTTATGAGTTTTATTCACACACTGTTCATACACAGAAAATTTGTATTCAGATACTGATGATAGTTCAGGTCTACAAGGTCTCAATGGCAGATGATTGATGTCAAACATCTCACCGGGTTCTTCTACATCTGTTATAACACAAAAGATGCAGATGCTCAGATGTGTGATTTCAAACCTTTGTTTTCTTCACTAAATTAAATGTTGATTTTGTAGCAAATCCTCAGACATCTGTGTGCTAATCTGCCTCATCTTTATGAGAGAGAAATAGATAAAAGACTTGATATGACTTATGAAAAATACACATTTTACAATCTGTTCAAATATTTAAAGTCAACTTCATCTTCATAAGTTTAAAACACTGTACTGACCTAAACTAAACATATACTTAGATGCTTTATTAGGCATTAAATAAAAAAGTCTCCATTTGCTGCTGTTTTACAAATGTCATAATATTTCATTTTATTACATTTACATACACATTAATCATGTTTAAATATAATTTGTATTTGCATTTAAGTGAAGTTTAAGCTTCAAAGCTGATTTTTCCTCATGTTTTCCAGCTGATTTTTTTAGCTGCCCATGTGGCGTTTGGTCAACATCTGATCTGAGCTGCTGGAGTACAGGGTCTGATCCGTGGATTTATTGAGTTCTCGGTGTGTCTGCAGGGCTTTTTCTCTTACAGAAAAACATGAAATAAAGATTTTGAGGATTTATTTGAGTTTGTCTGCCTGTACCTGATGTTTGAAATGAATCGTCGTGTTCGACTGTCTTCAGAAATGAACTTATAGATGGTTTAACTACAGATGTGTTTTGTCATCGGCATTAACAAATGCTGTTTAGCTTAAAGATCTCGTTTATGTACATGAATGTTAAGATGAATGAAAGCAAATCATAAATAAGTTCTCTTCAATTTCTTAGGTTTTTCCCATTCGCAGCGTTGAGATTGAATGAGATGTTTGCTGAAAACCTGCTTCTCAAAAAGTCTAAGCTTGTGCCTCCTCTAAAGTTTCAGATGAAATGATTTAATCATATTTCTCATGTGTGTCACTATAGAGCTCTTAATCTATTGATTGAGTCAGAAGTTGACACGTCAAACAAACAGATCAATGTATAAACCCCTCAGAGTCAGAGGATTATTGATATCTTGACTGACTATACTTACCTGTGCCTTTAAATCACCTCATTACTCATTGTAAGTGATTGTTTCTATGTGTGGAAATGACTGAGACCACTGACATATTGAGTCATTTCAAAAGAAACTGTTCAGTAGTGACAAACGCGTTGGAGTTTTATAAGATGTCAGGGTTTTAATGCAGCAGCTCACAAGAGTAACTTAAATCCAAACTTGACTTTATTGCTCTTGAGCTCTGAGGGACACGGCTTTAAAGGTGAAGAATATTTCTTCTCTCAATAATGAACATTATTTCATCGTCTGCCTCGGGATCTGTGGTTCAATCTGTTGTTTGTTTGAGAGATAAACTCACTGTTTATTACTGCGTGCGTGTGAGTGTTTGTCAGTGTGATGTTGCTTTATTTCACATAGCCTATATGAGCTTCTGAATATGGTGTTTGTGTTTAATTTTGTTTACCTCAAATACATAAAAAACTTTTGTACACTAAAACTCACTGCTATAATGTGAAGATTAAAGCTGTACTGCCCTCTAGTGTTTGATGTTATAACTGCTAAATGTGATTAGTGGAATTTCTGTGTTTTAAGACTCTACTTCAGCTTTAACTGAATGCTCAGGAGATACACCAGAAATTTACTTTTAGTGCTTTGGAAGAAAAATGTCTCTTCACAAGCAGTCACTGAAAGTAAATCTCAATAAGTCTCTCTTTTTTTCATGCATTTAAAATTAAAATACTGAAACCCGGTAATAGATGACTAGATTTCAATCAGAAGGGTGAAATAATTTAAAAGACGTTTTGAAAGTGAATCATTCCTGAAACTGAAAACAACAAGATTTTATCTTCACGTTCACATTCTGAAGCAGGCTCTCCTCCAACACTTGCTCTGTATGGACTGATGGAATATTTCTGTCTTTATCACATCATGATTTATGACTTCCTGACAAATGAAGGTGAGATACTACAAAAGTCCTCGGAGTCCAGTGATCAGACAACAGGGTCAGATCTGTGCTTTAGCATCATCATAAAAAAACACAACATCAATGATCAAATAAACACCACTCTCCTACACTAACTCTGTCTGTCTGTCTGTCTGTCTGTCTATATATCAGTCCGACTGTCGATCTGTTTGTTGTCTATATCGGTCCATTTGTTGATCTGTCTGTCTGTCTATATATCAGTCCGACTGTTGATCTGTCTGTCTGTCTATGTATCGGTCCGACTGTCGATCTGTCAGTCTGTCTATGTATCGGTCCGACTGTCGATCTGTCAGTCTGTCTATAGATCGGTCCGACTGTTGATCTGTCTGTCGGTATATCGGTCCGACTGTCTGTCGGTATATCAGTCCGACTGTCGATCTGTTTATATATCGGTCTGACTGTCCATCTGTCTGTCTGTCTATATATTGGTCCGACTGTCAATCTGTCCGTAGGTATATCAGTCCAACTGTCGATCTGTCTATATATCGGTCTGATTGTCGATCTATCTGTCTGTGTATATACCGGTCTGACTGTCGATCTGTCTATATATCAGTCTGACTGTCAATCTGTCTGTCTGTCTATATATTGGTCCGACTATCGATCTGTCTGTCTGTCTATGTATCGGTCCGACTGTCGATCTGTCAGTCTGTCTATATATCGGTCCGACTGTCGATCTGTCTGTAGGTATATCAGTCCGACTGGCGATCTGTCTATATATCGGTCCGATTATCGATCTATCTGTCGGTGTATATATCGGTCTAACTGTTGATCTGTCTATATATGGGTCCGACTGTCGATCTGTCTGTCTGTCTATATATCGGTCCGATTGTCGGTCTGTCTGTCTGTGTATATATATATATATATATCGGTCTGACTGTCGATCTGTCTATATATCTGTCCGACTATCAATCTGTCTGTCTGTCTATATATCGGTCCGATTGTCGATCTGTCTGTCTGTGTATATATATATCGGTCTGACTGTCGATCTGTCTATATATCGGTCCGACTGTCGATCTGTCTGTCTGTCTATATATCGCTCCGATTGTCGAACTGTCTGTCTGCATATATATATATATATATATATATATATATATATATATATATATATATATATATATATATATATATATATATATATATATATATATATATATATATATCGGTCCGACTTTCGATCTGTCAGTCTGTCTATATATTGGTCTGACTGTCAATCTGTCTATATATCGGTCCGACTATCGATCTGTCTGTCTGTCTATATATCGGTCCGACTGTCAATCTGTCTGTCTGTATATCAGTCCGACTGATGATCTGGCTATATATCAGTCCGACTGTCGATCTGTCTGTCTGTCTGTCTATATATCGGTATGACTGTCGATCTGTCTGTCTGTCTGTCTATATATCGGTATGACTGTCGATCTGGGTGTCTGTGTATATATTGGTCTGACTGTCGATATGTCTGTCTGTCTGTCTATATATCGGTCTGACTATCACTGTCTATGTATTGGTCCGACTGTCAATATCTCTGTCTGTCTATATATCGGTCCAACTGTCGATCTGTCTGTATATCAGTCTGACTGTCGATCTGTTTATATATCGGTCTGACTATCGATCTGTTTGTCTATCTATATATCGGTCTGACTATCGATATGTCTATCTATCTGTCTGTCTGTCTATATGTTAGTCCGACTATCGATCTGTCTATGTATCTGTCTGTCTGTCTGTCTGTCTATATGTCAGTCCGACTATCGATCTGTCTATGTATTTGTCTGTCTGTCTGTCTGTCTGTCTGTCTGTCTGTCTGTCTGTCTGTCTATCTATCTATCTATCTATCTACAGATTGACTGAATGGATCTGAAGGATGGACTGTATTTGTGTGTGTGTGTTTGTCAGGGGGATGCTGTCAGATTTCCACTTAGCGTCTAATGCAGTTGTCTACTCACACACAGACACACGCACACACACACACCTCTTCAGTCTTGAATCATCCAGCAGAAGAGGAGTTGGCAGGAGAATCTAATGCTTATCTGACACAGATCGGACACACTGCGTATCAGAATCATTTAGGTAAGACTTTTAATTTCACATTGACTGTGTAGATCCATAAGCCTATATCATGATAAAAGTCTTCTGATGTATATGATATGTATATATGACCATTTTTAAGTAAAATTGATATATGGACATAGCTTTGATTTCTTTAAAAATTTCTGTATTATGCAAAAAAAATAAAACTGATTTTGACTGTTAACTCAACAGTTGTCTGTTTACAGTATTTTACTATTGTGTAGTTCTCACTTACAAGCTGTTTGTTGTTGTGTATAGCTGCTCATTCTAGGGTGTGGTTCTGTATGGGAAACTCAACAACATTTATTTTATTGCTACTATTTATCTTGTTTATGACACTACAGCAGTACGAGTGTGATAACAAACAACCTCAGATTTTATTTCACCTGTCTGTCGTCTGCTGCGGTTTATGACATTCACTTCATCACCCTGTAATTCTGCTTCCATTACAGATACAACTTATATGATATGAATTATTCTCAATTTATATGTCTTCTTTGTAAAATAATATTAAGTCAAGCATAACGGTTACTGTTGCTTTCAGGGTTTGTGATTTAAACAAACAAATGCATAGCATTAATGTAAACTTCAGTGTGTAACTCATCGATTTGTGGTAAGACATTGAATTATAGCCATAGGCCAACCTCAGATATCGTGACTTATTAAGCAGAGACGTGCTGAATGCCCAAACAACAACTATATAGCAATACATGAAAAACATTTAAGATTGTTTTCAATCCCCTGGAAAAAAATTCAATCCAAAGCAACTCAGTACTTTTAATCTGACTTGAACGCATGACCTTTGCATTACTAATGCAATGCATAACCAATTGAGCTTTTGTCTTTAAAAAAAAAAAACGAATTATATTATCGTTTAAAAAAATTAGTGAATTATATTATTGTTATTATCTGGATGGACAATTGAGCACCTGAACTCATCAAGAAATGTTTAATATCTCTCAATTTTTTCCAGAATCCATCACAGCAGACCAGGCGTCACAGCAACATCTTCCACAGATCAAACGTCACAGACCTTCATGTGACATCCGTCATGTCATCCATCCCAGAACCCACATCCCTCAAAACCAGTTCCAGCTCTTCTCGCGAGCAGCTCACGCCTAAGTCCGAAAACACGGTGTTCAGTGTGGCCCACAGCAAGACCATCTGGACCACTCAGCCTCCTCCAGGTAACTGTGAGTTCTACTGGCACGCAGTTCTCCTCATGACCTCCGGAGGCAGTGTACTCATCTGTGGGATGGTGTTAAGTGGACTTTACTTCACTGGGATTTCAGTAATGACCACAAACATCCTAGGCCCAGCCCTTCTGTCCATCGGTCTGATGGTTCTGGTAGTGGGCGTGGTTTTGGTGCCCATTACGCGAGAAATGAGGAACCAGAGTGCGACGAAACGGCTTTGCAATTATTACAAGCCTCAGTTGAACCCATGAGATTGCTGGATGACAGAGACAAATACAGTGCTTACAAACTGGTGCTTAACATGCATTTTAACTGCAAGAGCCAATCACTGTCCTTCACGACAGAGCACATGACTGATAGCTGAATAATGATGCCAAAGAATACAGAGTGACTTGGAGATTATGGATTTTGGTCAGATTAGGTCTGTTATTATGTCTATGACTTGTGAAGATAGTGTCAGTGGTTATATTTTTAAACGCAGTTGCTTGAAATCTTACCTTGTTGAGTTTTGATGTTTTTTGAAAAATTGTGGTAGAAATGATGGCACCATCACTTGCACTTGCTTGGCAAAACTTATTTTGTCAAAGTACATGGCTGTGGTTGAAGGGCTGTCATTGGAGTAGCAGGCCTTTGGGACAAATGATGGTGTAGTAACAACATTTACCAGCAGGGGCTTAACTGAGCCACACTTTAACCTGCTGTAGGAAATAAACACTGAATGCTCCCAATGCTGAACACACAAACAGTGTAAACAAAGTTAATCTGACTCAGCTACGGTGGCCTGCATGCTTTCAATTGTGAACGAGTCTGCACATGGGGTCCTAGATATAAACATGTATTTGATATTGACTGGAATTCTTATTTACTGCATATCTGTGATGAATTTGGTGGCTGTTTTATTAAATGTCGAAATATATAAAACTGTTGACCAATTTTGTTTGAAAAAGTATTTAGTAAAGCCACTGCACTCTAAAAAATATTGGGTTATTTTTAGTGCTGGGCAAAGATTAATCGCGATTAATCGCATACAAAATAAAAGTTAATTTTCGCATAATATATGTGTGTGTGTGTGCTGTGTGTTTTTTAAATGTTTATATAATATACAATATATATAAATTTTTTATTATGCAATTTTTTTATTATGCCAAAAATCACTTTTATTTTCTATGCAATTAATCGTGATTAATCATAATAATTACACACAGCACACACTTGTATATTATGCTAAAATCACTTTTATTTTCTATGCAATTAATCACAATTAATCTTTGCCCCAGCACTAGTTATTTTCAACCTGAACCCTGCCTGTTGGATTGTAATTTAAAGGGATAGTTCACCAAAAAAATTTAATTTGTTATCATTTAATCATTCTCACACTGTTTCAAACTTTTATAATTTTGTTGTTGTTGTTGTTCTGCGGAATACAAAGAAAGATATTTTGAAGAATGATGTAACCAAGCAGATCTGGGGCACCATTGACTTCCATAGTGAGAGAAAATAATACTATGGAAGTGAATGGGGCCCTAGATCTGCTTGATTAGTAAAATCATTAAAAGTAAAAAAAATTGTGAATTATCCCTTTTGCTGCGTTGTTTTAACCCTTGTTGGGTTAAACATTAACTGGGTTAATTTAACCAAATGGCTGGGTTTGTCCCTTTTTCACGCAACTCAGCATTTGTTTGTGTTTGTTACACAGTAAAGGGCTGCCTTTATTATAGTCTGGATAGTTTTAAAAAATTTAAAAGATATTATTTATTACTAAAATGCTATTTAGTATCCTAAACTATATAACACATTTCATATTTTCATCTTAATGTTGAAGTTTTTCCTGTGTATACCTGAAGCTCTTGTACACAGATCTGTGTATGCGCCAATCTGTTTTGAATGACCTGAGCTCAGATTTGACAGGCAAATGAACATGATGTAAGATGTGACACTGAAATAGAAATGCAGAGTTTTTACAGTGTGAACAAACAGCATCTGACAGAAAGTTTCATATCTAGAGGATATATTTACTAGGGAGAAATATGTACACCTTTATTCAAAGTGACTAAGAGTGCGTTTATTCTGTTTCTTTCTCTTCTCAGTATGTGTTTCCTGGTATTTGAACCCATGACCTTTGTGTTGCCAATGCTGTACCAATTAAACTATGTGAACACCAGTATAGAAAATAGTGATGCATTGCTGAAACTTTTTTATATTGAGGTGTTTATATCAAAAGTGCAACTATGCACACATTTGAAACAAGATAAAAAAAGTTTGCTCCATTCTGTGTCAAAATGTCTTATGGAAGTCTTATATAATTATAATATATTAAGAATACTGTAGTAAAATATAGTATTTACTATAGTACACTGCAGTATATACTGTGGTACTATACTGTGTTGTATCATAGTAATAACAATGCTTTGTTAATGTGTAGGTTACTATAGTTTTGTGTAGTATTAATTACAGGGCAGTAATATTTGATAAACTGTAGTAAATTCTGTAGTATACATTAGCATAGTACACTGCAGTAAATTGTACTATACTGTGGCATATTATAGTAATAACAATGCTTGTTAATGTGTAGGTTACTATAGTGTTGTGTAGTATTAATTACAGTACAGTAATATTTGATAAACTGTAGTAACTACTGTAGTATACTTTAGTATTTACTATAGTAAACTGCGGTAAATTGTAGTATACTGTGGTATATTATAGTAATATCAATGCTTTGTTAATGTGTGGGTTAGTATAGTGTTGTGTAGTATTAATTACAGCCCAGTAATATTTGATAAACTGCAGTAAATACTCTAGTATACTTTAGTATTTACTTTAGTACACTGCAGTAGTATATACTGTGTTACTATACTGTGGTATATTATATTAATAGCAAAGTTTGGTTCAGGTGTACTATAGTGTTGTGTAGTATTAACTATTGTGATTTGATAAACTGCAGTAAACACTGTAGTTTACTTTAGCATTTAGTCAATTGCAGTAAATTGTAGTGTATACTGTATAGTATATTATGTAATAATTACACTTTGTTAATGTGTACTATAGTGTTGTGTAGTATTAACTATTGTGATTTGATAAACTGTAGTAAATAATGTAGTATATTTTAGCACTTACTATAGTAAACTGCAGTAAATTGTAGTATACTCTGTATATTATAGTAATAACAAAGTTTTGTTAATGTGTACTATAGTGTTGTGTAGTATTAATTACAGCCCAGTAATATTTGATAAACTGTAATAAATACTGTAGTATACTTTAGTATTTACTATAGTACACTGCAGTAGTATATACTGTGTTGCTATACTGTGATATATTATCGTAATAACAAAGTTTTGTTAAGGTGTACCATGGTGTTGTGTACTATTAGCTATAGTGCTTTGATAAATTGCAGTTAACACTGTAGTTTACTTTAGCATTTTACTATAGTGGTTTGATAAACTGTAGTAAACACTGTTGAATACTTTAGCATTTACTCTAGTACACTATAGTAAAGTGTAGGTATACTGTATAGTATATTATGTAAAAACTACACTTTGTTAATTTATATTATAGTGCTGTGTAGTATGAACTATAGTGATTTGATAAACTGTAGTAAACACTGTAGTATACTTTAGTATTCACTATAGTACACTGCAGTACATTGTAGTATACTCTGTATATATTATGTAGCCTAATAACTAACCCTTTGTTAATGTGTACTACAGTGTTGTGTAGTATTTACCATAGTGATTTGATCAACTGTAGTAAATACTGTAGTATACTTTAGCATTTATTATAGTACACTATAGTAAAGTGTAGTATACAGTATAGTATATTATGTAATAACTACACTTTGTTAATTTATATTATAGTATTGTGTAGTATAAACTGTTGTGCTTTGATAAACTGTATTTACTGTGGTATTCTTTATTATACACTATCTCATTTTTTACTACAGTTTACCATATTAACCATAAAGTATACTACAGCACTTTGTTGAAGTGGGGATAGATGATGAATGACGCATAAATCATAATACAATTTTAAAAAATCATTATTTCCAATGACATGTGAGCACTAAATCTAAAATGCTAAGAGGTAACATAAGGACTTTTCCACAAACTACCGTTTTTAACGCTGTACAGAGTGTATACTGTGTAGTAAGCCGGTTATCAAATGAGGACATAGCCCCACTGTTGAGGGTGGTGACGTCACCGCGGGCGGTCTCGCGCAGGTGAGCCTCACCTGTGCGCGCATCGCAGTTTCTCCGCTATTCGCGTGCCAGCTGCAGCATCCCTGTCCTCCGGTGATGAATCAGCTCCCGTACATCGGCGGCTGCTTGCCGTTATTCATCATGGCGATAGTTTTCGACATCACGGGTCTGATCCTGCTTTTGTTCGGCATCTTCGGCGACGCCCGCAAGCGCGGTGTGTTTTACGGGGATTTTCTCATTCACAGCGGTGCGCTGATCCTGTTCGCCAGTTTGGGCTTCTGGTTGATGTGGTATATCGGGAATATCCGGGTGAAAGAGGAGAGTTTGGAACGGAGATCCAGCGCGGCGCATAGCGTTAAAAATCTGGCGAGGAAACTGACGGAGAGACTCTCTAAAGCACAGCAGAACAACGACTCAGGTGAGACACACACGATAAACAACACAGGAGACTCTCCCAAACAGATCAGGAGAAAACCTAAGCACTAGCATACTGTAGGTGACACACACACATACACGCACAATATCTGAGGAACATCCCTAATGCATGTATATATTATAGACATATTGTATAGGGTATAGTATTAATAAATACTCAATACATTCACACTTTAGCACAGTTTATTCCATGAAAATCATTTGATTCAACTAAAAAAAGCTTTTGTGTCACAGTGTTTTTAATATTATAAGAAACACAAGTCGAAACGTTTGATTATAGTGTTCATAAAGTCACTTTGGTGCTTGTTTTTATTCAACTTAAATATTAGTGGTAGCCTACTTATTGGTAGCCTAATACATTGAGTTTGTGCATAAAATAATACCCTAACGTTAACATTTTACAATGTTGTGTATTCAACAAAAGCTTTTAATCAATGCATTGCATTTAATCTATATATTTTATCAGTGTGTTTAAATGTATAAAGTTTATTAGCTAGCATTTATGGCTGAACCCATCTAAATATGTACATTTGCTACACAAACACAAGTAAGTTGTTTACTTTTTAGGACAGGTTGAAATACTTCACAACTGTAGATCATCACTTTGTACAGTGTAGACCAGTGGTCTGGTGCCCGCACAGAGTCTGTGAGTTGCCTGCCAAATGCATTCAATCAACAGCCTTAATTTTAATATTTATTTATTACATATTTTTTTATATTAGCTTAGTTTCTTTTATGTAGCCTATGTAAACATTTTAAACAATGATAAAACATATCAACAAGTTGAATAAAATAAAATAAAATCAACAAGTAAAGCAAAAAAGTTTTGAGTAGACTAGATCAAAAAGCTTTGTTTTATCTATTGTGGTAGTCCATGCTCACAGTAAGGTTGGAGACCCCTGGTGTAGACAATATCCTTTATTTCTATAAAAAAGGAGAAAAAAACTTTATAAGTGATGGGGGTCAAAAGCTGAAATGTAACCTATTTCTAAAGATGACTTAGAGCAATATTTTAATGTATTTTTCCTGTAAGCACATAAATATGTTGCTTCCATTGTAAATATAAAGGTTTCATTTCTAACCAAAATGGGTTCAGCAGTCTCGTTTCAAAGCAGAACAACAAAGATCTCCTTCTTTTCTGGTTCTTAAAAAAAATAAAAACATGCAAACAAACCAGAAACCAACTCCCTAATTTGAAGAACCTATTATTTGCATATGCATTTGGACGCTTTCCTCCCAAGTGATTTTAAAGTGTATTTACAGTAAGCTGTGCATTTTATCATCTATGTGTGGGGTTGTTGGCCTTTGTTTGTCCTAAGAACCTAACTGAAACTTAAGTCTTTTTTATACTCATCTTATGATGCAGCAAAGCATCATTGTTTTTTAAACATTTACAATCTTATCATGCAGACATCTCATTTAATTTCTACACTCTAAAAACAAATGGTGCTAAATATGCAGTACCTGTGTAGCACCTTTGTAGAACCATATTGTGCTATATAGAACCATATCTGGTGCTATAGTGGTGCTATATCACCCCCGATAGGTTCCTCATATATAGCACTTAAATGGATCCTATATGATTATGAGCTTTTAGTGCTATTTAGCACTAATTATTTTAGTGTAACAACTTAATGTTAGTAAACTATAACTAGTTAAAAACACAATATTTCTTTAAACAACTAATGGTATATATTCCCATACAGCAAAAAAAATAAAAAAATTCTCTGACCAAAAATGTGTTTTAAAAAAGTACAAAATACATTTTAAAACGTTTTATTTTTAGCCAGTGACTTTTTAAGAAGGTGCACAATGCGAAACTCATCACAAAATGTATGTAGCCCGTCATGTGTGTGTGGTTCGTCATTTCAAAATATGTGTTCGGCGTTTCAAGTGAACTTATATGCATCACACGTCATGTCAAAATAAGTGCCTGCTGCAGACACTTTAAAGGGGTTTATGATAAAAGAGTCGTTCACGTTTGCCAGATACTCGCTTAATTTCATATGTAATAAGATTTTAGTGTTAAAGGTGTAGTGGAGGATTTTCTCGAAATTTAAAAAAGAACCGCTTTTTCCACTTTTTTAAAAAACACAATTGCGCAACACTCCTGATTGACAACTAGGAGGACCAATAGTCTTGATGATCCACCCAGAAAAAGAAAATCCTCCGTGATGGCCAGTGACTTTTTTCGAAGGCGCACAATGCGAAGCTTTCTTTCCAAGTGATTTTAAAGTGTATTTACAGTAAGCTGTGCATTTTATCATCTAAGTTAGTGTCTTGTAAATGTGAGCGTCTTTATTTATCACAAACCCGTTTGATTCGTGTTGACATGACACATGATGCACATAGGTTCACATGACACAACAAACATTTTTTTTATTCACGCCCCTTGGAAGAGAAGTCACCGGCCACCACTGTTTGTCCAATAAACAAAGTTTTTCTTCCTTGTGAATAAATTATTTTTTTCTTGGATTGGAATATATGGAGGGCTAAATACTTTTAAATGCTTTAAAAAATATATTTTAAAAATGGCAAAAAAATTGAATATATATATATATATATTTATAAACAAATTCTAAAATATATTGAAAAATGTTCTTAAAAAAAAAAAAAAAAAAAGATTATACATGTATATATAGGAAGAAAAATTATGTTGGTGACTAAAAGGATCCAAAATAAACCAAAACTCTGTTATATATTATTATTGGAAGTGCAGTCAACCTTTGCCTAGAAATTGTTGAGCCGTATTTTCAAATTTACAATTTAGGATGAATTTTAAAGATTATAGAAGGAGTTCATATTTAATCTGGGCTCTTATTGGCTGCTTTTTCTTCAATATTCACTGTAAGTCATCTATTTCAAATATAATATTTTAAAATAAAATGTAACTTTCTAATAACAAAACTTTATCTGTTTGGCATGTTTTTTTTTTGTCTACAAAAGTAATTTTAAGCATTTAACCATACACCTTCATCTTAAATGATTTTTAAGATCATAGTTAACATTTTAGTCAAGTGTGTCCAAACTTTTGGCTCTATATATAAACACTTATTACATGGATCTCTAAAATGCTTGATTCTGATTGGCCAGTCGCGACATTCCAAGATTCGTTATTTTCCGCTTACTACCGTTCAAAACTTATAACACATAGTAACCTGGATACTGCAAATAATTTTGACAGGTACAGTTTAATATTACACAAAAAATAAATATAAATATGTCTTTTAATAACATATATGACATTATATTTACAAATGATTAAACCAAATAGTGTGTTTGTGACATTTAAAAGCCTTGTCTTATCTTAAAACTGAAAGTAAAAGTATTTTCCTCGCGGAAGGTCTGTATTTGTTAAAAAATAGCAAATAAAATATTTTAAATCAATATTTAATGTTCCTTACCTTACCTTATGAGGTAAATAGCTGTGTAATAAGCAGGATAATGTACAGGCAAGCAGGTTGTTATTGTGAAATAGGCCCTTTAGCTGCATATACATTATTCCTTACATTTATATATATATATATATATATATATATATATATAAATCATGAGTTATGTATGTGTTTATGTTAGTGTGTTATTTACTGTCTGTGTATAAAAAATTTACAGTATATAAACGTAATACTCTCCGTGTGTACAGGTGGGAAACCGGCAGGTAAAGCCTCCACTCTTCGAAACGTAACGTTTGGTAAGTCCAGCTATTTCCCGGGACAGAAGGATCCAGACACGGATACAATCTCATGCGACGAACTATCCAAAGACACTACAGAAGAGTTCATGTGCTATCAGAATAAAGCATATGAAGATGAGGAGTCGAGCGTGAACAAAGGTGACGATTCGTCTAAAGATGAGAAGACGGCTGATGATCAGGAATCTAAATCAGATGAATCTCAGGAGAAAAAGCCAGGCAATACCGACTTCACCTGTTATCAGAATGAAGGCTATGAAGAGACAGAATCAGCCGCGACCAAAGACACTGATCAGAAACCTGAAGAACAACCTGAAAACTGTGACACTTTACTATGACAGCAGGTGAGGTGAATTTAAGTTTAAGTAAAAGGAAATCCAGGTGTGTTTACTACATAAATATATATGTATAAATTGTATATAAACATATTGAGCCTCAGGCAGAAGAAACGTCTCTGTCAGTCGTGTGTAGAGTTAAACACTTCTTTTGTAAATCATCACATTAGTGAATGAAGGCCAATGTTAAAAAACCAACTTCTCTTCTTTTTTCAGATCACGAAAACAAAAACATTCAGAAGCAGAAAACCTTAAGAAGTTAACTGCAGATTAGTTATGAGTTACTACACACAATCCAACCTCTCTATCTGTAATGTAACTACTCATATTTGTTTGTTTAAGATTTGTGCAATGGTCGACTGATCATTATGTTTTTAATGACTCATGTTGATATCAATATTAATACTCAAACTAGCCAAATATTGGCACAAGAATTGACCTTGTCAATATATCGCTCGTTGACTATTTATGTGTATGCGTATGTATGTGTGTGTGGTTCACACAGTTTACAGTTTCATTATTTAAAATAATACTCAGGTCCTTGCTTTTCACCGTAAATATCATTTTTGGTATTTTTCTCTTGTTTTCCTGTACAAATATCTTTTCAAGGATGTTTGAACGTGAAAGTAGGACAGAAACGCTGAGCTTATACAGGATTGTTTGCAGTGTTGCACAGTCTCATTTGTAAAGTTTATTTATGAACTCAAGCAGTGTAGGAATTTATTTCCCAGTCAAAGTGAATGCGCGCATGCAAACTCCTCGGGAAAGAGTAAAGTCATTTCATCTGTTAGCTAAGCTTTACTTCGAGCTGTCGTCATGGGCCGCAGGTAAAGAGTTGCCCGACCTGTCCGACAGCAAACACGCAAGTTAGTCTGATCACTAACTTATGTGCTTTAATGTGGGTGTGACCTTTGTGGCCCATCTTGAAACAAAGATGGAAATATAATACTGTACTTCACCAAACAATACAGATAATACTTCAGGCAGAAAGGCAATCTGTAAAAATATGTGCCTCTATTGTTATTTAAATTGTTAAGCCATTTATTCCAATCAGGTTTATTTGTGCCAAAAGTCGTGTGACCATTTTTGACCGACGCTCAGAGCCGTTGTAGTCCAGATGGACCCAAAATTCCTTGCAACGGTAAAATCACATATATTTTAAAACCTTTAAAACATTTTTTATTTTTTTAGAAAAACATGAATTTCATTGAACTGTCCAGGGAGTAAAATGCATGCGCTCACTTATCTGGGAAATGTTGTAATGAAGTGGGTTGTGGCGTAGGAGTATATAAAGATAATAAGCTATATGGTGTCAAATCAGGGATATTTCAAGATGTTTACTGTAAATATATTTTTTTTTAGAGATTATATTTTGGGTAGTGAGTGGCATGTGTGTTATAATCCTGACATATCAATCACATTAAATGTGTCTCATTCACTGTGTGAGCTTGTAAGATTCGAACAATGCCGATGAAGTACAATGTAGAAATACAGCCATACGTTTAATGTTGTGTTTGTAAAGTTTCACACAAAATTAAACCACATTACACCCAAAAGTCTGTATTTGTTTTTAGTAAATGCAGCACAAGTTATGACTAGATTTGTATGCTAACTGTGCTTTCACACCACCAATGGCGAGAGCGTCAAAGTGTCCGGAAGTCATGTACGGTGTGAGCGTCAAGGAGAGTTGAAATCAGCTCAACTTTATGGTAATGAGCTATGACGTGGTTCAGCGGCAACCAATCAGAAGGCGGACACATCCACTTGGGAGTTTTTCAGCGATCTTGCGTCCTTGTGTCCTTGCTCTACGTCATCATTAACCGTCGAAGTTCAATTCCAATTTTCAAGAACGCAAGTACAGAGGACGCGTGAAAATACCCGGATGAGTTCTTGATATCGAGGATGCATCGAGTGCACACTTGCAAGCTGAAATCGCTTTACACCCCAGAAGTCATTGCGGCAAAACAATGGCCGAGGTCAGGTGACCAACAGGAAGATCGCACACATCCCAATTCTCACAGGTGCGTTCTGTGTTCTCGCGACCTTCTGAGTTCGTTCTTCCAAGGTCGCCCTAGCAAGACCGATCTCCACGAGAACGCAAGTCTGTTGCATTCGCCAATGCATTCGAACGTCAGAGCATCCACTACAGCTTTTCTATAGCGTGGTTAGTAGGGCAGCCAGAGCTTTTATTGACGCTCTCGGCGGTGGCGGTGTGAAAGCAGAGTAAGGCAACCGTTACTATAATAGTTTGACGCATTTGGTATTAAAGGTCTACTCTGTAGATTTTTAGTGGCATCTAGTGGTGAGATGCCGCTAAAATGCGTAGAAAAGCTACAAAATGCGTGGAGAAGCTACAAAATGCGAAGAGAAGCTACAAAATGCGAAGAGAAGCTACAAAATGCGTAGAGAAGCTACAAAATGCGTGGAGAAGCTACAAAATGCGTGGAGAAGCTACAAAATGCGTAGAGAAGCTACAAAATGCGTGGAGAAGCTACAAAATGCGTAGAGAAGCTACAAAATGCGTAGAAAAGCTACAAAATGCGCAGAGAAGCTACAAAATGCATAGAGAAGCTACAAAATGCATAGAGAAGCTATGGTAGCCACCACAAGACAAACATGTCATTGTTTAAGTAAAAGCAGTGACAAAACACACTCTATAGACGGTTTCAGCAGTAACAACGTAAACAAGCAGCTTTCGTGGTCATCACGTTACTTCCGGTAAACTCCGCTAAGAATTAATAACAACAAAGTCCTTTTAAAGTAGTTTATTTATATAACAAGCAAAATAAACAACACATAGATTACCTAGGAAACCAAAACATTTATTATTTTTCGACGAGGTATTTGTTTAAGAGTTCAGTTTAGCAACTAGTCAGACCAATAAACAAACAGAAACCGGAAGTAAAGTTCTGACCAGACGCGCAATCGCGTGACCGTACGTGCGTCCGATGAAACCGTCTATATGGCATTTGTCCGTTTAGGGCTACTGTAGAAACATGACGGGACTTCCATATTAGGGGACCGGCGGTTTATGTAGATAAAAACGTCTCATTCTAAGGTAATAAAATAATACAGTTTATTATGTATGGTCTTTATACAGCACTGATAATCTTTCTAAAAAGTTACACACTGCACCTTTAAGTATGAGACTTTGGCTTAATATGTAAGTCATATAAGTCATGAGGCAGCTAATTCGTACGCTCCTGTGACATTGGGGTTAGGGCCGCCCCTAACCCCAATGTCACAGGAGCGTACGAATTAGCTGCCTCATAAACTACCTATGAATTCACGAGATTATTGACATTATTGTTTTTTCAAATAATTATTTTTTTTTGTACGATTTACTTCGAATTAGTCAACTTAAAAACTACATAGGAATTTCCGTGAGATCAGGGTTAGGGATGCATAACAATTAATTGAGATTAATCTATAGCAGAATAAAAGTTTTTGTTTATGTCATGTATGTGTGTGAACTGTGTATAATAACTTTGTACAGATAAATGCACACACATGCATGTATATATTTAAGGAATGTTTACATGTGTATATACATTGGTATATTTATGTATCATTTATATATAAAAAATATATATATATATATATATATATATATATATATATATATATATATATATATATATATATATATATATATATATATATATCTTACAATTATACACACTGAAAAAAATTATTCATTCTATTTACTCAATGTTTTAAGCTAAGTGGTTGCAATCAATTTATTTAAGCTACATTTAAACAAAAGTTTTTTATTTAATTTTATTTTATTTTACTAATCTGTTTAAATGTAGCTTAAATAAATTAATTGCAACTACTTACCTTAAAAAAAATGAGTAAATTTAATGAATCATTAGTTTTTTTCAGTGCATGCATGTATGCATATTTATATATACGTAAATATTATACACAAACACATATATTATGTAAACAAAAACTTTTATTCTGCTATAGATTAATCGCGATTAATCGTTATGCATCCCTAATCAGGGTGTTATTTTCAATCCAACATTTGTAATTTAACCAATGCATTGTCAGGTCAAACAAACATTTTCAGGGTTAATTTACCTTAACAGCTTAGTTAAAAATAGCCAATATATATATATATATATATTTTAAGTTTGGCCTGGTGGATAATAAAACAGTCGAGACTTGCTTTAAAGGAGAGACGCAAATCATATTTAGAGATTCATATCCATAATCCCAGAACAACCTAACAACAATGAGTTCAATCCTTTCTGAATATCTCAGCAACCGCAGGGCAACACCCTCTCACATTTAATTCAGATTATTATTGTTTCAGATTGTGTCATCATTAGTTTGTGTTGTGTTACAGCACGCTTATGTTTTTTTAACTAATATACCTCTTTAGATTATTGCGTAATTCTGAAAACAAGTTAAACAAAGCATGCAGCACTACGCCTGAACCATTCAGATAAAACATCTCGCTTCCAGGTTCAAATGTCATAACTGAACCTGTTTCTCCCAAACAATAGTTTTTCTGGTGAGTCATCTGTTACGGCCGGCAGACAAAAAGAAGAAAAAAAAAACACATTGACCATTTCAGTTGGCATTTGCAAGCAGTTGAACTTGTTTTGGTGGTTGCATACCTGTCGCTCTTTCATATTTTCTAGAAAGAATGTAGGTGAACTGCTTATGAGAAGGGTGGAAGGAAGGTTCCTGCATTCGTACTTTACTTCTTCAGCCGGTTCCACGTCCATCGCCTCGCTCTCTTCACCAGAGATGGACTGCAAAGAAAAAATTGGACGCTGTTTCCTCTTTCTCTTTTTGGCTATTCTGTTCGATGTAGCTGGACTACTCATCTTCCTCGTGGGACTATGCGCACCATTACAATATTGGGACATGTTCGTCCTAACTGGGCCTATCATCATCTTTCTCAGTTTGGTGTTTTGGATCTTTTGGTACTTGGGAAACCTCACGATTCCCTACGAGCAGCTCCTGCCCAAGTAAGCACTAACTTGAAGATCAACTGGAGGACTCAATTATGGAGCTAAAGGAAGCTGAAGACGCTCCATGAATTGCTCATCGACTTCCAAAGGACTGCATGGCCTGCCGGGGTGACGTGTCACTCGGTCATGGATCATGGAGCCGGTCTTGGAAAATTGCAAATTTGCACCTTAAGTTGCTTTTTCAGTCCAGCATGACTCAGTTTGAGAGTTTGGACACTTTTGAGCACCGGGTAATGTGGAAGTGGACACAACAACAAATAATGAAGAATCGGATGGAAGAGCCTTGGGAGAGTTTGATGTGGACACATTTATGTTGTCTTGCTCATTTTTGCCTGATTGATTGTTTCTTAAATATGTTTTTAGCATGTATGTGTGTAGCACCAGACACTTTTTGGAAGATCTATACATGGACCTCATGGACAGCACCGAAAACCTCAGGATTAAGTTAAGCTTGAAAATTGACTCTTATTACAACTGTTGCACTTTACTGAGCGCTGATTATTTTAATTGTTGGTTTACATTATCTTGCCTTTGCCAAAAGTTTATATTTTTACCATTGTCTTCTCAAGTGTAACCCTGGGAATAAACTAAACATTTTTTATGTTATTATCATAACTAATTAAGCAATTTTGTCAATGCAGAATATGAAGGATTTTGTGGAATTATGCTGCAATTATTTTAGATATATCACAGTTTATTACAATTAAAGTTACTGTTCAGTTTCTAACCAGACGAGTTTCCTTCTCGTGTTATGCACCGCAAATGTCTACAAACTAAACCAGACCAACTGGAAACTCCACGTGACATGAATTCTGAGAGATCCACCCTGTGTGTGCATGCGATTCTGGATTTTTTACGTGGCATGATGTCACAAATATTTGTTATTGAGATGTGAATGTCTGCACTAACATTTGGTTTGAAAGGAATAATGAGAACACTTCATCATATGTGCCCTTGTCTAAATCATTCATAATCCAAGAGATTTTATAAATTCTTCTGAAAAAAGAAACGCAGTAGATAGCACCAATATTTAACTTCCTGTTGGAGGCTGATAGACAGGAAATTACATTGATAGACATGAAAGATGAGGTCAACCAGGAAGAAGAAAGTTGACATGAATGACTCAAGAAAGAAACCACTGAAAACATGGATAATGAAGGGAAAACTATTAGGGCTGTCAAACGATTAATCGTGATTAATCACATACAAAATATATGTTTGTGTTTGCATAATACGTGTGTGTGCGCTGTGTGTAATCATTATGTATATATAAATATTTTTTTTCTTACATTTATACATGTATGTGTGTATTTATATATACATAATAATTACACACACACATATTATGCCAACACAAACTTTTATTTTGTATGCGATTAATCACGATTAATCGTTTGACAGCCCTTAAAATGATTATAAATGAAAAATTTAATGTTAAATATAGATTAGATTGTAGATTTTTAATTATGTCAAAGGCAACAGAAAGACACTCAGACAACAACAAAAATATTATAGACATATAGTGATTATTACTGACACCTATAGGCATGTATGCAGTAATACCACTGATCTATATAAATGACTGGATTGCGCATGACGTCACACTTGTGAAGCCACCGCGCCGCCATGTTGGTATACCCAAACGTTCTATTAAATCAATGGACGTTATCAGATTTTAATGATAAAATATCACTTTACTCGTCTTCGTTTTTATATGTGAACTTACCCTGTACATTATTACAACACAAACGTCCAAAGCATGTAAATAGTTATTTACTGAAAGTTGTACATTTTGCGTTTTAATCAGTTATTATACATTCATCTTTATTACAGTATCAGATCAGCAGACAGACCGCAGCATATTTAGTATTAATGACAATAAACGTGCTCATTCTGAAATCTATATAAATAATCATGCTTTGTACCGTATGTGCATGCAATAATTTGCTAGTTTTAAATTATGTTATCTAAACTTACAAGTTACCTAAACTTATTTAGAGAAATAACGCTGACCGTCACAGTGTAGCTGAATGTCAAAAAAACTTTATTTATACCCGTGTCATTAACAAATGCAACAGACACACTCACCTTAACGGTTTTTTATAAATCCATTATCCTGCCCGATTAACACATAAACATTGCAAAAAACACCAGGATTAACAAATAATTAACGTACACATATCCTAAAAATTAACCTTGTGTAACTGATACGCTGTAAAGGGGGTAAATTTTGATCATGATTTTGAATGGAAGTCAATGACGCTCTCTGCCGGTTGGGTATACCAAGATGGCGGCTCGAACTCTGCGCTGGCTTCACGTCACGCAGTTACGTCAAGCGTTCTATGCGCAATCCAGTCATTTATATAGATCAGTGAGTAATACTCATATATATTTATATCATTGTATATTTGCAGCAGCATTTATTAACCTTGATTATTTGATTAAAAGTACTATTGTGGGTTTACTGATATAAATTGATGATTATTTATCAGGTAATGGATCCCAAAATGCCATCGACTGAAATGTTTGTCGTCCTATATTGCATTTTACTGTAAATATACTAGACAGTGAATTTCAGTTTTACAAAAAACATTTACTGTAATTGTTTTTCCCCCGAATGTAGGATTTGAAATGCATTTTTTTTTGTGAAGGCGGACGAAATCCACTTCTGCTGAACTGGGATGCTATAGCTCACAGTCTTCCAGTAGGGTTATTACAGTGGGTTTCCTAAATGGTTTCAGTAAGAGCTTTCCAATGTAATTATCTGTGAGCTTTCTGGAGTGCTGAATATTGATCTTTCTACTCCATATTTTAATAACTCATGAGATTGTGCGTACTTTGGAGGATACTGTCAATCCCACAATGAAGCGTGTGCATATGTGTGTCTGAGAAAGAGAGAGAGATGCTGGCCCTAAAGTGATAATATGAGCTTGTATAAGTCTTGTATTTCAAATTATCAGCATAATTAATGAGCAAACTAATATAATAGCCTAATATGGTCATGATAATTCCCTCTGTTGGGAGTTTTGTGGCTTTTAGTGCATGTCTATTAGTTATGAGGCCATCTAAGCATACTGCTTATGGTGACAAAATACACTTTTATGTAAGTGATATTTCTCTTTTGGGGGGAAAATGAAATAAAATATTGATGACTTGTATCGTTTGATTTTCATTCTTCTGATCAATGAAACAATGCATTGTAGTATTGTTCATAATGATGTCAGAATATATTTTATGTAAAGCTGAAAGTGGAACCATGTATGATTTGTTTGATATTTTAATCCACATACAATTATGTAGGAAAGTAAACACAAAACCACACAATCTGTATTAGACTGTTTGCAGCCTTATTTGGTCATATGTAAGAGGGTCACTGGTGTAGTATGACAGATTAAAGTAAACATTTGTTTTGATTGTCATTTTATTTCAATGGGACTCACTACACCTGCTTTCCTAAAAAAATAAAACTCTGCAGCTCAATGCCTCCCTCCAGTGGTTACTGTACGAATATACTAATGGTGATGTTTAATTACGTTCATAAATTATCATGTAAATATTTTATATCATTACTCTCAGAAAAAAAATGTGTATTTCAAATGCTAACAATATATTCTTGTTGTTATTATTATTATCATCATCAACATTAATAATAATATTATATAATCATGTTATTTAAAATATATATAAATTTAATAATTTAAATATTATTATTATCTATGGATATTTAAAATTTTTGTTTATAATTCCAACTCTCAGTGATTATTATCGATATTTTTATTTACATTTCTTAAATTCAGTATTTTATTGTATTGCAAATGTAATTGTTACACATCATATTTGTACAATTTACAAAAATAAATTTACGTTTTATATTTTTCTACGCTTTTGTTTTATCTTTTATTAAAATAATAATCATAATTTTGCATTGCAGTAATGAGAATTTAAATAAATTCAAACGTCCTTCAGTTTTCAATATAACTTCCCTAAGTAAATATTCTCAATGGATTTATTTTCTTAGTGCAAAAAAAAAAGAAATAGTTTATAGCAGCACAGACCCTTTGAGAGCTGGGGCATGTTCAATCTCACACCGGTGCGCAACGTTTTGCTACGGTTTCCGGGTTGAACGACATGTTTCCTGGAAACGGTGTGCAACGGAATGCAACAGGTTTTAGAAGCGTTTTCTCTTGTTTGGTGGGTGTGTCAGAAATGTCAGCCCAATCAGCGGCAAGATGTATAAAACCACGCGATAGTAAAGAGACAGCTCTCTCAATGGGTTCAAGTTGGAATGTTGTCTTTCATTTTGGACAGTAAGGTCAGTGATTGTAACATCGAGGGTATTTTACAGTATTAAACACACATTTATAACGATTTCATCAGGCTTTAGAAACATTTAAAAAAGAACACAAAGAATGGCCTCTCAGCTACCGTAGTTGCAACTCTTGCGTCATCACAACAGGGTGTTCAATGCATCACCGTTTCAGTTTAATAAACGTTGTGCTACGTTTTGTCGGGGCTGAACGCAGCCCTGTTATCGGGTGTAACGGGGTGTTAATGGCCGGGCGGGTCACACCCAGCACCACTGTTTACAAACACCAGGAAGAGATGACGTCACCCTAACGAGCACATGTTCTGCGTTTGACGCTCGCGCGGCTTTTACTTTGCGTCGTTTTTTCTAAAGGGGTCGTTCGTGCTGAACGTAGAAACGCAACTGTACCCCTAGTTTTAAAATAAGGATACGTGTGTAAAATTCGCTACATTAAACGCGCTTGTTGTCATGACCTCCACGTCCAAAACACACGCGGACGGTGCTAAGGATTCTGGGTAAATCTCAGCGACTGCAGACGTGGCGCAGAGTAAAACACGGCGTGGATCATTCACGGGATTCGGCACTAGAACCAGGACAGACAACGAAAGAAACCCCAAATAAACAGTACATTTATTAGGGATTATTTTTGTTCAGAAATATATACTCCACTGCCCCAAATCATTATACACTTATTTTAAAAACCAAACAAGGACATGAAATAACTCTATATTGTGAATGTAATATAGGGTGAGATCTTGGTTTGGATCTGGTCGTGACCACAAAAATTATTAATTAAATTTCAGAGTACTTTATTTACAATGATACTTACATTTAATTACACATAGACATTAAAATACTAATTTGTATGCCTTAATTAGACATTGCCTCGCATGGCCATCCATTGTTTTTGTATGCTAATTTATGTCCCCAACCCTACATCTCAACCTAACACTCACACAAACCTGTTAACAGTTTTACACTTAAAGTGCTCCGTTTATAAACCCTTTTACTATTGCTAACTCGTTCATGGCGTTTCACTATATTTATTTGGATTTTTCGAGACTAGTAAATTATATCGTAATCTGCCCAATCCTTATATATCCACTTCCTGCAAATTCCGGACCAGTGTTTATAAAAGCACACACATGCGTGTTGAGACACAGCACAACCGACCTTCAATTCGTCAGCGCGTCCACATCGCTCTCCTCATTGGTTAGTACTGAATTACCGCATTCCTAATAGTATTTCTAATTGGATGTTCTATCTGTCAATCTCCGCACCGCAGCCCGCTGCGCGCTCTGATTGGCTGATCCCCCTTCCCTTTCTTTCGGTGGTGTATCACGGCGGTGGGTCGAGTCGCCGCCGCTGCTGTAGGTATCTGCGGTCGGGCACGTTTATCGTTTCACCCCGTTTACATTTTCCCTTCATATATCAAGCCCGGTTCCGTGCGTGGATCGATAGAAGATGGCGGCGGTGGCCCGGCTGGAGGGTCGCGAGTTTGAGTATCTGATGAAGAAGCGGTCGGTGACGGTGGGTCGGAACTCGTCACAGGGCTCGGTGGACGTGAGCATGGGCCACTCGAGCTTCATCTCCCGTCGGCACCTGGAGGTCTTCACCGCCGCGGCGGAGGACACGGGCGGCGGGGACTTTTACCTGCGATGTCTCGGGAAGAACGGGGTGTTCGTGGACGGGGTATTTCTGCGCCGGGGGGCTCCACCCTTGCAGCTGCCTCGATTGTGAGTTATTTCTCATCATCTTCGTCATCTTCATCATCGCTGTAATTGTTGTTATTGTTGTTGTGGTGCAGTACCAGAGCACGTGTTCGCGTCCCTGTCTTCTATCTGCTTTTTTGTTTCGGTTTCAGAGTTCATGTGTTGTGTCTCAAACCGTAGCACGCTCCCTATCTAGGCATTATGTTTGGGGCATCAATACGTGTAGCTACTTTGGGCGTCGTAGTGACGCGTGGTATTTGGGGGAGATCACGTAGTTTGGGCGTCGTTGCAATCGGGGTATGTAGACATTAAAGGGGGTCACTGGCACGTGCTGCACGTGCAGCAGCAGTTGTGGTCATTGTAAAAGCATGCAGCAGTTTTTGGGCATCCCTGGCATAGTATGAGCATGCCGCAGTTTCAGGCATGTGGCATTTTAAGGGCTTTTGTTGTAAGCGCACGCTGCAGCAGGCTTTTGTACATCATAGGGGGGTGAAACATTTTTAAGGGGTCATAAGTACACGAAGCCGGCTTTTGTTATGGGTGCACGTTGCAGCAGTTTTGGGGATCATCGGTGTGTGCAGCAGCATTTTGCTCATAGCATGAGGATGCAGCAGATTTGGGTTTTAGGCTTTTTAATAGGTCATAAGTCTATGCCGGAAGCTTTTGTCATAGGTGCATGCTGCAGCAGTTTTGGGTATCATAGGTGCATGCAAGGTTTTGGGCATGACAGCTCTAAGAAGCACATTTTGGGCGTTACAAATGATTGCAGCATTTTGGGCATCACATCTCACACCAGATTTGATAACTTCATTGTGCATCAAATAACACACACACCGGTCAATAAAACATTTTTATTTTATTAATAATGTGTAGCTGTTTCTGATTGGTTTGTTTGTGTTGTACTGAGAGTTAACCTTTGGACTGGAGTATGTATCCTTCCTTATAGTCTTGTTTCAACTGTCAGTCAAAGCTGTTTTTTGTTGTTAACATGTTGAATGTTTATATTTTGATTGTCGTCTTTTGTTTGTCAAGTTTCCAGAATTTTTTATTTCAGAAAAATTTCAGCTTTGCACAGTCAGTGTCAAATCACTGCGGCAATTTTGACTGTATTGCACCCTTATGCCTTTGCTTTTTTTAACACATGACCCATATACCTCGATAAAACAATAAAATCTGTCCTCTACAGTATCAACCGTTTTAGATACTGAAAGAAGACTTTCAGTTTCATTTATTTATTTCTCTGATATATATATAAACGTAAGACTAGGCTTGAGCTGATAATTTAAATGATTAACACTTTCTAAACATGAGAGGCATACGTCATGTCGAGGAGGAGATTTTCTCATCTCTTTGTGTTATAATAAGATTTTTAGTCTGAGGTGTAAATTCATAATTTGTCTTAGGGCTTCTCGATTACGGGCAAAATAATAATCACAATTATTTTGGTAAAAGACCATTCATAATCATGATTATTAACACAATTACTCTGTGACTTTGAAAACATGCATTATATTTAACTTTTTTAATAAGTAAGCGTTGCAATAATCTACATGTGTCAAAGCAGTGGTAGTGCCTTACAAAAACATCGGTCTAGCAGCACTCAGTTTATATCTTAATCCCACAATAGTTGTTGAAATAATTTATTTTTTCGTTTTGTAAATGTTTCAAATATTGAAAATCAAAAATGATTAGTTGCCCAGCCCTAATTTCCCTTCGAAGTAAACCGAGTAATATCATTTGGTGGGTTGTTAAAGGGGTCATATGGTGAATTTTTTAAAGATGTAAAATAAGTCTTTGGTGTCCCTAGAGTGTTTCTGTGAAGTTTTAGCTCAAAACATCCCAGAAATAATTGATTATCACATGACATAAAATGACCACTTTGTAATTGTGAGGGAAAATGTGCTATTTTTGGTTGTGTCCCTTTAAATGCAAATGAGCCGATGAAATGCAAACACTGAGGCCATGTTTACATTAGAGCATTTGCGTTTTATAACGGCATTTTAAAATGAAAACGATCCTCGTTTATACTGGCATTTTAAAAAGAATCTTCATCCACACTTTACACCACCATAAACCCATGAAACATGACCAATCAGGTAACTGGGCATGCGCATAAAAGTGTAAAATAACTTATTACTCTAATAATAGCTTACCTTTGCGCATTTACGCAGCCTAGGGGTGTGCGATATTGACAAAAAGTCATACCTGGGTCCTTTGCTGGCAACTATAACAGACACTATTTTTGAACCTATAAAATGTGTTTGAGAAAGTCTTATACTGTTTTAGCTCCCCCCTACAACATATTAATATGATTAATAGGTTAATTTTGATTTTATAACTAAACATGAAGGTCTTTATGATTTTAAAAAGAAAGCATTCAAGTGAACAATACTAAACAGTAGCGAACTTGAAGCAAAAATAAATTTTAGCAAATGCAAACTTCAATCAAACATAGTAAGAGGTGAAGTATTGCTTTAGCCTACCAGAAATGCTTATTGCATTAATTTTTATAATTGTGCGATGTCCGTGCACGTCCTCCGCTAGCAACACAGAATAGCTAAAAGCGCAAGCGCCTAAACGAGCATTATATATTAATGACGTTGAGTTTATTGTTTTTATTAATTTATATTCACAAAACTTATCAACAAAACATCGATTAAAATTAAGAGACAAATTATCTGAAACGAAATTCATTTTAAAGTAGCAAACAAAACTTAAATTAAACTCAAAAATAATGTCTGACCCATTACAATTCTCCCTTCATATTGGCCTTTACAACGCCTATATGGCGTTTAAAATGACAGTCTATCTTTCGTAAGCTAACTAAATTTAAACAAAACATAAACACATTAAACCCAACAATACTCAAACATTAATATAAAACAGACATTATCTATAAGGATACATGTTAAAACAATCCGATATAGCGTTTATAATAGCTGGTTGGTAGATGTTTACTATTTTTGGCAAAACCTCCGTTGCAAACCAACATTTACATGAATAAAATAATTTTTACTTTGAAAATGATGCGTTGTCAGGTTAACATCAGCTGTTCGTTTACATAAGACTCCGTCTACGTTCATTTACACTCAGAGCAACGTCTGAGTTCTCAAACTAAAACAGGGTCTTCAGTGTTTGCGAACGAATCCGTTTATGAGGGTCAAAAACGGTGATGTAGTGTAGATGAAAGGCGTAAACGTAGCAAAAGTAACGCGTTTTGAAGGATAAACGCATTAATGTAAACATAGCCTGAGTGCGATAATAGGGATTTGTTGAAATTTAAACTCAATTGTACTGTCAATTTTTTCTGTTTCTTTCTGCACTAAATGGCAGTGCCGTGGTTCGTATTATTATAATAAGACTTGCTCCCTTTGTCACAACGCAGGCGAAATCTAAACAACCAAATTTTTTCACATGCTTGCAGAGAATGGTTTACCAAAACTAAGTTATTGGGTTGATTTTTAGAGCACTTAAACATGAAAAAAAGTCAGATTTTCACGCTATGACCCCTTTAAACTACACTAATCAACATTTAAGGTGGATCAAAGCCTTTCATAGAAGTTGTCTTAAAACCAATACCAATACACGTTCTTGTCTTAGGACAACTTTGATTTGATTAACTTTTTTGATTCACTTCAAATGTTGATTAGTTTGTTAAACCAAAATATAAAAAGTAATGAGAGATGTTTGCATTAAACTGCATGTTCTTGTAGCTCAGTTGGTAGAGTATTGCGCTTGCAGCTCAAAATGTTTTGGGTTCAATCCCAGCATACATGATAAAATGTATACCAGTAAATCGTTTTGGATAAGTGTCTACTAAATGCAAAAATGTTTATGTACACTAATATTTTTTCTTGCCTCAAACATTTATTTAAAGTCTTACCTCATGTACTAAAGAGATGTGGAAAAGGAGTATTAATAAAATATGAATTTTATCATAACTAGATAAACTCGTTACACTGTTCAACACTGAGATGTGAACGTGTAGGGTATAATGGACTGCGATACTGTTTGAGTTACAATATTGATCAAGTGACTAAAGAGCATTTAATTAGTAAAGAGTCTCATTCATTCAATGTCTTTCAGCACAGAGATTTGCTGATGCTCCTGCAGATTTCACAGACAGACCCACATTGCATCTCTAGACCTTTTTTAGCATGGTTTTACTCTGATTTGTTGATTTAAATATGGTAAATGGGTTAATTTGGCATGACATGGTCTTTTTTTAAGCTGAAATCTTAAAATACTTTAAAAACAATCATGTAAGAACTACGTGTGTGTTGTAGATCAAATTAAACTAAATGTTTGCTTAATGTTAATACGGTCCATGTGTTTTATCATTGTGTAATGTAGTCGTCTGTACTTGTTGGAAACTAAACCAAACCTGTCAAAGCCCCATTACATTATACAAGATGTTTGGCGTTTCTGTGTGTATTTGCTCATCTGTTTGTATGTGTTTTGTCATTGATATCTGTGGGTGAGCTTCAGGGATTTCTCACAGGAAGTTGATTGTTCTCACCTGTTTTGCTGAGGCTGTTTACACCTAGTATTAAATGGCAACAATTATACGATTCACGGTTTTACATTTCCATTGGCGTATAAGTGTGTATTATTAGATGCTAATGATATGTTGATATGTAAACAATGACGTGTATTAGGGCTGTCACTTTTGTGAAAAAAACATTTTCGATTTTTAATATATAAGTGTTCATTGAATCGATTGTAAAATCAATTTTCCATGTCTAAAAAGACGTTTCCATTTTCAACGCCAAATAACAGACAAATATAAAGAGAGCGCCTGAAAAGCACAAGTCAGCAATATTTCTAATTCATTGTCATTAAGTTTCGTGCAGAATAAAAAACAGCAACAGTAGTGCAACATTCTCTAAAAAAATATGCAGAGTGGACTGCTGCCATAAATGAAAAACATTACTGCAGGCTTCAACCGGCTGCTTTTATGATTTAGGCAATTCAAAAGTTATTTTAAATAATGATTCGATCCATTTCAAACAACTGTTCAAAAATGAAACTTTAAATAGACTTACTTGAAGTTGAGAACATGCTGTGTATTTTTTTTTAATTAAACGTAACCGACACTTAGGCGGCACTAGGCAGGCATAATGAAATGCGCAAAAAGGCTAAGGCCATTACAAATTATTGGTCAGGAAAACAAGTCGATCAACATTTTAGGGGTCAAGAGCAGAGACATATATGTCCATATGTTGAGAAGACGCACTCCGACTGCACTGATGTCCCAGGGAAACTCGGGTACTTCGTTGCCAGCTGCGTATTTCGTACTGCCAATCTTCCATCACAAAAGCGGGTTGCTGTCAGCTCGCAAGGGTGGCTCCTTGTCATAACTCATCATCTCCTGTAAGGTCACAATTTCGACGCTCTCTCGTGTTGCACAGGTTTATTGATGTTGTCCTCCATTTTCTTTGCAAAACACTAGATGCAGCGATTGAAAGCGTGAAACTATAGGTGCGTAAAATTGCTGGGTATTTTCTGTCTAGCTTTCGCACACCTAATGCACTTTCGGAATTATTTATTTTCTTTTTCTGCTTGTTTGTGAGTTTTGTTACATCTATATTTTTAACTGTTTAATTCTTTTAAAATTAATAGTGTACATATTTGGTTAAAATCGATTGCCTATTTTCGTTTTCGAATTTTTTTTTGGTTGGTCCGATCGATTGTGCAATCGATTTTCGAACGAAAAGTGACAGCCCTAACGTGTATTGGTGTTGCCAGCTTAAATGGATAATTTGTAAATTCATTAAAATGATATTAAACCCATGATTTACAAGCCTTCTGAGATGCATATGTCCATTTTTCAGACAAACACATTTTCAGTTATTTTAGAAAATGTCTTAGATCTTTCAGTTTATAAAATGCAAGGATATGGGGTCCACCTCCTTCAAATCCAAAAAAATGCATCCATCCTTCACAAAAGTAATCCAGCCGGCTCCAGGGGGATAAACAAAGGGTAAACCGTGCAGTTTTGTGGTAGAAATATCCATATATAAAACTTAATAAACAAAAAGAACTAGCTTCCGGTAACGCAGACATTTTAGACGTCCTGCATTCAGGAGAGAGTATCAGTGCATTGTGTGCACTTTTCGTTGTGACGTATAATAAATGCGTAGGCATAGAACAGCAGCAAAGAACCCTCCACAAAGTGCATACACTAGTTATTTTCATTTATCAAGTTTACCAAATTATTACATTTATTCTCTGCAATTCTCTTTATGTGACGTAAATTGACGGCAGTGTGGAAGCATTTTAAAGTGTCTGAGAAAAATGCTGTTTTTGCTATTTTCAGCAGAATAGTTTTATTTGCCGAATATTTGGTGCATCCCTGATTTTAATGAAAAATCTTACTTTAAATCTACTTTTGGTGCAGGGGTGTGCTATTTATCTATTTGTACTATCTGAAGATTCATTCCTTAAATTTATTTATAGTTCAATCTCTGCATAAATTTGACAGCATCATCCCCACAGGGTGTCATCTTAAACACTCAGTTCTGTTTTTGTCCTTGTCACGTCACAACAGCTGCGATGTCTTGGTGTCAGAAAACTCAGTATTTCTCTTCAGAAAGAGTGCAAGGTTTGGCACGAATCAGGCTGACACATTAAATTGGGTTTTACAGACGGGGGCTTAACATACAGAACCAAAGCTTTCTTTATGAGGCTGTTTATACCTGGTATTAAGATGCGTTTTGGTTGGTGCTGTGACGGATCGCAGTTGATCTATGCGGATCATGACCTACGGTTTGGCTTGTTTTTTGTTAATTTCGCATTAATTATTCCGGACGTATCGTCAGTGAACTACAGCTTTGTGTAGTAAATGTCGCTCCATTTGAGAGCAGGTGATGGCCGTTTACTACTAATAGTAAGGAAGCGGCTTTACTGACGAGATGTGCATGACTACCGCATGCGATTTTTCTGAATGCTGTTGAAAGTGAACGAGCTCATAACGTTTTACACTCCTTTGCATCTGTATTTAGCGGCATCCACTTATAATCTGATCGACCAAAACACACTTTAATACCAGGTCTAAACACCCTGTGTCATTATTGAAGACAAACAGTTTTGTAGGAAATACTGTAGCATGGTTTTTGGGGCCAGGAGTCGTGTAACTTTTTTTTAACTATATCATGATGACACTGTCATGGTATTTTACCTCATACTTACCTCATACTTCCTATACTTGATCTCTTGTGTGTTTCTGTGTGTTGAATTGTCTTGTTTTGTGTGGGTAAGACAAGAGTAGATGTGCAGTAACAAGCCCAGATCACACAAACACACACAAAGACACACACAGTAAGGAATGTGAGGGCTTGGGGTTCAAACATTCCTGTTTCAAGAGCTTCACACGGTTGCCATGATGGAGGTGAGAAAAGTACAACACAAAGTCATTAAAAGGTTCATGAACACAGATTTAGGTGTAGATATCTAACACGGAGAACTGTCTCTGATGTTTATTTAAAGCATAAAAGTGATTTATTTTTGACTCATGAAGGTTTATTAAGGACAACACGTTCATTATTGTTTTTTTTAACAGCTGTATTAAAGCTTTAATATACATTATAGTGTTTACAATTAGCACAATTGGTTTTAGTATTATAGTTTGGTATCAGAAGATGTTTGGAGTGGACCAGAGAGAAATGTTACGGTGTGTCATAGTACTTCATAGTCTTTTTAAATAATGGAGCAGATGCATCATGTTTTTCAGAGAAATGACCTAAAGGAAAAGTCTGGGAACGTCAAAAATGCTAATAAAGCATCACATGGCTTCATTCATAACCATTGCTGCATGAAAAAATCTGCTGATGTTTTACCACAGCAAAGATCAGATGGAGCTCATCTCATACACTATAAAACCACAGTTGGTACCCTGTTCACATTACACACTCAATATCTTAATGTGCATCTTAATAAAAATACTGATCTCGGATCAGTTTTTTTATATTTGTTCAGCCTTTTGGGTTTTGTCTGTGTGGTCAGTAGAGAGATTGGCTCATGATTTTGGCAGGTTATGGTTTGCGTTCATCACTAGATGTGGTACAAATGCTCTTCATTACTTTTTACAATTGTTAGTAAATAAGCAGGTGGGGTCTTGCCGTGCCCCATTGCATTTTGGGATAATTAAAGACATGACTGTTTGCATGTGTGCTGGCTTGTGTTTAGGTCTTCAGTGGCTGACGTAGAGAACAAAAATACATTACACGTTACCAACCGAGCACTCAATCGCTTAAATCTCTGCCATTTCAAGACTGCTAAAATAAAGTTGTTTAAAGGGATAGTTCGGCCAAAAATGATATTAAACCTATGATTTACTCACCCCCAAGCTGTCCGAGTTGCATATGTCCATCGTTTTTTCAGACAAACACATTTTTGGATATTTTAGAAAATGTTTTAGGTCTTTTAGTTAATTAAATGTGAAGTTACGGGGTCCACGACCTTCAAGTCCAAAAAAAGTGCGTCCATCCTTCACAAATTAAATCCAAACGGCTCCAGGATGATAAACAAAGGTCTTCTGAGGGTAATCCGCGTAGTGTTGTTGTAGAAATATCCATATTTAAAACTTTATTAACGAAAATAAATACCTTCCGGTAGCGCCGCCATCTTAGACTCCTCTGTATTCAGGAGAGAGTATTAGCGTAGTGTACGCACTTTTCTTAGTGACGTATGACAAATTCGGAGGGCGGGGGCACAGAGCAGCAGCAGAGTAGCCTCCGTAGGCTGCGTAAGCTCTCATCCTGAATGCGGACGCTAGTAGTTGCTACTCTCCGGCTCCGCCATTTTGGGTCTGACGAATCGACAGACATATTTTGCGTTGCCGTAATCGATGACTTGATGCGTTGTCCCAGCCATACAACTAATCATTTGCAGAATAAAGGTTTTTGTTTACATCATATATGTGTGTGTGTGTGTGTGTGTGTGTGTTTATATATGCTTAATCATTATACATAGCACAGACACATACATGATGTAAATAAAAATGTGTATTCTGCAAACGATTAGTTGCGATTAGGGCTGCACGATTTGGGTAATTTTTCCCATTGCGGTTATTGATGCTAATATTGCGATGTGCGATTGCGATTATAATGAATGGTATCCTTAGTCAACTTGATGGGTTTTAAGGAAAATCCACACACAGTTTAGTGATAATGCTAAAATGTGTATTTGTAAAACTAGAAATGTTTTCGTATTGCCACGTGATGTAGCAACTGCCCAGTGGTAGTAATCCTAAATCCAAAATACCGCCATACAACAGACGTAGAGTTTTTTTTTTAGCTACCAGATTACTGTCAATCTCCTCTGCATCCATCTTCGCTCTGGTATTTCCGCGCTGCGCACACACAAGTGACGACGCACGCCACACACGTGCATGCCACACGTGCACTGCCTTTTTTGTTTGTTTTTCTTTCTTTTTTTAAACAGCAAGGAAAATCATCAAACTGTTATCAGAAAGTTTGTGTTAACAAGTCCACACATTTATTTATTTAATATAATTGCAACATTTTGCTGTCATATAATCGCACAGTCTGACATCGCGATTGCGATGCGATTAATTGTGCAGCACTAGTTGCGATTAATCGTTATGCAGCACTGTTCAAAATTCTTAAAAAATAAAATGGGTAAACCCTAAATTTCCAAATAAATGCGTTTATTGAACATTTTGATTTATTTGTATGTTTATTCAGTTTGCATCAGTCTTTTATGTATAAGCGAAGTTTAGTTGTGTTGTTGTGGAAGAGACGTCTCGTGTACTCCTGGAGCTGTTTGTGTCAGATGGGATATTAGTTTATCAAGGGATGCTTAATTTTAGCATTGCCAGGAGAACAAAGCCTGCATCTCTACATGACGTCCCATGAGCCTTATCACCACTGTCATCTCTGTTGTAGTTAAGTCTTAGTTTCAAGCACATTAAGTGTGTTTACATGCAGTTCACCTTTACATTCATGCATTTGGTACCTTAATCTATATTTAAGCTTTACATTTATTTTATAAATATTTGTGTGTGTTCCCTGGGATCAAACCCATAACCTTTGCACTGCTAACACAAAAACAGTAGCAGCACAAATTTAACAAAAAGTCAGATTTTAAAACTTTATTTAAGTTTACGGATTAAAAATAATAAGCTGGTCGATCAGGCAACCATCAGATTGATTGCAATAGATTTTGAAAAATATACTCCATCTCAAATGATGCATGGGTTTCATATGTATGGTCGATACATGCACAACCTTGTATAACAGGTTATTACCGGATGGTAAATCTCTATCTAACGGTAATGACACGCCTGTTACTCCGCCCTGATGTTTTGGAGCTGCGAGGCTTTTGTTTGATGTGTGATCTCATTCCTGCGTTCATGTCGGTGCATGTTTGATGCCGAACTGATAGTGATAATGTGTCTTTCTCACAGGTGCACCTTTCGCTTTCCCAGCACCAATATAAAGATCACCTTCACAGCGCTGGCCAACGGCAGGCGTGAGAAGACCGAACCAGAATCTCCGGTCAAAGCTGTCCAGCCGCAAATCTCCCCTCTTACCATCAACATACCGGATAACATCGCCCACCTCATGAGCCCTCTGCCCTCGCCCACCGGCACCATCAGGTACAAACACGACCGGCACGACCCATTTATTAAGATGTCATGTTAGTCTGAATGACTGCAGCTGTGACTCTATTGAGAGCTTCACATCTGATTGAGTTCAATGCAGACAAATGAGCGGCAGTTTCCTGCCCTTGACACAAAATTACACATCTTTATTTCCTCTCAGCATGGATGCTGATATATTTTTTCCTGTTTTCCGCCAGCGCTGCTAACTCGTGTCCGTCCAGTCCTCGCGGTGCAGGGTCCTCTGGGTATCGGATGGGTCGAATCGTGCCGGACCTGCAGCTAATGAATGAAAACTCTCAGTCTGAGAACGACAAAGATGCCTCTGAAGGCGACAGTCCAAAGGTGCCACAAATCATAAACACTTGATGAGAAACATATGTCAGACATTGTAATATTACACACCACCATTAGAGGCGGATGATTGTTAATGATCTAGTGCTTGGGTCTTCAACAAGGGTTCTAGGGACCCTTGGGGGTCCGTGGTGGTATTACCAAGGGTCCTCCAAAATTTTTCGAATTCTAATAAATTATTTTAAAAAAATTAATTAGACATCAAACAAAAATGCATAAACTCAACAATTAAGAGAAAACGCTTCCCTGGCAATGACAAGGTTTTACGGCAATGCATGTACTGGGGGGTTCCTGTTCCTTCTTTTTATTTATTAAGGGGGTCCTTAGCCTGAAAAGGTCCTCTGATCTTGTGCATGCCATTGTGTAATGCATGTTTTTTGTGTACATTTTAAATAATATTGATACATTTTAAGACATTTTTAAAACGTCATATGCACATTTGCATTTCAACCCCATTATCAGTAAGGTTTTATTTAATCAGTCATCCATGCATGAAAAGTGTATTTTTATCTTGAAGTCAACATAAACAAAGACAAAGACAATTTTTTTGTTGTACACAGGATGACTCAAAACCTCCATACTCGTACGCTCAGTTGATCGTTCAGGCGATCACGCTGGCACAGGACAAACAGTTAACACTAAACGGCATCTACACGCACATCACCAAGAATTACCCGTACTACAGGACAGCAGATAAAGGCTGGCAGGTCAGTATCACATCACATCAGACTATGTGAATGACTGTAATTTAATAAAACATTTTAATAAAAATTAAAAACTTTACAAAAGACATTACTTTTGTAAGTAAAACGCTCTGTGACTGACTGTCTCTTTTTTTGTCGTTTCAGAATTCGATTCGACACAACCTGTCCTTAAACCGGTACTTCATCAAAGTCCCACGTTCTCAAGAAGAGCCAGGCAAGGGTTCGTTTTGGAGGATAGACCCCTCGTCTGAGAGTAAACTGGTGGAGCAGGCGTTCAGGAAACGCAGGCCGCGGGGAGTGCCGTGTTTTAGGACCCCGCTAGGACCCCTGTCATCCAGGTGATGTGTTTAATACTGACGCTTTAAAACCTCACAGCATTACGGCTCTTTTAGACTTCAGTACAGATGGGTTTATGTTTTGCTTTTGGTTTAGATAAAAAAAATTGGAATTTGTGGCCAACTGATGTGTGTTTGATTCTGACTGGCAAATACAAATATTTTAAGTGCATCGAGGTAAAATGCAATTAAAAGTGTATTAGATCACATTATTCATAGCAAAATTTGAATTGTTTATTATTTTAAATATAGCATTGAAATTGAATAATTAAATGAGAAAAGTTTAGTAAACAATTTGGACACAGTCGCTGTGAAAAGGAAGTGACAATCGACTTCCGTATTGTGACACATTTCCGAGTAAAACTGATTGTCACAGTGGGCGTGGCTTGTGTTTTTAACTGTGAATTGATTGGATGTAGAAAAGTAGCCGTTTTATTCAGAAATGTAACTCAGCAGACTTGACAATAAGTGGGGGCGGAGTTTAAGGATGCTCCCACCCAAGCTGTCTAGCTGATGTCATCAGAAAATGATTGTTACTAGATGATGGAAGCACATATTCAGATTTTGATTCAAGTTTATGAATTTTTAACCAAATAATGAACCACACATTTACATTATTACATTGCAAACTAGCAAAAACTGCAGGAACTTGCAAAAACGGTGTGCAAGCTTTGTAATGATGTTTACGTCACTTCATAACGTTCCCATGGCAACAGGGGACATGGCTGCGCTTATGTGAAGTAAATGCATAATTTTTCAACTTTCTGCTAAGATATTTGTGATTTTTGCCACGAAAATGCGGGGATTATGAAATCATGCAAGCCCCGCATAATTTGGCATGGAAATCTGTAATGTATGCTGCGAAAGTGCCGCGTATTTGAAAAAATGCGGCCCCTGCATAAATATGCGACTCTGGCTGATTATTCGTTGAATCATGCGATTGCATAATCACGTTTTTCTGGAGGGACTGCTAAGGAGATACAGACACTAATAATGACCATCATATTTTTTAATACATCAGCCTGGCCCAGAGTCCTGCACGGGTCCATTTTTGGAGACCCGTGTCCGTCCGTACCCGCAAAGTTCAGCACCAGATCCGACCCGTCACCCGTGATAATATCAAAATTAAATCCGCACCCGCCCGGACCCGTTAATATTTGGCCCGTTACCCGACCCGTACCCGCATAAATCACACACTCTAAAATCATTCCAATTAAAGTGCTTTATTTTTTATCTCGTACCTCTCTAAACATCACAACAGCGTCATGAATAGGCTAATGAAACAGGCTAAAGTGCGCTCTGTTTTGTGCCATTTAAGTAGTCTATCGGCACAAATGGAACATGATAACTATACAGAAATAGACATATTAATAAAAAAACAAGAAAAAGAACAACCTACCTACACAACCCCTGCTGTGCTCCTAAGTCTCGTCTCGAAATGCTTTCTAAGAGAAGAGGTTCAGCTTCAGGCTATCAACAGCAAAACTTTATGCCAGAGTCCCGCAACGCTCGCTTCAACCATAGGGCTCCAAGAATAGACAGTAAAAGAAAGGCTCCAACAAACTACGAGAAGAATCAACAAACTGGTCGCGCACTGTTGTAGTGGTGGTGACGTGATGGGTCAAATGTCATATGTTCCGTGTGTAATGGTAATTAGGGCGTGCACACCAAAGCTTTTACCCCCGCGGCCGTTTTTCAAATAAGCCGGCGGTCAGCGGTTTTTCCGCGCTCGGCGCTGAGGGTCGAGAGTTGAAAGAGATTAAAGTTTGGGTGAAATTCTCCGCTCGTCAATGTCAGTTGTCACACGGCCGTCCAATCACAGTGGAGAAAGGGCGGGACAAGTATCACAACAACCAACCGGCTCACAGCTTAAGTATCGCAGCTAAAAAGCGCTTGGCTGAAAAAACAGCCGTGTTTCAAAGTTTGGTGTCACATCATTAGACATACAGATTTTGCACATATTATCATTTGCACTACTACCCGCCCGCGCGGAGTTAATTATCCGCCCGCGGCCCCGCCCGTGAATTTTAGGAATGTCACAATCCACCCGTTTGAGACACTTTTATGCGGGTACCCGCGGGTACCCGACCCGTTGCAGGACTCTGGCCTGGCCCATATATTAGTTTATCATTAGTAGCGTAAAACAAGTTAATTACACAGGTTGAAATAAATAGTTGATTTAGCAAAATGACAGTAATCTTAAATGTTGCATATGTAAACACATACTAATGTTTTTTTTTTTTTTACAGAAGTGCTCCTGCATCGCCCAATCACTCTGGGGTGCTTTCTGCCCACTCCAGTGGTGTGCAGACCCCTGACAGCCTATCACGAGAGGGCTCACCTGTTCCCATGGAGCCAGAGCCCGCCCCTGCCCCGCCCCCTACCGCTGCTAACATCCAACCCAAACTAGCTGTGATTCAAGAGACTCGTTTTGCCCCAAACACTGCAGGTACACAAACTATCAAACATTTTCTTAGAGACTAAACATTATTATGCCAACATTAACTAATTTTATTTATATACAATAGGTTTGTTACATCAATAAATAACATGAAAATAATAAGTTAAAGTTATTGAATTTTATGTCATCTATTGGAATAAGCTGATTTAGCATTTTAATTGTTGTATTTTGTATAGTCTGTACATGCGAGTCATTTTGTTTCGTGTGTTTCTTTATAGTTATTATGACTGATTGTCAATCTGATTTAATTTTCTTTTTGTCTCAGGGTCTCCCATCACCGGTCAGCCGGTTCTTATCGCCGTCCAGCGTCAGTTAGGCCAGACCATGAAACCCGTCACGTACGCCGTGGCCACACCCGTCACGTCTTCAACGTCTGCGCAGGCGCTGATGCAGACGGTGCATGTGGTACATCAGATCCCCGCCGTGACACTCGGCAACCTGCAGCCCACCATTAAAACAGAGATGCAGGAGAACGGAGAACCGGAGGACGTCAAAGGTAACCACGTTTACACCATCTGTGCAAACGCCTAAAAACTATGCATTACGTGTGCTACACCAGTAGATGGCGATGTTACTTCGTAAAGAAACACTACACGCCTGCATACAAATGCATTTACTTTTACAGAGCAATAAAGACAAAAAAAAGTCAAGACGGCAAAAGCATCAAACAGTTTTGTTTAGATGGATAATAAGGTAGATGTGACCATGTCCTATAAAGCGGCAAAATTTTGTAAACTTTGTTGGAAAGGCATTAAAAAAAACCTGGATTCACTTGTAATTGTATAAAAATGAAAGGTGCAGATCAATAATTATTGCAATAAACTGTAATAGATTATATATAGATATATGCAGATTTAATATTTACATTTATATGTAGCCAATAGATTTTCTCTTGCACATAATAGACATATTAGCATTGCATTTGCTATTACTGTTCATTGCATATTAGCATTGCAGTTTCTATCAAATGATTTTTGGTCATCCTTATCTGCACAGCTATAAAAAAATTAAAAGTAAATACATTTGTGTTGGTTATAAATGCTGATAATATTTACTCATGTGTTTTCTGTCTCTTTTAGTGAAGGTAGAGCCGCTTCCTGCTATCACTCACCCGTCCATCATAGGCTCGGCCAATAGAATCATTCAGAGCAGCTCTGCAGCCACGCCCCTCCAGACAGTCACCATAGTGCAGCAAGCCCCATTGGGTCAGCACCAACTGCCAATCAAGACTATTACCCAAAACGGCACTCATATGATGCCCATTGCCACTGCGATACAGAGCCAGGCAAACTCGGGTAATTTTTGCTCATTATTTAACTATTTAACCCATTATTACGTCAACACATGAAACTAATTTTACATACTGTCCATATTAACTCTTTCCCTGCCATTGACGAGTATCTTGCATAAAAAGTGTTCCTGAATTTTGATGTTAATCTGCAATTATCCACTAGATGGCGCACTTACCCAATTTATGAAAAAACTGAATCCAAAATGTTATTTACGAATTTTAAACTCTGTGTAGGTTTTAATAATCGTTCTGAATCTGATCTCTAACCAAATTCCTTCACAAAAATGCAATTATTTCAGCTGCTTAGCTAAATTTATTTTTAAAGAAAAATACCAACATTTAAGAGTTTATAAGCATAGAAAAAAATATAGATAGGATTAAACATTTTTTCCCATTTTGATATATTTGTCTGTTTATATATTTATAGCAGAAAATGTTCCTGAAAGGCATTTTGTAAAGTTTTTGTGAAAATCACAAAAAAATGCTTGGCTGGTGGGGAATGATTTAATAGTAAATGATATGAGCAGCGTTAAGGTACCTGGATGGGGACAATTCAGACCCATGCAAACTTGTAATATGTCAAGTGATGAACGTTAAAAAGATAACTCTCTCTCGCCCCTTTTCTTTCTCTCTCTCTGTAGTGTCAAGTCCGTTACACCTGTTGGCCGCTCACGCCTCCGTGTCCGCCTCCCTCCCTACAAAACGTCAGAACGGGGAAAAGGCGAGCGATCTGCCGGAGAGCAAAAGAATAAAAACGGAGGAAGAAGAACAAAAAATGACCTCTGACCCGAACGGAAACGGCACAGAAACAGACTTCACCAACCAGCGCTCCAACCACGACTAGTTCTTCATTAAACGTCACCATCGTCTCCACCCGCCATCACTTTTTAGCGTTTATCTGCCCTGACAGTTTTTATTCCGTACGGCTCACAGTGCCAAAACTGAAGCATCGGACGACCGTCATCAAAGCTACCGTGCGATCTCATGTCAAAAAAGAAACACATCAGCAACGACCGCACGGACAAGCAGTCAACTTGTGTCTGTTATTGTTGGATTATGATGTTTATTCACAGATCTCCTTCGAGCAGCTGCCAGTCCTTCAGTTCATTTTTTTTTTACTTGAGAGCCCGATTAAACAAACAACAGAGCGACTGCCATCTGGCCCGTAACCTCGGCCATTTTATTACAATCTCGCAGATGTTCGGATGAAAGCATTTGGGTCTGTTCTGATGTTTTAACGAATCACACGTTGGTCCTGGATGTTTTGTCATGTGTGATGCCCTCAAGCATCATCTCCTGCATCACATCTGGAGCTTCGGCAAATTCCAGGCCCGGTTTCGGTACCCAGCAAAATCCAGGAGCATCACGGCACCGTGTGTTGTTTACACTCGATGGAGAAATCCAGAATGCTGGCACCAGGAATCTGAATTTCTTTGCGCTGACGTAGGCCTGAATCCAACATTCCAACATGCGGTAGACCGGAATGACATCTTGGAATTGAACGGTGTTTTGAAATGAACCACAGTTTTTCCCAACCCAGCGTGAGTGTGTGTTGTGTTTTTGTATTAGCGAGTGCTAGGGCTGTGTGTGGAGACCTGTCTCAGCCAAAGGGATCGAAATATTCCTGGACGTATCCGATTTATTCCCAAAATTACGGCAGCTAGACCATCGACAGCATCCCCCACACGAATTCCTGCAGCCGTCGTAGTGGATTTATGCAGTATTTCCTCGTTCATATGTGAAGCATAGGATCTGGACGTTTTTCATGATAGAGACATTTTAAAAAGTCATCAATAATTATATATATGTGAATATATATATATAAAGGCAACATATGGGCGGAAGAGGTTATTCGGAAAGTTGTATGTGGACTGTGTCTCTTCTGTTTTGTGAAACGACGTCATTTCTTTTGTAAAATGGAAAAACAATGAATCAGTGGATTATTTACTTTGTCTTTTTGATTTTTTTTTAAATCTGTCGAATCCAAGCAAAGTGACTTTTTTACACGGACATATTTTCATATTTTCACGGAGATGACGTGTCATTTTCATGTGTAGTTGAGCTGATCACGTGATGGACTAGATGAACATAACTGAGCCGTCGATTAAACAAATAAACCCCCTCCCCAAAAAAAGAGGACCTGCTTTGAATCAGACCAGAGCTGCACTTGATTTAAGTTTTTTGTTTGGTTTATTCCCTCCGTCTGTTTTCTTACTTTTTATTTGGAGGCTGTTGTGGTGAAGGCCGACTCTGTTCAGACCTGCGAGTCTATCTACAGATTATATATGTTTCAAACAAAAGCAAAAAACGAGATTGATGTTTGTTCTGCTTCAGTGGGTAAATGCTTTTTTTTGTTTTTTTATAAATTAATTTAAACCTTACATTCACGACTGTCTCGTCTTTTTTTTATACAAAATTTGGCTTGCCAGATAAATATTACAGTTTGAAGTCATTTGGAGCTTATACATAACAGTTTTTTGATTGGTGATGGATGTTTAATGTAAAAAAGGATAAATTAATGTTCGTCACAACATTTTTGAACTATATACTGTATATATTACAGTCGAGCAGTTGGGAGTAAACCACCATCACATAGTGGTTTTTAGTGCTGGTTAAGAAACTGGTTTAACTGGTGTGCCTTTCTGGACAGTAGCCCTACTGTAGAACTCGATAGGACACAGGACTTCCAAGAGGGCTGTAAGATGACAATTAAAAAAAAAAGATTTATTTAAAGTGCGTGTAAAGTCTGATATTTTTCTATTAACACAGAAAAAATGTATTAAAGGCGGAGTCCATGATGTTTGAAAGCCAGTGTTGATATTTGAAATCGCCTAAACAAACACGCCCCTACCCCAATAGAATCTGGACCTTCTGTTGATAGACCCGCCCCACACATACGCAACCCGGCATTTGATTTGATTTGATTGGCTATAAGTGTGTTTTGGTAGTCGGCCCGTCTCCTTTTCCAAACCGTTTTTCAAACATCGTGGACTCCGCCTTTAACCACCCAAACAAATTTAAATGAATAAAAAACGCCAAGTAAATATAATAAGTTATCAAAATGTTAGATAAACAGGCCGGATTCTCTGCTCTCAAACGCTGGGGGCGTGTCCGCTGCCGTCGCTGAAACCACGCCCACTCGCGGAAAAGATCGCCATTGTATTATGGGCGGGCGTATGATCGGTGGCTCATCCGTTTTAGCCCCTTCCAAATAATCCTGAAAACAGAAAAGTCAACAATTAAGAACTACCCATACAGCAAGAAATATTTGTACTAAATATAATTTAAAATATATTCACAAAAATGTATTTTTCAGCAACATATTTTTGGGCCATTTTTATATTTTTTAAAAATGAATTATTTTAAAGCATTTATATTCGCATTGGTAGAAAAAAATTGTGTTAAAATCTGTAAACATAAAAAGACTAAAATTAAATATTTTTTAACTGCAAAATATACTTATAATTTATATTTATTAAAAATGCATATACATTTTATACAAACTTTTATATTTTGGCCAGGAAATTCGTATTTTTGGCCATATGGGTTGTAAATGTATAAATGTATTTGTTGCCGTGAAATGCAGTTTAAAATATATGTTAAAATATGAAGGTCAAAACTAGTTAAGCTTTACTTTCTACAAAATGTATTTAGCATTTATTTTAGGGCTGTCAAATGATTTATCGCGATTAATAAATTACAAAATAAAAGTTGGGGTTTGCATAATATGTGTGTTTGTACTGTGTGTGTATATATTATGTATATATACCACCCATACATGTATGAATTTAAGAAAAATATGTATACATATACATATATATACATATATATATATATATATATATATATATATATATTTATTTATTTATTTATTTATATACACGTGTAAATGTTTCTTAAATACAAACGTTAATGTATGTGTGTGTGTATATATATATATATATATATATATATATATATATATATATATATATATATATATATATATATATATATATATAAAATAATTACACACAGTGCACACATAAATATGCAAAAAACTTTTATTTTGTATGTAATTAATCGCAATTAATCTTTTGACAGCCCTAATTTATTTAACCCTGGAGAAACCACGGGTCAAATTTGGCCAATGTTAATTGCTGTTAAGTGCTAATAAAAGGCTTCTTGAGTTCTCCAGGGTTAAAACATATTTTTGGACAAACAAATTAATGTTTGCCCTTTATAGTTCACAGTATTTGTGACTTGTTTCAGCAATTCATTTCTAACATTTATAATGCGTTTATAAACAATTCTCTGAAATGACATTACCTGGACTTTAATCAAAATTAAAGCGCTAATAACAATTAAATGATAAGCAGACTTTTGACGTGTGTTTGGACAGTCCCGAATGACAGTTGGATATCTGCAAGGACGTAATCTGTATTGGGTGAGAAACTGACTGACACAACAACCTTAATAATTTGATTCCTTCACATAAACTAGACATCTACTACTAACCTTACACACAGGCACAAAATTATTTAATGGATTAAATTTGTTAAATTCATTTTTAGACTGATTACTCGAACAGTAAAACTAAACTGTTATACAGCTGTAAGCTCATCTGTGGTAGTTCCTCATCACACCGTTAGGTGGCGACGCTGTCAAAGCATTCAGAGGCTCCTCTGTGCAAATGTAATCATCCCCATAGGCCCTCACACACCTGTAATGTCAGGAATATGATGTGCTAGATTTTTTCTGCATGCCAATAATAGTTTCACCTTTAACTTCATTACCAAGCTGACTTTAGACTGTGATAATCGAAGATGATTGGATTGTCCCTGCATGGACCCTCAACTCTCCTGTGAGATCTGACCTCTATAAGCACCCAGTCTAAACATATATGATGGCAACTAGTCTCTGTACGAAAGAGTCCAAGTGACATTTATTTTAAAAGCAAGACAGCTAAATAATACATAGGTTTAAAATAAACCTGCAATATTGTTCTTTTAGTGTACTAGTAGTGTATTTGAACCTACAAACTGCACTTAAAATCACTTCTGTACTTCAGTTTGAAACATTACAAAGGTAAATAAATGTTGGTGAACTGCTTTTTAATATTAACTAAAATCCCTCCATGTGGTGCATTTAACCAGATGCATGTCTAGTACTGGTTGGAAAACACATGACAGGTACACGAGACCGTACAGCATGAGTCTTTATCAAGAGTTTACTTCATAACTGATTTATATTTTCATGGTAACACAGACACAGTCAGACAGATAACAGGAAAAGGCAGAAGCATCAGAAGATCAGAGGTGAAGCTACAGGGGAGATATAGAGACATGGTGGGAAGTAAATTAAGGTTTTAATGAACACATCTCAGTAGCACAGAGATGTGGGAGGCGTTGCCATGGAAACCGAGCGCTGAGTGATGCTGATGAGAGGAAACGGGCAGAGCAGAACCTGAGAAGCTGTGTGTCAGACGCGGGCATCTGTGTGTCTCACACCTTTACAAATGTAATTCCTCTAAGTAAAGCAAGACCTTGAGATGAACCGCTTCTATTAGACAGTCTGTGTGTTTGTCACAAGCTTTTTTTCAGACACAGACGAGGAGAGGTGGACACTTCTGTGAATATTTCTTAGGGCAGATTTTGTATAGACACCAAACGCTATTCAGTGTTTCTCGTTGGCCAAGAAGATACAACTCATGGATTCAGCTAGTGCGGCATGTTGTCACAATTTTTGGCAATTTAACAGCATATTCATTCACAAAACGGCAAACATGATAAAGTTGAAATAGAATATCAATCATTCTGATGTTTTGGTCACCACATGTTATAACAATAAAATATAAAATAAAAATTTGAATAAAACATTTAAGCTGAAAAAAATATGCTCTTTTTCTAAGAACGTCATTTAATTTTATTCATGAAGCTGTTTTAATGTATAATAGTGTGGTTTTATAGTCTTTTATAGTATTTATTCACCCTGCACTGTTCTACTTTAAGATATATTTAATCCTGAAACTAATCCAGATCCTTTACCAGCCTGTAACCCTGAATCTGACCCATCACCGAAGGTCACCGGCAGGATCAGCTACAATCGTATTATCTCACTGGAACAAGCTACTTTGCGTTTGGCCAAACCTTTTTAGCATTCTAGGTCACTAAATTTAGTTTAGATCTACGTTGATGCCAAGCATGTCCTGTATGACAAAAATATACCATTTTATATGGATAACACTTTCAATTAAGGTTGTAGTTGTTAACATTAGTAAATGCGTTAGCTAACAATGAGCAATATAGTTTCAGCATTATGCGTCTTTGTGAATGCCACGTCAATAACTTTTAAAACATTAACATAACATTTAAAAAATGTATAACACTGTAAACAAGATTTGTTGTACTTTGTTTCAACAATGTAAGTGTTCGTGCTGCCTTAACATTTTGAGTTAATGCAACTTACTATATTAGTTAACTCAAAATGTCGAATTAATTAATATTTTTAACATGAATAACCTCAAAATTTTAAAGGAATAGTCTACTCATTTTCAATATTAAACTATGTTATTACCTTAACTAAGAAGAGTTGATACATCCCTCTATCATCTATTAGTGCGTGCACGTAAGCGCTGGGGCGCGCTGCAACACTTCGATAGCATTTAGCTTAGCCCCATTCATTCAATGGTACCACTCAGAGATAAAGTTAGAAGTGACCAAACCATCGACGTTTTTCCTATTTAAGACGAGTAGTTATACGAGCAAGTTTGGTGGTACAAAATAAAACGTAGCGCTTTTCTAAGCGGATTTAAAAGAGGAACTACATTGTATAGCGGAATAGCACTTTTGGGAGTACTTCAACTCGCCTGAAAAATCCGCTCCCCTTCTCCCTCTCATAATGGGAGAGGGAGAGTGTTACTGCGCCGAGTCGAAGTACTTCCAAAAGTGCTGTTCCGCCATACAATATAGTTTATGTTGTTACTGCTGAAATAAAAAAAATATTTAAAAATTGACATAACTTCATTTTGTAAGTTAAGGTAACATAAAAAAATATGTTGATTTGACAAAAATGCTGCGTATATTTATACAGTGCACTATAAGTTGCTTTGGATAAAAGTGTCCGTCAAATGCATGAATGTAGATGTAAATAATGACGTATCAAACTAATTATCATCAAACACCGAACGTCTGATAATCGTTCTTCTGTTTTTCAGTTGTGTTTAGGGTTCAGTTTGGGTCTGATTAATCTCTTGTGATGCTTATTTTGAAAGACTGAGCTGAACAACCATTTCTTTTGTTTTTGTCAGTGTGTAATTCTGTGGAATTCAGGCCTCAGGCGATCAGAGTCCAAGCTGGCTGCAGAAATGACATTATGAAAGAGTCTTGGGTAAGATCGCTTAGGATAAACTACTGTAGCTGGTTATTGTACTGTATACAGGTCTGAAGATTGAGACTGTTTCTGTGATTCAGAGGAAAGCGTTGCAGGTCTACAGACGTCCTCATGGAGGTGCTGTGGGTGTTTTAGGGATGAAATTGGCTATATTACAACTAGGCATGAGAGAGAGATGATGCATGAATATAAGTTTTCAAATGTGGCTAGACTTGACTTGAGTAATGCATTTGACGGTAAATTGCATCAAGCAGATGTTTGATAGTTTTTCTGGGTTTGTTTGGTCTTACCCAGAATATTTTCTCCAACTATTTTTTATGTTTCACTTCGATTTACACAAAAATCGTGTTTAAAAGAGCCAACTCGTAAGTTACATACGAATTCTCTGGAAAAATGTACATTTGTTTTAAGTATAGATTGTATAGATTAAAGATTAAATGTACTGTCTGTGAGTCACTTTGGATACATGCATCAGCCAAATTCACAAATGTAATGAGTCAGTGTTGAAAATTGTTTGCTTTGTTTGCATTGGATAAATCATTTGCTAAGTGACTATAAATATAAATGATAAAAATAAACCGTAGGTCTAAATCCGTAGTTGTGAGTTTGTGAGGTGTTATCAGTTATTGTGGGAATATAAAGGTGTGTTTGGCTGTTTTTGTAACAGCTCTCTAATCAATAAGCGTGAGAGAGCAACATGTGTGTTAGAGACAAAGAGGTCAGAGGTCAACAATAGCACAAGGTCAAACAGTTATCAGGCTATTATAAACTGTTATCAGATGTTATTATGTAACTTTCTGGCTCCCATTCAAGTATACTGTATTGTACCATGCTATATTTTCTTTATTTAGACTTTTTTGCTTCTCTTTATTATATACTGTTTTGTTACTGTTTTTTTGTAAAGTCGGCATAAAACGATTGTCCTCTTTTCCCTATGGTGACATACATCCGATTGAAAAAATGTAGAGAGAGATTTGATTTTTTAATGAAGTGCAAAGATAAATCATTTATAATACAATTTTACATATTAAAATAAGACTTTTTAGAAATATATTTTGATTACAAGCTTTTCTTTATTTTCTTGTCATTTCTTTAAGTGATAAAGAATGAGAGACTTGTGAAAATAGCTGCATCTGAAGGGTGTCATCGTAGCGTAAAGCAAAATGAAAACATTATCCAACCTGATCTCACAAGAATGTATTATGTATTTTTTACAATTTGGCAAATTTGTATGAATTTGTACGACGTTAACTCTACAAAAACATACAATTATCTTAAAAAAATATTTTAAAAAAATGAAAACAAATTAGCCACCTCGTAAAATACATACAAAGTGCAATGAGATAGCGTTGCAGTTAGGGATGCTTAACGATTAATTGCGATTAATCGTTAGCAGAATAAAAGTTTTTGTTTACATCATATATGTGTGTGTGTGAACTGTGTATAATAACTTTGTATAAATAAATGTACACACATGCATGTATATGTTTTAGACATGTTTACATGTGTATATACATTTGTTTATTTATGTATAATTTATATTATATATAAATATAAATACTTAATATATACATTTTTTTTTCTTAAAATTATACATGAATGTGTTCATATTTATATATATATACATATTTATTATACACAGTTTACACACATATGTTATGTAAACAAAAACTTTTATTCTGCTAACGATTAATCGCGATTAATTGTTTAGCATCCCTAGTTGCAGTTATTTGAAACTGCTTAAAATTAAAATGTAATTTCTTTAATTAAATCATTAAGTGCCATTTTATTCTCGTTTTTCATTTCTATTTTTATCAATACTTTTCTTGCACTTTTTGTGTCTTCTCATACTTGAATATTTGGTCCCCAAATTAAGACTTAACAGCTCCACATTTATTCTACACACTAATAAAGTTTTAAACAGCATATTTGAAATGTTATATTGGATATGAATATTTGTAAATATAATATTTTTTTCTGAAAGTGTATCTGTGGGCTATCATAACATTTGCTTTGTTTAAATCCTGACTGTCACTTCCAGATTTATTTTTTCGTTTTGTTTTGCAATGTGGTGTCATTAAGGATGTTCAAATCTTATGTGAAGATGCTGAACTTCTATTTATTCTTATAATGGATGGCTAGAAAGCAAGCTTTGAGCTAAAGCAAGCATTGTATACCCGCAGGAGCATTAATAACAATCAGGGTACCATTGTGTTGTGTTGGCAAATAACACTCTTGTGTTTCAATCTCAAATCTCTTTTTTTATCTGCTTGTCTGTTTCAGAAAGCAGTCATGTGTTTAATGTTTACATGGGCTGTCAAAAGACAACCCCATGGCGTATTTAATTTCCTCGTTGGGCAGGTGTGTGTGGAGATCCCACTTGTCTCAGGTGTCGAGTCGTGACTGTGCGGGCCGCCCTCTGTGGATGTGATCTGATGCTTTCGCCGATAATTATTTCCTGAAATAGGATGGTTATCATTGCTCATGTCACATTGTTCATTTTGAGCTCTCTGCAATTACGACAAAGATTTGATGACTTTTTTCTGTAGAAAACAATGCACTAGAGATGAAACTTGACATTTAGGATAGGAAGTGATGTCACCAGACTATTGAATTCAGATTTTATGACACAAATGTGATCATTGTGTTTAAATGCATGGGTAAGTGATGGCTTTATCATATTCTGTGTTTGATAAAACTGTGCGAGATGGTTTTTAACAGAACGTAACTAAAGATTAAAGCTGTCATATCTGGACTGAGTTCAACAAGTTAAACCCCCCCTCTCTCTGTGCATTGGTTATCAGGTTATACGCACCACTATCTGTGTCAGGTTGACTTCTCTGTTTTAGGCTCTTTAGGTTGAGCTGTCTGCATTGTACAAATCACTTAATAAGATAAATAAACCATAACACAAACGGATGAATCATCTTTTTCTTTTCGTGTAAATGGCTGTTTGACTAGTCTGTGAAAAACTGATGCTTATCATTCAGCTATTTTTAGTGTGTGTGTGTGTGTCCAGCAGCAGGTTTGTGTCACATGGGTGAGCAATGTCCCGGGTCTAGTGCCAACAGTCATTACTATGTCACATGACCTTCTGGATATTTCCAACACCCCAGATCAAAGCACAAATATGCTAAGGTATGAGAGGCGGTGTGCATGTGCGATGCACAGTGGACTCGGTTTATTGAAAATGTTATGGACGCATATATAATAAACATTATTTTATTGAGCAAAAAAAAAATGCAAAGCTTGTTTGTAATAGTTTGCATCTCGCAACAGCATAAACACTGTTTGAGCAATCAACTATCCATATCATATTTGTCTTTAACACATAAGTCAAACTACAGGAAACTCACCAAATACTTCTGTGTGATTCGATAAATCCATCTCCAAAAATCAACAACCTGAGAGATATCAGCTTTAAATCTCAGACTCAGGCCTATATTTATATTTATTTCTTATTATAAAACACACATTGAACTTTTAATAGCTCTGTTTGAGAGGTTATGACATCAACTCATTCACTGCTGTGTTTTATAATAGTGAATTTATATTCATGTGTAAATAAATATTTGTAGTTAATTTTACTTGAAGTGATCATTAGACACATCAAACACTGAGAATCTTTATATCAGCAAACATATTTCATAAAATGTGCAACTTTAAAATGCATGTGCGATGTATGTACATTTTAACATTATTCACACAGCAATTTGAAACCCAGAAAATGTTCGTAAAATTGGCAGAAAGACTTTTGTGTGAACACAAACACATCCCATAAATGTTCTGGGATCACTCCCGTAAAGAGGACCTAACATTCACGGAAAGCATTCGGTCGTAAGGTGCGTGCCCTAGTGAGGACAAGCTTGTCATCGCAACCAGAAATTATAGTTCAGCTCTTTGACACAGGGATTTAAAGGACGGTTTCACATTTGGTGCGATTGCCTGGTCCGAACCCGAGTTCGATTGCTCCCCCCTCCCCATGCCCCCCATGGACTGTGTTCACATATTATTTTTGCATCCGAACCGCGGTACGCTTGCATCATCAAGCTGCAGCCGGTGCGTTCTCATGTTGCTTGGAAACCGCTGTAAACGAGAAGACGACAAGAGATGGGCTGCGTCCCAAACTGCATACTTCCATACTATATAGTAGGCGAAAAGCACTACTTCTCGTACTCTTTGCCTACTATATAGTATGGAAGTAGGCGATTTGGGACGCAGCAATGATTTCTGAATGCCTCCGCAAAAATTGACGTCGGCGGACAGCCCGTTGTCATCGAAACGACTTTAGTATGTTTGGGGCAGACAGACCCAAGTGCGTTTCTGTATTATTTCTTTGAAAACAAAACCAAAGGTTTAAAAAAATAAGAACGAAAGTGAAGCAAGCATTCTATGCATTTTATTGTCAAGGTAAGTGCACGCACACAAACACACACGTCTGTTTTGGTGGGAAATTCCATATAATACGTAATTAACAGCGGTTCACTTCCGCGATTTGGTACGATTGTGCTCACATTAGCAGCGAACCGATCTGGAGTTCACATGAAACGAACCCCAGACCACCCTTTTTAAGCGGACTCGAGTACATTTCGCGGGTGCGCACCCGAGTTCGGAAGACAGCGTTCACATCATCCAAATGTACCGAACTCTGATGTCAATCGAACCCGGGTGCGCACCAAAAGTGCTAATGTGAAAACGCCCTAACATTCACGACAAAAAATGTCGGCAAATTGGACAGAAGCAGAGATCATTCATCAGTGTATTGGCACTTTTCCATTGCATAGTACCCCACGGTTTGGGTTGGGTCAGCTTACTCTTGGGGGCTTTTCCACTGGGTGCAGTACGTAGTACCGATACTTTTTTTCGTACCACCTCGGTCTGGGTTCTACGTGAGTCGAGCTGATACTAAAACGTGACGTGAAAACACTGTAGATCACTGATTGGTCTGAGAGAATCGTCACTATCAGCGTCATCGCTATAATGCAAAGATTAGCTTTACCTTCGTGCTAGCTTGCGCTGTCTTGAGCAAACATGATGTAATCTGTGCTTTGCTGTAAGTTTCCAAACTACCTTTTAGGGATGAAAAACATCCACAGGTTGAGAATCAGGAACACCATAAGGGTTTTTTCCAGACTTGCAGTTTGTGGCGGAACATTCGTGACGCGCACGTCCACATATATGCTTAAATGCAACTTACATGAGGCTCAGCGAAGCACGTCGACTGAAGCCATGGGTGATTGTACAGAAACTGTCATGTGAGACACAGGTAGTTATTAACGCGATATTCAAACATCTATTTGTGGTGGGCAATTTTAATTTTGTGGCGGACTGATAAATAAATAAATGTATGGGAATGTACAACAACGCTCTCACACGTATGACGTCACAGCAGTAGGCAGCGCAAATATAACAACACGCCTATAACCCCTCCCACTCTAAAGTGATACTAAACTCGATGGAAAAGCTAACCAAGCCAAAGTGAGGTGAGCTGACCCGACTTAAACTGTGGGCTACTATGCAATGGAAAAGCACCATAATAAAAGAACAGTGCATCACGTGCTCCTTAGGCGCTCGTCATAAACAAACATGCACGTGTGTGGTTTCTCGACAGAAATCACTAATAATAAGCAAACTTCAGATGCTGTGGAAAAAAACTATCAAGTGCAGGACTTTAAATACATCACGTGTCTTTCAAACGATCCTGGAAAAATACACGGACACGTTTTCCCTGTATTTTCCATAATCTTTTTGTGAAAGGGCTTTGGCATAGTGAGAGCACATCAACAGCATTTCTGAGTCATGCGTTCCCCCTAAAGTTTCCTAAAATAAGTTTTTAGGATCATTGTGGTTAACATTATTCATGAAAAAGTCATAAACACAGTAAGGCTGGTCCATCATGAGAAAATCAATCCCAGAAATCATTCAGGATGGCAGATTAATGCATTAAATGTTATTTTTTTTAATATGATCTGTGCAGTATTAGTGAGTGTAATGACATGTGGATGGATAATCAATAGTTACGCATTCACTGCAGTGTCATTTTTTTTTTTTTAGTTTAATCATATTGACTGTGCATCATCTCTAGTTTGTGTCCCGAATGCAGTACATACTGTTTATGTGAGTGCATTGTCATTCTTATGTATAAAGAAAATTTAAGTGGTTATGCATACTACACAATAGAAATAGTATAGTTTGCTATTCCAGACCTTGCTAGATGGAGTGTGCTTTACTTATGTACTGTCTTACTGTCAGTCACACATCAGCATCCTGTCACACATTGCCCTGTTAACTCAGCATCCAGCTGTCTGCTGTTACCATGGAAACAAAGAGAATGCAGGCACAACACAGCATCTTCTCACAACCTATCTAAAGTATCTCTCTCTCTCCTTGAATCTGCAGTGCAATTTCTATTACGCCAACGCAAACACAGTCTGAACATGTCTGATAATGTCAATGGAGCGCATGTCATTCATAAAATAAGAAAGTCATGGTGAACAGATTTATGCTTACTGCTTTATTTTATCTTTAGACCGGCGCTGTGTGGAGATCTTTGTAACTCAATTTAAAATGTATTTTATTTAACATGCATTACAATATGGTAACATTTTTAATTTATTGGTAAAGTGACACATTTTAAAACTTTATACATTGCTTTAAAAAGTTATGAAGATATCACACCAATACAGAGCCTCTAAGGGAACAAAAATTAAATAATGTTTAGTTTCACGGGCCCACATGAAACTATCGCGTGCTCAACTGAAACTACCGCGTTTAGTTGTGCGTGCACATGTAAAACTATCCCGCGCACACGTGAAACTATCGCGTGCGCATGTGAAAGCGAAAGTTTCATGTGCGCACGCGACAGTTTCACATGCGCATGCGACAGTTTCACGTGCGCGCGCGAAACTAAGCTTAAAAAAAACTGCACAAGAAGGTGTCCATTAATAAAAGTCAATGTTTTTTACTTTATCATATCTGTTTTGATTTATTTGTATATTGTCGATTTCTATTCAAGGGATTTTCTTTATATCCTCTTAAAAAATCTCAGTTGTGTGTAATGTAGCTTCTCATAGCAGTGCATTTCCTGTTTTCTGCAGTTTACAGGACATCGCCATGGCAATGCTTTCAAGTTTTGACAGTTTCGTCATTGCACTTTTCGTCAAGTCCCAAATTTAACTTCGAAAACATTTTGGCCTCAGGTGCGTTGAAAATCATGGAGACAAATAACGTCACAATCACTGTCATCACTGCAGCTTACTGTGACCAATAACCTACATTCACTGTGATTGACAGGTCAATCTGAACCTGGCCAAAATTCTTACTGGAGGAAATAAGTTCATGCCAACAACTTTTTGTTCAAGTCGGTGTACAGCTTGCATCTGCTTGAATGGGTTCAACTTCAAACACTTTGAATGAATGGAGCCTTTAAATGATGAGATGTTTACTAAAAGCATCTTCCAAGTTTGCTTTAAATCCAGTTTCATTGGTTCATATGGTTCTCTCTCTCTCTCTCTCTCTTTCTCTCTCTCTCTCTCTCTCTCTCTCTCTCTCGCTCTCTTTCACTCTCTCTCGCTCGCTCCTCTGTCTGTTTGGATTAGTTGCAATGAGTGGTTATGTTCAGGATGAAAGGCTCAGCGTTTGTTCGTGTTCTTCTCCTGCATGAATGAGTTTATCTCCGTGTCTCCAGACCCTCAGGAGCCCCTCAGCTTCATTCACAGCTCAAGGCCTCATCTCCTCTCCTGGGACACCCAACACTTCTTCTTCATTGATGTGATTATCACAGCAGACCTACGAAGGTCAAACTAAAGACAGAAAGTGTCTTCTTAAAAGTAAAGCTTCCTGAAATAATACATTTCTTTACTTGGTTATATAAAGTAGACAAACTCCCAAGTAAATATTTAACTCAAATATGGTAAATGTGTACAATATTTGATATAAACTTTATAGTTTTATTGACCTTTATGCGTTTGGCATGACAGTTTTATCTGAAGGGACTTACATTGCATTGACAGATGACACATGACAACTGTTGTGTGTGTGTGTTGTCTTAACCAGGAAAGTCGTTTCTCAGTACGGACACACAACAGCTCTGTTTAGAATAAACCTAAAGACCCACTGTCCTGCCAAGTGAGTCTTTTACCACCCTGGTTTTACCCCTCCATAATCTCTCTTACCACACTGTAAAAAAGAAATTTAAACAATGTGGTTTTGCAAGTTAATTCAACCTACTATTTTTGACTTGTGATAAGTTAACATAATTAAAGAAACAAGTTAAAATGGTTTAACTTAATTTTTTAAGATTTTTTATCCTTCATAGCTCAGGAGACTTAATGACATTCCCAGTTTGCTGTAAAATGCTGGACATTGGATCATTTAATTACAATTTGATAAGAAATGTTTGAGTTCATATTCAGATCTCTGACTTTGACATTGGTGTTTTGTTAAAGGAAAACACCACAGTTTTTCAATATTTTACTATGTTCTTTCCTCAACTTAGATAAATTAATATATCCCTATCTTTTTTCAATGCGTGCACTTAATCCCTGTACAGCGCATCGTGAATGTGTTAGCATTTAGCCTAGCCCCATTCATTACTATGGCTCCAAACAGGGGTGAATTTAGAAGCCAGCAAACACTTCCATTTTTTCCCTATTTAAAGACTGTTACATGCAGTGGCGTAGCAAGTCAATCCCGGGCCCATATGCAAAAAAAATGTACGGGCCCGCTTAAGCCACAGCCCCCCACCTTGCCCCCCGTAGTAGTCTACGGCAGCCGCGGAGTGCAAAAAAAATTATAAACGCAAACAAGAAATGACAGGGAGAAATTAGACATTACGGAGAAATAAGAAATGACTACACATGATATGCATACAAAAATATATTTATTGCGGCCCCAAATAAAAATGAAATTGAAAAAAATGTTTTAATTAAAAGCTGGGGCGGGCCCAGGGGCGGGCCCCCATTGGCCTGGGCCCATTTGCACGTGCATACCCTGCATGCCCAGACGCTACGCCACTGGTTACATGAGTAAGTATGGTGGCACTAAATACAATTTTTGTTTGGAGCCATAGGAATGAATGGGACTAGGCTAAATGTTAACACATCCAACACAACAAGAATCGCTGTACAAAGATTAAAAGTGCACGTCTGTTTCCTGGGAGAAAACTGATTGACGTTTTGCACTGCTAACGTAATGCTCATAATTTAATCAAGCCCTCCAAGGACACTATTTTTATGTCTCAGCGTGGAAGGAAATATTGCTCTGTTTCACCAGACTTTGTTGTGAAGGATTGAGCCAAGTCAACATCAGCTGTAGATGTTAATGCACGAGTGACGATCAGATGGAGGCTGACTGTGTTTAGCCATCAGGATGCAGACTTCAGATCAGTATGAAAAATCTCACCTCCAGAATGGAAATTCTAGAGAATAAAACCAGGAGATAAAACATGAAGTGATGTGTACATATATGCCACAATGAGAGAGAGAGGAGTGTATGAGACTGGCCTGTAGGAGAGGAGAGTCCTGTGGTATTCTGGGTGCCTCTGTGTTTAATCACATTACAGATAGTCGGAAAACCAGGAGCAGAAGAGACCAGGAGTCACAATGTCAAGATGAATCCCAAATGTCCATATTTCATCCCAAACTCAAATAGTTATATTTTACATAAAGAAAAGTAAAACAATAATCAACATTCTTAATATCTGTGCAATGTAATATTATTATCATGACAAGGATATGTACCCACTAACATTTCATTATTGTCATTAAAAAAGTGCAAGTCCAATCCAGTACTGAAAATGACCTTTATTGATCATGTAGCTGTCCATGTCCAAGTAGGGAGTCGACTCTGAACCGCGTTAACCAGTCATATTATTTTCGAATCTCTGGCCTGTTGTCTGTCTACGGATGAAGGCAATACTTCTCATAATCTCCACCTACAGTCTTGCCCGCGAGAAATGAAAACTCTGACCTGCCCAGAGACAATTTCGCTAGTTCGTGTATAAACATCATGTCGAGAAGACGCTGTGTTTTCGGCTGTGAAGGCAAGTTTGTGTTGTTTTCAAAGGATGAAGATGTAAAGAATCAGTGGTTAAAATGACTTTTTCAGTCCCTCCAGAAAAACACAATTATGCAATTGCATATGCAAGTCCGCATATTTATGCACGGGGCTTTTTTTCAAATACCCTACACTTTCACAGCATAATTTGCTGATTTTCGTGCGCAAAATATTCAGGGCTTGCATGACTTCACAATCTCCGCATTTTTGTAGCAAAATCACATATCTTAGCACAAAGTTGATTTTTTTTTCACACAAGCGCAGCCATGTCACCTGTTGCTATATGGGAACATTATGAAGTGACGTGATTATGTGACGTGAACATCATTGAAAAGCTGCAAACAGTTTTTGCACGTTCCCCCAGTTTTTGCAAGTTCCCGCAATTTCACCGCATAAAATGGCATAAATATCCCGCATATTCCATCACATTTTTTAAGAAAACGTGCCGCAAGATCAAGGATTTTTGACCGCAACAATCATAAAAATGCTTTTTTCCATGATACCACAGCAGTAACGTTACAATAAATCCTTTTTTTGTGTGTTCCCGCTATTTTACTGATGATTCCTTTTCCAATCTCTGCGAGATGTTCAAGGTGAGATTTGCTAAACGTTTGGCCATGAAAAATGGTTCAGTACCGACTTTATTTGGACCAACATGTGTTTCCTAAGCACAACCTGTAAGTATGATTATTACGTTATGTGTTTATTTTCTTCCGAGTGTTCTGAATGTCTTGTGTACTATTGTCTTACAATTAAGTCGCGCTAGCACTCTTAAGTATGTTGCAGTATTGTTTAATGTTAAGCTGTGGGCACGGTACATTTACATGCTTACTTACGTGAATCTAATAATATTTGCGTTTGTCGTCGTTCTTATTATTTGGATTAATGATAAATAATACATAATGATGTCGGTTTTCAAACTCTAATGTCTTATTATTAAGTCACGTTAGCACTAGGTTAACGCATGTTGTTTAGTGTGCTAAGAAACCAATCACAACTGACTGTGTCAGTTGGCCAATCAGAGCAGAGTAGGCGGGGTTTAGACAGACTGAATCTTTGACTGAACGGCTCTGCGCAAATCATTTGGGGGTCTCTGAGAAATTAGGTTATATTAAAAATATATATTTTGAGAAAACCCTAACCCTAATCACAACGTTTCGGTCCCATGACCTTCATCAGGTATAAAGAGCAAAAAAAAAAAAAAATTATTTAAAAACAGCAGCTGACCAATCACAATCAGTGACATAATACACAATCAGTATCCTCCCCTGAAGGGATACACTGAAAAATTTGATAAAAATATAAATATGAGAGCGCTTTTTTATTTTGACCACGTTTGGTCTTTCCTCCTACGCACCTATTACTTACAGGTGTGCAAGGGTGATTGCTAATTATTGTAATTTAAAACTCCTCATGTTTACTATAAGAATGTGGAAGATAAATAGAAATGTAAATTATAAAGTGTTTTTGCATTGTAATAATTTTTGCTGTGCTGTCTTTCTGTCTCTATACAGACTCGTGGGCAGTATTTCATTTTCTTACTACATTAAAATAAGCTTGTGAAGATGTAAAGATGTTGTAAGTGTCAGCAGGGTTTTGTTTGCAGATCCATCACAGAGATTCCTCATCCAGTCTTCTGTCTGTCATCCACTCTCGGCTCCGGCTCTCCCCTCATGTTCCACTCCGGGTTTTCCTTCCAGCATGTTCCCAGTGTCTGTAAAAGTAGGTCAGTGTTTTCTTTGTATTATTCAGCAACTGGACTGATTGGAGAGAGAGAGAGAGATCTTTAATGCGATCTCAGGGATGCACGCTCATGTATGTTTTGCAAGCTCATGCCAGCCTGTGTCTTAAATGCAGCAGTCAGACTGAATATTGTCAGCTAAAATCACACCTGCATTCCAGAGACAGGGAAAAGCATTCCCAACAGTCCCTCGTCTCTCTCTGTGTTTGTGTCTTTTGCCCGGTGGCTTTATTCCCTGTGATAATGACCCAATGTTCTTTCCTTTAGAGGAAGCCGATGCAGGAAAGACCTCCAGGAGACCAAACCCTGAATTACTGACAGTGAGAAAAATGTGAACAAATAAATACGACGTTACACTCAACAGTTTTCAGTTTGTGCAATGCAAACTATATTTTGCAAAGAAAATGTTTGTGTATCAGTCAATGTGCGCTTGGTTTAGTAATGCAGTAGCAAGGGCATTGCTAGGGTGTACGGGCATCGCCAGAGGTTGCTTATTGGTCTCAGTTAGGTCTTTATAATATTTCAGGTCTATAGCTCAGGTCTCTGTCTATAATATTTATGGTTTTAATCACTAACCTGTTCTGTCTTTCAAACACTGAATAAAAACTAACGGTGTACATTTGTATGAACATTCTAGACACAGACGAACAGTTGTACAGTACATTTTTCTGCTTTGATGTGTTATGTGTTCAGTTGCCCTGGTTAAACTTCTAAGGAAGTATAAGTAGCCGGTAACTCTTTAACCGCAGTGTGTGTGTGTGTGTGTGTGAATCAACCAGCACAGGTCAGATACAGGTTAAGAGTTTTATTTCCTCTCTGTGTCAAACCACAGTTTCTGACACGTGTGTTTCTCTTCTGTGTTGATGTGTCTTTGTGCTATAAACTGAGTATTTGATGTCACCTGTAGTTTTTACCAACCTGTAGTAGTTATTGCATAACTAAAACCTCAGATGACCTGCGAAAGATCGTTTATGATTAAGATTTTGGCAAAACTCCATTAGGAAGTGTTCCAGTATTGAGCACAGGCAACATACATTAGAGAGAGAGAGAGAGAGAGAGAGAGAGAGAGAGAGAGAGAGAGAGAGAGAGAGAGAGATTTTGGTCAAACAGAACCTTCTGGAGAGCAATGAGAAGGTCCTGTAATACTGTTACATTGCTGCCTTAAAAATTTTTGTTAAATCAACTCAGATTTACAAGTTATGTCAACTTACTATTATTTATCTTGACAAGAGATGAGTTGTTACAACTAATGAAATGAAGTTGACTTTTTTCAACTATATTTTACAAGTTATAACAACTCACCTGCAGTTATAACAACTGTTATAAAGTTGAAAGGACTTGTAAATTTAAGTTTATTCAACAAAAAATTTTAAGGCAGCAAAGTATTTTTTTACAGTGTAAAGTTTTTCTCAGTCGCTTTGGAGCATTTCTCAGATCAGATATTTATTTGTCAACTTCCACATCATTAAGTCTGTTATGCACCACATAAAAGCAAATTCTCATTGTTTTGGACAAATTGCAAATGCTTAGGTCCAATAATGCAGATGATTATGTGCATGCAAAATTGTTGACCTTTGTGTCTTAATCTGATACTGTAAGAATGTTTCCATGGGTTTTTAGTCTTTTGTATTTTTTATTTTTACTGTAACATATGATTTTGTTTTTCAAAATTACAATGTTTATTGACAACATGGCTAAACATTTTGACTGTCTCTCATTTGTCATTTTGATGGGACGCACACGTTCACTGACTTAAAAAAAAAACTTTTAAAAGATAAAGTAATCATTTTGAACATGTTACAGGCTTTTGCAGGACACATGATGTTGTGCAGTTTCTACAAGTTTTTCTGAGAAATGCATTTATTATTATGCAAATGATTCAAGAAATTATCTAAAGCGACTGTAATACGCAGTTGAGCCCAAATGGTCCAGATAAATCATGGGATTGTTTGCTACCAAATTCTCACCCCAGTCTCACAAAATTTCTTGATATAGTCACATAACTTTTGATTTGTTTTTCCTAATATTGTCACTAATTTCCGCGTTTTTTCGTGATCGTATCATGAAATTCTGTTTACGTGTAATTGTCACGTATTGGTTACTCAACTGTTTTTTCCTATTTTCTTACCATTGTCGCTTCAGTTTAGGGTTAGATTTACATAAAATGACATCCCTACCTTAACCCTAACACCAGGCGACCAGATCCGCACCGGAACGGTTAACTTTGGCGCAGATCTGACCCTGAGTGGGTAATAGAATGAAGCTTTGCACAAAAATACTGTTTGACATGCTGAAGAGCAAGATAAATCTCTTTATTTTGTGTAACTAGACAACAATCACATTTTCATTTCAATGAAGTTGTTTTCTGACTATCAACGTCATTTTAAAATGAACAATGTGGGTCGTATCATGTGAAGGCTACTGGAAAATTTCAGAGTTTAAAGAGTTTTTCAGGAGAGTGAGTCAGATGCCCTTCAGATATTTTCTCCATGTAGATCAATTACCATGATTGAAATGATTTATGCAAAACAGAAAAAAATCAGACGTACCTTTTCCGTTACCCATGGCAACCCATCACTAGACCTTCAGCGATGCAGCCAGCTCAATAATGGGGTGCTTTCATACATCTCAAATCTTTCACTTATACAGCAATCAGATTAAATGGAGGACATATTGAGATATATATCCTCTAAACTTTACAAAATGATCTGATTCTTTTCTATTTAAATTCATTTCACTGATTTATACTCTTACTGTGAGCCAAGTGATTTGAGTATTTTTTATCCTATGTAAAACATGTAAATCGAAGTTGATAACTGAGAAATATTTAAATCTCATGAACTATATAAAGTGCAACTGAGTTTTAATACAATCCTTGAAATGAAATGAAATCACTTTGATATCTTTATTGTATCTTGTAGACGTACTGGAGATCAAATCTCTGCAATGTGTAAAATTGTGATCATATTTGCTTGACATGCCATGTGATGTCTTCGTATTGTTCACACTTCTAATCAAATTCTTCCAATACCAAATGATCTGAGGTATTTGCATTCATATCATATCTTGTAATCTTGCTATGTCGATTGACTCATGACACTCATCCACATCTATTTATATTTTACAGGAAGCTTTCCATTCCACATGAAAAAGAGAAATCATACAACATGTGGGTGAGTAAATGATGACATACTTTATGAATGAATTGTCCCTTATTGTCATGCGACAACTCGTGTGGCCGATAAAACAATTTATAGGCAGTTTAAGATTGTTGTGTAGTTTGTAAAATGGCTTGAGGTTGTTTCATACACTCTTAGAAGGGATGTATTAAAAACAAAACATTTGGGTGATTCTCACGATTTAGAAGATTTAGAAGGAGTCCAGCATCAGAATTTTTAAAAAGCCCTTGAAGCCAATTTTTTTTGCAGATTAAGGTCTGAATTACTATAATCATTATTTTTAGAGGATTAAAAAAATATTTCCTATATAATTATTTACATTTTCATAAAAAATGATCATTACCGCAACATGATATTACATTAAATATATGCATTTACAAACTCATGTTCTGGTAATGAGATCTTAAAAGTTGTCTAGGTACTATGACAAACAAAATTTGATCTTTTATCTGGAAAAAATAAGAACTGCTTACATGCTAGCCATCTTGAGTGTCACAGTCAATTATGTCCCTTACAACTATTTTAGTTCATTGAGGGCTTAAACAATGATTGAAAATTGTTGCGGAGGATGAGAAAATTGGTCTTGGACACATTTATATTCCTTATTATTGTCTCTACATTTACCAATGATCACCAAATACCACATGTTTCGTTACTGTAAATATTTATAGTTTATCATGCACTGAAGCTGTTTATTTTTTAGATTTTTTAATTATAAATATTTTCATGTCAAAGAACCAAAATCCAGTCATGGACAGGTTGCGGTAATGAAAATTTTCCCCTTAAATGTGGAAAAAACTACAAAATTATTTTGTATGATGTAATTTAAAACGAAATGCGTTGTCCCAGAATCCACTCATCTCTGTGTTATTTTTGAAACAACACATTTTGTGTTACTTATAACACAACTTGTGTTTTATTTTAACACAAAATTAACATAAAATGAAATTACATATAATGTGTTAAAAGCCTAACACAAAAAGATGTGTAAAAATTAACACATCCTTTCTAAGAGTATATCATCAGATGTGACCTCATGCTGTCATAGGGTCTGAAATCAGTTTTTGTAAATGTAGAGAGACAATAATAAGGAATATAAATGTGTCCAAGACCAATTTTCTCATCCTCCGCAACAATTTTCAATCATTGTTTAAGCCCTCAAGGAACTAACATTTAAAAAAAATGTTGGAAGGGAAATAATTGACTGTGACACACAAGATGGCTATCAGGTAAGCAGTTCTTATTTTTTCTCTTTTTTCTGCATTTATTTTGTCATAGTACCTAAACTTTTTAGTTCTCATTATAACATGAGTTTGTAAATGCATATATTTAATGTAATATTATGTTGCGGTAATGATACTTTTTATAATGATAATCTAAAAAAATTTTAATTATTCTATAGGAAATATTTTTTGAATCCTAAAAAGAGAAACATGAGTTTGTAAATGCATACATTTAATGTAATATCATGTTGCGGTAATGATACTTTTTATAATGATAATCTAAAAAATGTCAATTATTCTTTAGGAAATATTTTTTGAATCCTAAAAAGAGAAACATGAGTTTGTAAATGCATATATTTAATGTAATATCATGTTGCGGTAATGATACTTTTTATAATGATAATCTAAAAAATGTAAATTATTCTATAGGAAATATTTTTTGAATCCTAAAAAGAGAAACATGAGTTTGTAAATGCATATATTTAATGTAATATCATGTTGCGGTAATGATACTTTTTATAATGATAATCTAAAAAAATGTAAATTATTCTATAGGAAATATTTTTGAATCCTAAAAAGAGAAACATGAGTTTGTAAATGCATACATTTAATGTAATATCATGTTGCGGTAATGAGACTTTTTATAATGATAATCTAAAAAATTTCAATTATTCTATAGGAAATATTTTTTGAATCCTAAAAAGAGAAACATGAGTTTGTAAATGCATATATTTAATGTAATATCATGTTGCGGTAATGATACTTTTTATAATGACAATCTAAAAAATTTCAATTATTCTATAGGAAATATTTTTTGAATCCTAAAAAGAGAAACATGAGTTTGTAAATGCATATATTTAATGTAATATCATGTTGCGGTAATGATACTTTTTATAATGATAATCTAAAAAAATGTAAATTATTCTATAGGAAATATTTTTTGAATCCTAAAAAGAGAAACATGAGTTTGTAAATGCATACATTTAATGTAATATCATGTTGCGGTAATGATACTTTTTGATAATGATAATCTAAAAAATGTAAAAAATTCTATAGGAAATATTTTTTAAATCCTCTTTTTTTTACTCTGGCCCACATTCGCAACGGATCTGCACCAGAACGGTTGACTTCGGCGCAGATCCGGCCTGCTGTCGTCTGCTGTCAATAGAATGAAACTTTATACAAAAATACTGTTTGACATGCTGAAGATCAAGATAAATCTCTTTGTTATGTGCTGTAATGGACTATTTTAAAATGAACAATGTGGGTTGTTTCAATCAAGTTCAAAGAGATGATAGCAGTATAAAAACAAGACGTTCATCATTGAGGACAACAAAATAAAAAGCTGTAACTTTTCAAAGGGCGGAAACACTTCATCAGATCAAACTCTACAGTAAGTCTTGGTGAATGCCAAACTACAGTAGGTAGATACCAGCATGCACAGGTTGCGTGACATGTCACTGTATCTCACCTGACAACCACACCAAAAAAAGCATGCAGGAAAAAGAAAAGTCTGATCTAAACTACATCAGACTTCTGCCGTTCTCTCTCTCTTACTTATGCTCTCACGCACACTCTTGCTATCTCTCTTTATGTCTCACACATACTTACTGACTGTCTCTCTCTCTCTCTCTCTCTCTCTCTCTCTCTCTCTCTCTCTCACATATAAACATGCTGTCTCTCTTTCTCTCTGAGGGGGTGGCGTAGGCGCTTGGACTCAAAGGACCTAAAAAACATAGCTGCTATAGACTAAAATATCTAAGAGGAAGCACATACACACAGTATTGTGTGTGTACATAGATGCACAGGTTTTTATTGGCAGGCAAACTGTGAGTATACGAGCAGCAGAACGCCGGTATTTTTAGAGAGATTGAATCGGCCTCTTCATTCTGACTGTGAAAGTGTTCAAGAAAGACATTAGCAGCGATGCATTCTGGGATTGAGGTGGGTGAAGAACCTCTCGGCAAAGACCTGTACCACCTCAACACACACATTCGCTCAATATTGACTCACCGGTAGGACGAGAGGTCACACACACTCCAGGGTTGTTTCCAGTTGCTGGTTTTATGTTCAGGGAATGTAAAGTGTGTGCGCGTGTGTCCTTATGTGTCTTTATACGTCATAGCACCGTGTGTCCGCCGTCTTACCCTGGACCTGCCATCTGCCAGCATATTCATCCACCAAATACCCAACAGTTTGTGGCGGAAAATGAGCAGTTGCCCTTGAGATCTCATTAATATCTCAATTGTTTCTTCTAAAAATCAATAGGATGAAATGAGGACAAGTTTCATACTCCAGCAAGCAATATTTTGTTTAAAAGACACCTAATAGCCGCCCAACACAGCCTAGACGTCTAGGGCTGTCAGTGAAAATTTAATAGACCAATGCCCAAAATAAGAAATGAGAGAGCAAACACCTTTTTATTTTGGCAAAATGTAAGTTTATTTTGGCTATAAAGTGGGTTACTCATAGTCAGGGCTGGTTCAAGAAATTTGGAGGCCCTAGGCAACATTCATGTTGGAGGACCCTCGCACCCATCTAATTTTCAGAATAATGTGAGAAAGTGTTTTTCAAAGTGTCTGAACAGAGTCAACAGTGCTCAGGTTTGATCTGATGATGATACACAGAACAAAGCCAAGTTTATAATGCATATTAAAATACCTGCGTCATGTGCTGCGCTGTCTATGCATGCCAGTTCCGCTAAGCAGGAAACAAAGGATGCGTTAGCAGCTTTCAGCGTCAATTGACCTATAGTTAAGCCACGCCCCCAAATGCGATGAGCCAATCACAGTATGCATAGCTAACCCAATATGAAATGCAATGCAGTTTTTATATGTTTTTTCTTATCATTTTAAGTTTAAAATGGCCAAACGGTGTGCATGGGGTACATGCAACTCCGACACTAAGTACCCCGAGAGGCTGGGCGACATTGTGTATGTTTTACCCTTTCCCAAGCCACATCTCAACCGAGATAACGTTAAGACCACAAGACAAACTAAATGTGGATAAATTAAACAAGGATGTCTACATCTAGTCAACAACGTATTTGAACGTTATCTTTAACGTCTCTAACGTAACGTTAGCCTAACGTTAGACAACGTTAACGTTAGCTTCTAGCTGGGTTGTACATCATGTCACTTAGCTTCATTTACATATCTGTAAATAACCGAGATAACAGATGTTATTTGTAATAGCAATGTTGTGCTGAATAATCCATGTAAATACTGTAACGGAGAGGTACTCTTGGTAAAGATGGTAAAAATGCTTGTCCTGAAAATGAATGCAACTTAGACCTGTACATATTTAATTTGATAATGATGGAACAAGATGCGGTTTATCACGTTCACACTGTGACCTGTAGATTTTTGCCTGGACCTGAAGCTTTTCATCGACCTTCTCAACAATAAATTATTAATATGACCCGCCAATGCATAGTTAAGGCCCTTTTGGTGACTTCGAGATGATATATAGTCTTTCTGTCTCCAAAAATTATCAATTGCCTCCTGTGAAATGTCTCCTACTGTGACAGCTGCCATTGCTGCCATAGCCTTACCTTCATGCAGCGCTGCAAGATGGCATCAAAGTACTGCGAGAAATCGAGAAATCATACAGAGGAGTTTGCTTATCAATCATTCTCGAGTTACTTTGATGTCATCTGCCTGCGGTTCTTGCGGCTTTAAGGGAACCTCCACCTTATAACTTTGTCTATTGCTGTCAGTAGTGATTGGTGGACTAGCGCACTTGGAAGTCCCTCTTTCAAGCCTGAGGCCCTAGGCATTTGCCTATTCTGCCTAATAGGTAGCGCCGGCCCAATAGTTTCTGTCGTTGTTTTTATTGCTTGGAATAATGATGAATGATGTGTATTGATGTCGATAATGCCATTTCAGTAAATCATGTTAGCACTAGGTCAATACATGTTGCATTATTGTTGGTCTGTGCCACTGATCTGTGGTCTGTGTGGAGACTGTGCCAGTTGACCAATCAGAGCATAGTAGGCTACCGAAAGGTTTGGTTTAGGCAGACTGAGTCGTTGAACGGCTTCACACGAATCGTTTGGGGATCTCTGAGAGATGGGGTAATGTTAAATTTATATTTTGAGAAAATTCCAGTGTTTTTTGACCTTGCATGCATTTGAACCTGTTGTCCGGGACTTATAAACAGTAATAGGATGCTAGAAATTTGCATCTTACTGGCTCTTTAAAACTTCTAAAACAACAAGTCTGGTGGTGGTGGCCTCCATCCGTCAGGTCCTGATGATGTTGCCTAGAAACCAGAGAAATGTCTTTGACCTTCAACAGACAGCACATCATCACCATCAGACATGATACTGCAGACAAAGTGCATTTAACAGGCTATCGTCTTCATTTAACAACTTGCTTAAATGACCTTTGAAACATTACAAAGTCTTTGTATGCATCACGATTTGATTGACATATGAAAAGTAGTCTGCTGTAGTTATTTTCACCCTTGGTTATGCCATAAGAAAGGTTATGTTAACTTTTAGCTGATCATTTACAACATCAATCATTCGCGTTTACAAGATGTATGACGTGTCTGTCTGCCTTTGTGTCTTTTTAAGAAGAGAGAGAGAGAAAGACAGATTCAAGGGCTACATGATCACATGATACAAGTGAACAGAAGGAAAGTATGCAGATCATGTTGTTGTGAAATGTGCGTGTTTGCGTGTGTGTGGCATTGTAGGCATGTGACGGCTCATTCACTTAGCTGTGAAGGTGTTTGATGTTTTGGCATGACCCCTGTTGGATGTCACTGGGACGGTACACTAATATGTATCTTCTAGGTACCTTTAATATGCACCTGGAGGTGTACTTTTTAAAAGTTACCACCCCAGTGACAGCTTTTGTACTTTTTTACACAATGCACTATTTATTGTTGCTCAAGTATTAAAGTCAAATATTAAACTTTTACAGAAGTCAGTCCTGCTCCTGGAGATCTGCATAGCATCGATCTAATGCTAGCACATCACATCTGATCACAGCAACTGCACAGTGATGCCTTAGCAACCACTTACAACATCCTGTCACCATGACAACGAGGTGAGCACAGACAAGTGACACTGTTTTATTTCATATCCGAATAGATGTTTTGCACACAGTTTATTACCCTGGTACTGAATCACAGCATGGTGGTACAGTAAAAAACATGTTATCCCCATAGTAACTGGACCAAAAGAGAAATTGGTACTACCATAGTTTGTTTATAAGCAATTCTGTAGATCAGGCTATAAAGTGTGCAACTGATGTCTGAAAATAATCTCTCAAAGACGTAGACAGATTTGACTCTTGAATGTATCAGACCCAACGCAATGACTGGAAAACAATGTTACAGTAATTGATTTTTATTCAAGATGTAATTAATTTGAATTCAGACTGAGAGAATGATTGGTCTCCTGCTAATTTACCAAAATTAATTAAAAAGTCTACCAAAAGCGAGCTTGTTCACTTCTGGCATGCATGAACAAAAATATCTTGAAATTGTGAAATATAAATGTGACCCTGAAGCACAAAACCAGTAATAAGTCACACGGGTATATTGGTAGCAATAGCCAACGATACATTGTACTGTAATGGGTTAATAAATCATTAAGATATCAATTAAAGATCATCTTCCATGAAGATATTTAGTTAATTTCCTATTGTAAACATATGAAAAATGTAGTTATCATCAGTAATATGTGTTGCCAAGGACTTCATTTGGACAACTTTAAAGGCGTTTTCTCAATATTTAGATTTTTTGCACCCTCAGATTCCAGATTTACAAATAGTTTTGTCTCAATCAAATATTGTCTTATACTTAAAAAAAACATACATCAATTGAAAGCTTATTTATTTATAGACAATTTCAGCAGTAACAACATAAACACGCAGCTTTCGTGGTCCTCACGTAACTTCCGGTAAACTTGGCGAAGAATAAATAACAACAAAGTCCTTTTTACAAAGTAGTTTATTTATATAACATGCAAAATAAGCAACATGTAGATTACATAGGAACCCAAAAGATTTGTTATTTTCGACGAGGTATTTGTTTAAGAGTTCAGTTTCAGCAACTAGTCAGACCAATAAACAAACAGAAAACTGGAAGTAAAGTTTGGACCCGACGCTTATCGCGTCACAGCATGTGCGCCCGATGAAACGGTCTATGTTTATTATGTATGTATGTATGATGTATACATCTCAGGTTTAAGCAATTGACACTTATGACCGCATGGTTGTGTGGTCCGGGGTCACACACAGTGTTGGGGAAAGTTACTTTAAAAAGTAATGCATTACAATATTAAGTTACTCCTAAAAAAGTAACTAATTGCGTTACTTAGTTACTTTTCATGGAAAGTAATGCTTACGTTACTTTTTAGTTACTTTTGCGTTACTTTTTCTTGGCTGAGGCTTGATCTCTTGCAGGCCTTGTAGATGTTTTTTGTGACTGAGACGTTCTGCATTCAGAAATTGCATATTTCGTCACAAAGATGTCGAGCTCTGGCCTGCCATCTCCGTTTCTGACTCAAACTGTTTCCACACAGGCGTGTACGCATAGAGTGACTACATTTAGTTTAATTCAGTACATTATTATTTTATTAAATTAATTAAACTGAAAAGTAACTTGCATTAATTTTTTAAAAAAGTAACTCAAATATTAATGTGTACATTTAAAAAGTCATGTGTTACTTTACTTGTTACTTCAGAAAAGTAATATTATTATGTAATTCACGTTACTTGTAATGCGTTACCCCCAACACTGGTCAGAGATATATATGAAGAGTTCGGTTCCAAAACACAATAAATCCATTTTGACAAATTTCGGTAAAAACATGTTTTCTATACCAAGAAAGTGACAAGATGAAAACCACTATTTTCTCTTACAAACTTTCACATAGCATCTTTAGGTTATTAAAACATAAAAAATTCAAATCCATAACTTGATTTTCAAAGATTTATTATAAAAACAAACAAAAAGTTTTTTTTTTCAAAATTCTATCTATCTATTCAATCAATGTATAAATGTGCATTCATTTTTGCCATTTTATTTTCATTTAGTTGAACAGTTGTACACAATGATGTAAAAAATAAACATTAATGGCATTAATCAAAACTTTGTCATATTAAGAACACTTGCATTGCTGCGCGGTTATACTTGACGTCGTCGCTTAAAACTTTTCACAGCGATCAGCTGTGATTCTCGTTGACTTTGAGTAAAATTATGGAAAGTTTTTTATAAGATCCCCTGGGGTCAATGTGTTAGCATGAGAGAAGCTTGATGCTGTCGGGAGAACAAGCGATCGTCTCCCGAGTGCCCCTCGTGTAAATTATTAGATCTTACGTTAGACTTACGTTTCTTTCCCGTCACAGAAAACCACAGGTTTATCAATGCTATTAAAGTATTATTTTGTTTTTGTTTGTTTGTTGATCATGAAGTACAAAGTAGATGAGGAAAAATAGGACTCTGTGTACTCAACGCGCCACCATTGTTTGTTTACATTGCGTGGAATGGTGCGCTGTAATTTGTGGAGCGGATTTATTGCATTCTGTAGAAAAGGAGGAGTGGCGTTTATTGTGTTTTGGGAAAAAGGGAGAAAAGATGACAGAATAACACGGCGGATATTGGATTTTGTGTAAAATCAAGAATTTACATTTAAACCTTATATAGTACTGAGTTTGGCAGTAGCTAATTTTTTTTTTCAAAAATGGCATTTATTGCGTTTTGGAACTAAACTCTTCATATATATATATATATAGTTAATTGAAAAGCTTTTATTATAAAATGTTTATATACTTTGTATCATTTTAGCGTGAATGCCATTTTAAAAGGTCTTTATTTAACAGCTAGCACAACATGTGCACTATCAACGAAGATTTATCTATGAATGAACTATGGACGTTTAACATCAAACACTGTGAGATAAGAGAGTTCACAGGACAGATTCATACATAACATCAACAATACATAAAAACCTTTAACTGTTAAGATTAACAATCAAACGTTCAGAAAAATGAAGAACAGAGACAACACTTTACTGAAATGGGTGTTTATAAGACTAACATGACATCTTCATAATCATGACATGACACATGTCATAAATATGACAGAGATTTTATGCACATTTATTACAGCGGTCATTAAGTGACATTCACTCAATGATGTCATTTTTAATGCAAAGATGGCATTGTTTTAAATGTCTTGGTTTATCTCAAGTTGTCATAACAAAGACATCATAACTCTGTCATAAATCTGTCATAAACATGTCATAGCAGATTAATCATCAAACTTAAGAAACTACCTAGTTTTATGCGTTAACATTACATTAAACTGTCATGTGGTTGGTTTTGATATTGATCATTATAACTGTGTCATGGATATTTTTTACCAGTGATACAAATCTGGAAAAGCCCTTTAGCTGCTTTTTATTTTATTATCTGTTCCTCTTGACCTTTAGCTCATGAGGATCAGAGGTCATACAGGTGGCTTGTCAACTTTCATCAACCAATTAAATAGCTGTTGACGGTGGATGATGTATAATGAAACACAGCAGGCTCAAGAAACAGCTGTGATTTAAAGCCTTTATACTGGTTGAACTCTATGTGTCTCTCATTTTCCCATTTTATGAAGTAAGTACACCGTTGCTTATTGAAAATGACAAAAATGAAAAAGTACTCAGACGTTCGTATTGGTCCTGATAATGGGACTCATTTTCTCTGCATCCTGCCAACCCCATTTACTTTCCTGCTCCATACAGAAACTATTAGTGCACACATCACCATGGCAACTTTGCAATGAGACGTCTTGTGTGAAAGAGATGCTGCTGTCAGACTGACACTTGTGTGTGTTGTTTGTGCGTGCATGCATGCATGTGTGCGTGTGAGAATTAAAGAAACTGATATTTGCACAGGTGGACACACTGTAACTTTGGCAACCAACACCTGACACTTCATCTTTTGTGTCACCTGTGCAGTGGACATCACTGAGTGTCTAAAAAAACATGTCTGGCTCATACTTTACCCAAAATATACAAATTAATAATGAATAAAGAAAGAAGTGAAGTGTCATTCATCATTTCTGGCATTGCAATATTATTTTTTGACAGTGAAGCATGGTTTCATGGTTACTGTAATGTCAAATATTTTTTTGTTTGTTTGTTATTATTTTTATCAAATTCTAAGATTATTTATAGATGTTTTAGATTCTCTTGTTTTTTTATTTTAATACAACATATTTATGAGTAAGCAGCATTGCAAAAAATATACACAAAATGGCTGAAATATATTTTGAAAAAATTTATTTTTCACCGATATATTTTTTTATATTTTGAAATATTTTTTCAACATTAATATTCACGTCACATTGAAAGAAAAATTATGTATGTTACAAACCTGTAAACATAATCCAAACCTGTAAACTTAAATATTAAATATATACTTATGATGATTTTATATTTTATACATGCGTAAACATTTTAAACACATTTTATACGTAACTTTTATATTTTGGCCAGGAAAAATATATTTTTTAGGGATGTAAATCGAGTAAAATATTTAGATTATTCGCAAGATTGTCATGAGTTAACTCGTGATTAATCGCAACTTAATCACAAATTTTTTTCTGTTCATATTTACCTTTTTAACACTTTTCAAGTGGACAATTACGAATGCTTTATTCAAATGTATGTTTATTATTAGTGAAAGAGTCAGCAAAATATAAAAAAATCCAGTTCAAGATTTTTTAAGGTTCAAAAACAAAATCATGGCATCCATACCTTAAAATCACTGGTAAAATAAATAGATTTGTCACACACATGAATAAAGATCATTTTTAGCCGTTTGATGAAAATTTATCCAACAATGTGCTATAGGTCAAGGGTCAAACTGAGATTGTGCCTTGCATTAATCACACATTAATAAAATTGGTGTCAGTAAAATGATTTTGAGAGCACTACATTTTTGCGTTATTGGTTGTAAAATTAGAAATGTATTTGTTGTCCCTGAAATAGATTTTGAAATGTATGTTATTATATGAAGGTTAAAGGAACAGTATGTAAGAAATGTATATCAATGAATCATAAAATGGCCCTGATATATCGCTAGACATTAAGAAATCATTTTCATTTCAAATACTTATATCACTGACAAAAGTGGAGTTGCAGCCCTCAACTGATGTTTATGTTGTCATGTTGTGTATTGACCACTAGATGTGTGATTGCAGTACCAACTTTAGCCACAAGTTTTGTGATTGCAATACCAGTTTTGACCACAATCCTACATACTGTTCCTTTAAAACTAAATATATTTAATTAAGATTTGCTTTAAAATGTATTTAATATACATTTAAATCATATTTTTGGCCAAAGAAATACATTTTCTTTGCCATATAGTTTCTCTAAGACCTTTTAGAGGTAACAAATATGTTACTGGACCTTTAAGACTTCAAACTGTGTTTTATGTAAATAGACTCTGTTATGATAATATAAACTGATGCATATCAAAACAGCCCAATATAGAAGTCATAATGATGAAGATAAGTTTGGGTTTTCGGGTTCTTATGATGACATGATTCTAACACAAAACATCAAACTCATTTTAGTTTTTGATAGAGAAATGACAATGAAAGCATTTTGATATCTGAAGTGGGTTGTTTAGCTGTCTGTAAGCTCTGTGCGTGTGTGTGATTGTTGTTGGCTGTCAGTAATGTGTGGTAATTTCACAGCTCATCTTTCACACAGAGCGAGAAAACCCAACACTGAAACACTGAGCTCAACATCCTGTCAGCATTATACACCACTGAAACATTACAATCATCCAAATCAGAGACAGGCGTTTTGCGGCTAAAGCTTTTCTTATGTACTGGAAGAGTTTTGTGCAGCATTTAGTGCAAATATGTTTATCTTCAACATGAAGAGCCGTATCCACAGAACAGACAGGATTTTGGGGTGCATGCCTTCATTTTGGGGCTGTTTACACTTGGTATTAAGATGTGTTTTCATCGATCGGATCACAAGTGGACGAGAGAGACACATTACGTTTACAACTGGTATTTAAATCCGTCTCTTTTGTCCACTTCTGTCTGGAATACTGTGAGGGGACGGTCCGTGAGACGGTGGGCGAGTCTCTCTGCTGTCATTCAAACGCGAGCGGGAGTAATTATGAGTTTATATGGACGCAAACTAATATTATGTCGGAGTCCGCTGCTTGTTTAGCAAGTAAACATGCTGCACAAAGTTTTGTACGTGTGTATGTAAGAGCTTTCTCTGAATTTTCAGCGCAATTGATGAAATAGGATCGCGCAACTTTCACACGCTTTCAAAACGAAACTACGGAGAACACCCGCAGTAGTTTTATCAATGAAAGGCTAAAAAATAGCGCTGTTCACCGTATGTTCACGCCAGAAGTAAAAAAGAGTACGTAAAACTTGTGTTTAATACCTCAGATTAGATAAATGGGTGTAGAGAAGGCGGTCGCGTGTGGCTGTTCGAACACATTCAACCACATTGCGTTCCGCAACTCCAAAGCGATCCGATCGAAAGTGGTTTCGACTACCTCTGGATGTGGTTGAAAGTGGTCGAAAGTGGACGCGTTCAAAGCGTTTTGAACACCGTTTACATCTGGCATTAACGTCATCCACTTGTGATCCGATCGACGAAAACGCATGTTAATGCCAAGTGTAAACAGCCTCTTTGTCACTTACCACCTCTGTAACCGCTTTCGTTGTCGCTTTCCACTCATCTCCTATTGACAATGAACAAGACACTCGCGGCTGCCGCGGACCGTGTGAAACGCCCATTAGATCAGTAATCACTTATTTTTATTCTTGTATTTAATGTAACTTATGTTTTTACACTTTTAACTTAAATTTTATTATTTGCACATTTTACCGTAAACATACCGTAAACTTTACTGTGTGTAAAACAGCAGGAGAAGGAAAATATGTGCACTTTCAGACTTTCACCAGATGATCTGAATCGAAACCCTTCATTGATTCCTCAAGAAACTGTCAGAAACGATTGTTACTTATTCACATCCTCGACTTTATACTGTAGAGAAGACATAAAGGAATCAAATGATATGTCTATGTTCACTAGGTTTGTGTGTGCGTGTGATTCTTGTGAGTGCAGCTCAAGTAACATGAATGACTTTCTAACTTTGTCACTTTAATCCAATTAGTGAGTATTTTTACCATGGTGAGAGGTCAGTAAGACAGATTCAGAGGACATCAACCTCACCCTATAGAGTAAATATTGGTACAAAACAATAAAAGCAAAACATTTGTCAGATTTTGTTACAATACTGAGTATCCTGTGTGAGTCTGAGTGCATGTGTGTGTTGTTACAGTTTATTTTTAGTAATCTGGATTATCTGATGTGTCTTTGCTCTTTGATCTCAGATCCCACTGCTGAAGAGTCCAAGGAAATCCCAAAACAGCCCATTTTCCAAACCATTTTCCCAACTCATCAAGCTCAAATCTGATTCTCTCGCTTTCTTTTATATATGCATACATATATATGCCCAACTTTATCCATATTTCTTAGAGGTTGATCAGAAGCATAGCTCAAAATCAAACAATAGTGATGGCATGAAATGAATAATAATAATATTGATCTGTGAAACGTCTGTATCATTTGTAGAACTAAATGAATTTAGTGACTAAGGATTGTAGTTCAGGTTTAATAATGATTCCCCCATCAGCTGCCATTGGTCAGACAGACTGCTAGTCCTGCTGAAAACTAACGCCTGGTTGAATCACCGTATCTGTCTCTGATTGGTTGAGCTGAACAAACAGAGCAATGCTTTAAATGTGTTATTTTTAGGCCCTTAAGCAAATGTAAGCAAATGAGTGCCACACATTGTGTTCTTTGGAAACTTTCAATCAACCCTGGGGCATAATTTATAAAAGTGCGACCTAGGAACTATCCTATCCTACAAGACTCATTTCTGAAATTATCGTACATGTGATTCAGAGAAAAGGAGCGTACGCCTCTTTTCCAGATGTGCAGTTTATAAATCACAAATGATCTTGAAATTGTGCGCAGAACTCCGCCTTGTAAACGCCCCTTATTTAATTCATTGGCATATAAATATTAAATTATCAAAGGCCCAATTCTCTGACTGCTACAATGGTGAGGGGTAAGAAAACATATTTGTTGTCGTTTGCTTAAGTTTTTAATATTTCTAAATTCTAACATGGATACTTTATTGACATCACTCGAGTTAAAGCGATTAGTGGACCTTTCAATTCACGGGTTTCATTTAAATATAGATTTACACGTAAACGTAATATTTGTGTCTTTAAAGTTTTGTTTCAGTTTGCCATGCCTCCTGCGCGGCAGTGTAAAAATAAGATATTTTCGACTTTATGATTGTATCATAAACTGTCGGAATATATTCCATGTGGATTTATGTGGATTTATAGTTGTTTAACATTGAAATCGATGCATGGGAAGATCAAATCTGTGTGTAAAAATGATTTATAAATCTCATTCGAAATTCAAATATATTTTACGAGTTGGGTAATTCACATTGCATTTATGCATTTGGCAGACACTTTTATTCAAAGAAAAAAAATCCGTAGAAATTACAATGTTATTGCAGCTGGGTTGCCGGTAATTTACCGTAGATTTAAATTTATGTTATTTACTGGCAAGAGTTTGTTCAAAGTTAAATACATTTTCAATATTAACAAGTCTTTATCTTTACAGAATAAAACTATACAATAACAGCCTCATGCAAAGCATTCTGGGAACCAGAAATCCTCATCAACCTTTTTCTGTTTTTTTGCTTCCGATTTTGTTTCCCAGAATGTTTTGCTTGATGCTGTTTTTTTAGTTTTACTCTGTAAAGATAAAGACTTGTAAATGTTAAATATTCATTTAACTTTGAACAAAATGTTGCCAGTAAATAACATAAATTTAAATCTACGGTAAATTACCGGCGGCAACCCAGCTGCAATTTCTACGGATTTTTTTTACAGTGCAGACTGATCTCATGAAAAGTCGTGTTATGAAAAATGTGATTAATTTATTTGTGTCCATGGCACGAAATTCAGCTTTTTTCGTGCCTTGAGCACAAATGTCTTTTTCGTGTCACTTACTGGGATTTCTATAAATAGTTTTTCATGTCTGTGGCATGACATTTTTTTATTCATTTCATTTAATGTATTGTATTCTCATTGTTTTTTCCTATTTTCTAACTATTGTCGCTTGGGGTTGGGGTTAAAATCACTTTAAAAACCCCAACTCGAACCCCATCTCCACGTGAGAATAGTTTTAAAAGCGGAAGAAAAACATGTAGAAACCAATACATAAAAGTACATCCTAACCCAAACACCAAATCTAACCCCAAGCGACAATGATTTAAAAATAGAAAAAACAATACATAAAATGACATGAAAAAGAAAGTCGTGCCACAGACACGAAACACTATTTATAGAAATAGTGACACGAAAAAGACATTCATGCTCAAGGCACATACAAAAGCTGAATTTCGTGCCTTGGACACAAATAATTTAATCAACATTTTCGTGACTATAACACGACTTTATGTGAAATCATGTTGGAATATGTACATTCGTATGAAATAAATTATACAAAAACATACAATTATCATAAAACGATAGCGAAACCTCGCCCTAACCTCAAATCATACAAAAATGTACGAATGTGGTCATAAAACACAATACGAATTATGAGATTGCATTGGTCGTACTGTGAATACATAAATCATAAGGTTTCATCTATGCCAATGCATGCACATTTACTTGATTTATTTTCACAGGAAGACAAAAATGAGCAGGAAACTTTTAGCAAAACTTTCTAATAGATGTCATTTTCATCTATGATAAAGTTAAAAGACATTAAAGAAATTGCATTTGTGATATTTCCGTTCTGCGGGGTGGTTTGACAACAAATTCAACACAGATTTTTGCATCCATTATCACACCATGAGTCCATGTCAACGCAGCAGAGCGCTGGATTATATTACATAACAGCAGTTGTGGGCTGACTCGAACTGTGGCCAGAGTCCAGTACAGCCCCTGTCTGATGACGTTTATTTCTCCACCTATATACAAGACACCATCGCAGATCTGACTTCTTTTAGAGACATAATGAAAAAACTCAGCTTGATAAATCAGATTTATAATTTTTAGGACATTCTTGAATGTTTCGGGTCAGGTGTGTGTGCGGTGTTGTTGTGTTTGTTCTCTGTGGGTTTCGGATGTCTCTCAGGAAGTGATCCACCCTGCCGCTGTCCTCCCTAGAGAGACACCAAAATACCATCACATCTACACTGTATCATCAATAAATCATGTTTATAGTGACTTTAGTTTTATTTGACATTATGTTGACATCTATAATATTTGAAGAGGTTAACTGAGCTCTAACCAGTTACCTCTCATTCCAATCATTCATCATACACATTAATAGAGACGCTCAGTAATTATTTCATAATTTCATGACATAATTCAAATTCCAAGATGTTAGTAAATTATGAAATCAACATCTACTAGTAGTCGTCTCTTGTCTCTAAGTTTAATTTTTATTTACGTATTTCTGGCATTACATTACACTGAGGTGGTGAGTTGAGTAAAGTTATTATTAATTATAAAATTAATTTATAATGTGCATATTGCATATGACAGATTTCTTTAGGCAATACTAGTTGAATAAGTGAAATCCAAACTCATAAAGTCTCATAAATGAGATGGGGAGCATTAAAATCTCTCATTGATCTTAGTCAGTATTAAAGATATCAAGGTTATATTTTCACACAATAGATGATGTATTTTATGTTGAAAGCAGTAAATCACACAAATGTGTGAATGAATAATGTAGTCTGTGTAAAGGTGAGACACAGTTCTGTTTAGTTATTATCCATTCATGACAAACCAGAGCTTACATTGTGACGTCCATTGATTGTTTAGTGACTTGAATGAGTGACGTCTTACTAGTGAACTACTTATCAGATGCATTTGAAGGCGGCTTGAACTGAAAGGGGTGGTTTCCCGGACAGGGTTTAGATTAAGCCAGGACTAGGCCGTAGTTATTTCGTTTTTTCAAACACACCATACAAAAAACAGTACTGGTGTGCATCTTGAGACAAAACAACAGCACCTGATAGGCCTATATTTTGTTATGCCAGCTCAAACATTTATTTTAGTCGGGGTCCGGTAAAAAATGACGCCCCAAAGTGTATTGTTGTTGAAATGACTGGTGCAAAGAAGAGTTTCAGAACAGAAGAGGAAATAAAGTAACAATGAAGTAAATTTTAACGTTTTATTTATTTTTTTTACAGAATGTGCATGCTGCAAAGATCCCAGCTTGAATGAATTAATGTAACTCCCACGAAACATTTCTCTTTTATAAAAGATTTTTGTGCCGTGTGATTCATACAGACCTGGAGGAGAAGTGTGGTAAATAAAGCAGGAAGCATTGAGGTGAGAAGAAGGTGTGTGTGATAACTGTGGGTGAGGGTCGTGGCCCTGTGGGTACAGCAGGTGGGCTGAACACAACAAACATCCTGATTTACATCGTGTTATATATAGACACAGGTACTGATACAACTATCCTCCAGACTATATCTGCTTTGAAGTACACCGGGAAATTAAACACTGTGATTTTTATGACATCTGAAAGCTCTCGGCAGGGTCCACCTCCGCATGCAGATCATATTTTATTTCTCAGGGTAAAACAGTATGCAGCACTCTTCCTGTACCAGCATCATTTAACCTCAACACAAGATTGTAGATATAAGCTTTCCTGTAGCTCAAGTGGTAGAGCATTGAAAGTTTAGTTCCACTAAGTCGCATGGGCATCTGCCAAATGCACAAATGTTTATGTGGTAAAGGTGGAAAGGTCTGGACTTATGAACATTGCACTTGTTGCTGGTGTACCCTACTTGAATATTTTCACATATAGTAGCCTGCATACAAATACATCCACTTTCATACACAAATATCACTGTGCACAATTTTGTATTTTACTGCTGTATTTTTGCTGTGTTGTGGTCTTTTTTGTACCATCATTTTCACTTTCTTTATTTTCTCTTTGTGCGTGTCCTACTATTATGCATACGTCGTCACAATACGCGTTTGCTGTGACAACCGGCGTTACCATGACACACATTCACACGCGAGATGTCGAGCGCTTCCTCGCACGCACCCACAGTCGGCTGAACGCGCACCCGGCGCACACCTCCCTGCGCGCTCATGTATTGGTGCGCACTTGGGAAAAACTGCATCAAAACAAAGTAACGTAGGCTATTTATCCTCCAATAATAAGTTTTAAAAGATACTTTAAAGCTTATTTCTATCCAAATTTAGTTCTTGTGATATATGCATATGCGATGTAGTGCATGTTGGAGTGTTGTTTTCATACACAGTGAGTGACTGTACGGGGACGTGAACACATGACAGTCAATGTGCCGCACTCATCTCACTGGAATTATCGACTCACTGCTGCTATTGGACAAAAGTAGGTCAACCCCAGCCGAGGGCTCAGCGCAGCCCGCTGTTCCGCAATTCAGCGCTTTGCGCAGTAGCTAAACAGTTATTGAGTCCATTCACCTGCGCAGCCAATCAAACGCGACCGCGCTGTGTCTCTGATCTACTGTTACTGTGCAGTCAGGGAGCTTTGGCCTTTGCCAGACATTGATGTTGTGTTTCGAGGTGTGTAGTTTACGCGAGAGGGAGTAATAAAAATATATATTTGGTCAGTACAAACTATTTTGCATTAAATGTGAATTTTAAGTCCAAAATATCAGTACATTAGGATACCTTAATAGACTTAAAATATATTTTTTTGTTTATCAAAATATATTTTTGAGTTTAATCAAACGTTTAATTCAATGTACAATATTAAAATTATACAATTTACGCAAATGAGTGTTGTACGTTTGTAATTAACAGATACTTTTTTTATTAAGTTGCAACAGATGTGAACGTAAAATAATCTGAATATATTTGGCATATGTAGGCGCACCTTTTTGAACAATTATTTGCATGTTAGTTACATTAAATGCGCAGAACGCGTCAGTAAAATGCACAATTAGCTTAAAATTAAAAACTAAACATACAAATAAATAAAAACAGAATATAATTGAAATTATATTATAGTTCTGATTAGAATAATAAGTCGGTTTTGATGCATATTATTTCTCAAAATTTAATTCTTCAATGCGCATTGAAATCAAACATTAATCTTTTGCAGTGGCCAACAATCAACAAGAAAAAATGAAATCGTGAATGTGCAACAATGTATCCAGTCATGATTCCGAGGCCACGCCCCGTCTATTCAACAGTCCGCCCTCTTCATTGACGTCACGGGCGTCAGACTGCGCACATGGAATTGGGAGTCAGTTGCGCTTTTGCGCTCCAGCCAGCACAACACTCGGACGCGCACAACCAGTCGCCGCGCATCGGTGCCTGCGCACGGGCCGAGGGTTTTATTCCAACACGCAGCTGGTGTATCGAAGATCTCTTTTTGTATTTTTTTTATAAATTGCCTTTTGTAATTTCGTGTCTTTGGGAAGGTTGATATATTATTCCTTTGCGCGATGGAAAAGATGTCTCGACCTCTTCCTGTAAACCCAACTTTCCTACCTCCGACCCACGGTGTCCTGAAATCCCTGCTGGAGAACCCCATGAAACTGCCATTTCACCATGATGACGGTAAGTGGATATGACAGATCTGGCAGCTTTAAATGTTCCTCTGTATGGGAGGACGACAGGCGCACCGTGCGTCTTGCTTTCATTTTAAACTGTCATTGCGCGTGTCACACATATACCTGCTAATGGATGCATGCTTGACTCAAAATGATTTATTTATCACGACTGTCATTTAAAATTAAAGTTTCATTATATTTTAAATACATTGCGCACCTATAAAATCATGTGCGCGGTGAATCAAGCCAGAATGCATGACTTTATCAATGTGCATATATTCACATTATCGTTTAAATATACAAATAATAATTAAAATACATCGTTTATCCTATCAGTCGTACTTTATTTGTGTGGGTAAAGTTCGCACGCAACGCAGAAGGTTTAACTCATAGTTCGATATAGAGGGCGTCACTGCGCGCTTCTCTGGCTCTTGCAGGATTATTTGTTTTTGTTATAAATATGTCCTGTAATTTGTAATGATTTGCATGCAAATATGCATTGACAATATTTAAGGTCGTATGATGCATTCTGCAGTTTATTGCTTTAGACTTATTAAGGAATAGTTCACCCAAAACATGATATTATGTTATCATTTATTCTGCATCAGTCCAGATAATTTGCTAACCATAAAATGTATTCGTATCGTTGTATGCATCTGGCAAAATATGCAATAGCAAGATAAATTAGATTTTTCTCTTGCACACAAAGTGTGCACTAAATATAAGGTGCTTTGGTCTATCAAGGGAAAAGTTACACTTGTGGCATTTCATTACTTGTTTAAAACACACAATTAAAAATGTTAACAAATGTCACTCTTTGCCTGAGGGGAAAATAATGAAACTGTAGGGTTGCAGATCTCCAAAACTACAAAAAAGTAGTTTTATTAAAGTCACCCATAAATGTGGAGTTGTTATCATTATCAGATATATTAATTGATCACAATATTCTGACATCACAATGCAATGCTAAAAGTAAAGGTTAATTTGGGTGATTTTCTTTGATACACTTGTCTCGTTGCTTTAGGCTTTGGTAAAGACAAAGAGAAGGAGAAGAAGCTGGAGGATGATGGAAACAATCTCACCAGCCCTCAGTCCGCCTTTCTGGGCCCAACGCTGTGGGACAAGACCCTGTCATATGACGGTGATAACTTCCAGCTGGAATACATGGATTTAGAAGAATTCCTGTCAGAGAACGGTATTCCTGCCAACAATCAGAGCGAGAACCAAGCTTCCCCGCAGCCTCCCTCCACCCCACCCACACCTACTGTGGTGGATCTCAGTAGCAGAGCAACTACTTCTGTTCACTCCGCGATAGTCGCCCAGAACTGCCATACGAGCCCCAATAGAGCAGGTACTGACCCAAACACGCTCATATCCCAAGCACACATGCAAAAAACTCAGATCTTTTTTGGTTGGTTGTGTCCCACTCCTGAACCCCAAGCATCTCCAAGAGTTTTATGAAGTGTAGAAAGGCACCTGATGCATTACGTTTGGTTGAAGTTCATATTGTCAGTTGTTTGTGAAAAGTTTGTACGTCTTTGCAATTGTCGTTCGGATCGTATAAAAAAAATGTGGTTTTGCTGCAGGTGGCAGATATCGGGTGATGATGATGTTTACTGTAATGCAATATTTATATCTGCACATGCTTGATGTTCACTTCGTAATTCAATCCAACCTGTCTGGCCAAACACAACTGACAGCCTTACAGAAAACACACTTGATGAACTTTCAAATTCTAACCGTTGTTGTTCAGTTATGATTCGCTTCGGGGTTCACGCGTCGCTTTCACAGATACCTTAGATGCTGAGCAGCGTAAAATAGCTGTTAAACCTGCCAGATGAAATTAAAAAAGACAGCGTGTGCGAGGCGAAAACTACACCTTTAATTTACTTCAAAAGATAATGACTGTATCCGTGGTGTGTGATTAAGGGCTGATGTAGGTGTGCAACTCAGAGAAAAATAAAGGAAGCATTTCACTTGTGACAACATAAAACTACTACATTTTTTAATTGATCCTAAAAATGCAAAAGTTAACTAAAATATTTAAAATATGATAAAAAAAACTCAGTAATATATTTACTATATTTACTCAGTAATATATTTACTAGATGCAAAACCCTCTAAGTGCATCTGACATGTTTTCTCTTTTAATGTTTAGGTTTAGTAATTTCACTGTAAAGTCACTGATAAAGGTCATTAGTCAGTAATTGAAATGCTCTATTTTCCAAACATCACTTTAGTCATTTTATTAGTATTTAACAAATTTGTCTTTCGCTGCAAAACCCTTTAAGTGCATGAAAAAATCTCCACTTCTCAAAAAAAGTCTCCAGTCACTCTTTACTCCAATTTCTGAATAAAGGTAAGGCTTAAACATTCAATCAATATCCTAATATATTCTGTAAACCTCCTTTAACCGGGTAAAAATTCTTGCACCTTTACGCACACGGCGTGCATCCAATTCGTCTTGCATGCACTTAGAGGACTTTGCTGAAAAATTGTTGTGGCGTTTAATGGATTTGACCAACAAAGCAGTATTTCTGAATGACCTGAGACTGTGGTTAAGCAGATTTGAAACAAAGGTATTTGCTGAACGTATAATACATGCAGAGAGCATTCGGTTAATATCATTATCTCACTTTTGATGGAGATGGCGTTTTAATTTGAGCAGCTCTTCTCATATTTTTTATATTCATAGAAGTTATAAAGCTCACATAACACACACAGTTTCTGCCAATCTTATGTTAATTTATACCTATAGAGTAGTATTTTATCCTTCATATGTCCAAAAAGTATTTTGTGTTGTCCGATTTATAAAAGACAGAACAGCCTTTCAGTTTTTTTCTGAAGAAGGCCGAACTCTTCGAAGCAAACAGTGGGAGGAGATAAAGAGTTACAGCACAGCTATATGTTCATGTTGCTTACATTATATGCACTTATGTACTGTCTGCAAACAAAACACTTTAGATTAGATTTTAATTTACTTACCATTTAATGTCGGGGTTGTTTAACGTTGGGTCCACTCCATCACTTAGACAATTAGCAAATCTGGTGTCAAACTTGGCCTTGTTTGTAAAGCAATCATCTCTGAAATGCAGGTAACATACATAAACTCATTCACAATTATCTTGCAGTCTGGGAAAAAACAAATAACATCCACTGTTGTCCTAACACAGAGTTACTTGGAAAGCTGACTGATTTTACTTCCAAAATATATAACAAAGTTGTTGCGTGCAGTGATGCTTGTGACTTTACTCAAAGAAACAACGCTAATGAAGTGTGTTCTTGCTCTCACTACTACTCTGCTTGACGTGTGGGCGTGGTTTTCCAGGGGAAGTGCCCATAAAAGGAATAAGAGGTCTATGATACTTAACAGTTAACCATGTTCAAAAAAAAACTTGAGAGTGAGTTCGGCACAGAAATACTCTGTCACACACTCAACTGCTTTTTTGACACTTTGCCGTTGTTTAGCATGAGGATTACAACTCTTTAAGTTTTTTGCTTCTACTGGAATGCATCTAAAAGTTATTGTGTAATTGTATAAAATATGTTTGCTATTAATGCAAAAATGGTCCTTATAATAGATTTCATTTTCTCATTCTCTCACATCTGACAGATTTATGACAGCAATCAGTTAATGAACATGTTGATTGACATTTATAGTGGATGCATTAAAAATGGTGCATACGAGATGAGCACATAAAATGATAAAATTAAAACATTAAACTGTCAAAATGTAAAAAAAACTTACAGTTCATTTATTAAAATACAAGTGAATTTGCTGCACAGTAAGCCTGTTTAATTACACAGGTTCATGCAATTATCATTACACCTGTGTTTTATTGTCTGGCAATCCTTTCAGATCTTGTAAAACCTTCAGTAAAGGGCGACCATTATAGAAGCTTTTCATAAAATTCGACCGCTGTCTCACCCCTCCTCAGATGATGATGATAACTTCGTGCAGTTTAGCACGTCAGATTTCCTGCGCTTCTCACAGCACAGCCTTCATGCAGTGTGTGCATGTGTGTGTTTTGCATTGTTTTTTGTGTGTGTTTATATTTCTGCATGAGCATTTACATGCACACGTGTTCAGTCTACACCGTCTAGCCAGGCTGCGCACATTTCCACTCACGTGAAGACAGCGAGCACTCAGAACAGCGTGCGTGGCCATGTGATACACACATGCGCGGCCTCCCTGTGCTGAGAGAGAGAGAGAGAGAGAGAGACATGTTACTCCCCAGCTTCTGTTTTCTTTCCACCACTCTTTCTTAGGCTCCACCCATCTGGCCACACCCCTCCCAGGACACACCCCCTGTCCTTCCCGCCCTCTCTCTCTCTCTCTCTCTGTGTTGTTGTGTGCGCCTGAAGCACAGTATGTTCTCAGTGAAAATCACATTGCCAGCATCGTGTCTCCCTCACGTGCAGCCGTGCAGACACGCCACCTTTAAGCGACCTGTAAATAACAGTGCAGTGATGAATGTGTCAGCGCTGCCCTGAAACTACAAGCACAACAGCTTAAAGGGGTGGTCAAATGATGTCATGATAAAAACTTAAAACTTAGATGTAAATATCCCCAAATGCAGCGACCGGGTATTAACATTATCACGGTTACACTTGCCTTTAATGCAAATATTTTTTATTCGATTTGCAGACTCCCATTATTGTTTCATTTAAGTGCATTCGTGATAAACGTTTTATCAGTTCATGCGTAAGCAATAGCATTTACATTTATGCATTTAACAAACACTTTCATCGAGATGCATGAAGTCTAAAATGTCTATTTCACATGCATAAAAACGAACACGTACATTATCACACCAAACTTTGTGTGTTTTAGTCAATGGACTTTGTCTAACACCATGTGTGTGAGTTAACACATGTTTTGGCATTGAGTTTGTGAGCTGTTGGCAGTAGATAGGGAGAAACATCGTGTGGTTTTGGATTTGAGATATTGGCGGTCGGTGCCGGTAGATAACAGACACAGGAGAATACTGAGGTCAGAAATGATATCCTGTCGTCCCCAAAACTCCTGATCTGAGGTCAGTGTCTTTGCCTCTGTTCTGTGTAGCTCTTGTTTATTAGACGTCAGTGTTTTCTGTTGTTAGTCGCCACTGATAGATGCCACAAATACACCTAAACATATCTCTATTAACATACTAATATTATTATATTAGTATATATTAGTAGGGACTGTTCTTGTGTCTGATTAGTCACATGATGTTTACGGCTCAGGTGATTGGCTCAAAAAAAATCAGGTCAAAACTTAAATGCTCATGAACAGATGACATCATACAAGTCGTGTGCTTTAATCGCAATAAGATGGATTGGAAATTTAACAGATTTTTCCAGTTGTTATAGATATTTATGCATTTGGCAAATGCTTTTATCCAAAGCGACTTACCAGGGATTGAGTTCATGACCTTTGTGTTGCTAATGCGATGCTCTACCAATTGAGCTACAGGAATGCTATAGACCTACATTTACAGTTTACATTAAGTCATTTAGCAGATGCTTTTGAACCCAGGGATGTCATGTATATCAAAAAGAGCAGCGGTCCAAGCACTGAGCCTTGAGGTACCCCAGTACTGAGACATTGGGGTTTGGAGACACCACCTCTCTAGGATACTCTGAATGACCTACCTGATATGTAAGAGGTTTGGACCTCTGTGGTAGTGTTGTAGTACTTGAGACCGGTCTCAAATCCATTTTTTTATGTCTTGGTCTTGACTGTCTTTGATCTCTGTCTCGTCTTGGTCTCAGGCTTAGTGGTCTCTGGATTTTAAGACCGGTCAAGACCACAACTGCGGGAATTAAACTAAATTGCTGCTGCATTGTCTGATTTATGTGCTAACATCATTATATTGGATAAAACTTCTGGCTTTGAAAGCAATGATTTATTTCTTATTTGGTTTCTTTTGTTACTGTTGTGTAGGTAAAAGATGAATGGGTGATTGTCCAAAAAGAAATCTGTCAACAAAATTAATACAAAGGCCCACAATATCGAACTTGGTCTTGGGCTGGTTCTCGGTCACGACTGTTTTTGGTCTTGGTCTTGTCTTAGTCTCGGTTTAGGTCTTCTAAACTACAACAGTACTCTTTGGTTTTGACTCAATTGAGTCAAGTGAACTTAACGTTTAACCTTTAGCATTTCTTAACTGAGTTTGAATGAACCATTTTGCTAAAAAATCAGTCTGTTCAAGTCCATTTGCAGTGGCATTACACATCGCTGGAGACTTCAGAGATATTTGATAATTTCAGGAAAGTTCAGACAGCCAATGAAAATCATTAAAATGTAATTTTCTGTCTATTATCTGCAGTCGTACTTTGTTTTCACTTGTTTAAACATTCAGTGAACTCAATAATTGTTTTGTATTACTTTGAATAAAAGAAGTCACATTTGCCTGAAAGACATTTCAGAAACGCTTACAAAAGTAAACCTCAAACATCAGTTTTTTATCTGTGTCAATGACTTTTTGGGCCACTGTGTTGTATTTCCAGCAGTTGCTTTTACGGCTGATGTTTGTTGTGTTCGCCGTATGTTTGCATCTCACGCCTCATTTGACTTTTATCAGCTCTATCAAGACTCGCGAGTTAAAATAGAGTTTGTTAGGGCGTCTTTTTCCTGCACCCAACCACTTCCCCGGCCGTCGACGCCTCCCTTCCCCGTGTGTGTTTGTGGAAGTAGTGACATCCGTTGTACTGAGTTCAGAGGACGATCAGATTCGCAACCCTCAATGTTATGCACAAACACATTCATTAATTCTTTTAGTGGGTGGAGCTTAATGCTGTTTTCAAGCTCCACCCACCATAGCTGTCACAGCAACCCAAATGGTCGGCATACGCAGGGTCTTAAACAGCACACTGAAGACACCTGCTCGTCATATGCATGCAAGATTATTCTGATAGCCGGTCAGACATATGACTTGTGTTATGTTCAGACGTTTTATACATTAATGTGTCTGGATAGACTTTAAACAAACACAATTACTTTGTTTATTTACTTACCGTTGTAGTTATAATGTTAGCTTTATAAAGATCTAATATGGCAAATATTGTTTAATTTATGTATTTCTTATCCAGTATCAGTAGTTTCTGCTGTAGATGAGATATTACATTTAAAATTTAAAATGCACTAAAAGATCATTTACAGACACAATAAAGGTGAAGATTATTTACGGCGCAGATTAAAAGATTTACAGATTAAAAACTCCTGAGTCATTCTGGCTGTGTAAAAACAAGGTCGGGTCGACTTTGGGATAGAGATTCATGATTTACTCAGTAGTTTGCTTAATAAGAAAATCTTTGCCGTGATTTATGTGCACTTAGTCAGCATTTATCCTCGTTGACCTGTGTTTATAAATAATTCAAGTTTGATGATGATGTTTATTGAATGAGGTTTGGCTCAGATTGAGTCTGTAATGTTTAGTAATCGTTGGCGTAGTTTGTGTTAGGATTGTGCGAGTGAATGTTTTGAATGTGTTTGACTGTTGCTGTGCTTGACTTGTGTTTGATTTTCATGTTAGAAGTGTATTTTAGGTGCTTTAGGTTTACATTGAATCACTTTATGCGTCCGTATAGATCAGATTGTGTATGTACATATAATGTACACTTGCCCACATAAATGTCAAGTACAAATTTATATATTTTAATGTGCTATATATATATATATATATATATATATATATATATATATATAGCGCATTTTAAAGTTGCATTGTTTCAAAGCTTTATATGAACAAGAAAAAAAAAGAAATTATTAATCATGCTGTATATAAAGTAAAATATATGGTATTATTGTCATCATAAATAGATTATAATTTAAGGAAATTAAATGACATTATTACTGGCAGCTATTCGTCAGTGACTTATTGTAGATTTAAATTTAAATTATTTACTAGCAACATTAAAAATTAACAAGACTTTATCTTCACAAGAAAAAACTATATAAAGTATTACAGTATTATGCAAAGCACTCTGGGAACCAAAATCATGAGGATTTCTGATTCCCAAAATGCTTTGCATGAGGCTGTTTTTTTATCATTTTATTCTGTAAAGACAAAGACTTGTTAATGTTTAATATTCATCTTTTTTTTAACAAACTGTTGCCAATAAATTAGATAAATATAAATCTACAGTAAGTTACAGCAAACTGCTGCATAACTACAGCAAATTTACACTTTTTCTCCAACTATCGAACATTTTGTCAATAAACATGATCAATAGCAGGCGTACTAACTACAGTGTTGTCCGGATCTCAGGTCCTGTTTAATGACCCGGAAATCAGTCAAGGGTTTAATTTGATCCTCTAATCCTTCACTAATGATAAGAAAAACAGACTCTACACACTTTTTCCAACACGTATTATCATTCTTATATTTGACATCTTAATCTATTAAGTAAGAGAAGATTGAAGAGTTTTATTTAATGTTTGTTAAATAATAAGCATCACATATTTCTTGTTATAATTTTAGTACATTTTTAACTACATTTGTGTAAATGTGATTCATCTGCCATCTGCTGGTCAAAACACAGAAGTGCACAGACTCACATTTTTTTTAAGACCTACCACTAAACTTTCCTTATGATGGAAGATAATATGAACAAACATATATAAACATCATTCACAATGCATTCATCCTAAATGGATAAAGTCCCTATTTGTCCACCCAGAAATTTGTTTATCTTTTAAAGTTAAAGTATTTCTATATCTCTTTCTCTCTCCCAGTTCCTCCCAGCTCACGTGACACACCCAGTCCAATAGATCCAGACTTAATCCAGGTTCCAGTCGGGTACGAGCCCGACCCCGCGGACCTCGCCCTATCCAGCGTCCCGGGCCAGGAGATCTTTGACCCCCGCAAACGTAAATTCTCCGCAGAGGAGCTAAAGCCACAGCCCATGATCAAGAAGGCACGCAAAGTCTTTATTCCTGAAGACCTAAAGGTAAACGATTTAACACCATGTACCACCTGTCTAATTTGCATAACATGAGGCATGTTTGTGCCACGTATATCATAAAAGTGGATCTCTTTCTGTTTCCACACAGGATGAGAAATACTGGGCACGGCGCAAAAAGAACAACTTTGCAGCGAAACGTTCCCGGGATGCTCGCCGGCTCAAAGAGAACCAGATCGCCATCCGAGCCGGGTTCCTGGAAAAAGAGAACACGGCGCTCAGACAGGAAGTGGCCGAGTTGCGGAAGGAGCTCGGCCGCTGTAAGAACGTTCTGGCCAAATATGAAGCGCGGCACGGCCCTCTGTGAACCCTGAGCTTTCGCCAATCACCATGAATAGCCCCACCCACCACCACCACCACTTTCCAGGGACTTGTGTGCCCTTGTTGAGAGGCACCAATTTCACCTCTTTCTCTGTATAAAACTTCTTTTGATGTCGATATTTGAATTAGTTTTTAATTTGTGTATCAGTCTTTCTCAACTCATTCACAGTACGTCTCTGTATTTGTTTATTTTTCACCAACGACTGATCATTTATTTGGAATGATTCTACATACTTGTCATTTTTCTCTGGAGTGTTTTATACACCTGTAATATGGACTAAGAACTGATCCTTCGCGTCTGTCAATCATCCGCTTTGCCCCTCCCTATTTCCCCAGAGGCTCCGCCCACTACCTGTCACACGAGAGAGTTCATTTTATGTATATTAATGTGTTTTAGTTGAGCAGCTGTATGCAGATTTCTTTATGTAAAGTGTTTATAACACTAGCTAGTGTCAGGGTATGTTTATATTTAATTTTTTTCTTTGTCAGTTTTGGTTTTTATTTCTTTCAAACCAACACCAGCGTTGACGTTTTTTATCTTTCCTACATTGTCCACGGAGCAATAATCTCTTTAGAGGGCAAAAAGTCAAATGTAAGCTAGATCGTCTGAAGTTTCTTCACATAGCGCCGTGTCTGGATGATGAAGAGCATCTCGTCATTTTTGCTGTAATGCGGAAACTTTTCCTTAAATGCTGAATCCATATATATAGTAGTCGTCTCTTTTTCTCTCTCTCTTTGTGGCTCTAACCCCTGCACTAAAGCGTGTCTCACAATCTGATCCGGTGCAATGTTTCTACCTACAATATAATCTGCCTGATATATTTATGACTTTTGTTTTTTGAATGAAAGATTTTTTTCAGAAATATTCAGCTGTTAATTATTACTATTGTTCTGGCTGTTATTGTCATGGCTCTACGGTAATTTTCCTGATGGCTTATTGTTTTAGCATGACTGTTGTTTCACAGCTATTTGTAAATGGGTAATTTCGTTTATTATTCCTCCTTAAAAATTTTCTTGTATTTTTTTACCCAGAGCATGTTTTAGATTTAGTTTGTTTTGAAGTCACGACAGAGACATTTTGTAGTGATGATGATTTTTAGCTTTGCGTGTCTGTATGACTGTATTGAATGTGTAAAAGGTTTTAAGCTGTCGGTTCAGCAGAACGGTGTTGTCTCAAATACTGTGGTTAAACCCGTGAGTTTGTTTTACTACAGACCAAATGATACAGCACACAAGAAGATATATTGATAAAACAGAGTTTTAATGTTCTATATATATATGAAAACTATATAAATTTGCTTTTGTACAGTATTTTTCCAATATAATACTGTCTGAATATTTTCAAGGCACAAACGCATAGTGAAAGTAAAAGCATAGCTATACATCTAATGTAGTGTTATAACAGGGAGTTATAGCGAGATATTTTTGGTTATCTGGGCATTAAATATAGTCTGCACCCTTGTATTAAAATAGCCTTTAGTATTCTGTCTCAGGGAACTTTAGCAACCGGACCTCACACATTAAAATTCACGTGAAATAAATACTTTTGTACATGACTAAATGCAGTTCCTCTTACAGTAAAGAGATGTTTATTTTTTCACCACAATGATGTCAGTATAACTCACATGCAGTGCTTTCTTATAGTATTGCTATTTGTTCTTTGAATGGAAATCTAAAGGCTATGCTTCAAGTCTACTTTATTAAGTCGCTGACACGGCCCATGTTGGTAATGAATGTTCAGTAAAGGCAGCTTAGAAAGCTTTCGCTTGCTTTGAATGTTAAACGTAAAGTCTTGTTGTCGATGGAGTCACTGGTTGTGTTTAAAATCACCTACTACTGGGCAATATACACACTACTAGTTCAGTACAGTAGGAAGCTGATATTTCATGTCTGCCACTCAATATAGTTTATATGGAACTAATAAACAATAACATTTCCCCTTTACTGGTTGTGGCGGTTCCTCTGATCTAGAATCAGTTTTCTGCATGTTATAAAAGATAATGCAGGGTTATAGGTCTGGGGTTAAATCTTCATTGCCAGACTGTAAATAAAATGCAGCATGAACTTGGTATTGCAGATCAATTTAACCTACTATTTTAAGTTTTGACATAAAAAAGAAATAACTTATAAAAAAGTTTAACTTAATTTGTTGATTTGACAAAAACGCTGCATTTTTACAGTGCAACAGCGAATCTGAAAGTCTGCCATTGTTTAGGCCAAAGTTTTTGATGTGCACACTTTTTGTGTTTTTGTTAAGGATTGTCTGGGCAGAAATGGCGCTGTTGTAATTTTTGTCTTGTGTGTTCTTTAAATGTTCCTTTATTTTCTTGTTTATTTGTTTGTTGCATAAATGCAGATGTACGAAGTCTGTAGAGCAAGTTGCGTGTGTGCATAAAGCCCTTTGTAGTTCACAACATGACTGTTTCCATCTGTACAAAACTGAAATAAACCCAGGATGAAGCCAAACCACTTCTTGTGAATACTGGACCCCTAAATACCTCCCTGAGGATGAGAGGAAGAGACGGACGAGTTTTCGCCGATATGATCATCTAAGAAAACATGGAGCCCATACGGCAAAAAAAATTATCTGGCCAAAAATATACATTAAAAAATATATGATAAATACATTTTGTAAAAAGTAAAGCTTGATTATTATTTTTTTTTAAATGTGAAAATATATTTATTTTAACCTTCATCTATTAACATATATTTATTTCAGGGGCTACAAATACATTTCTAATTTTACAACCAATACAGCAAAAAATATATTTGTTCCTGTCCAAAATATAAAGGTAAATTTAACTTTAATACAAAGTTTTTCTTGCAATGCGACGTGATATATAAATGTTTTCAAAATATATTTTAAAATATACAAATATAATATATTGTTGAAAAAATGTGGAAACATATTTCGAAAAATATTTCAGTACATATATTTTTTGGCCATTTTTGTATATTTTAAATTTAAAAAAAAATTGCCATATGGAAGACCTTGACAGGACTGGACTTCTGTCAGAGTCCTATTTAGTCTAAGACCAAGACCATATGTATTTAAAGTTATCTTTAATTCTAATGATAGACTATTAGTTATGTTGTAGCTGTGTATAATCTCTTGATATTTTCCAGTATCTTTGGAAAGCGACACCAGTATAACTCTGGGAATCACGGTGACTTCTCCCTTTACACGCATCACTACCTCTAGACAGGAAAGGAAACCCATATTTAACCTGCGTTTAGTACAGTGCCTTTAATAATCACACACTTATTTTAAAGTTGCTCTGGTGATCTGACCCAAAAAAAAACACCATTACTCTCATTTTACTCATTCTTAAATATTCAGACAGTAGCCTACCAGTGAAGTACTGTGATGATCTCATAGACCTTTAGGGTTCTCGCTGGTAGTTGGGCAGGAACCGCTGTATTAAAGGCAACACTTATAGAAAGTCTTGAGAGATGAGATGTAGATGTTTGATTTTGTGTAATTTGAAGCAGAAACCTAAAGCTTAATCTCTGCTGCCACCTGCTGAATACTTGTGTCAAATAAAGTCTGCGTTTTTTCTCTTAAAGTTCTTTCGCATTCTCTCTAATTTATCACACTTAGTGGCAGCCTGGTTGTGTTTTCTATGCTTTAAAAAATAAAGCACACTTCAATCGTACTTAATCTTAATAGTTGAGATAATGAGACATCGATTGTGTTCGACTTCACGCAGCGCTTCAAAAATCCACAGGCGGATGACATCAGAGTACCGCGAGAGCGATTAAAGAGTAGACTACGCAGTGTGCTTTTGAACTGCTCTCGCGGTACTTTGATTTCACCAGCCACAGCATGTCGAACACATCCAATGAAAGTCACCAAACTTTTCACTGTTACACTCAGCATTTATTTGGTTGATTCAGAAGAACAGTATTCGATTGTAAATAAAATATTTTACCTCAGAAAGGAGGATTCATTAACATACATTGCAGTCGATATCAAACTGTGACGTTCGCTGTGTAGAAACCAGACTGGAGGAATCGGAACACTGCGTATGCGCGCCATTTTCTCATAAACACGAGAAAGTTAACAACAACGGCAACTGTGATGTCAAGGTAAGCTAAAATGTATTTATTTATTATAATTATTTTGCATAACGGTTTCAATTTTTTATTGTTGTAGCGTATTATATTAAGTTTTTCATACTTTGTTTTTTTTTCGTGAGGTAAACTTAGCGGGTAACTCGCGAATTACTATGCGTTGCAAGGTGACACCTATTACTATTACTGTGATGCAATGTTGTTTTGGGGTTGTGGTATGTAAAAGTGTATGTTTTAAGTAAAATGAACATTATTTTATTATGGAATGACCCATTGTTAAAAATATTTGTGTTAATGATGTTTTAAAGAACAATTTATCAACATAGCCTTGAAATGGTAATATTAGTTAAAACAGTTAACTAATCAAGTAATGTAAGGGTTTGTGAATGCAGTGATGAGATGCATGATGGAGAATTAATAAATAGATGCCATAGACTTAACATTGGACAAATGCTGCCCGTGCACTTACTGGTTAGATTACTTGTTATATTTTAAAATGTTTTGGGTAAGCCACATTATGCCACCAATGCTGTTGATCTTGATTTCTGTTTATTCTGGAAGATTTATTTACATATTAAAGGGGTTTAAAGCTATTTCATGCATTCTGACTTATTAACACTGTTTAAGAGTTGGATTCTTCATGCTAAACATAGGCAAAAAGTAAAAAAAAAAACATTTAGACATATGAAAGAGTATTTCTGTTGAATGCACAAAAGTTTCAGAAATTATTATTTTTTGAACATGAGAGATTCATACGTAACAATCTTTCTTCATTTCTTTTTTGGGCAATTATAATGCAGGAAGTACAGTGGAAGTCCTTATATGGGCACTTTAATCAAAATAGCACACACACAATTCAAAGGATGCTTAGAATGAAGCCTCAAAATGTGTCCTTGTTTTTTCTAAAATAAATTCATATTTTTCTGATTCCATATTTATTTTAGTAAGTCAGAAACGTCTCCGCTGTGTCCAACTGACAGGGACGGTGGGCGTGTGCAGCAGGTGACACAAATTATGTGTCCTCCGAAGGTTAGACCGTCTCATTTCAGTTCTCTTCGCGAACTTCTGAGGCTGTGACCTTGAAAGACCGAGTGCTCACCAAAGGTTTTCATCCATAGAAGGTCTCAGAGTGTGTTTGTTTAATGCTGGATTTTTTTAAATGGGGCGGTCCCAACATCAAATGTCTGTGTTGTGTTCCCATACGCAAAATAAATAAATATATTTTTTTAAATATATTTTAAAATATACAAAAAATGGCCAGAAATATTTTTGCTGAAATATATGTTTACAAAATTATTTTTTATTTTTGGCAATTTTTTGAAAGAATTAAAAAATACATTTAGCCCTCCATATATTTTAAATATATTCACGTCGTATTGGAAGAAAAACTTTGTTACGAATGTTTAAATTAAATATATTTTCAACTTTAAAAATATACTTTATAAAATTTATTTGTATTTAGCATATATTTAAAATATTTTTTGGCAAAAAAAAATTTTTTGCAATATGGGTTGTAAAATTTGAAATGTATTTGTTTGCCCTTGAAATACATTTTGATGTTGATGAAGTTTAAAACTAAATATATTTCCAAAATCAAAAATGTATTCAGTTGAGCTTTACTTTCTACAAAATGTATTTAAAATATATTTTTGGCCAGAGAGAAATGTATTTTTGCTCTATGAGGGCAATCGGCACGTAAGTGTGTATGATGTAAATCAGTGGTTCTCAAACTTTTTTTAGCGTGCGGCCCTCCTTGTGTACATTCTTTCGCGGCCCCCCGAAAGAAAATTTATCACAAAGAACAGTTCTAAAATGTAATATTTTAATTAAACAAAACATATTTAATTATACCTAAGTGCTGTTGGTTAGTTGGCTTATTATTTTTTAGGTTTAATTACACAGAATTCATGATAAATGAATGGATTTTATAAAATGACATAAAACTGGGGCCCCCCTGGCACCATCTCGCGGCCCCCAGTTTGAGAACCACTGATGTAAATGACACAAACATGATGAAACTGATAAACCTAAAGACTCTTTGGAGTTATGAATATGAAGAGATTATGTATATGTGGCCTGTGTCACCATGAAACCAACTTTGACTTATCTTGCATGATTTATGTGGACAATCGATATGCAAATAAATGTAAATTTCAGATCAAACCCACAGACAAGTACTGTTAATGTTGTCTTTATTAAAACTTAAATATCAGACATGTACAGTACTGCGACACCAGCACCAAAACATCATGTGTGATGAAAACAGCAGAAGCATCAGACAGTGCAGTATTATGTGCCACAACAAGATGTAGAAAGTTTTACAAAAGTCAGTTTGTCCCAGAGTACAATTCATGAACATCACGTTCATCCAATCCGAACACTAAAGTTCAAATGACAGAATTGTGTTAATCAACCACAGTGAAATAGCACACACTTTAGTCTTTGAACATTAAAAATACATAACGCCAATACAAACAACGTCACAGTCCCATCAGAGCTGAGAAATTCAACAATCTCTGAGCCTCCAGACTGGGATCTCACATCAGGCTTACATTCATCTGAACTGCAATCCAATCGCTTTCAATGTTTATTCACAGTGTCAGAAATGTTTTTCGCAGAAATGCAATTGAAAGTCTGGAATGAAGATGATGAGACCTGAAGGATTATCATTCAACTCAATAGCTCATGATCCTCTTCTGCTATAAACCACTAGACACAGATGACGGAAGTCTTGTAAATCTTGAATCTTCTCTTTAAAGTTTGATGGCAAACTTTATCATCATGCTCAAATCATATCGTAGATCAATATCGAATAGCGATTCATAAAAACATTATGGAAAATTAAAAACGGCTTATTTTCCGTGAAAACTGTGGATAAACCTGGGCACATTTATATCTTAATCTTTCTAATCTTTAAATCCTAACCATCCAGAGTCGACTGAATGATTTGTGCTGCATTTGAGAAACAGCAAGAAAAACATTGTAAAGTGTTAAAAACCTGCGTGTGCCTGTAAAACAGCTGGCAACATTGAAATAGTTGTTAAATATCTCCCTTGACTCCATCAGTTTCTCACCAACACTTCAATGATAAAAATAAAATACAAAATATATGTGGTTCTTCCACATGTGGTTAGAAAAGTGTAGCGGAGAAACCTCGACGTAACACTTTTTAAAATCTGCCGAATGAGCAGAATATGAAGAAAAGGTTTAGGAAACCACAACAACAGACTGAAGTATCTGAGGTAAAAGTGAGCAAGTTTAGATGTAAAAATATATTTTTTATCAATACCAAAGCATGGAATTAGACAGAAAGATGAATATATCAAGTAATTCACTACGTTTGATATGACACTAACTATGTGTGTGTGTGTGTGTGTCAGAATGCACAAAAATCATTGTTTGAAGAAAGTTATTCATATATCTATGCTTGGATTTCAATATTTACACAATACTGATGAAATCGAAACACTTACATACACACTGCTCCGAATTTGTTAGAAAACTGTAAACATTGCATGGTCGTACAGGTAAACATGTCTAGCTTGGATTTTTGGGATCAATTGAGTGACAGATGGGGTGTGAAAGATGCAAATGAATGGAAATGATGAGTAAGAGCTCAAGTTTAAGGAGGAGGCATGGGAAGTGGTCAGGCATCTCTGATTTCGTCTGGCGTGGGGCTACGGTACAGGTATTTCCAGATGGCGTAGTAGTGGACGGCGGCAGCAAGCGCCACAAAAACGTGCCAGATGGCGTGAGCGAACGGTATCACGCCGTCCGATTTGAAGAAGACGACACCCAGACAGTAGATGAAGCCTCCGAACGCCAGCTCATACAATCCATCTGTGTTGCTCTGTTCAAAACAAAAATACAATACATCATTCAGTTAAATATATCAAAATATATATATAAACCTAAATAAACAAAGAGACAAATTGCATCACATAACAAATACACACTATAACAAATAGACACTATAGTCATGAATCTGTTGTTCTCATATAGCTACACAACAAAAAAAGTTACATTTATATTCCAGCAAATTGTGCTTGCCATCATCTTCCAAACATAAGCAGCAATTTAAAGCAACAGCCACAAGGGGGCGTTAGTAGAGAAAACACTGACATGTGAAGCATTGCTCAGACCAGCAGTCAACCTACTTGTGTCTACTACAATAAAGCATAGACCCACAGGACTATAATAACTATACAAAATATTTTTATTTAACGAGAATAGCGAAGGTCACACAACAACTACTGCACAGGGTTCCCACACCTTAGTTAACTTCAAATTCAAGGACCTTTTAAGGACTTTTCAGGTCCAATACCCTCAAATTCAAGGACTAAGTGTGGGGACACATTTCAAGTGAGAGCAAGGTTACATTGTGTTACCTTTGAAGATACATTGTTAGTTTCCTTTCGAGGGAACTTGCGCTGCGTCACTGCGGTGACACTTTGGGGACGCGTCCAGGGGTAAGTGCGTCTGAATGTGTATATCAAATTCAACCAATGGTGAGGCTTAACGACAAAGACAGGGTGACGCGGGAGCCAGGAAGTATATCGCTATCTGAAATATTGCCAAAGACGATGTTACAGGGATCCAGGAAGTATGGCAAGGGAGACGCAGCGTCTCGTTCCGTTCTCAGGGAACAACAGTTACATACATAACCCAAGACGTTTTCATGTGTTAAACACAAATATGCAAAAAAAAAACATTTTGGTATGAATCAACATTTGCATACAGAAGATATAAGCATTTAAAGCGAACAGTTTAGCACGTGTGCTTAAAGTCTAGAATTTTTATGATATTATCCTACAATACACAGGGAATAATATGGATTTTCTTCCAGAAATCTTCTTGCATAAAATAGATTCAAGCACTTTCAATGACCTGTATCTATGTATGTATATTTTCAAAAACTTAAAGATACAAGGAACGATATCGTTGGGATCACTTACTGAACGATTTTTTTTTCAAAGCCAATCAAATCTGCTTGAATGGAAGGTCACGCGCATTTGAAATAATTGACTTCATAATATTATTATTCTACTACACTGACTATTACACCAAAAAGAAAGATATTAGATAACATAAAACTAGATTTGATGTGTAGAGATGCGCGAAATGCAGCGTGTTAAGGACATCTGCTGGTTATAGCCACGAATGCAACAAGAACAGCATATTTATACATTTAATGACATGTGAACAATTACAAGTAAATATGCAATATTAGTTAATGCCATTGAAGTTAATAATTTGCGCAAGTAATATAGTTAACATTGTTATAGTTATTATCGTTATAATGTGAACGGCCTTTTGTCTGTAGTACAATAATCAACTATTCACAATATAAAACTATTGTACATTTTAGTACATTAGGACACTTTTTGACATTGAGCTGAAGGTTATGAACTGTCACAATTAACCTTATGAGCATTTCCAGCGTTATGGATGTGACATTTTCAGTCAAAACTTGAAATATGAATTAGCAGAGAATACATTTATTACCAATATATTGAAGCATCTGTTTAGATTTTCCAGATGCTAGTCCAGACATCAGAAAAAAATCAGTATACTATTTACGCGTTTTGTATTTAAGATGGGGGAAGCATTTTTGTGGTATTTAAATGCATGCATTATAAATGTGACAAAAAAAAGTTTTTAGGACATACTTTGTAGGAATTCTATGTATTAAAATGCACAAACAAGAAGTAATAATACCTATAAATGGAGAAAGGAAAGTTCTTCAAAGAACATTTAATATTTATTTTATAAAAAGTTTTGAACGCACATTTATGATTAAGAAATGAGAAAGTTACGGATGTGATATTTATGAAATGTGCACTTACCTAACAGATGCTTTGCATGGGTATTTAAACAACCACATATTTACATCTGGGATTTCAGTATGGTTAAAACTTTTCATAATAAGGCTGACATTTGCATGTAATTGCCCCATCCGCTTGTAAAGAATACCATTTCCTATCCAAGCCTCCTATGAAACTACAATCTCAACAGACGCTTATAAACGCCTTTATGTTTATATCACACATTGAAGCTATATTTTTATAAACTTACGGTTAGGGATGCTTAACGATTAATCGCGATTAATCGTTAGCAGAATAAAAGTTTTTTGTTTACATCATATATGTGTGTGTGAACTGTGTATAATAACTTTGTATAAATAAATGTACACACATGCATGTATATGTTTTAGAAATGTTTACATGTGTATATACATTTGTATATTTATATTATATATAAATATAAATACTTAATATATACATTTTTTTTCCTTAAAGTTATACATGAATGTGTTCATATTTATATAAATGAAGAGTTTGGTTCCAAAACGCAATAAATCCATTTTGACAAATTTCGGTAAAAACGTGTTTTCCATACCAAGACAGTGACAAGATGAAAACCACTATTTTCTGTTACAAACTTTCACATAGCATCTTTAGGTTATAAAAACATAAGAAATTCAAATCCATAACTTGATTTTCAAAGATTTATTATAAAAACTAATTATTTTTTCCACAAAATGCAATAAATCCATGACAGTTTTTTATTTCAAAATGCTATAAATCTATTAAATCAATGTATAAATGTGGATTCATCTTTACCATTTTATATTTATTTAGTTGACTAGTGGTATACAATGATTAAAAAATAAACATTAATGGCATTAACCAAAACACTTACTTTGTTATATTAAGAACACATTGATGCGGTTATATTTGACGTCGTCTCTTTACATTTTCACAGCGATCAGCTGTAAAATGTTTTGGTCCCGCTCGATTTTCGTTGACTTTGAGTAAAATAATGTAAAGTTTTCATAAGATCCTCTGGGGTCAATGTTTTAGCAGGAGAAGCTTGATGCTGTCTGGAGAACAAGCAGCCGAGTGCCTCTCGCGGAAATTATTAGATCTTGATGGCTTACGTTTCTTTCCCGTCAAAGAAAACCATCACATGTTTAGCAATGCTATTAAAGTATTATTTTGTTTTGTTTGTTGATCACGAAGTACAAAGTAGATGAGGAAAATTAGGATTCCGTGTACTCAGCGCGCCGCCATGTTTGTTTACATTGCGTGAATGGTCCGCTGTAATATCAGGAATGGATTTATTGCGTTCTGTAAAAAAGGAGGAGTGGCGTTTGTCGCATTTTGGGAACAAAGGGAGAAAAGATGACAGAATATCACGGCGGGTATTGGATTTTGCGTAAAATTAATTATTTACTTTTAACTACTGACCTGATATAATACTGATTTTGGCAGTAACTCATTTTTTTCAAAAATGGCGTTTATTGCGTTTTGGAACCAAACTCTTCAAATATATATTTATTATACAGTTTACACAGATATGTGATGTAAACAAAAACTTTTATTCTGCTAACGATTAATCGCGATTAATTGTTTAGCATCCCTACTTACGGTGTACAGTACGTGCTTCAAGCTCACAGAATCCCAGACAACAATTTAATAAAAGATCCATTACTTTCTGACCATCAGGGATTTCTGTATGGATGGAGATGATGGAGCGTTTGAACCAAAGATATTTAAAACAAGATGCCTCACTGGTATTGATATGAATGGAGGAGATCGCAATGGCCGCTCTAGTCCCGCCTCCCAGTTAAAAAAGCCAATCGTCAATCTTTATCCTATAGGAAAGTGACTTTGTGCATGCACAGAATAGCCAGGTCTTGTTTGTCTTGTTCTTTAACAAGACGTGGGAGCATTGCATATTTGTCGTAGTGACGCGACAAGACGTCCTTAAAATGACTTTGGTTTGGACCTGGAAGTCGGGTCATGTGATAATATTTAGCCTCTATTCACTTAAATAAAACTTCTGAACTGTACACTGATCTGATGGGTGTGACTGATTTTCTGAATACAAAAAAATCTCAGCCAACATCTGAAAAAGCTGACACTGAACATTTTCCGACTGAGGTTCTGTTAGAAATGGTGTCAATGGTAAAGATGACCTCATTTACCTTAAAGGGGAAAAACCAAAAGGATGTAACATGATGTTGGGAAAATCTCTACCATATTTACAATGTTATGACATAAAACACACTGGTGCTTCAACCAAAGTAACTCCTCAAATCATGACTTCTAAAATATAATACATAGGGCTGGACAAAAAAAAAAAACGTTTTCCTAAAAATGAACACAGTATTTGAAAAGTTTGGTTCCAAAATGTGAGAACCGTAAAAAAAATTGTTTTGATTAATACCATTAATGTTTATTTTTAATCAGTGTATACCACTATTCAACTAAATAAATATAACATGGCAAAGATGAATGCACATTTATATATTGATTCAATAGATTTATAGCATTTTGAATACAAAACTTGTCATTGCATTTTGTGGAAAAATAATCAGTTTTTATAATAAATCTTTGAAAGTCAAATTATTGATTTGAATTTTTAATGTTAATATAACCTAAAGATGCTATGTGAAAGTCTGTAACAGTAAATAGTGGTTTTCATCTTGTCACTTTAGTCAAAATGAATTTATTGCATTTTGGAACCAAACTCTTCATTTACTAAGCACATTAAAATGATTGCAAGATTGATGGTGTTGCTTTATTTCAGATTGCAAGTGAAATGAGCACAAATACAGTACATTCAGTGAATATTGAAGAAATCACTTAACCCTACTGATACTACAAGAGTAACATAGAGAAAGAAGTAGAGTAATCCCTGGTTTATTTCTACACCATTACGTTGTCTAGTTAAGTAGAGGATTTGTCCTTCATGTATAGCTCAAGAATCAGATTAACGTGTTAAGATCAACAGGAAATGAGCTCATACACTCACCATTGATGTCACCACCAAAGCAGGGAAAAATCCCATGGTCAGGTAAAAGGCCAATTCAACTAACTTATACCTGCACAAATACACAAAACTTCATCAAACAAAATACATCAGTGCAAAACAAAAATAATTTTGCCTCCCTTAAACTTTTGGTCTTTACTAAAAATCAAATAGTCTCTTCCTATATGAAAAAGCATGCAATAGAAGTGTGATGTTAAACATACTTCTCATGGTAGTTGAATACATAGATTGTTCCCGCCGCCGCCATCAACCACACAAACCATCTCATGTGAGCTGCCAGAGGACCGAGTTCACGTAAATTCAGCCTGCAGGAACAAATACACACCCATAATCAGAACCCATACCAAACACACCCTTCATCAATCTCATCGTCAATACTGAAAACACTTTCACTGTCATTAATAACAAACAGATCACTGGAAATAACACACCTTAGTATGTACACCTTCAGGTTTAAGGGTTATGATAAGTGTAATAATACACACTTACGACTAGGGCTGTCGAAATTGTACGCGATTAATCGCATACAAAATAAAAGTTTGTTTATGCATAGCGTATTTCCTTACTATAAATCGCACTTTATTCATAGTTTGGCGGGTCCGGGAACTTATAGTCAAGTGTGACTTATATGTCAAAATTATTTCATATGAACAAAAAAAAAAACATTACTGTCTATAGCTGTGAGAGTACGCTCTATGTTGCGCCTGTATTTATGTAATTTAATGGATTCAGTGATGTGGAATGACTTCAGGACCTTTTAAACTTGATTTGGCTTGTTGTGTTAATTTAGCCTAATCATTTACTGTTAACTGATTAGGTTACTGTTAATGTTACGTTAACATGTACAGAAACCTATTCAGCCTGCTGTTCTGTGCTATTGTTTAGTTGAATAACTTGCCTTTCCAGATTAAATGTCTGTTCTTAGACTTGGATTTTGTGAAAGCATTTTCTAAATAAACGCGACATATAGTCCAGTGCGACTTATATATGTTTTATCCTCTTCAAAACGCATTTTTGACTGATGCGACTTATACTTCGTAGCGACTTATAGTCCAGAAAATATGGTAATATATGTATGTGCACTGTGTGTAATTATCTTGCATGTATGTATTTAAGAAACATTTTATTTTACATCTATATTTAGATATATTTTGTTTTTTAAATGTATACATGTATGCGTGTATTTATATATACACATTATAATTACACACAGTGCACACACAAATATTATGCAAACACAAATTTTTATGTTGCATGCAATTAATCGCGATTAATCTTTTGACAGCTCTACTTACAACATTTACAAGACACACTTTATCAGCTTTGAAATACAAATATAGTGATACTGTGTTTGTAGTACATTTACAAACAGATAGATAATTTAAAAACATGCATTCCCAGGAAATAATTATACTTTTTTATTAATAATAATAATAATTTATTGCAATAAACTATTTTTCTACAAAGTAATTGAGTTCACTAGCACAACTGATAGATACTTAATACATTAAATAAAATCTTGGAAAGTTTCTTTAAATAAGGAAGTTTTACTCTTTGTGTGAAGAGGTTTGAGTCTCTCTAGTGGTGTTAAATAAAGACTTTGGGTTACAGGAGTTAAATATCACGTCACTTCTGTCTTTACATCTTTAACAGAGACCTTAGACCCGCTGAATTATTTAAACACTGAGAGGAAAGTGAACAAACCGTACGGCCGCTTCAGCCAAACATTTTCCATCAACACAATGCATTTCAAAACCACTTCATCACAAATGTCAAATAATAACCTATTATTAAACTAAGCTTTGATCAAATGACAAACAAATTTATTTTTACACAGTGACACACTTTATGTAAATAAAGGATTGCATCACTGGAAAAAATTTGTTTTGTGACCTTTCATCTCAAAGGGGCAACTGTTAAAGCCAGGAAAACACATAAATACAGTAAAGGGTTCAAAAACGGTAAATAATACCATGGTACTTAAGATATACACCATGAAAAGATACATCTTAAAGATAGAGTTTACCCCAAAATAAAAATTTTGTGAGTATTGTCACCAAACTGATCCGAAGCCCCATTGACTTCCATGGTATTCTTTTATCCCACTATGATGACAAAATTTTCATTTTTGGGTGAACTATCCCTTTAAGTAAAATATTAAACATAGTGGCACCATGGTTCCTTTTTCAAATGTATTTCCCGTTTTCATATTAATATTTAACAGAAGTATAAAGAAACTTTACCATGGTGTATACGAGGCAGCGATGAAGAAGTATATGACGACTCGATCACACATGTGGAAACAGTGCTCCATGCTCCTGAAACAAAGCATATAAAACGTCAGACACAATATAAGCACCTCACTTCACATTCACACATGAGAACGAATTTCTTATTCACAGAATTTAACAAAATCAAACACAAAGTGGATAAATACATGATAAACATTTAATGATTAAAGGACGTGAACATACAGAATGACATGCATGTGGAAAATTAAAGATATATGTCTTGTCATAGCATAAAAACAAATATTTTTCACACTTTTCACAACAACGTTACGATTGTAGTGTTTCAGTAAAGCAACGGTCACTCATAGTCAGTTAGACTCCGCCCCCTGACACATCACTCGTCACTCGTCCAATGTAGGCTTTGTTACTAGATTTAGCGACTTTTTAAAATATAGTAACTTTTGGGATGAACGTTAGCTTTAGCAGTGAACAAGTACAAAACAAAGTCTCAAGCACTTTCACTTGTATATTGTTTGCTTCTCTGTTTAAACGATTTTATTTGACTGTTTCGACAAATATAGTAAGCATGTACATAGTTCGTTACCCAAACGGAGACTGGGTGCTGTAATACAGACAAAATCTCGGCATATAGTAGGGTGGCCATTCGTGCCAGTTCCGCCGGACACGTCCCGAACATGTTTTCGGGTTAGTTCTCCGGAAGTCGCGTTGCTCGACCGCGCATACGTCATCACATTTCATTTAAAATACATTTGAAAATTAAGATTTATTTCTTTTAAGACATACAATCATTGTAGTTTCATTCTTACCTTGAAATGTAACGGTTGCTTTTCTGAAATTAAACCCGAAATATTAAACCTTGATGACGTATGCGGTCGACCAACGCGACTTCCGGAGAACGAACCCGAAAACATGTTCGGGACGTGTCCGGCGGAACTGGCACGAATGGCCACCCTAGCATATAGACGCGATGACTTCATTAATTTGCTAAATTTAGTGTGATGTAAATTAGCGAAGAGCCCTAACAAACTGACAAAATCCGTTGTGGATGAATCATTTTTAACACTTGCAAATCACTGTGAAATATTTAGACAAAAAAAAAACATCATCTGAAGTGATTTCCTTCATGGCTCTGCTGGTTTCATGTCAACTTTTCTTGCATAATATAATTTATACACCAATCAATATTTAATGTCCATGCATTTATTTCAGCCCTTGCCGTAACCCTGTTGTTTTAATGGTCACAACTAGGGATGCTTAACGATTAATCGCGATTAATCGTTAGCAGAATAAAAGTTTTTGTTTACATCATATATGTGTGTGAACTGTGTATAATAACTTAAATAAATGTACACACATAGATGTATAAGTTTTAGAAATGTTTACATGTGTATATACATTTGTATATTTATGTATACTTTATATTATATATAAATATAAATACTTAATATATAAAAAAATTCTTAAAATTATACATGAATGTGTTCATATTTATATATATACATATTTATTATACACAGTTTTCACACATATGTGATGTAAACAAAAACTTTTATTCTGCTAACGATTAATCACGATTAATTGTTTAGCATCCCTAATCACAACATTAATACGCACTACAGCATGACCTTGTGATGTCTGTCATTTTAATGTTTACCGGCCCATATGACGGTGTTTAATGAAAACAAACCTCATGTGACTCTTTTTCCATGCGATGATGTGAAAGACGGTGGAGACGAGGAACAGGCCGATCAGACCCATGCCGTAAATCCAAGCCGTGATCCGTTCCCAGCGATCATCAGAGAGCCGGTGCAACAGAGCCATGCCCACGAACGCTGGGACGATCAAGAGCTATCGAGACGTGGAAAGAGAAAGATGAAACAGACACAAACAATGTAAAATAAAAAAGGATAAATAAACATTGACTCACATCATCATTATACTTCAGAAAACAAGAATAATATGCTACATTAGTACAATATGACAATATTTGGGAGTGTCCCATGAAGTCATGACCTCAGGTGAATGGGTTTATCTGAACATTGAATGTTTTCTTACAGCATGGGTGTAGCAGTTGGCGGCGTGCTCATAACATGTTGGTTTGTAACGGCTGTTCGCAGCCGCACGGCTGTTCATAAACCTGAAACACAACAAACACACATTCATATTTAATGAGACACCAGATGATCTGATCTATTTCCAGTGAAACACACGACACACCTACTCTGAATAAATGCACAGCCTTAAGAACTAATCACATGATCTTATAAATGTCATCAAAGTAAATAACTTCATGAGATGAATCCTGGGTTACTTTAAATATTTTTTTGCTGAGTGTATCAGTAAAGCGTCTATAGTCTGCAGAGGAGATCCTGCAGTCTGATGTAAGGAGGAGGAGCTTTTGCTTAAATCTTAATCTGCCGCTCATCTGATGAACAAGTGTGACATCTGATGCAGTGGTGCATGCTCACTAAAACACACACGCAACACATATCTGCATCTGTACTGCATTACATCTCTCTCTCTCTCTCTCTCTCTTTCTTTCGTGCAAAAATCAAATCCCCTGCTGCTGATGTCTGAAGAGGAGATATCAGACCATGCTTTATGATAAAAGTATGATCATATCAGACCATAGCATTGCATGGTGGTATTTGAGATCTGTAGTACTGTACATGCTCTGATGTTTGATCACTTGACCTTTACTTATTATCCAACAACAAAATAAAGTTTGATCTCAGTGTATGGTCTGATCTCATCATTATGTGCAGTGAAGTACATGGTCTGATCTCTCACTACAAACTATAGAGACAATACACAATGACCTGAAATGAATGCATGATCAGACCAGAGGATTAAACCCAATATACAAGAAAATAAAGAAATATCCATGATTTGAGATCTGTACAGTTAATGAAGACCTTTACTCATAATCAGACCACAGAATGAAGTTTGATCTCCGTATATGGTCTGATCTCATCCTTATTAACTGAATGCATATTCTGATTGCAGACAGTAGAGTCATTGCACCATGACCTGAAATAAATACATTATCAAAGCACAGGATGAGCCCATAGTCTGATCTCTTCTGACAGAAGAAAATTATGAAATATCTGATTTGAGATGCGTACATGGTCTGATGTCTAAAGACATCATCATTTCAATTAAAGCCTTTACTTATAATTAGACTAAAGAATGAAGTTTGATCTCCGTATTTGGTCTGATCTCATCCTTTTTAACTAAAATGTAGTAAAGATGCATAGTCTGATCTTTGAATACACACTGTAGAGTCAATGCACCATGACCTGAAATTAACGCATGATGATCAGACCACAGGATGAGCCCATAGTCTGATCTTAACACAGAAGAAAATTATGAAATATCTGATTTGAGATACATACATGGTCTGATGTCTAAACACATCAAGAAAACCTTTACTCATAATCAGACCACAGAATGAAGTTTGATCTCTGTATATGGTCTGATCTCATTATTTTTTATCTAAAATGGAGTAAAGATGCATGGTCTGATCTCTTATAGTTTAAACCCAGTATACAAGAAATATAAGAAAATAAAGAAATATCCATGATTTGAGATCTGTATATGGTATGATGTCAAAACACATCACAAAGTCACTAAAGACCTTTGCTTATTATCCGACAACAAAATAAGGTCTGATCTCTGTATGGTCCGATCTCATCATTACTTGCAGTAAAGATGCAAAATCTGATCTCTCACTACAGAGTGTAGAAACAATAGACCATGACCTGAAATTAATACATGATCAGACCACAGGATGAGCTTTAGTTTATACCCAGAGTCTGATCTCATACAGAAGAAAATAAAGTCAATAAAGTCCTTTGCTTATTATCAAACAAAATAAAGTCCGATCTCAGTGAATGGTCTGATCTCATCATTATTTGCATTAAAGATGCCTGGTCTGATCTCTCACTACAGACTGTAGAAACAATAATGACATGAAATAAATGCATGATCAGACCACAGGATGAGCCCATACTTTAAACCCAATACAGAGTCTGATCTCAATACAGAAGAAAATAAAGAAATACCCATGATTTGAGATCTGTACATGGTCTGATATGATGTCTAAACACATCATGAAGTCAAATAAGTCCTTTGCTTATTATCAAACAAAATAAAGTCTGATCTCAGTGTATGGTCTGATCTCACCATTACTTGCGGTAAAGATGCATGGTCTGTTCTCTCACAACAGACTGCAGAGACAATACACAATGACCTGAAAAGAATCCATGATGATCAGACCACAGGATAAATCATTAGTTAATACCCAATACAGAGTCTGATCTCAATACAGAGGGAAATAAAGAAATATCCATGATTTGAGATCTGTAGTGTGATATCTAAATCACATCATACAGTCAATAAAAACATTTGCTTAATATCAGACCAAAGAATGAGGTCTGATATTATCCTTATTAACTTAACTGCAGTAAAGATGCAAAGTCTGATCACTGAATACATACTGTAGAGTCAATGCACCATGAGCTGAAATGAATGCATGATCAGACACAGGACGAGCCCATAGTCTGATCTCAATACAGAAGAGAATCGGTATGTGATGTTTCTGCATGCATAGTCTGATCTCTGAATGCAGCTTACAGCTCAGTGAAGATACGTGACGTATAATAACAAAGAATCAAACCAGCTGGAAAGTAATGAAGATGAAACAGAGAAATCTGATTATACACAGCTCGTGATCGGACAGTTAGCCGGACAGCTAAAGCTCAGACTCACCTCTGGAAACTATTCACCCTCTTCATCTCCAAAACTTCACAGATAACTTAGGGACAGATGCGAGATCGGAAAATAAACCCTCTGCTGTCTGATGCTGAAAATAAGTTTGATATCTGAGGCCTGTGAGAAAATTCTCATTCAGAAACATCAATCACGCGCCGAAATGACACGATCCCTTTCAAACGCGTCCGTGACACCATAACTGCTCGAAACAACCTGTAATCACTCATATAAGGTCAGTTCATCACATCAGACCTCCATGCGTCCGATCACTGTCCCTTTCTCTTTCTTATCCCTCCTTTATTTCTCCGGAGGCAAATCGTATGCATTTTCCGGCGAATTTGACTGACGGGGCTTCCAGCCAATAGAAGCGCGGTTGACATGAGGCGGTCGGCGGATCCGGCCAACCGGCGGCGCTAATTTTGTTTCACGTAACAATAGAAGGCGGGGCGTAGGTTGCCATACCTGTTTGAATGGTGTTCTGCTTTATTCATAGGGAACACCGAAAAGGACAAATGACGTACATGCGGTGCTATTTATAGATCACTCAATGTCGCGAGAAATGTTTACAGAACGTTCACAACACAGAATAAATACAGAATTACTAAAAATAACCCAGTTCAAAAATGTACATACGCACGATGTTACCTAGACAATCAATGACAGTTTTGATGTTATCTGATTGTTGTTTATGGGTTTCTTGTTTGTCCTGAGCCCTTAAACTGTTCATGGATCTTCAGAAAAATATTCAAGGTCCTGCAGAATCTTTGCTTTTAGCATCTGTATGCATATTTGAACCCTGTTCACCAGTCACTGATGTTAAAGGGATAATTCACCCAAAAAATGAAATTCTGTCATAATTTTCTCACTCTCATGTTGTTACAAATCTGTATACATTTCTTTGTTCTGATAAACACGAAGGAAGATATTTTGAGGAATGTTTGTAACCATGAGCTCCATTCACTTCCATAGTATAATTTTTTCCTATTATAGAAGTGAATGGGGCTCATGATTGGTTTGGTTACAAACATTGGGCACCTATAGAATATAAGTCTCAGGTGTGTCCAAAATGTGTCTGTGAAGTTTCAGCTCAAAATACCCAAGAGATCATTTATTATGTCATGTCCAAAATAACCCTATTTGGGTGGGAGCAAAAACGCGCTGTTTTAATGTTTGTACCTTTATATGCAAATGAGCTACAGCTCCTCACTCCCTTACAAACAGACAGGGAGCGCTTTCAGTTAATATAGATCTGATTAATTCAGTCTGAGACAATAAAATATAGTACAGAGTACAACTCACTGAGGGTAGAAAGTATGGACTGTAAGTGGGCGGGGCTTTATCAATGTGACCTCACATTGATAAAAGAATCAAAATGGCTTGTCTAATAAGGCTGCTTTGGTTTAACGGGGATTAAAAAACAAGGAGCTGGTGGATTTTTTCATCGTAGAGTGATACCGCCTCTGGCTCCACGGACGATTCCTTCTGCGCATGCCTTGGCTCCAAACTGACATTTTTACGTAACATTGCGGCGACCATGGTCGGACATTTTTGGCTTCAATTCATAAAGTGGAGGGAGGCGACGTCACATCGTCCACTTTTTTTACAGACTATGATTCACACACTGCCAACAAACATTATGTAAAAGTGGATTTTGCATAATAGGTGCCTTTTAAGATTCATCTTTTCACATTGACGACAATTAGGAGACTAATACGCAACTATTACAGTAGATATAAACATTCAGTGATGCTCAAGAAGTCAGCACGATTCACAAAAAGCCACCTTTGAAAATAAAAATTGGTGTAAATTGTTTTTTGTTTTTTTTTGTCTTTTGGGAAAAATGTGTGTATTTTTATAGTTTCTAAAGTACATTATTAAGCGTCCAAAAGTTTACATACTTAACAGTCAGTACATGTATGGTATTGACTTGTATCTATTGTATGAGTCTCTTGATGGTTCAGGGCAGGACTAAATAAAACAAACTTTAATTTCAGCAAAAGTTTCAGAATTTTACAAGGTGTGTGTAAAGTTTAGATCGCAACTGTATGTTGCCTACATTACAGAATAAATTTTAGGGTTGTGCCACGCCACATTTTTTAGAGTATAGTTGTGGACAAAAATATTAGCCCCCTTGGTAAATATGAGCAAAGAAAGCTGTAAAATGAATCCACGTTTCTTATTTTGACCTTAATAAAAAACACAAAAATATGATGTTTTAATGAAGTAAAACAATTCAAAGTGTGTGTGGGGGGATTACACTACAAAATAAATGTTTTTCTTTAATACACAATTATTGTTCCCCTAGAAATTTTAAAAATATAAAAATAGTAAAATATTCCCATTCCCTTTGATATTAACATTTCCTTAGCACACCAAGGTGATTGAAACATGATGTTGTCCAGGGATCTCAAGGATCTCTCCATGGATCCCAGATGGAGAACTTTAGAAATCTGTTGAATCTTGGGGTTAGATATGCTTAAAATAATGAAGGGGGTCTGCAATAATTGTGGCCAATGTGTATTTAAGAAAAATACTATGTGATCCCTCCCACTTTCAAATATTTTTCATCAATGAAACATTACATTTTTGTGATTTAAAAAAAATATATAAAGTATAAGAGATTTAAACTTTCTTTCCTCATATTTACCAATGGGGCTTAAATTTTTGTCTTTGTTGTATGTAGTGAATCTGACATCTCATAAATACATTATTGATTGTGACATCAAGTGCTCTTCATACACTGTCTGGTTTTAAAGCAGGTTGTGTATTTGTGCACTCAGTGTGTAATGTTGCTATTTGCAATCTGTCTTCAGGGATGAATAAATATCTGTGTATCTGTCTACGATTCATCTAAACACACGCACACACAACCCACATGCTGCAACTAGAGCTGAGAGCAAACTTGCACAATATTAAAGAAAACAGCATGGTTCAGTAAAAAACTGCGATCTGTGACCTTGAGCAACATACATCAAATGTCAACAATAGCACAAATCGTCAGAAAACATTTCAGTTTGAATCAAATGTAGTATTGTAAAATACCACATAAACATGCAGTGAATTTAAATATGATAATTTAGTACAATGGTTTTAGTAGTTGATGCAATCGCTTTACCATGGTCCCACCATGGTACAGTACACTGTCAAAAGGATGGGTTCATTTTGTGTTAAAAAAGTACACAAAATGTGTTGTTTTATTTATAACACAAGGATGTGTCTAGTTTGAGACTACACATTTAGGGTAAGGCAATGCTGCAATGTTTAATGTCAATATAAAGATAAAATTCACAAACTAAGCTTTACTGTATTTCTAAAGTACCGTACTGATGTCTCTACACTGTAAAAAATTTAGCTTTTTTTTTTAAATCAACATATAATTTTATGCCACTTTAAACAAATTCAACTTTAAAAAATTATGTCAACTTATCAAAAGTCAAAACTTAAAATAGTAGGTTCAATTGACTTGCAAAACCAAGTTATATTAACTTCATACTGCATTTTTTTACAGTGTGCCATAAAAAAAGGTAAAAGCAGTATGTTGCTATTTTGAGCTGAAGATTTACATCAGCATCCAACACGTATAAAACAATAAAATTACAAAAAAATGTCTGCTTGTAACAGTAACACCGGTATATAAAATACGTAAAGAATAATTGACGACAAGACGTTGAATTATTCGAAAATAATGCACACCCAAGGTGGTAATGCGGCACAAAGCAGAGTGCTGTTACACCGCAGGTGTGCATTATTTTCGAATAATTCAACGTCTTGTCGTCAGGTGTGCGGTTATCGAAAAATAATCAACACCTGTGGAACATTTCTCATCCAATCAGAATAAAGCATTTAGCAGCCTTGTGGTAAATTTAAACTAAACACCAAAACAATGTCTGTGGTAACTATGGTATTCAAGAAATAATGGACTCCTGTCCTTTGAGATAATAATGCAATAATTTTATTGAAAATAATGCAATAATTATTTAAAAACTTATGCTGCATTACCACCTTGGGTGTGCATTATTTTCTTATAATTCAACGGCCAGTCATCAATTATTCCTTACCACGGGTCTGTTGAAGGCTTTATTCTGATTGGTTTAGAAATGTTCCACAGGTGTGCATTATTTTTTGATAACCACACACCTGACCTGTCAAATGTATTTTTTTAAATAACCACCAGGGCAATGTCTGTGTTAACTGTGGTATAAGTGAAATAATTGACTGCGGTCCTTTGAATTATTTAAAATAATGCACACATGCACACCCGTCATCAATTAACAGCCCTTGATTTTTGAATAATTCGTATATTATTCCATACACATTTGACAAGTTAGTTGTGCAGTTTATCAAAAAATAATGCATAGTCGTGGAACATTTCTCCATCAATCAGAATCATTCAACAGCCCTGTGATATAAATTATAATATCAAACATCAGGTCATCCACTTCTGAATGTAAGACTGGTTGTGTTTTGCTGTTAAACTTGTGCTTTAGTACCTTAAGTAAATGCAGGATTAATCTGCAGCTTCTTCTTTAACCCAAACAAAGATGGGATTTAGACACCACGTGCTTTCATGGAAACCAACAACATTTAAAGCCTTTGTGTGGCTGTCAAAACAGCGATAAAGTCGACAGACTCACTCCTGTGTCACAGTTAGAGGAAGTACATCTAAATAAACCTGGGGAATTACAGTAAGACTGATCCAGCTCTTCCTTCTTCTGCATGACGTATTTCTCTACAATCGAATCATCTGATCCTGTCTGTGGAGATTACAGCCTACTGGATGCTTTACATCATGAAGCGCTGACATAACAACACTTAATGAAAAAAACTTTAAAGAGCTCATCGGGTGGGCCGATAGGGAAAGCAAATGATTGATCATCAGATCAGTGCTCAGCTGGCACAGCTGGCACAGGTCAGAGCATTGCGTAAGCAGCAGCAAAGGTCATGGGTTTGAACCCAGATAACACACTGATAAATATTTACACCTTGCAATGCACTGTAAGTTATGCCAAATGCATACATTTAAATAAGTGATCAGACATAGCTGGGAAAATAAATTATTAAATCTAGTGCTGTATACTAAAACAAAAAGACTAAATCATATTGTGTGTTTTTTATGTCTTTATCCCAACAGGGTGAAAACATGTGACCCAGCATGTAATGAAAAGACACATACTGAGATTTACTGTGGTAAGCAATCACAGTCATCACAATCATGATTCTTTAAGCTTCTTATGGTAAGAGATTTCATATTATTATTATATAGCATGAAACATTTAGTATATATTGTATTAGTGATTATGCTTACAGACACTTTATCCATCATTATCATTCATTATTGAAATATGATTGGTTGATAGGAATGTTGCTCCTATAGTGATTTTTATATGGGAAAGTGACTATGAAATAAAGCTTCATATTTGACATTAGTGAATGTTAGGTTCACTAGTAACCCTCTTTTTGTTTTAAATCGGACTTTTTTCATGTTTAAGTGCTACAACTGGGTCCTGAGTGCTTTTATCAAGCTGTAAAACGTAAGAAAAAATCAACATAGTAACTTAGTTTTGGTAAAGCATTCGCTGCAAGCATGTGAAAAAATTTTGGCTCCTCTTGTGATGTCAGAAGGGGATAATACACCCCTTAATCTGCACTATCCAACCACGCCACTGCCATTTAGTGCAGAGATGAGCTCATTTTCATTTTAAAGGACAAACCCAAAAATAGCTAATTTTTGCTCACAACTACAAAGTGGAAATTTTAACATGCTATAATAAATTATCTGTGGGTTATTTTGAGCTAAAACTTCACATATGTAGCCTACTGGGGACACCAAAAATGTATTTGACATCTTAAAAAAGTCTTGTGAAATGTCTCCTTTAACCCAAATAAATAAGTACACATAACCTAATGCACGAATTGCACGATTTCTCTCATTGAACAAGACATTTTGAGCTAAATCAATTTATTTTAGCTTATTTAAATTTCTGGATTTGAAAGTGTTACCCATCATGCATTGCAGCATGCATAAATTAACTGCTACTGCTACATGAGTGTTGTTTTGCTGTTTGTTGTCTTTATTTCTACTACTGTAGTTGTTATCATTGTTTCTTATCAGTAGTAAAATTAAGAGCTCATATTTTAACTTCATGAGATTTGATTACTGTCACCATTTTTTTTTTTTTTTTTTTTTTTTTTTTGAGGCCTCTGTGTGAAGTTGAAACCTTTGCTTTACTTTGTCACATAAGGTGTCCTCTTTTTTGAGAGGCAAAGATTGCAGTTCTCTTTTAACATTACAAGTTTTATAAAACTATGTTTCTAGATGTGTAAAATAAAGTTTCTCATATTGTAGACTATTTGTAGAGCAGGAAAAGTTTTGGTAATCTAAAAAGGGAACAAGATGCTTCACGTTCAGTAAAGGAAAATTTAAATAGCCATTTCAGCAATTTTAAGTAGATTTAAAGGCAAAATGGAAACTTCTCTGGGCAGTGATAGTTAGCCTATGTTTTTTAAGTTGAATCAACTTGTCTGAGCTTACAAGGCCAGAAACTCCCTTGTTACAAACTTATCATAAAAAAGGTTCATTCTAGATCCATGGCTACATTTCACACACACAAAAACCAGGTCAAAACCTTTAATCTTTCTCCTACAGTGTAAATCCAGTGGTACTTCACTAAATGAAATCAGACCCAGATAACTTTCACAAAGTGTCGTCCCCGAGGACCGAGTCTCTCATTCCGCTTTCATAGACGTAAGAGAAGAAACCACAGTGACAAGAAGAAAACACGTGAGGAGAAACAACATCTCTGAGAGCCGGAACCCACATCAAACACCAAAACATGGCACTTAACAACCAAAATTTACTCTGATCACTGACATCAGATCAGATATTTCTCCAGTGGATGAATTTATCCCCTAACATGTCAGTTCGTGTCAGTATACGTATGTATGAACAATATAATATAAATACAATAAGGAGGGATTATTATTTCATTCTTCAGATCATTTTGCAAAATATTTGCTGTCATTATTCAGCTGTTTGCCAGTAACTTACTGTAGATTTAAATGTATGTTATTTACTAGCAAGCAACAGTTTATTCAAAGTTAAATGAACATAAACAAGTCTTTATCTTTACAAAATAAAACTATACAATAACAGGCTCATGCATTGCATTCTGATATTGGTTCCCAGAATGCTTTGCACGAGGCTGTAATTTTAGTTTTATTTAGTAAAGACTTGTTAACAAGATGTCAACAAGATCTGTTAATTTATTTTTGCATAATTGTTCTTGAGTAGAGACTGAAATTGAAACTATGTCTAGTATGTCTAGATATTATGTGTGTAATGTCTGTGCATGTTTAACAGTGATACAGAGTTGTCTTTACTTATCGCTAGGTTAAATATTTCCTCTGTTATCTCAATCAACCTTTGAAACAGGTGATGTGTATGTAAACAATAAACGTTTTCAGATATACAAGTCTGATTATGACAAGATGGCATATGCTTACACCGTCTAACATCTGGGTGGTGCATCATTTCATCATAACATAAATAAAAAAATACATATTTAAAGCCCGGAAGTCAAGATTCCAGCTATGATCAACTGACTGAGCAAAATCTCTGAAACAGATTGTGTAAACTGTATTACTGATAACAATAGTTATAATAACCCATCATTCAATCAATAAAATAATCATTAAATACACTGTTTAACGTTAAGAATCTATATGCCATTTTGTTTCTGTTTTGATACATTTTAAAGTTTTTAAATGCAAATGTATTCGTTTAAATGCTTCAAGTAACTAAGTTATAAAAATAGTTTGTAAAATCTGAAAAAATATGACAGAGAGATCACCAGCTAATGAGGAATGAGGAAACCAATGACTCAAAGTCTCAATATTACACACCCAAACACATTGATGAGGCTTATTATGTACAAAACAAATACTGTTTATCCTCTATTTTGGTTTTGATATAAAACACTAACAAAATGAGATAAATGTACTGTAAAAAAGTTTAAACAACTTAAGTATGCAAATCAATTCAACCTACTATTTAAAAGTTTTACACTTTGTCTTAAAGTTGTCTTAACATTTGAGATGTTTGAGAAATTTTCACTCACCGTTTTAAGGAGGTCTTCTGAAAATCCAATTCCAACATTTTAAGTTACAAATGATGACTAAATAAAGGTGAATTACACAAAATGAAAAGTACAGTAGCTTGTATGTACAGTAAATAGAAAAGATGATGGGTGCAAAGTTCATCCATCTGCTGTTATCAGTCCATCACACCTGTCAGACTAACGTACTCTTTTTCTCTACGCCTGGAGGTTCGTAGGTGGTCACCATCTTGTTCTGGTCCCACCGGGCGTTGGCGGGCGAGCTTTGCATGACCACCAGCCGTATGGGAGCGGGGTTGAGGTTGGGCATAGGGTCCGGTGCGTACTCCTTGGTGGGGTCTTTTCCCTGGCAGTCGTAGAGGATGCAGGAGATGAGGAAGACGAGGAGAAGAATGACATAGCTGGCGATGAGGATGATGAGGTTGAGGGTGACCGGGTCTATCTCAACATCGTCTGCGATGAAGCTCATGGCTGCGGTTTAATGGGGTCCAAAGCGACAATGCAGAACAGTCAGACCTTTACAACAAACCTCTGACAAACAAACGCTCACACAGATGAGATGAGATGAGATGAGAGGGATTAGATCTGGTGCTCACCAACAAATCCCTCTTTTCCTATAACTATAAATAAACCACACTTAATAGGCCTACAGTGTATGGGGTCTGAGCCAGTAGGAAAATCTTAATAGTAGAAATCAAGCAGAAAAGTGTGCACAGATCACACCTAAAAATGTCAGGATACTATTGCAATGAATGTATAACAAAGAAAGTGACATTTATTTAAAAAAAGATAATAATAATAAATAAAAAACAGCCCTAAGCTGTGTGGTAGGGTAGGGTACTTTTACCATAGTAAAGCAGCATTATTGGGGAAAAAAATGAATCAATTCTTGTGCTGCTGTGTAATGCAATTCATTTAAGTTAAATTAAATTGTAGGTATAATAAGTAAAAAAAAAATGATGACGTCTGATCATGACCAGCATGATGTGTTTGGACCAGCAGAGGGCAGCAGTGTACAGCACTAAACACATGCACAAACCTTATAATTTTCACACATACAAACATTTGTTTTAATGGTTAACTTTAAAAATTGTGTTATTTTTCATTATAATCGGTGTTGTGAATAAAGTAAAATAATAATAATAAAAACGGATTAAACATACAGTGGAGATGAAATTGTATATTAACACTGACTAGGGCATTCAATACGCCAATATGGCAGAAAAATACATTTATTTGGCCAGAAATATATTGTAAATATATGCTTAATACATTTTGTTTGAAAGTAAAGCTTAATTAAATATATTTTTGAATTTATAACGCATGTGGCAAAAAAAAATATTTTTCCTGGCCAAATTTTTTTGTATAAAATATAAAATGTATAAAAATGTATAAAATATTAAATAATAAGTATATATTTGCAATTGAAAATATATTTAATTAATTAATATTTTCAAACCTTTTATGTACTTTGCTATGTTAAAATGTTTTTCTTCCAATGCGCATGAATAAAAATTCCTTAAAATATATTCAATTTGAGATATACAAAAATGGCCAAAAAAATATATTGGTGAAAAATACCTTTATGTTAACATATTTTAAAATATATTTTTGGCCATTTTGAACATATTTTAGCCATATGGGCGTGTTTATAGTGCATGGCATGCAGTTGCTAGGGTGTTTCCAGGCTGTTGCAAGGTAGTTGGATACCAGCACAAGTCAAAAACTTTTTACAAAAATTTACATTTACACAGCAACAAAATACAGTTTTGAAAAGTTGTTAATGCTACACGATTAGCGATTGGACAAATCGGCACTTCAGCGCGTGATGTAACTCGCTAGTGCTCACGTGCATGTTGCGTGTTTTCATGTGCAGGTAAGCGCTGTATCATCTGAGTTATGTTTAATTTCCACTTTAGTCCGTACTGATCTAATAAATAGTGGGATTTTGTACAATACACAGCCACTGTTGGTGATATGATGTCACGCGTCAACTCGCGCTTACCAATTTACTGACGTTGGAACGGGTGCTGCCATCTTTGCTATTTGCTTCAGTTTTGCTTACAGGTGTAGGGCTTGACAGGGTGGATAGACTTCGGCTATTTGTTCGTAGTTGGAAACACATAACATTTATTTATTTTTTGCGGATTTTTTAAAATTACTTTTTGAGCAATATTCAGCAAAAATACCCATATGGGAATTTTTTTTTAGCCAAAAATATGTTTAAAATGTATTTTGTAGAAAGTAAAACTTTTTGCATTTGAAAATATATTTAGTTTTAACCTTCATATATTAACATATATTTCAAAATGTATTTCAGGGGCAACAATTACATTTTATTTTACAACCCATAAGACAAAAAGTATACGTTTTCTGGCCAAAATATAAAAGTTTGTATAAAATGTATAAGTGTGTAAAATATAAAATTATAAGTATATTTTTGCAGTTGAAAATATATAACATTTTAATCTTTTTAAACCTGTTATATTTACAGGTTTGTAACATACAAAGTTTTTCTTCCAATGTAATGTGTATATAAATGCTTTAAAATATATTTATTTTTAATGTTTATTAAAAATAGCCTAAAAATATATTAAATTTTTGTAAACATATTTCAAAAGTATATTTCAGTACATATTTTTTGTATTTTTTTATGGGTAAGAATGATGCTGGAACAACAGTGCATGATCATTTCAATTTTTTATGCAGCCCTGTTTTTTATTTTGAAGAACAGATTGTTTCAATCAAAACAACTGATATAAAAGCATCATCATATTTGAACATATTTCATATGCTGGGAAGTTTTGCACATATTATCATCACTAATCAGTCATTTGAAATATTTTCTCGTGTTGGAGCTGTTATGAGTTTGTGTATTGAGAGACTCGGGTGGAGTTTGTCATGTCTGGGTGGATTCATTAATGGTGCCATGCCAATTCAGAAAGAGAGACAGAGACGGAGGAAGAACCTTTGACCTTTTATTTCCGGAATTATATGTGATAACCACAACATTTTGACATTATTTGTCTGACACTGAAACAAAGCCGTCCACCTCCATGTCAGGACCCACAATTCCATTTCCTGTCACATAAACCTCTGGGTTTTTTTCATGTCTAGTAAAATCTATTTTTTTTTTTTTTACGAGTACTTGTATAGCTCAGTGGTAGAGCATTGGGGTCATGGGATCGAACCCAGAGACACATGATGATATAAAATGATACCTTGACATACACTGATTAAAGCATCTGCTAAATGCATAAATGTTGCTGTACCTCATTTGTTAAAAAAAAAAGAAAAATGTATGTCAAAAGATAACATTTGATCTACTAACTTGAACATTTCTTCTTACAATCCCCTGATTTGTTTTTATTTTTAGGTGGATAAACTTTCTGTCGAGCAACTGATGTGATTCACTGTCATGAGTCCTCACATCAAAAGCATAAGACAGGTACATATTTAAGGCCATTTCATAGTTTTAAGAGTATTCCAAAATAAATAAAAGCTTGCATTAAATATTGCATTAGTATTTATTCTTAAATATTTAAAATAGGATCATTTTCTAAATGTCTTGATGATGATGCATCATTTGGACGATTTTGCAATAACTGACTGTATTCCACTATTGACCGGCACATGATGCTGTAGAGCAGGGTTTCCCAAACTGGGGTTTGAGGGAATTGCAGGGGGTTTGTGAGTTGATGAAAATTTTTTACCTTAACTGGCACTGTCCTGTGAGCGGGACCCCTAAGTTTACTTCAATATTTTGCATGTAACTTTTAATCTACGGAAAACTATATATATCGTTGGAATGGTCTATTTCAAAACATTTTAGCAGCAATAATAATGCAATGACGGTAATTTATAAATTTGTGACAAGAGTATTCTGCAAACTGCTGACACCTAGTGGCCGTTGTTGGTAAAACCACTAAAAGTGTAACACAAACCTAATTTTATGTATAAATATATACTTAATTGCATTATTTGTATTTATTACAGTAAATTTAAACTATTATAAAAAAAATATTTAATATTTTCACCTCCAGACACTTCAGTGAAAGAAATTCTTCTTTAAAACAAAATCAGGATTATTAGTTATATGTATACTAGATTAGTTATATATATATATATTTGAAGGAGTACATCAACTTTTTGTACATCAACCAAAACATTCAAAAAAGACTGCGCCAGTTAAGGGGTTAATTACTTAAATCATAAGATGCAAATAAATTATTTTAACATTTTAAAAAATCTAAATAAAACAAATATGCAAATGTACTATTAAATTAATACTTTTTAAAATGTAAATCTTAAGGGGGAACTTTAAGTAAATAATTTAGGTAAAGGGGGTTTGGCTGACAAAAACATTTTTGTAGAGTTTAGTGCATTGGAGCACATCACTGTGGGTAATGCAAAAAAAGACCCTTAAACCTCAAATTTGTAGTAAACTTTTGTCAAAAATGGACTTTCTCAATTTCTCTGGCAGCAGTCTAACAGTGCAGAGTTCAAGATGTGTCTGTGATTTCATACAATATTAAAAGAGGTCTGACGGACAGAACGTTTGTAGCTTTCTCTAGCTGTAGTTCACGTAAACCAAAGTTATGAAACTCATCTTTTAATCTACAGTTTCCTGTGTGACATCTGTGAGAAAGAAGTGAAACTGTAGTGTCTGTGGTGTTTTGTTGCATTGCAGATTGTGTGTGTGTGTGTGTGTGTGCGCGCGTGTGTGTGTGTGTGTGTGTGCGCGCGTGTGTGTGTGTGTGCGCGCGTGTGTGTGTGTGTGTGTGTGTTGTGTGACCTGCCGCTCCTCACCCATTTATTCAGGACTGTGGAGACAGTTCGATTAGACACGGCCAGCGAGACGTATTCGATTATCTATCCAAACTGAATTTTATGCTACCATAAAAACCTGACACATCTGCAAGTACACAATGTGTGTCTGTGTATGTGTAGCTCAGTTAGTTTTCATTATGCAATACTTGTAATAATAAAACATTTGCTGATATAATTCAGATTTCAACATTTCCTGAGACAATGTGTGTGACTTTTATTAATGTAAACGGTGATATTAAAAAGTGTTTTAGCATGCCGCTTTACACTTGCTAGGGTCATTTGGAAATACTTTTTTATGTGGATGCTTACTTATCTCCTTAAGGCTGGCCACACACATGAAGATTTTAAGACCGATTTGCACCCTCGGTGATCGAAAGGGGACTTGGTGTTTTATTGCAGCCGAAAAAAAAAAACTTCAGTGTATGGTATTATTGTGATAACACTTTTCTAACAGGCATGTATCTCAAGGCGATCACCAGTAATCGATTCTGCGCAAAATGTGCTCATCTCAAACAAGCTTTATCAACTTGGACAACAACTTGGACAACAATAAGTGCTTTTTTCACTTTGAAATTGTTACTACAGTCATCACGTGTGTAATTTCGTACTCTTTATTACAATTATGCGGTTTAAAATCACATCAAACTGTCCTTACGTCCGTGGTTGCTCATGGATTTTAATAAAATCCTGTACGATATAAAAATCGTCCAGTGTGTCCCGGGCAAAAGTCTCAATGATATGTTGAACTATTGTCAATCTAATGGGACTTCACTTAGAAAACTAACAGCACAACTTTACTTGAGCAGCTTCATTAATATCATTCCTACAGCGCAGGATGAGTAATGGGTATAAATCCGTATATATGAGCAATAGTCATCATTATCTTTGTGCAGTAAATTTAATCCGTGCTGCCGGTGTGTATGCAAGCACACATTACTGTGCATATCTCAGTTTGATGTGTCCAGACGGCTCCGAGCGATCGACTCTCGACCGGTGTTGGGTCTGTGGAGGTGTCTGGGAATGCTTTCCTTCCTGAGGGCTACAGTGTTTGTGTTAACCCAGCAGAAAGCCCTTCTTCTGGGTGTGGGAACCCGCTCCTCCCTGGACTTCCTCAAGTCAAGGCCTGTCCGGCTGAACCTCAGACCTCTCTGAGCTCTCCGCAGTATCACTACATCACAACTTATACATACACAGGCTTAATAGATGGAGACAAATACATATGCTATTGGATAACATTTACGAAATACTTTAAAGGTCATGTCTGAACTTAAAGAAGTCATTTTATAACTTTGGTTCAGGGATTTTGTCTTGATTTCCAGCAAAATGATCTATACAGTAAATTTTTTAAACAAGGCAAATCTAACTAAATTCAGTATGCTAGCGGCGTGCCATGAGATCTCTTACGGAGAAGCACAAATGCATATTTTGTCAAAACATGTATTAGCCCGTCATGTGTGTGGCCCGTCATGTCAAAATATGTGTTCGGCACATCATGTTAACCTATGTGCAACATGCGTCGTGTTAAAATACGCTTGCTGTAAATGCGTCAAAAGGGTTTTTAATAAAAGAAATTCTCACATTTGCTAGATCTTCTGTTAATTCGATTGTTTAAACCCTGCACACATTGTATGCGTAGGTCGTGTATGGGCCTTCAAGAGGATGTACTATGTAGCCCACTTGATGCACTGCATTTTGTTGCAACGTGCATGCGTCAAACGTCTGTGTACACGTACCAGTCAAATAAACTATACTTTGCAAGGCAATGCGTTCGACCGTGTGCGTATGTTTGTGTACACCAAGCGTGCCGCACAAGCCCTGAAAAGTGAAGCCAAAATGTCCCGATCGCTCCCCAGTGATGGTCCCAGTATAGGTCGTAAACCCCACCTCCCCCGTGTTATTCAATGGGACTTGAGAACAACTAAACAATTTAATTACACTTCAAGGATCTTTTTTCCGAAGCTGGTTTCTGTCATTTACAAAAAAAATCGATTTTTCGATTAATCGTTTTTTAAAATGTGGTCGATTCAGAATCGATTCTCAAAGAGCAGAATCGATTTTTTTTTCATATTTATTTCTGCAAACATTGAATGAAAGATTAACGTTTATTACGAATTACTAGTCTTCTTCACTAGATGTCACCCTATTTTTTGCTTTGCGCGAGGTTACGAAGGAGCGAGAGGCAAGCCTGTCATTAATTCAGTGCTTAAAATGGCGGTTTCAGGTGCTTCATCGATTTTAATAATTACCCACTTGTAACCTGCTGTTCACTGTTCTTTTAATCAGTATAGTATTTGTATTTAATCTATATTTATTGAGTTGAATCGAGAATAGACTATAAAAACCGGCCTGAGAACCGGAACCGAAAATTGAATCGAGAATCGAAATCGAATCGATTTGACAGCTTGTGTAAATCGAAATTGAATCGATCTGGAAAATCTGAATTGATACCCAGCGCTAATTTTCAGTAGTTTTTATCAAGCTGATGTAAATTCAAGTGTTTGTTTTTAAAATAAGTTTGTTTTAAGTTAGTTATTTAATGCTATAAAAACGGTGGTGTCACGTCATGATTGACATTCTGCGAGGGCGGGACCTTAATTGCTTTCGCGGCTTTAATTCCTGCTCACTACTGTGCAGGACTGGTCCCGAAATCGCTCAAGACCCAAGATGTCAGCACTGTATCGGGACACTGGCGGCTTCACTTTTCACCAATGGAAGAGAGCGAACGAGCTTCGTCCATTTTTTTCACAGTTCTTGGGTCTACATGTAAAAAAAAGACTATACTCCGGGCTTAAAGCTAGAAATATAGTTCCTTTTTAATGCATACACAACGCAAATTTCGTTATCATAGTAGTATGCATGCTTTGTACTCACACTGCCATTTTTTTTAACCACACATACTTTTTACGTATAGGTCGCACATGCGCGTACAGGACAATGTAGTATTTAGCACAGGAGCATTTTATTTTGTTGCAACGCGCATGCACATACGAGTCAAATAAACTATGCTTTGCAAGGATGCGCATTTGATCGTCTGCGTACGTTCATGCACATGCATAAACACTAGAGATGCACCAATATATTGGCCAATAATTGGTATCGGTCAAAAAAGCAAGCTATCGGTCGATCGATTAAAAACAGCCGATAGTCGTGGCCGATATAACATATCAATCTGAATAATCGGATATCGGTATTGGTGGGAAGTATTGACTTTTCTAGAGGCAATGATATCACGGAGCGCCTGAAAATAGCCCCCTTGGTTACTTTCAATAGCAAGTTCCTCTCAAATATAGTTCCTTGCAACTTTTAATTTTCCGTCGTTCTTAGTACACGATGTAACAACAGAAGAGTCAAGTTTTAAATAGGAAAAACATCGAAACTCTTTGGTTATTTTTAAGTGTGATGCTAATGGTCTAATCAGATTCAATGGATTGTGCTAAGCTATGCTAAAAGTGGTAGCACCAGACCCGGAGATCAGCTGTATGGATTCCAAAACGGTAAAAATCAAATGTTTAACTCTAGGGGAGCTGGAAAATAAGCCTATTTTCAAAAAAGTGGAGTGTCCCTTTAAGTCGCTATGAATAAAATCATCTGCCAAATGCAAAAATGCAAATTTGTAAAGTACTATTTTAATTTGGCGTAATCCTTACTAATTATAATGGAATATCAAATGTTACTATCCATAATACTTTTTTTTAAAGCATGTTTATCTGGTGACAGATTATTTAAACTTTAAATAATTTCTTTCCTCTGGGTTTAGGTTAAAGGGAAAAACAAACAAATTTTTAATTTATGCACAATAGTAAAAGTGAAAAGTTTTTCTAAATGAAACAGATGTTTGTGTTTTGCATTGATTTCTCACGCGTCTTGTGAGGTCGACGGATGGACTCACAGCATGCCGGGGTGAGATAAAAGGAACCATTTTGCCGTAAAGAGCGTAACACTCATGACGTCACAGTTAAATACCTCCTGACCTCACCAGCTGCTGTGAGGGTCACACCCTCGCACTTCCTGCACAAACCATCTCAACTATTCACTCTGTTTATCGTGGGAAAAACCACGGAGACTTTCCATGTAAAAGTGTCTTGTTATTTTGTGGTCTTGATAGTCTAATAAAATCTCCTTTGAATTTGTTTTAATAGTGTGACCCAACCCAGATAAAAGAGACACTGGCATTGCAGTACTATGAGTAATGCTGTCTCTTGCGTATACATTGAATGCATCACACAGGCCTATAATTTGTATTCGTTTATACATTGCTTTGAATGAAACCTAAAATGCTTTTCATATGTGGTGTTCACTTTCACTGAAACTCTGATGAAGAAATGAATCACTGAGTGTACAACCGCTGTTTCCTCACACTGTGACAAAGGCATCAATAAAACATTAAACTGCGGTTTCCTTTGTGGGGGTCTTGACGTCTTTCCTTCCCTGGTGCATTGTGGGATAGGTCTGTCTTCTGGGTCTAAGGGCCAATGCACGTGGCTTCACAAATCTGAACGATCTCTTGATGAGGAAAGTTTAACAAAGGCCGAGTGCAACACTCCTGGGTTTCATTAGGAAGTGTGTGTGTTGTAGATCAGGGCGGGCGGATTGCAGCAACAGGGCGATCGATCAGCGGCAGCCAATCTCTGCGGCACAGCATTGCGTCACCGTGGCCGGTCGGGATTTATTGCTCGCTCGCTTGCTTGCTGCTGAAATGAGCCGATTGTTTTAATTTTGCAGAGAAATGCTCCTGAGAATTGATGGAAATCATTGAAAAACAAAAAGCTATTGTTTCAGAAGAGCTTCACCACCTTCCAGCAAGCACACAATAACTCCATAATGTCTGCATGGACCTAGACAGAAACACACACACACACATAATGACATAAGCAGCTGACTACTTTTAGTCATTTAAAATATGCTGTTAGTTTGCTCTATAGACATGAAGTCTTTTTCAAATCCTAAATATTAATATACATATGGACACAGGGTATGGAAATTAAATAGTTGGTAGTAAATTAGTTAAGTAACGGCAATCAGCTATCCATAGTATTGTAATGTCCTTTTGTTGTCATTATGATGCCCAGCAAGCCATAGCCATCATTTCACTGCTAGTTTAAAGGCGTAATTCACCCCAAAATGAAAATTGTCCCATGATTTACTCATCCTCAAGCCATCCAAGATGTCTTTTTTCAGACAAACGCCATCAGTTATATTAGAAAATGTCCTGTAATGGCAGTAAATGGTGCTCCAGGTGGTTAACTCTTTCCCCGCCATTGACAAGCTTTTTGCAAAAAAAATTTTTTGAAGAAAAATACCCATATTTAAGAGTTTATAAGCAGAGAAAAAAAATAGATAGGATGAAACTTTTTTTTCCCCATTTTGTTTGTTTGAAAAAAAAAGGGTCTGTTTTTTTATATATTTATATGTTTATATATTTTTAGAAGAACATTTTCCTGGAAGGCATTTTGTGAAACTTTTGTAAGAAACACGAAAAATGGCTGATGGGGAATGAGTTAATAAAGACCTTCTGAGAGCAATCAATGTGATTTTGTAAGAAAAATATCCATATTTTAAACTTTACAAACAAAAATGACCAATGCACGTTCATGAGATATAATGCGCTTTCATGTTTTCTTTGTTATAGTGGGTTATTTAGCTGTGCATGTACGTCTCAATCTGAAATGGCCAACTTTGCTAGGACATTGTCTCTCTTCTGTAGCCTGTTAGTGTATTTTAAAGGGATAGTTCACCCAAATATGAAAATAATGACATTGTTTTATATTTAGTCCAAGAGCTTTCTGACCCTCCATTGCAAATGTATGTACAGTACGATTTATCGCATGTCCCAATCTGAAATCGATTCTGAATCTTTTGATTCTTTGTTTCATGCACAGCTTGTGCGTGTACCACGGTATTTGGTCAGTCGGAAGTCCTTATCAATCTAAAATCAATCGAGTGGGAGTCATTATATTTTTTATTATCATGAAAATACCTGAAACAATTAAAAGAACAGCGATATAAATATTCCTATAGAATTTCCTGGAATACCGTTTGTAATGCTACTTCTGTGGCACAAAGGGAGTTTCTACACGAGAGCGCCCTCTGGCTTTGGGATGTGCCGGGATTTCACCGTAATTAATTAAAATTAATTCATTGAGAAAAGGTGCATTTGCACGAGTAATCTTTATAGCCCTACTGTCCATGTCCAGTAAGGTAATAAAAACATCATCAAGGTAGACCATGTGACATCGGTGGGTCAGTTAGAATGTGTTGAAGCATTGAAAATACATTTTGGTCTAAAAATAACAAAAATTACGACTTTATTCAGCATTGTCTTCTCTTCTGTGTCTGTTGTGAAGTGCATGGGCGAGACTAAAGTCACGTGACTGCAGTGACGCGGCTGACGTACGACGTGGCTGACGTGTTATCCGGTGAGCCCCAGCTGTTTTTTGTGCGCCCGAGCTTAGTTTACAGTCTGAGGGAGACGCACGCTGTAAGTTTAAAAAAACAACAACTTTGCAAACATGTTTGAGGATAACACGTCAGCCCCGTCACTGCAGTCACGTGACTCTTGTGCACGTCCTTTACAACAGAACCGAAAGAGAAGACAATGCTGAATAAAGTCGTAATTTTTGTTCTTTTTGGACGAAAATGTATTTTCGATGCTTCAACACATTCTAACTGACCCACTGATGTCATATGGTCTACTTTGATGATGTTTTTATTACCTTACAGGACATGGACAGTATACCGTACATAGATTTTCAATGAAGGGTCAGAAAGCTCTTGGACTAAATATAAAACATCTTAAACTGTGATCCGCCGATGAACGGAGGTCTTACGAGTTTGGAACGACAGTAGGGTGAGTCATTTATGACATTATTTTCATTTTTGGCTGAACTAACCCTTTAAGAATGAGTAAATCGTGGGGTTATTTTCATCTTTGGGTGAACTATCCCTTTAACTATAGACCTGATAACCCACTTCTAGCCAAAATAAACTTGAATTTGGTTACATGTAGTTTTTTCCTAAAATAAATTGTGAGATTTTCGACCATGTAAGCAAAGTCAACAGTGAGTACAAGGTGTTTGCTTTTATTTGCTGATTTATTTTATTTATTTTTGGGCTATGGTTAGATATCTATAATTGTCACTGACAGCCCAAATTTTGCCTTGCTTAGCCTAGACATTTTCATATAATCGTCTATTAAACGTCTTTTTAAATGCACAGGTACTTGGCTTTTTTGATATGATGTCTGATCAGACTTTGACATCGAATATAGTTTCCTGTAAAAACCTGATCATAGAAGGAGACATGTTTAAGAATACAGTTTTTTTTTCATAAGAAAACTCCTGAAATCCGAGCAGATGTAAAGTGACCTGAATCTTGCGTTGATGTGTTTGTTGTAATGATCTTTTTTATAAACAGAGTTTGATTGTCTTTGTTCAGCTGTGATCCAGATCCACACAAACTCTTGCCAACTCTTCTTTTGAAATGCATATCGCTGTTGCAAGACAAAGAGTTCATAGCACTGCAAAGTCAAAGGGCTTTTGCTTGAATTTCTTCCGCACGTCATAATGAAAACTTCACCCTTCACCCTTCTTATTTCTTCCTGCTCTTCGCTATTCACTTTTAAAGAGAGGGGAAGTTTGGGAGTTAACTTGTCAGTGGAAATGAAGTGGAACAGATGAGCTGACGGTAACTGGCAAACATCAGGAGGTTTTACTGAGATGTCTCAGCTGTGCTTTACATGCACTATGCTAAAAGTCAAGTTCCTCCCCGTTACCGGCTGACATCCCCGTCTGGCACAGATGAACATCGGCTCCACGCTGAGATCTCGCATCCCTAAAGACCTGCCAGCGTTTATCAGCATTAATTGCTCAGTTTGTCTCTTTGTGAAACACTGAAGCTGACATAAAACCAAACTCTTCCTGTTTAGTTTTGCGAGTTTCAAACACATTTCTGGTTTTCTTGGGTTACATGCATTGAATTGCAGCTTTGGCGATGCTTTGTTCTGTTAGAAACACAATACTGCTGAAAGACGAATTTGTTTTTGCCAAGTTTATTGAGAACAAAAAGAGTCCTTACTAAAAACAGATTCATGCTTTCACGTTTAAAGACCAGAATCGCTGTGGGGGGTTTGACGCTGTGTATTTCATCCCTAAAGGCCAATACTGTTTCTAAAGGTCTTTTCCACTGCATTCAAATGGCGGTCAGATTTCGCTCGATTAGATTTGTGATTTAGGAGCCGTTTACACAACAACATTTTCAGCCAAAACAGGACTTTTTATAGGTTTTGGCTGATTGTTTATCAGGACCTGAAAACGCTAACTTTTGAAGACGGGTTTAAGTTTATTAGCGCTTTCAGACAAAGTAAAAAAAATTGTGTTGCTTTAATGTCCTCCTGGGTCACTTGTAGTAATAAACCCACCACATCGTCTGTCTAAACAAAATTACTCGATTGCATGTGGATTTTTGGATTTATCCTTTTGTAGAATGCGCATGTAGTTTCTTTACAAGATAACATCGCCATCTACTGGCCTGGTACGCTAACACAGTCTCACCCTATGGCGTCAATATTTGACGACACTTGACCATGCGTCAATATGTTGACGCGGAGGGTATACCTTTCGCGTCATTTTTTGACGAACTGGGGACTTCAATACTATTACGTCCGTTGCATTCTCTTTCCTATTTTCTTACCATTTTCGCGTCGGTTTAGGGTTAGATTACGCAAAATTAAACAGTGTACGCGAAATTAAACAGTTGTCACCTGGCGTTGGGGTTAGAGTTAGGTACGCGAAATTAAACAGTTGTCACCTGGCGTTGGGGTTAGAGTTAGGTTTGGGTAGGGATGTCATTATGTAAATCTAACCCTAAACCGACGCGAAAATGGTAAAAAAAAAGGAAAGAGAATGCAACGGACGTAATAGTATTGAAGTCCCCAGTTCGTCAAAAAATGACGCGAAAGGTATACCCTCCGCGTCAACATATTGACGCATGGTCAAGTGTCGTCAAATATTGACGCCATGGGGTGAGACTGGTTACCATACAGCATATTTAGCTATTTTTGTGGATCTGTGTAAACGTGGATCAACTAGGGCTGGGATGATTAAAAAAACTTCTTAATGTCAAGTTAAAAACGAATTTGTGCTTAAGCTGTGTGACTAAAACAGATGCGCACTTCAGTTATAAATGCGATTAAAATGCGATAAAAAATGCGATTAAAGCGTTAATATATGGATGCATACTAAAAACGGAAAATGCCACCTCTTTTAATATGATTAAACTTACTGCGATTATGAGCCTAATCGCATTATTTTTATCGAAGTATTGTGTTTACATGAGGTATTACCAAAATCCCATTATAATCACATTATGAGGGTGCATGTAAACGTGGTCACTGAATAATGCTGAAATGCCGCTACATCTAAAAGCCAGAGGGTGCTGTTGTGCAAAAACTTAATATGAAGAAGAAGTACCATTTACAAACCCAGTTCAGGAAATGCCCATAACTCATATTTATATCCCTGTTCTTAAATTCTTTATTATTTTTATAATAATAAAGAATATTTATAATGATTATGTTTAATAAGTGTTGCTTTTTCAAATGCATGTTATAAACGACTCAAACTCACAGTGAATTTAGATTGATAAGGACTTACCACTGCCACTACCATCAAAGGACCGTAGTACATGAAAGATAATATTGTGCATAATATCGCCTTTGCAATTCAAAAATGATGCAGACAGGGATTTTTTGTGTGTTTTTTTTTTTGCGCATTTCATCATCCCAGCCCTATTGATAATGTTGTCGTATATCATAATTTTTCTAAAAGGCCAACCTTTTTCCTTATTTATTACATCGTTGTTGTGTTAACATTGCCTAAAGCTGTGTGCACACCGGCAGCAACTAGCAATGGCGGAGTGACACAATCTTATTTATTTAAATGGAAACTTGGTAATTTTCAGTGACACAAGTGACCGTTGGCGAGTTAAGAGCAGTTCAACTTTTTGCAAATGATGACCGACTTTTGGGAGTGACAACCAATGAGAGTGAAGCAGTGGAGTTCTGGATGTCATCTATCTTTTGTCATTTACTGAGAGGACTGTTGTTACTATGACAACCAGAATTAGGACAACCTACTAATGACCTCATTGAAAGAGACTAGCGACACTCAGCAACGAAGTCCGTTGTTTCTAATGGAAGCGCCATGCTTTTCAAAAAGCAGCTGGTGGGATTTGTCTGCAATGAGCAAATTTTCAACTTTGGGTGAAATGCTCAGCTCGTCAATGTCACTTCTCACTTAGCCGGACAATCACAGTGGATGAGGGTTGGAGCAAATATCACAACAACCAACCGGCGCGTCGTTCACTGACTGATAAACAAAGCAGAAGTATCACAGCAACCAAAGCGCTCAGCTGAAAAAAGCTGGTAAGCGCCTACAGTCAGCATCCGTCTTGGCATTTTCAGCCACATTTAAATGCTTTGGTGTACACGCCCCTTTACTCTGTTGTGACTGAGATGACTAAGAATAATGACTTAACACAGGAACGCAATCACTTCTAGCTGTGCACATGTACATTGTGTCCTCAGCATTACTAAAGTGAGATAAATAAGTTCAATCTGAACAGCAGTGATCTTTCAACACAAAGAGACCTCGGGTAATATTTAGAGACCCCCTGATTCTCCCATGTTGTATGAGTCAGTTAAATCAGATTAAATTGAAAAACAGATATTTTAAAGTTAAACCACATGTTTTGCCGAGTCTTTTCTTAATTCAATTGCTTTAGGAGTTGGCAGCAGTGCATGATGAGTTTGCATGACTTCACAAATAATCACTTTGAAGGTCAACAGCCAAGGTTTACCAATTAACAGCTTAGAAAACTATTCCATCACTTCTAATTTAATTACAAAAACCCAATATGCTCCAGGAAAGTGTTTCCATTCTATATGTCTGGGTTATATAAGTGAACGCAGATGACGTGCGTTGAGGTTGCAGGTTCACACGCCGTACGACCCGTCATACGGCACCTGTCATATTCCACGTCCACTTCCTGCTCTGTACCGCCACGATCCGGCTCTGTGGAGGAGACGTCTAACTGCGCGACAAACATCTGATCTGTGTGTCAGGTGTGAAGCTCTTTCTGACTCTCTCCATTCGGCCGTGAGGCCATCAAATCTGACGTGTCGTGGATGCTCCTATGACGCAAACAAACCGTTGAGTTGTAGTGTCTGGTGTCAGGGAAACGCATAGCGACGCAAATGCTGCCTATAAATACAACTCTAAGTCCGGCTATTTTAAACCGGCACGGTGAAGCAAGCAGTTCAAGGCCACAACTATCACCTATGGAGAATTAACACAGCTCCGATCGAGGGGGTTACAGCTGTAATGTTTAATGTGTTGACTTTTGTGATCTAGAACCGTTCTCCAGGTTGCCTTATACTTGGAAGTTGCTATGGCATTCATGTGAGGTTGCTAAGATGTCCTGAGTAGTTTTTAGTGAGTCGTTAGGTTGTTCTAAGTAATTGCTAGGGCACAACGCTGTTGCTATGGTGCCAGGTGGTTGCTAGGTTGTTCTTAGTTGTTTTACTACCATCTTGCTATGCAATTGACATGGTGTTCTTGTTGGTTGCTAGGCTAGGGTGTTTTGGTTGAGTGCTAGTGCAGTGCCAGGTGGTTGTTTGGGAGTTCTTTAGCATGTTGCTATCCAGTTTTTAGAGTGCTTGAGGGATGCCAGGGGATAGCTGTTGTGGTGATTTCTATGGTGTTGGGTGGTTGAGTGTTTTTTTAGCATGTAGCTATGCAATTGCTCGGGTGTTCTGGATTGTTGCTATGGTGCTTTGGTTGAGTGCTAGAGCAGTGCTAGGTGATTTGTAAGGTTTGGGGTGATTGTTAGTGCTTTTAGCATGTTGCTATGCAGTTGTGGGGGTTGCTAGGGCATTGTTAAGTGGTTGCTATGGAGTTGGGTAGTTTCTGAGGTGTTTTGAGTGTTTTTTAGCCCGTTGCCATGCAGCTGCCAGGGTGTTCTAGATGGTTGCTAAGTTGTTTTGGTTGATTGTTAGAGCAGTGCTAGGAGATTGTTAAGATTGTGAGTGGTTGCTAAGGTGTTTGTTTTTATCATGTTGCAATTCTCAGGGTATTTTAAGTGGATGCTAAAGTGCTGAGTGGTTGCTATGGTTTTGAGTGGTTGCTAGGGTGTTTGAGTGTTTTTGGTGTGTTACTGTGCAGTTGCTAAGGTGCTCTGGGTGGTTGCTAGGGCATTGGAAAGGTGCTGAGTGGTAGCCAGGTGTTCTTAGTGGTTTTATCATGTTGCTATACAATTGCCAAGGTGTTTTTGGAGGTTGAGAGTGTTTAGGTTGATTGCTAGGGCGGTGCTGCATGGGTGCTAATTTTTTTGGATGGTTACTAGCGTGTTTTAGTGTGTTACTGTGCAGTTGCTAAGGTGCTCTTGGTAGTTGATAGGGCATTTGTAAGGTGCCAAGTGGTTGGTAGGGTGTTTGAGTGTTTTTGGTGTGTTACTGTGCAGTTGCTAAGGTGCTCTGGGTGGTTGCTAGGGCATTGGAAAGGTGCTGAGTGGTTGCTAGGTGTTCTTAGGGGCTGTTTACACTTGGTATTAAGATGTGTTTTCATCGATCGGATCACAAGTGGACGAGAGAGACACATTACGTTTACACCTGGTATTTAAATCCGTCTCTTTTGTCCACTTTCGACCACTTCTGTCCTGAATACTGTGAGGGGGTCGTCTGTGAGACGGTGGGCATATCTGTCTGCTGTCATTCAAACGCGAGCGGGAGTAATTATGAGTTTATATGCACGCAAACTAATATTATTTCGGAGTCCACTGCTTGTTTAGCAAGTAAACATGCTGCACAGAGTTTTTTACCTTTTTATGTTGGAGCTTTCTCTGAATTTTCAGCGCAATTGATGAAATAGGATCGCGCAACTTTCACGCAAAACGAAACTACGGAGAACACCCGCAGTAGTTTTATCAATGAAAGGCTAAAAATAGCGCTGTTCACCGTATGTTCACGCCAGAAGTCAAAAAAGGACGTAAAATGTGTGTTTAATACCTCAGATTAGATAAATGGGCGGAGAGAAGGCGGTCGTGTGTGGCTGTTCGAACACATTCAACCACATTGCGTTCCGCAACTCCAAAGCAATCCGATCGAAAGTGGTTTCGACTACCTCTGGATGTGGTTGAAAGTGGTCGAAAGTGGACGCGTTCAAAACGTTTTGAACACCGTTTACACCTGGCATTAACGTCGTCCACTTGTGATCCGATCAATGAAAACGCATGTTAATGCCAAGTGTAAACAGCCTATTAGTGGTTTTATCATGTTGCTATACAATTGCCAAGGTGTTTTTCGAGGTTGATAGGGTGTTTAGGTTGATTGCTAGGGCAGTGCTGCATGGGTGCTAATTTTTTTGGTGGTTACTAGCGTGTTTTAGTGTGTTACTGTGCAGTTGCTAAGGTGCTCTTGGTGGTTGATAGGGCATTTGTAAGGTGCTAAGTGGTTGCTAGGGTGTTCTTAGTGGTTTTATCATGTGATTTGCAATTGCCAGGGTATTCTGAGTGACAGCGCTAGATGGATGCTAGGATTTTGTGTGGTTGCTATGCTGTTCTTGGTATTTTAGCATGTTGCTATGTGGTTGCTAGGGTGTTCTGGGTAGTTTTATCATAATAAATAGATATTTTAATCTCTAAATATTGCTCCGGCCTTAAATGAAAGTAATATGTTTTTTGCAACACCAGATGAAATAAATAAATACAACTTCATTGAAAACATTTTATGAGTAATGTGTTTGTAAAATTCACCTACTCTAAATTTCACAGTATTGAGGCTTGCTTTAAGACCCATTCATTTCTCTTTTATATAAAAAAAATGCATTTTTGTTTTTCTGTCAACCATAGAAAACTCACCATTGGCTTTTCAAATGTTGAACTCATTTAAAACACATCTAGGGCAGATCTGCACTTCAAACCACACGTGCCATACAGTCCAAACTCATCTAGCGACTCTGCGTTCGCATGCACACAAGTGCAGACACGGCGCCACACAACGCACTGTGAACGAAAATCAACATTTCCTTCCATTCATTACTGAATGGTTTTAATCACAGCAACTCACATGAGAGAGTTCCTTACGTACCCAACCCAACCTTCACTTCAAACACACACAGCATGAGTGACTGGAGAAATAATCAAAACCAGTCTGCTTTAACCAATGACAGACCCCAAAACCCCGTGATCTGATCAAACACAATCAAATGGTTTCATAATGAATCTAAAACACAATGAAATCATTTCAATTCAGTTCAATATTTCATACGCATGTATTTATTTATTTCCTACATAATCTGATACTTTCTTCATGATGGCAAAATAAACCTCACCAGGGTGGTACTATACAAGACTATCAGGTATCTTTTCATTGTTCAGCCTAAAGTTTTCAAAAGCTTTCCAAGAAATGCCATGACCTGAAGCATTCATCATTTCACATGAGTTTATTAAAAATGTTTTGTTCAGCAGCTTATGGATAACATTGTCACAAACAGAACTATAAGACAATTACATCATCATTAATCTGCATTAAGACATTTATTTTACCTTCTAAACGCCTACAAACATCAACATTTCATTACTGTTAGCATTTCATTCAAATGCTTTGAGTTGAAAGTGCTTGAATACACAACCATCAGTTTTATATTCTCATGTATGTGACGAATAATTAATATAAACCACAACTCAAATAAGAGCGTGTCGTATGTCTGTCCTCTTGATCCAAGTGCAGTATAACAAATATAAATCAATAAATGTATCTGGTTTTCCAGCCATGTGGTGTCTATATATCATAATACAAGTAATATAAGTACCGTGCAGTTATACGTATATCATTTACTGACATATAAGTAGCTGAGTGTCAATGAGGAAAAATCCTTGTCCTTTATTTCCTCTTTTCCGCCCTTTTCCTTTATGTCTCGAACCGTTATTCCATTAATCCTACGGGACAGGAAGCAGCCGTGGATTAATACAACACTTCCTGTCTTTGGGTGAGCACCCCGTGACCGCGGTCACTTGTCTTCATATTGATGCGCTCCTCTTGGCTCATATCCCAGAGACGGAGAAGAAAACAAAGAGAAAGAAAGATAGAAAGCGCTTACGAGCCACTTTAAAGTTTGCGGTCTGTCCATCACTAACTGTGAGTGTTTGCAGTAAAGGTCAACAAAAGTGTAGACGTTGTCCCAGCTGTGTCTCGACATCTGGACCCAAGCAGCTGCATGAGATTTTCTTCATTAACTGTTTGAAATGCTGTACTGTAGGGTTTTTCTTGAGTTATGCAAAACTCTTCACTAACCAGATGCTATATTGTGCAAAAGTGCATTTCATTCCCATGCAACTTAGGATTGGTATAAATTGCGCCTTATTCACAGAAATCAGTGCTGTTGCACAAAAAGTGTGAACTGAACGCACGTTTGTGGATCAGCAATCTGCCTCGTCAAAATCATATCTCTTCTTTCAAGCGAAGATGCTCCTCTGGTGCGCCATGAGAGCCGTTTGACTCTCTCTCCGCCTCTCTTTCTTCCTCTCCATCCGAACTTTCCAGCAAACTGCGCTCAGGGCGAGCAGCACCAGGCCGGCCGAGAGCAGCACCAGTCCGAAGTACGAAATGGTAGAGCCGTGAGAGTTGAAGCTGTATGCGACGGCGGTCACAACGATCCCGGCGATCAGAACCACCACGCCGAACGGCACGGTGCAGCGGTAGCAGGACAGCTCGGCCCCGCCGGTGGCCGCCGTCAGCTGAACCTCATTGACCAGAGGAATGGTGATCTCTGTTGCTAGTGGAGGTGGCTGAGGAGCTTCGTCGTTGTTGTTGGTTTTATCGATCAAGATTCGCTGTGGGCTTCCGGGGATCGTCATGATGTCTTTAACAGGCTCGCCGGGCATGGCAGGGTCAAGGGTCAGATTGTTTCGGGGCAACAGCCACAGCGTGGCTCGTTTCTCTACAGCATCTGCTTACAGACCCTCCACACCTAAAAATAAAGAAATGTATATGCATGAAAACTCCCTAAAGTCACAGACAGGACATTACAGCAGGGCAGGAGTTGTTTTGGTTTTTCAGATGGGAAGAGCCCCTTGGTCTAGTTTATGAGACTGACCACCGCCTGAATGACGCAGAGAGAGCTGCCACATTCCCTGGAGAGCTCGGGATATGACATTACAAACCCCGGCACGAAACCCGAGCGCTATATAAATTAACAGTCGTTTCACAGGGGGCTTGTTCTTATGAGGACAACTGCCAAACGCCCGAGGCACTTCTCTCTGACCGCTAAACACTACATCTGCAAAGTTCAGCTCGCTTTGTAACCCTCATGTTGAAATCATTTCTCTTTCAGGTCCCACGGCGCTCTATGACCTCAGTATAAAAGTAATATCTCATCGTCAATCATTTTATTGAAAAAGTCTCATAAATGTATAAAACAATCAGTCTTATATTATAGTTATATATGATGTGAGTGTTTAAATAAGATGTTAGACATAAATTTGACACATTAATCCACTGGAAACAAATATAAATGTGAATATGTATTGTTTATATTTACTATAATAGTGTATGAATATATTAAACATGATACTCATATTAGGGTATCAATACTTTGTTTTAGAAATAAATAAATGTAATAAATATTAATTCTATGCATTTTTCTTTTAAACTTTTTATGTTTAAAAATGCATGCAGTTTGATTCTTTACATAGATTTCTCAAAGTATTTTTTTTTAATATAAAAAACAAACAAGTTGTATTTCACCAAATGTAGTGCCACTATAGAAATGTTATTTATTAATATCATGCAAAATGTTATAAAACTAATCATGCATGATAAACGTAAGTACACTGAGGCATAATGTGTAAGTCATAAAAAGATAAAGTGAGATAAAGTTTTTTACCTCACATTTGTGCTTCATCTTCAACTCCAAGATCTTCTGTGTTAAACCAAAGACCTTATAGTTTAGAAATGATCCAGAGTGAATAAGGTCTGCCAGTGACACATGCAGAGTCTCTCTCTCTCTCTCTCGCTCTCTCACTGAGCGTGTCTCATTCACTAAATGTGTGTGTCTGGGGGTGGAGTGAAATATAGATACAGGTTTCCCCAGTTCCCCAGTCTCACATTTGTTCTAAAGTTAGTTTTGCAGATGAGAAATTTTAAACTGAAATATTTACTATATATTTTATTATTTCATTTTATTATAATATAAACACTTATTTTTCTATTTCTAAATTTGGTTGGTCAAGATTTCTCAGAAATTGTATTTCACACATTTCCTGAAAGCAGTGTTTTGTTGGTATTTAGCAGACATTTTCAAATTTCAACATTCAACATTGCACAACATAAAAGTAATACTATTTAAAAAAAAATAAACATACAATCACCATAAACACTTCGAAAAATCAACAACTTACAAACACAAAGCTCTTCACATGTGTCTAGCAGCTGTTTTTAAACCACTCACAAACTCTGCCCGCCTGTTTATGAAACCCAATTGAAATATGTTTAATTGAATTTAAATGTGTGATTTAAATTGTGCGTAAAGATTTGCTTAATCACATTCTGCCCATCTGCTCTCGAATGCATCCATAAGAGACTCCAACATCCAGGCTGGTTTCTTCCCCGCGCTTGACTTGTAATGTGATACAGGGTGTTGTCGACAGTCTTCCTTCCCAGAGGAAATCTTTCTCTAAACGAGCCAAACAGTGAGGCAACATCGCTCAGATCTCTCTGACTGACACACTATAAAAGATGGTGCAATGCTGCATGCAAGTTTTATTACATTGGTTACGCAAGTCAATTGAACCTACTATTTTAGGTTTTGACTAGTATAGTTGACATAAACAAGTTGAAATTATTTAACTTAATTTGTTCATTAATTATTTTTAGATTTTAAAAATACACATGGTATAGAAAATTGTATAAAAAGCTCTTGTTTGACAGTAGCCTATGCTGTAACTTCTTTCTGATTCTTATTGCACAGTTTATTATTGAGAGAGACTATATTACATTATACATTATCTCAGACCATTATCACACAGACCATCACCCCTGAATAATTGATATTGGTATGAATATGTTATATATGAGTATAAATATTTCAGCTGGTCTGGGAACAGTTTACACTACTTATGTTATGCTGTTGGTATCTGGTGACAAAGCTTATGGAGTTAAGTTTCAATGACAGACACACAATACTCTCAGACAAATTGCCTCAAAAACAGAGTTTTACAAAACAATAGTATGCTTTTAAAGTTTAATGAGAAACAGGATTTGAAGGATATTAAACATTAACCAGATGAAATGTTTAAATCATGTTTTGTTCACTTTACATTATGCAAATAAATACTGTAAAATACTGTGCATTAAGGCATCAAAGACAGAAACTCCAAAAATTGAAGAATAAAATCAAATAAAATCTAAAAATAAAATATTAAATTAATAAAATAAGCAAAAATCAAAATATACAATATAAGATCAAATAAATAAATAAACTATAAAATAAATAATATATATATATATATATATATATATATATATATATAAAATATATATATATATAAAATAAAATAAAATAAAAAATAAAATAAAATAAAATAAAATAAAAAATATAAAATATAAAAAATAAAAAATATATAAAATAAAATATAAAATGAAATATAAAATGAAATATAAAATAACATTTAAAATATAATATAAAATAAAATATAAAATAAATAATTAATAAAATAATTTATTTTAAGAAAACCTTGTGTAAAGGAGGTGATTTTAACAATCTACATTTATGAATAAAAAATTGCCATAGAAGATGAAGAAAATGACCAAATTGTAAATATTTTTATAATTATTCTTAAAATAACACACAACTTCTGTCACATTCAATGTTATGAATAAACTAATTTTAGTTGAAAACACAGAAAAACAATCTTTCCAAAATACCTGTACACTTTGGCAATCAAAAAACAAATGACATAAAGATTCCTAACTACTATTACCAAAAGAGCATTACTGAATTTTGTTATGGTTTTAATGGTAATCAGCACACTTTCGCATCACAGCTTTTGAATCGCTCTCGCGATACATTGACGTCATACGCCAATTTTTCTGCGCAGCGCTGCGTGAAATCAAACACGTATGTACGCTGTCAGTAAGCTTGTTCGAGTTCATGAGGCGCTGCTAGAACTGACATGAAGATGACGTCAAAGCGCCGCGAGAGCGAGTCGAAATTAGATTTCTCCGTATGATTTACCGAATCGGGCTCGCGCTACTTCGACGTCATCCGCCTGTCGGCTCTTGCAGCGCCGCATGAAATCGAACAAGCCTCTAGTGAAGTCTCGCGCGGGATCACGTGGCGCCCGGATCAGCTGCTGTTCTCCTTTGATCACGTGACGACTGTGGATCCAGAAGCGCGATGGCGGTGGTGTTCAGTGATGATGAGTTCCAGCTGGCGTGGATCGAACTGGACGAGCCGCGGCTGGACGGATGGGACTTCTTTACCGAGACCATGGGCGTCAAAGTATACCGACTGTATCATAAGGTAAACAATACATCATGCGCTTGCTCAAACTATGCAAAATGTAAGGTGTATGGAGTTCAATGAACAGTATGTTTCTTTTAGTTTATATAACATAAATGTCATGTACCATAACATAGTCCTGTAAGTGACATTTTGGTTTGAAATGTCGTCTTGGGTCTGTTGTTTTTATGCATTGGGATCTGTTTGCATATATGGGCACATCTGTGCATTTAACCCTGTATGTTATAATTTAATAATATCAGTAAAAGCTATGTGTGTAGCAGTTATCTGTACATTTATTTGTAATGTAATTTTTAACAGGAATCCGGTCTGTATGAGTATAAAGCCTTCGGCTCCCTGACCGGCTGCTCTTCTGAAATCTGTGCAGATGTTTACATGGATCTGAACTACAGGAAACAGTGGGACAGTTATGTCAAAGGTAATAATAATGAAATTAAACATCTTCACAAACTTATTTTAGAAAGCACTTTGATTCTTAAGCGTTAATGTCACTGTGTTAAGCCACAGTAAACTGGTTGTTGAGTTGTATTTTAAACCCCAGTCTTACCAGTACTACAGGTTTAACATTATACAGCACAGAAATGTGTTAGGGTGTTAGTCCTCAATGTAGATGTTATGGGTGATTCACATATTCAAAAACTCCTCAAACAGGCTGTACTTGATTTGTTTGCTGTATGAATGTACATTTAAGACCTTAAACACAGATAATAGTAACTAAGTCAGGAACACACATTTTTTACACTAGCGCACATTATAATTACACAGCTGTCTCTTGTTATCCGGTTCATTTTTGTCTGTTTAACTTCTTCGGTAAATGAAATAATTGAAAATGACATATGAGGAGCTCAGATGCAAAAGCCGCTAAACTGTCAAAAATCTGATATTTTATACTTTCACTTAAAATCTGCTTAATCCCAGCCTCAGACCATTCAGGAATGCCGGATTGCTTGAAGAATCCAAGAGTCTGATAAAAACATGCTCATTTACAAAAAAACATGTCAGACCACTTAAAGGGTTTTGCATTTTAACTCTTTATATGATCCAGTATGGACGATGAATTTGGATTTGTTTGATGCACAGATTAGGATTTTTCACGGTTTATTCCAATTGCAAAAGGAAATGGGCCAATCGATTAAGCAACAGACGAGAGAGAGTACATAAACAAGTTGTTAAATTGCTTGTTAACAGGTCAAACTGGTCTTAAACAAACAAACAAAACATCTAGCTATTTTAAATTAGAGATAAAAACTGCATCTTAACTCATTCCTGCCAGCCTTTTTTTTAAATTGCCCGACAGCATTTTTTGTGATTTTCACAAAATGCCTTCAAGAAAAATTTTCTTCTAAAATATATAAACATACAAATATATGAAATGACAGAACAGACCCTCTGCTTTCAAACAAACAAAACGGGGAAAAAAACGTTTAATTCTATCTATTATTTTTCTTCTTATAAACCCTTAAATATGGGTATTTTTCTTAAAAAAAATAAAAAAATTAGCAAAAAGCTGAAATAGCATTTTTGTGAAGGAATTTTGTTAGAGATCAGATTCAGAACGATTATCAAAACATACACAGATTTTAAAATTACTACAAAAATTTTAACTTCAGTTTTTTTATAAATTGGGTAAATTAAAGGTATAGCGGAAGATTTTCGTTTTCCGGGTGGATCACCACTGTTATTGGTCATCCCAGATGTCAATCATTCTGATTATATGTTGACGTATAACCGTCGCACGTGCTCGCCTCTACGTTCGCTTTCTGCACATTCGCACTTTCACGTGTATGTGTGAGCTCCTGCACGCTCTCTCTCTGTCTCGTGCACGCGTTTAACAGGCGTTCCCTCTCGGGAGCATTTTTAAAAAATATCGAGGGCCGGTTCTTTTAAATAATTCGGGAAAATCTTTCGCTATACCTTTAATACCGGATAATCATGGTATTACAGATTAACATAAAAAAATCATCAGGAACACGTTTTTTCATGCAAATGTTTTCTCTTAATTGACGAGATAACTTAATCAAAGATACTTTGGGGATCAGAAGTTGTTTTTGTTTTAATTCAGATTTAATTGTTCCATAATGCATAGATATCATAAGTCATAACTATAATTTTTAGGGATGCACCAATAGGATTTTTTTGGGCCGATACCGATTTAAACAGACAACTTCTGGCGGATACCGATATTAAACACTTGTATACAATACTATACAGTTGGTCTATTAGCTAGTTTATTTCTGCATCAAATAATTTTTACTGAACATGGATTGGATCTAATTAACATTCAACTGACCGACATAATAAGAGAGGCACAAACTAAGCTAAAACAAATATAATAAGACAGCATGACAACCTTCAAAGGTGTTTTTTGCTATTCAGCATTTATTTTATTAACAACATTAACTCATTTTTTACATATAATGGATTTCTTTATGCAGTTAATTAATAAACAATCGGTATCGACCTTTCTCGTGCTATTGTCGATATGCCGATGGTTTCAAATTCATCAACAATCGGCCGATAAATATCGGCGGCTTATATATCGGTCTATAATTTCAAGATTTAGTGGTCTGACTTCAGTATTGTGGAATTAGGCTAAATAAAACAAAACACAACACCTGCACATAAACACCAGATGGGGTGAATAAAAGTGCAAATTCACTCTGTGACAGTAGATGGCGCTTGTAGAGCAGAAATATAGTGGGTATTATTACTCATATAAACAACGGTCGCACACCGGACGAGAAGTGCCACGTCGCGCCATCTAACAAAAAATATAACGCATTACTTTCTATGAATGTACACACACCGGTGGTGACTGTTCGCTGTGACTTCGGACGAAGCTAAAATCCCTGCTGTGCCACTCTCATAGTTTAACATTAAATAACATCATGTATGTCCCAAATCTTTAATGATTAACATAGGCTGCTTACGCATATTCTGCATCTTGAAGTTGACTCTGTCTGACTAAGCTTGCGCTATTTAATGTGCACGTCTGGTGTGCAATACCTGTGAGTAGTCCTACACGCGATGTAGAGCGGTGCCTCTGGCCTGCTGTTCAACACTCGTTATGCAATAAAAAACAGCGCTTTATAAGCAAATATACTGAGAATGGACAAAAAGAAGACACTTCTCAAGACAGTTCCCTTCAGAGGCACATTCAAATAACAGCTTTGTGTGCAAAAACAGATATAAAATAAAAGTTCAATTTATTGCCGGTCAATTAGTGCATCTCTATCCATTTGTATTGCATAGGTTTTTATTATGCATGGATCTTGCTGAAGTTCTGATGTTTGCAGGGTAGAGGATGTTTATTCATCACAGGGTTTTATTTGAATATTTTTGTTTTTCTTATCCTGAAGATTTTCCATGTGCTGATGGTGAAAAACTTTCCGATGTGCAGGTAACTGGACTGATGTGTCGTGATGAATTCCCAGTAGATCTAGATTGTGCTGTTGTATTTATTAAGTAGTTTGTGCGGAACGTGATGTTGTTTGTTAGTGTTGTGGTTTATACAGTGTAGCTTATAAAGTTTCCCACGGCAGGAATCTGATCTACACTAAACCAAAGCTTATCACAAGATGCCTTTCCATTTTTCGTTGCCAGAGCGTGTTGGGATGGTTGGGCATAGTGTCATTCACACAAACACCATCAGTGTAACAAGTGACATGTAAATAAATATTCATTATACAATACAAAAGATAACATAAAACCCCTCTAATGTACATAACTGGTAAAACAAAATATTAGAGGAAACGTAATATTTAAATAAAATATCATCAAATATGCTGTTTTTTACTGTAGATTTTACAGTGACATCACAAGGGGAGCCAAACTTTAATGTGCTATTTTTTACATGCTTGCAGAGAATGGTTTACCAAAACTAAGTTACTGCGTTATTTTTCATATTTTCTTGGTTGATAGAAGCACTGGGGACCCAAATTATAGCACTTAAACATGAAAAAAGTCTGATTTTTTTATGATATAACCCCTTAAAATGTCTCTAAATCTCTTTGTTGTGTGTGTAGTATAAGTCTGGAAAGCTGTGTATCTGTCTGTTCTGAACTTTCATATCATACATGATTGATTTTGGCATGTTTCTGTATCTTGACAAATACCGCATGTGAATATGTTTGTCAAGAAGCCGAATATTTAAAGTCACCCTAAACATAAAAACTGCAGTATTGTAGTGTTTTTATAAATGACTTATCTGTGCGCTTCATTTTTGAAAAATTAATATGCATTCATAATCTTTAATCAAAACGTTAACCTCCTCAATTCCTTAAACAACCTCTCTTCACTTTGTCTTGAGGAACGGGGCGAGGGCGGGGCAATCGTAGACACTTTGTGAAAAGATTGCAACGATTAGCAACATTGCCCAACTTTTAACGATCCAATCTGTTCTTGTCATGCAAAGAATTAGTTGTAGAGATGTCCCCTAATAAAATATAATTTAGTGGAGATGAAATGAAATAGTCATCTTATTGTAGAAATGTCTTTTTCTGTCTTTAACTTCAACATTTAATTTTTTCCCTGTAATTAAAGTTAAATAAGTGTAAGTCGTATATTTAAATGTGAATGTCATAGTTCCTCTGTGATGTCACAAAATGTTTAATTTTTCTCTTGTTTTAAGACGTAAAGTGGTAGGGTGGTGTATTTCCCTCAAACACAAACAGACTGAGAAAAGCTTCATGTGTATGTGTGTGTTTATGTGCGTGTGTATATGTGGGTGGAGTTGTGTTTTATTAGAAACACACTTTGGCTCCAGTCAGGCCCCGTGTGTACGTGTACATGTGTGTGTTTTGTGCAGATCTTTCATAAAGAACTTCACGGTTCAGACAGCGTTTGTGGTTAAAGTCTGATTTATGTTCTCTAGCGCTCTAGCGCTCTGTCATCCAGGCGTTTGTTTGTGCAGATGAAGGTGGGATTTGAGGCCGACCAGCCGCACCATCCAAAATTCAAAACCCCTGAGATTTCTCACCCAAACCTGAGCTCTGTCATGAACTGAACTACATGTTTTATATAGACTCAATGAATGCTTTGTTATGATTTACGTAATGACTAATTGACAACGGCCGTTGATTTTTTTTTTTTTAAATAATGCACACGCAGTGTGTCAATGCAGACTCGAAGGGGATTGGCAATAACACAGCATGTGTGCTTTGTTTTCGTTTATACTACGCATCTGTTGAATGCTTTATTCTGATTGGCTGAGAGATGTTCCACGGGTATGCATTATTTTTCAATAACCGCACACCTAAGCAGAGCAATGTCTGTGGTAACCGTGGTATAAGCCGAATAATTGACTATGGTCCTTTGAATTATTTAGGCATTACCACCTTGGGTGTGCATTATTTTTTTATAATTCAATGGCTTGTCGTCAATTATTCCTTACTTACTTAAGGGGGGGGGGTGCATTCTGACTTAATATTACAGTTAAAGAGTTGTAATCCTCATGCTAACCAAATGCAAAGTGTCAAAAAAGCAGTTGAGCGTGTGACAAAGTATTTCTTGGTCAAACTCATGTTGCCTCTTTTCTATACGTTTTAGAAAGTATTTTTTTCGAACATGGGTACCCGTTACGTATCAGTGACCCCATATTGCTTTTATGGGCACTTCCTCCAGAAAAGCACAACCACATGTCAATCAAGGTGAGAGTGAGAACGTGGCATTGCACGTCATTAGCATTGCTGTTCCTTCAAGCTGTCAGAGGCATCACTGCACGCGACTCAACAAAGGCACGAAAGAAGAAGTGTGTTTTTGAATGAAAGGAGAGGAAAGCCTTGTTCAGCTTTCCAAGTAAGCCAGCCTTATACAAACAATGGATATAGTTTTTCTGGGGTAGCACCGGAGTTGTCCGTGTGTGTTTGTTAAATGCTGGATTTCGTTGAAATGGGGCAGTCCCAACCGAGTCATGAGTCGCAGGCGGTATGTAAAACTGCATCAAATGTCTGTGTTTTGTTGGCAATCCGCGCGTAAGTGCAAATAATGTAAATTTTATATTATATTATTTGATAAAAATAAAGACTCTTCGGAGATATGAAGAATGCAATACAACACTATAGGTACGCAAGATTTACATGATATAAGAAGAAACAGCTTGTGTTATGTAAGATTTATATGGCTCATCGTCAATTATTCCTTACGTAAATTATAACACAGCATAAATGTATGCTTTATTTTAAATAAATCCCATCAAATAAACTTGGCGTAGTGATATTGAACTGTAATGCGTTTGACGGACCTGGAACTACTCCATAGGTGTGCCTTTACTGAAATTAATGCACACCCATAGAAAGTTTCTCAACCAATCAGCATTCAACACATCAGCTCTGATGATAAGTGAGATATTTGTGTTACACTGCTTTGTGTTGCTGAAAACCCATAAATAAATTCATTAATCATTATAACAACTCACAAATGTCATGTGCAGTTGTGGACATTTGAAACTCTGCATGTGGGTGAGTAAAGTTTTGGGTGAACTGTTGCTTCAACATCTTACAAACAAAGTTAAAGAGATGACAAGAGTTCAGTCAAACTTGTTTTTATTATTTTATCTGAACATCTTGATTTAATAGCATATAACGCAGAGAAGTTTTTTCTCTTCTCTTTGAAGTTCCTGGCTGAAACAGATGAAACGCATTTTAATTTCATCAGAATGGTGTTGTGTAATGTTAGCTGTGATTTTCCCGGCATGATCGTTGTATTGGACCACCAGAGAGCTGAAATGTTGTTATTGTTATATCAGTCAGGAATATAACAAGAATTACATTCATGCATCAACACATTTGCCATCACCTCTGACTTATTACATCATCTGTGGTTAGGGATTTATTTACACCCAGTGCTGAAATAAAGCTTTCAGTTTGAGTTTAGAATTTGAGGTTGATTGTGTCTCAATAATTGACCTGTTTTATATCTGATATTTATGTTTGTTTGTGCCCATCAGATAACCACAAATGGCTCTACACTGGGTTTAATGTGCTTAACGGTCATTCAATTATATTTACATATGGACAAAAATTAAAGAATAAAATTGGGGGGGGGTCACAGTTTTAGTGTAAATGCAAAAACGTATACGGACGCGTCGCAGTTTCCGTCCGACGTATACGGACGCGTCGCAGATTCCGTCCGACGTATACGGACGCGTCGCAGTTTCCGTCCGACGTATACGGACGCGTCGCAGTTTCCGTCCGACGTATACGGACGCGTCGCAGTTTCCGTCCGACGTATACGGACGCGTCGCAGTTTCCGTCCGACGTATACGGACGCGTCGCAGTTTCCGTCCGACGTATACGGACGCGTCGCAGTTTCCGTCCGACGTATACGGACGCGTCGCAGTTTCCGTCCGACGTATACGGACGCGTCGCAGTTTCCGTCCGACGTATACGGACGCGTCGCAGTTTCCGTCCGACGTATACGGACGCGTCGCAGTTTCCGTCCGACGTATACGGACGCGTCGCAGTTTCCGTCCGACGTATACGGACGCGTCGCAGTTTCCGTCCGACGTATACGGACGCGTCGCAGTTTCCGTCCGACGTATACGGACGCGTCGCAGTTTCCGTCCGACGTATACGGACGCGTCGCAGTTTCCGTCCGACGTATACGGACGCGTCGCCGTTGCCATCCGATCTGGATCTTTGTATGTGTATGAAACTCATTGTTTGTGTTTGTGTGTTTGGTCCTCACACAGAACTGGAGGAGAAAGACTTCAGCGGACAGAAGGTGATTTACTGGGAGGTGAAATATCCAACTCCTCTTTCTAACAGGGATGTATCCTTTAAACATCAACATCATGCTCATGTGCAGGAAGAGACAGACTCATTTACAGTATACGCTCCTCAAGTGCTGTTTAGATTTTGTACATAACAATTGTTTTATATTAAAAGACATGTCATGTGTATTTTTATTAACAAAAAATCATAATAATAGTGCTTCAGTGGTTGAGCACGAAACGGTTTTGGGTTTGAACCCAGAAGACCACACATACTGATAAAAACTGTATAACTTGCAATGCACTGTATAAAAGCATCTACCAAATGCATAAATATAAATGTAATCGTATTGTAAATTGTTACCAACTTTACTAATATCTTATAATTTGCATGCATATCATTTCTTTAAAGGCTTTGGAGTTATTCTCATATTGAACATATTGTTGAGTTTCTGTAGATCCAGTTAAGACAGAACGGTTAGCCCTTAACTCTCTACAGTATGTGTACATGCGGGAACGTCGGGTTCTGGAAAAGGACGGCCGTAAAATTTGGGTGATTTTAGCCAAGAGCACTTCAGTGTCTCAGTGTCCTGAGAAGAAAGGTGTGATCCGGGTGAAGGATTACAAACAGACTCTGACCATAGAGAACGACGGATCGGGCGGTACCAAAGGTGCACGCGCATAACAGATTACAAACTGTTTGAGCACTTGGTCTAAACCTGAGTTTATCTCTGTAACAGGAGATATAAGGGACTGAAATTGGTTTTTTTGTTAGATGGGATACCACAAATGAAAATCTCGTCAGATGTTGGGTTATGGTTAGGTTTAGGATTAGGATGAAAACAGCGGTTCAGGCTAGATTGGATACAGCTACAACCTAAATGCTGTGAAATGTTGGGTTAGGGCAGGGGTAGGCAAGTTCGGTCCTAGAGAGCCGCAGTCCTGCATATTTTAGCCTAAGCACTGAAAATCTAACCTGATTTCTAATTCCTAAAGACATTGATTAGCTTGTTCAAGTGTGTTTGATTAGGGTTGGAACTAAACTCTGCAGGACTGCGGCTCTGTAGAACCGAACTTGCCTACACCCGGGTTAGGGGGTAGGATAAGGATGAAAATTGTGATTCTGGCTAGATGGGTTACAGCTACGACCTAAATGCTGTGAAATGTTGGGTTAGGGGGAGGATTAGGATGAGGATGAAAATCGTGGTTCTGGCTAGATGGGATACAGCTACGACCTAAATGCTGTGAAATGTTGGTTAGGGGGAGGATTAGGATGAGGATGAAAATCGCGGTTTTGGCTAGATGGGATACAGCTACAACCTAAATGCTGTGAAATGTTGGGTTAGGGGGAGGATGAGGATGAAAATCGTGGTTCTGGCTAGATGGGATACAGCTACGACCTAAATGCTTTGAAATGTTGGGTTAGGGGGAGGATTAGGATGAGGATGAAAATCGTGGTTCTGGCTAGATGGGATACAGCTACAACCTAAATGCTGTGAAATGTTGGGTTAGGGGGAGGATGAGGATGAAAATCGTGGTTCTGGCTAGATGGGATACAGCTACGACCTAAATGCTGTGAAATGTTGGTTAGGGGGAGGATTAGGATGAGGATGAAAATCGTGGTTCTGGCTAGATGGGATACAGCTACGACCTAAATGCTTTGAAATGTTGGGTTAGGGGGAGGATTAGGATGAGGATGAAAATCGTGGTTCTGGCTAGATGGGATACAGCTACAACCTAAATGCTGTGAAATGTTGGGTTAGGGGGAGGATGAGGATGAAAATCGTGGTTCTGGCTAGATGGGATACAGCTACAACCTAAATGCTGTGAAATGTTGGGTTAGGGGGAGGATGAGGATGAAAATCGTGGTTCTGGCTAGATGGGATACAGCTACAACCTAAATGCTGTGAAAGGTTGGGTTAGGGGGGGGATTAGAATTAGGATGAAAATCGTGGTTCTGGCTAGATGGTATACAGCTACGACCTAAATGCTGTGATATTTTGGGTTAGGGGGAGGATGAGGATGAGAATCGTGGTTCTGGCTGGAAGGGATACAGCTACGACCTAAATGCTGTGAAATTTTGGGTTAGGGGGAGGATAAGGATTAGGATTAGGATGAGGATGAGGATGAGGATGAAAATCGTGGTTCTGGCTAGATGGGAAACAGCTACGACCTAAATGCTGTGAAATGTTGGGTTAGGGGGAGGATTAGGATTAGGATGAGGATGAGGATGAAAATCGTGGTTCTGGCTAGATGGGAAACAGCTACGACCTAAATGCTGTGAAATGTTGGGTTAGGGGGAGGATTAGGATGAGGATGAGGATGAAAATCGTGGTTCTGGCTAGATGGGAAACAGCTACGACCTAAATGCTGTGAAATGTTGGGTTAGGGGGAGGATTAGGATTAGGATGAGGATGAGGATGAGGATGAAAATCGTGGTTCTGGCTAGATGGGAAACAGCTACGACCTAAATGCTGTGAAATGTTGGGTTAGGGGGAGGATTAGGATGAGGATGAGAATGAGGATGAAATCGTGGTTCTGGCTAGATGGGAAACAGCTACGACCTAAATGCTGTGAAATGTTGGGTTAGGGGGAGGATTAGGATGAGGATGAGGATGAAAATCGTGGTTCTGGCTAGATGGGATACAGCTACAACCTAAATGCTGTAAAATGTTGGGTTAGGGGGAGGATGAGGATGAGGATGAAATCGTGGTTCTGGCTAGATGGGAAACAGCTACGACCTAAATGCTGTGAAATGTTGGGTTAGGGATTAGGATGAGGATGAAAATTGTGGTTCTGGCTAGATGGATACAGCTACAACCTAAATGCTGTGAAATGTTGGGTTAGGGGGTAAGATTAGGATTAGGATGAGGATGAAAATTGCGGTATTGGCTCGATGGGATATAGCTACGACCTAAATTCTGTAAAATGTTGGGTTAGGGGGTAGGATTAGGATGAGGATGAAAATCGCGGTATTGGCTCGATGGGATACAGCTACAACCTAAATGCTGTGAAATGTTTGGTTAGGGGTTAGGATTAGGATTAGGATTAGGATTAGGATTAGGATGAAAATCGTGGTTCTGGCTAGATGGGATACAGCTATGACCTAAATGCTGTGAAATGTTGGGTTAGGGGTAGGATTAGGATGAAAATCGAGGTTCTGGCTAGATGGGATACAGCTACAACCTAAATGCTGTGAAATGTTGGGTTAGGGGGAGGATTAAGATGAGGATGAAAATCGTGGTTCTGTCTAGATGGGATACAGCTACAACCTATATGCTGTGAAATGTTGGGTTAGGGGGTAGGATTAGCAAAACAATGCTTATCCGGTGAGATTTTGGTGAGATCCGGTGAGTTTTTTTTATCCATTCTAGCCACAACCGTCTTAATAAGGGAGCAACTTTTCCCATGATGCATTGCAAATAAATGAATTAAATTAAAAAGTATAAATGCATTTATTAAAACTACTGACTAAGTAAAATATGAGCTACTTTTTTGTTTAATAGGAATATTTTTACTTTTTTAACGCTTATGAACTGAAATGGCTTTAGGATTGCTGGGCATTGAGCAATTTATTATAATTTTTTTAAAGATGTTTGGCTTTACAAGTATATTGTATAGCTTAACAATGACCTCATGTTTTAAAAGCTTAAGTATTTTGTTACAAATATTTTCAATGAAGAAACTGAATAGGATTTCTCTCCTGTTTGCTTTATACAAATTTTAAATCGACCAAACAAACACAAGTTCAGCAAGAGTCATCAGATGCATTATGTCTCAGTAGCCGACCGATCGATAACTGTGTGTTTATGTGAATCTTATGTTTTAGTGTTTTTGAACTACTTTGATAATCCCGGTGGCATGATTCCAACATGGCTGGTGAACTGGGTGGCAAAGGTAAGCGAGTTTGGGATGTGCTTGATTTATTATTAAAACTATGATAAGTCGAGCGTGTGGTGCAATGCTCCGTCTATCAATCTGTGTTTTTTATCCAGACGGGCGTTCCGGCTTTTCTGACGGACATGAAGAAAGCCTGCTCCAACTATTCCAGCTACTGCAAAACTAACAAGTGATGCATGTATGATCGTCTTTCATTTTCTCTTGCATTGTTTTGTTTGGTGTCAGAAGGGCATTCAGGGGGTTGTGGGTCAAGTTATTGCTGTTTTTATTGTGGCCAACATCAGGAATCCTTCACGAGCATTCAGTCTTAATCATCTTACTCAGCTGCTCTTGAGTCACAGAATCAAAAGATTTCAGGTTCCCAAGGAAAATGTTTTTAATGTAATATAAATTATTTTAGAGATCACAGAGCTGTTGTAGGGTCACATTCAGTGGCCCTTAAAATATTTAAAACTTAAAAATGTCACTGTATTAAAAAACAAAATATCAAATTCTTTTCAAGAAAGACAAGAACACGATTAAAGCATTTAGTTTTGATGAGATGATGATCTTTTGACATCTGTGTGAATGACTTTATACATGCACTACAAATCACTCTAAAGTCAAATGACGTAATCATTGCAAAAATTAAGTTGTGAGAAAATATCCAGTGTTATTTATTGGAAGGGTTGCTTTGATATTTTGTAATTTAATGCAAAGTTATTTGTAAGTGTGACTGAACTATTTGTTTTCATCTTTAAACTTGAACTGAATACAATAATGCACTGATATATCAGGAGATGTTGTGCATATAGCAGCAGTTCTCACAAGTGTTTGAAGATGACGTGTGATGTTTATACTGTGATCATTTAGTGACCTCTGGTGGTGAATGTGCTGAGATACGTATTGGTCCTATGGTTTGGGGTGTAGGAACCCATTTATCCATCTTAAAGCAAGACGACCAATGAGTTACATCTGACGTCTGGGCTCCTTGAGCTCTTTTACCTGCTGATTTAGTCAAACAATAAATTCAAACAATGATTTAATGCTTATTTTATCTGAATTTATGTTTAGTAGTGTGACTATCAAGAAAATCCATAAATCAAATAGCGTCATTGAGAATATTATGAATGACTGTATGCACTTTTGAACCGATTAGCATCACGAATGCATGCTGTTTACAAATGAATCACAAGCACAGTAAGTCTATATTGATCAAATCTGAGTTTATTAAACGTTTCAGTTTATCACCTTCATTTTACAACACTAAGGGGCGGTTTTCCAGACAGGGTTTATTTTAATCCCAGCATGTTTGAGCTGCCTTAATTTTAAAAAAAAATCTTGCACTGACTTATCTTCACATATATCAGTGCCATTGTTTTGTCTCAAGATGCACACCAGTATTGTTTTTTGTTAGGTGTGTTTCTAAAAACTACTTAAATGTCTTTGTGTAACCAAGTCCTGGATTAAACTGAACCCTGTCTGGGAATCTGTCCTTATAGATTGTGAGGTTTAAAAAACTCGGACACCAGCACTATAATCAAAAGAACCTGTAATGCAACATCAAGAACCATTTTAAAACTACTAAAAACTAATGCTGTCAAACGATTAATCGCGATTAATCGCATGCAAAATAAAAGTGTGTGTTTGCATTATTATTATGTTTATATATAAAAACACACACACATGCAAGTATAAATTATGTATCTTTTTTATACATTTATAAAAACACACACGTAAATGTTTCTTAAATATATGTATGAATGTGTGTGTATTTATATATACATAATAATTACTTACTGGACACATACATATATTATGCAAACATAAACTTTTATTTTGTATGCGATTAATCGCGATTAATTGTTTGACAGCCCTACTAAAAACCTTTCTAAGAATGAGTAATGATGTGTTGATTTCTACAGTACAGATGTTCAAAATGAAACTTTTGTATTGCACTATGCAGCAACACTGGATGTGATGATAAATGTATGATGTATGGGAAGTTGATATGTTTAAAGCAGCACTTGGTGGGTTTATATGTTATAGGAAATAAAGATTTTTAATAGGAAACTTATACACTGATGTTCTTTATAACTCTTTTTAAGTTTCGACAATCTGTTGATTGTTTAAATCATATTTTGTTTTGGTTTTGTGACATCTACCTCTTAAACTTGCAGTGCTGTTAAATCATTTGTATGTTTTTCCTCAAACTGTCCATTATTGGTCATAAAATTTTTCTTGCAATAAAAAAAACTCGCTCTGCCTTTGAACACAGTTGATTGTTTATTATGAATCACCGTTAAAATATCTTTTCAGATCATTGTGGATGTCAGTACAACTAGTTTGACTAAAAGCATCTGGATGATTATAAACTAAAGTTATTTACTGACAGATTACTGCTGCAGGTCTGTAGGACATTTGACAGTATACTCAACAAAATATTACTGTAATGATGGGCTTTCATGTGTTGACCTGATTATTTAGTACACTGCAAAAAATGATTTTCAAGAAAAAAATTCTTAGTATTTTTGTCTTGTTTTCAGTAAAAATATCAAAAGATTCTTAAATTAAGATGCTTTTTCTTGATGAGCAAAACGATCCAAGAAAATAAGTCTAGTTTTCAGACCAAAAATGTAAAATTTAAGTGATTTTGTGCATAAAACAAGCAATTTTATTTTTTTATTTTTCTTGAATTCAGTGTTTAAGAAAATGTTTAAAGATTTTTTTGCTTACACCATTGGCAGATTTTTTTGCTTGTTTTATGCACAAAATCACTTAAATTTGATATTTTTGGTCTAAAAACTAGACTTATTTTCTTGGGTCGTTTTGCTCATCAAGAAAAAGCATCTTAATTTAAGAATTTTTTGATATTTTTACTGAAAACAAGACAAAAATACTAAGAACTTTTTTCTTGAAAATCATTTTTTGCAGTGGTTGTAATAAATCATTTTTCTAACTGCGTTCGCACCAGACGCGAATTAAGCAAATAAATCACCCTATTTGTGCGTAGTTGGATGTTTGAGCATTTCGAGTTAACTTGCTTCATTCACATGCTTAGTTTATTGGCTTCAGCTAGTTTGTAGTCTCAATATGTAAATGAGTAAAATGAGTAAAAAATTACTCAAATTGAGTAAAGAGTGTTTTTTTTTTTTTACAATTTACCAGATTGTCTGACCTCCTCACTCCCTTTCTTTCAAGCAAGATCCTTTTATTCCTGTTTCTATAAAAGTACAAAGATGTGTCGTACAGCTCCATGTAGGGCTGTCATGGTTATGAAATTTGGCGGTTAATTGTCTAATAAATTGTGGCGATTATAATGATTAATTGCCTGTTTAGGGTTTTGACGATTATGACGATTAATTGTCTGTTTTATTGCTTTGACATTTCAATCTCATAATTTTTTTCTTTATGAAATAATTTTCACACGTTGTTGTGATTATAAAAGTAATTTTTTTTTAGGTTTACCTGGCAGTAAATATTAATACACAACACATATTTAAAAGTAATCTGATACTGTCTGGTTTATACAGGCGCTGCAGCTCCCCCTTGTGTTTATTAGAGCGATGTGCAATCATTGCGGTGATCTGAAATCATCGTGATGAGGTCAACCAATTGCGATAAGACGATTATTTAATCATTGTGACCACCCTAGCTCCACGTACATATACAGCTACGATGGTTTTGTCCTCCATTTCTGTTGCTCGCTATGTCATGATCACATCACTACATCTGGTCTTGGCCAGAACGCTCTTGGAAAAGAGATTTTTAATCTCAATGAGTTTTCTTTCTGGTTAAATAAAGGTAATAATAATAATAATAACTATAGCAAGCTCTTGAATGTTTAACTCGGTGTAAATATCAAACAACAAACGCCCGAAACGCTCAATTCGCACTGCAGGAACTTTATCGCATCTTTACATCGACTTAACATGTCAATCGCTCGCACTTAATGGTTTATTCGCGTCTGGTGTGAATGCACCATTACAGTCTTGACATCTGCAGCTGTTGGGTTTCCATCAAAAGGTGAAGCGAATCTTTTCAAAAATTCAAAAAAGAAAAACTGCAAATTAGGTGCATTTCCATTAAGTTGTTTGAGCAAATAACGGTGGTATTTGTAACCTTGTAACCAACAATAAATAAAACAAGGCATGCTTAGAAAATGGACTGGGCAAGTTATACATTTACTAGCAGTGCAGTTTGTAATTGTCAAACTGAATGCTGTGCAATGCGATGACATCGAGCCCCCTGTTTGTATAAACAATGCATTTTGCATAAAAAAAAGAAGCTGAAATATATAAAATATAATTCTCATGTTTAATGTGTCAGGATGTTTGTTCAGTTTATAATTCAGTATTCGCACAACAGCAATGCAATAAAGATTATTAATCGATATTGTTTCACAAATACTTCATAATAAAACCTACTAAATGCCTACATGGAAAACAATTCAGCCCTTTCCCCAATACAATAATAAAAACAAAGCTTAATTGTCATGGAAATAATCCCACAACACAAAAAAAATCTTAAAATAGGTGTCATGCAAAATATCATTTCTTATTTTGGCTTAAATCTGAGCAGACAGGCTCTGTAAGATTCAGTTTTAATGCCCTTCGTGTTTGTCTTGGCAATGCATGTGCGCTGTGTTCATTTAAACTTGAACTAACAATGAAGTTGATGATGATCAGAAGGGTTGAGGGTCTATTTTAGTCGCTCATTTAATTCCCTGAACTGAATAACATCAGGTATTCCACTGCTTCTTTCCATGGCTGTCTTTCGCGAACGGCGAGCAAATATATTTCTTGGCCAGCTGTTGTATTTCTTCTGATTGGTCATATACAGCAGTAATTAGTTTGAGAAAGCGATCTACGGTTTCTCTCGGGCTCCAGACGCCGGGCTCACAAACCTTTCTGTCTGCGCCTCTGTGATTCTTAACAGATTACAATTAGAGATAGCAGACCCTCGAGACCAGTCATCCTTGATCCTGAAAAGGCTTTTCTATGCACATGAAGTGAGGTTTTCAGGTTTGCAGACGTTACCTGCCACTGTGTCTGCTGCCAAAAGCCTCTGAACTCGAGGTTAGATCATTATTTTCACAAGCATATGCATTGTTGAAACTTTAAATGTGCTGGCATGAAGGTGCTGAGATCAGACTCGGACCTAAAAAACATTTTGTTTGGAGTCAGATAAACACACACCGGGTCGGCCTAATGTGATTTTACCTCATTTATTTCCCTCTCCCTTATGGAAATTTTAGGAAAATGTGGCCTTGTGTTTTATCTGTAGAGTGTTTCTTGCATGCATCTCCAGAAGGGGGCATCAGAGTTTCTGTAAGCACCATACATTGAAGAGTTTATGTGTCTTCAGTGTTTGTTTTAAGAGCGACATCAGATTGTCCCGTCTCTCCTCTCTAAATACATAAACCACAGACTCTGAGATCTGTCACGATGTCTGATTGCAGTATTTAAAGTGATTGCTGTTGAACATCTCTGTCTCTGCCGTGGCAGTAGTAAAGCCCCGGTGGGATTGGATGCCTCCATTATTTCATTATTCCTGCGGCTGTGGGAGAGATGAGACGACTGTTTTCTCTTAAACCCCACAGACCGCAGCAGCCGGCTACCGTGAAAGCACACTGCAGTCCGTTTCCCATAAGGAAAATCCCAATCTGAGGTCTCTTTAATATCTCAGTTATTCCTCTAAGACCACAATGAGATTAAATGGGGGGCAAATGAAAACTTTTGCTAAGTCTATGGTTTCTCTTTAGCGTAAAAATAATCTTTCATTTTCAACATAATGGCTGTAAAGCACTTTGGTTCAACTGTCCGTTGTTGGAAATGTGCTCTATAAATGAATAAATGAAATGAAATGAACATTTCAAACATCTGAAATCTCAAATATTTTGGGTCCAATTCATCTACTTCATTATTTTTTTATTCAATTCAATTCAATTTTATTTATATAGCGCTTTTCACAAAAGTCAATTGTTTCAAAGCAGCTTTACATAAATAGAAGCAGTGAAAACACAGAAAACGACAGATAGCACAACAGAATACATGATAGCATGAGCAGTTAAATTTGCTGCGGCTATGACTCAATATTATAATTGCACGTAGTACTAAAGCAACGTAGGAGAGGAAGCTAGGTAAAGCCCAAAAAGGCTGCCTCCCCGGGGTGAAAAACCCCTAGGAGAAAAAAAAACCCCGGGCTTTTATCCGAGGAAAAATAAGTCCTAGGAGGGAAAAACCCTTGGGAGAACGGAAATGGAGATTTAGCGGAGATTAAGCGGTTCTGCCGGTGATCGTTGGTCAGGCATCAGCTGGGCATCACGTTGAAGGACAGCCAGTAGATCAGAGGTGTGCCGACTTTCACATCTACTGGGACTGGGTCTGTTTGTCTCGTCCTCGGGTCGAGGACGAGACAGGGAGAGAAAAACAAAATCGTATTAGCGTAGCGGCCGTTCATATGTATTGAAGTGTCACACAGTGATGTGGTTTAACTCAGCTTAGTTCCAGACAGACTAAATATTGCGGCATAATTATGTTATCCACAGTTGAGGATTTAGCAAATTGGGGGCCCAATGCGAGGGTATATATGGTAAATAAGGGTCACCTTCCGATCTTTAAGAGAAAATTAAACCTGACGACCCGTTTGACTAAGGCCTAAAGCCCCACTGTCGTCGTTAATGCAGGTTCAGTGGCAAACGGGTCTATATTGTATACCATTTACAGGACCAGGAGAAAACACCAAAAACATCGCAACCCAACCATACGTGTTAACCCGTTTGACTAAGGCCGGAAGCCCCACTGTCGTCGTTAATGCAGGTTCAGTGGCAAACGGGTCTGTATGGCATACTATTCATAAGACTTACGATAGCGCCAAAATCGCAACCCGACCATACGTGCCAACCCGTTTGACTAAGGCTGGAGGCCCCACTGTCGTCGTTAATGCAGGTTCAGTGGCAAACGGGTCTGTATGGCATACTATTCACAAGACTCACGAAAGCGCGAAAAACGCAACCCGACCATACATACCAACCCGTTTGACTAAGGCTGGAGGCCCCACTGTCGTCGTTAATGCAGGTTCAGTGGCAAACGGGTCTGTATGGCATACTATTCATAAGACTTACGATAGCGCCAAAATCGCAACCCGACCATACGTGCCAACCCGTTTGACTAAGGCTGGAGGCCCCACTGTCGTCGTTAATGCAGGTTCAGTGGCAAACGGGTCTGTATGGCATACTATTCATAAGACTTACGATAGCGCCAGAATCGCAACCCGACCATCATGCCAACCCGTTTGACTAAGGCTGGAGGCCCCAGTGTCGTCGTTAATGCAGGTTCAGTGGCAAACGGGTCTGTATGGCATACTATTCACAAGACACACGAAACCGCGAAAAACGCAACCCGACCATACATACCAACCCGTTTGACTAAGGCTGGAGGCCCCACTGTCGTCGTTAATGCAGGATCAGTGGCAAACGGGTCTGTATGGCATACTATTCACAAGACACACGAAAGCACCACAATCGCAACCCGACCATACGTGCCAAACCGTTTGACTAAGGCCCGAAGCCCCACTGTCGTCGTTAATGCAGGTTCAGTGGCAAACGGTGGCAAACTATTTAATGCAATTCATTTTAAGTGTTCATGTAGAAAAGGTTTTTATTTATTTATTTGGTTGGTCTGTGTTATGACCGTGAGTGCTTTGTTCCGTGAAAATAACTATTGCGAATTAAGAACCTTTACTAGACAAATTATGCGAATGCTTTGTTGAAGAGAAAAGTTTTAAGTCTAGATTTAAAATGATCGACTGTGTCTGATTCTCGGACATCGGTTGGTAAATCATTCCAGAGCTTAGGGGCTAAGTAGGAAAAGGATCTTCCACTTTTAGACACTTTTGATAGTCTAGGGATAATCAATAGGCCAGAATTTTGCGACCGTAGTGTGCGTGATGGATTGTATTCTGATAGTAATTCTCTAAGATATAAGGGTGCTAAGCCATTTAAAGCTTTGTAGGTGATTAGTGATATTTTAAATTGGATGCGATATTTAACTGGTAGCCAGTGTAAAGATGCCAGAATTGGGCTTATGTGGTCATACTTCTTAGATCGAGTAAGTACCCTTGCAGAAGCGTTTTGAACTAGCTGAAGCTTGTTGACCTGATTTGAATGGCATCCCCCGAGTAGCGAGTTACAATAGTCTATTCTAGAGGTCATAAAAGCATGAATAAGCTTCTCTGCGTCAGATGTAGACAGTATATGGCGTATTTTTGAGATATTTCTAAGATGGAAGAATGCTGTGCGGCAGACGTTGGCGATATGACTATCAAAGGATAAGTTGCTGTCGAACATCACACCTAAGCTCCTAACCGTGGAAGATGGCACCACAGTACAGCCATCTATGTGCAATTTGTAATCTGACATATTATGTTTGTAGCGATTTGGTTCAATAATAAGTACCTCTGTCTTATTGGAGTTGAGCTTAAGAAAGTTATGTGCCATCCAGTCACTAACATCGCTAATGCAGTCTTTTAGCTTAGAAAACGTGTGTGTTTCGCTGGGATGCGAGGAGATGTAAAGCTGGGTATCATCCGCATAGCAGTGAAAACTTATGTTGTGTTTCCTGATAATGTCTCCTAGGGGTAACATGTATAACGAGAACAGGATAGGACCTAAAACTGATCCCTGCGGTACACCGTATTTAACCAGGGAGTGACATGACTCTTCCTCATTTACATAAACAAAGTGATAGCGATTGGTTAGATATGACCTAAACCAGGCTAGCGCCTGACCACTGATACAAACATAGTTTTCTAGTCTATTGAGTAGGATTCTGTGGTCTATTGTGGCAAATGCTTATCACTAAACTCTTACTTATTTGTGTCTTCATTTTTTTCACCAGTGTTTTTTTTTAAGGGAACCATCTGAGATCCATTCTTGGATTATAACTGAGAACTCCATTAAAGCCACAGTATGTAAGATTTTTGTAATAAAATATCCAAAAACCACTTGCACAGTTTGATTATATATTTAATAGGGGTGTAATACATCAATTAAATATCCAACAATACGATGCATCGATGCCACAAATAAAATATTGATATGAGGTACTTTTATTTTGACACGCTCTCCGCGTCCTCATTCCTTGATGTAACGTCCATCTACGTATTTCCACCAAAGCACACATTTTCGTTTATTTTTGCCTGCTAGTGTCAGCAAGTCAGCAGTGTTTTTTGTGTCTACAACTACCTCAGTGATTGTCACTATTGTACATTTTGGCACAAAATACTTTGACTGCTTTATTTTATGTGACATTTTATTTTAAAAAGTGTATTTTTTTAGTTTGCTGTTGTAAATGTTCCAATTGAGAAAAAGATGTGCCATTTTCAAAGAGTTAAATTAAATATTAATGTTATATATTTTGGTTGCATTTGTAACTTATTTAAAATGTACTATAACTGCTAGGCACATAATATTAAATATTAATAAATTAATCAACTCATAATTGCATCAAAAAGTGTATTGGCAAGTATTGAATCGCTGGAGGGGGAGAATTATATTGTTATCTTATTGTAATGAACGGTCCGATTTACACCCCTAATATATTTAAAGGGGACATATCTTGAAAATCTGATTTGTTTTCTATATGCTATAATTGGGTCCCCAGTCCTTCTATAAACCTAGAAAGTGTGAAAAAGATAAACCAAGTAACTTAGTTTTGATCAACCATTCCCTGCAAGCATGTGAAAAAAATAGCTCACTGACATTTGGCTCCCCTTGTGATGTCAGAAGGGGATAATACCGCCCCTTAATCTGCACTATCATACCACAGCACTGCCATTTAGTGCAGAGATTAGCTCATTTGCATTTGAAAGGACACACCCAAATACGGCTCACACGTACAAAGTGTCAATTTTAACATTATATAGTAAATTATCTATGTGGTATTTTGAGCTAAAACTTCATATACGTACTCTGGGGACACCATATATTTTACATCTTAAAACAGTCTTGTGAAATGTCCCCTTCAATGCAGTTGTGTACTTACATTTGTAAATCCAGAGAAATTCCTTTTTTAAATAATGTCTTGTCCCTTGTCACTCTTGTAATTGTCGCCCTTTTAGTGACTTAATATCCGTGCTATCCTCGGTTTCTGGTCGTAGCAACAGGAGTGGACAAACGCAAAAGTGGCGCTTTTAAGCATCTACCACTCAAAAAAATGATTCAAGCCCTTCTTAGAAATGACACATTAAAATTGTGTTCAATTAATTTAAAATACCTAATTAAGAGCAATAAGTATATATTTTAATTAGTCTAACACAATATGAATATGTGCTATAATTTATTGATTTCTTTTTAATTGCGTTAACACAATTAGTTTGAGTTTGGGTTCTGGAAAAAGAATTTCCCAGCATGCTTTGCATGCAACTGCTTTTGGAGAGTAATTTTTTTAATTAAGTGATATTTTATGCATTTTTAGGTAAAGATAAAGACTTAATAGTGTTTAATCTCTGTTTATCTTATTGATTTAGAAGCGTTTGTGTTATATTTTTACGAATTGTTTGGTTACCATCGTGCAGAAGAGTGGCGCTTGTGGTTAGGTTGTGGATGTGATGTATTTCTCTCAATGAGCTCTAACTGTGTTAATGCCTGTTTGGAGATCAGTCTCTTCTCACATGCTCATCCAAAGTATCATATGTTTTTATTATTAGCATGCTAACATGTGCTTATGCTAATTAGTAGGATATAAAAACGTTTTATATAAAATAACAGAATTGAGTTATTCAGACCACTACATTGAGTTATTCAAACTACACTAAATCGAGTTATTCAGACTACACTAAATTGAGTTGAGGCAACGAATTGAGTATTGCCATTTACTTTAAATTGAGTTAGGCTAACTCGATATATTTTTATTGTGTAAAGCAGTTTTTATGATTTAGAGGTACACATTCATATTGGATGGAAATCCTGCCCACAATTTTATTGAGTTAATCCAATTAATAATTTTTTTGAGTGTAACACATAGCTGTTGTGCCATGCAGCTAATTCATTACGATGATAATGATCAAACGTACAGGTAAAAGTTTCTCGCCAACTACCACCCCAGTGACAGAAAAAGGAACAACAGTGTAATCTTTTTTAATCCGATTTCCGGAAATCCAATTCATCCTGACCGCTCTGATCGCATTTGTGTAGCTTTTCAAATGAACCGTCACAAACTATATTTTAAAGAAATATTCCACTTTCATAAAAAAATCCCAATTCTTACCCCCATGATATCCAAGATGTTTATGTCCTTTTTTTTCAGTCGAGAAGAAATGAAGTTTTTTTATAGTTTTTATAATTAACATTTCAGGATTTTTCTCCATATAGTGGACTTTAGTGGACCTCAAAAGTTTACAGTTTCAATGCAGCTTTAAAGGGCTTTAAACAATCCCAACCGAGGCATAAGGATCTTATCTAGCAAAACCATTGTCATTTCACCAAGTTCTCGTCTTGCACTAGCCGTGTGATGCGCCAGCGCGACCTTACATATTACATAATCACGATGTATGCGAAACTACCGCTCCAGTGTTTATAAGTCTGAAGAAAGAGGTAGGTTCAGACTTTGTTGTATGTGAATGATAATAATTAATGTCTTTGTATCAGTTTATTGTTTAAATTGGTCCACAAGTGTACATTTCACATATGTAACGCGTGACCTTTCAAGTGATTAGGTAATACGTAAGGTCACGCTGGCGCGTCACATGGCTAGTGCAAGACAAGAAGTTGTGGTTTAAAAGTTGCTATATTATCCAAAAAGATTTGTTACTGGGTGCTTTAAAAAAAGAGTGTTTGTTTACTTTTATTGTGCATTTTTAAAACAATTTAAAGAATATACATATTTTTCTGTTGGTGAATTGAACCCAGAACATTGAATGCAGAAATACTTGAGAGAGAGAGAGAGAGTCTGTTTTAACAGGGTGGGCTGTAACACCTTAAACTGTAAACAGCTTTACACGGCATGTTTGTTATTTAGTGAACTCTGGTTGGAGCCAACAGTAAATCTGTCTGTGAATTACACTGGAGCTTGTAAACTTCAGTGTCGAATCCCTGCGCAGCTCGACCGGCCACCAGCCATAAACACTCTGAACAGACTCTCACCGGCAGGTTAAGCTCGGTCCTGCCGCCCCTTTTATTTATGAAGGTCTTAGAATAGATCCACTGATCTGGGATCAGGTTTCTGCTTTGTTTACAGGGCTTTAGATGAGATATAAACTCATCTAAGATCATCACTCCTAAGCTCAGATCATTTACACGCATCCAGTCTGGAAAATAAACAACGTCTGCGTGGAGATTTGCACAATAATCGTTTTGTAGCCTGACTGAGAAATGGAAAAGATCGCTTAGATGGACCGAACCTGTAAAGCAACAGTCAAATATAAACATCTTAACATTTCTTTCTAAACTGAATGATGATGAAAACATTAGTTAGTATAAGTATAGGTTGAAAATGTTATGTGTTAATGATAATCATAGATTTATGTCACTCATGTTGAGTCTGAATTAATGCAAACAACAAATGGGAGAAAGATGCAAGCTTCTTATATTGTTTGAAGGAGATCCTATATAGAGTGACCATATGTGGCATTCTTTATTGTTTATTTTTTGTCACAATCTGCCTGGTTTGGATCATCAATGGTCTGCTGAACGATTATTAGTTTATTTGATTATAAATTTATTAGATTATTAGTTAATTAGATTATTTGTTTAAAAGACTATTAGAAAGATTATTAGTTTATTAGATCATTAATTTATTCGATTATTAGTTCATTCGAAAGATTGTAAATTTATTAGATTATTTGTTTGTTTGATTATTAGTTTATTTGATTATTAGTTATTGGATTATTAGAAGGATTATTAGTTTATTGGATTATTAGTTTATTAGATCATTAATTTATTAGATTATTCATTCGAAAGATTGTAAATTTATTAGATTATTTATTTGTTTGATTATTAGTTTATTTGATTATTAGTTATTGGATTATTAGAAGGATTATTAGTTTATTGGATTATTAGTTTATTAGATCATTAATTTATTAGATTATTAGTTTATTTGATAGATTGTAAATTTATTAGATTATTAATTTGTTTGATTATTATTGTTTGATAGAATAGATCCACTGATAGGTTTATTTGATTATTAGAAGGATTAGTTTATTACATTATAAGTTTATTACATTATTAGTTTATTTGAAAGATTGTTCGTTTATTCGAGTATTAGTTTATTCGTTTATTTGATTATTAATTTATTAGATCATTAATTTATTAGATCATTCGAAAGATTCTAAATTTATTAGATTATTTATTTGTTTGATTATTAGTTTATTAGATAATTATTTGTTTAGATTATTAGAATACGTAAGGTCACGCTAGTCACATGCAAAACTTTGTCTACTTATCCAAAAAGATTTGTTACTGAGTTACTTAGAAGAAGAGTGTTTGTTTACTTTTACTGTGCATTTTTAAAACAATTTAAAGAATATACATATTAGAGTCTGCTTTGTTTCTTTGATTATTAGTTTATTAAATTATTCATTTATTAGATTATTAGTTTATGTGAAATATTATTAGTTTATTAGATTAATTGTTTATAAGAGTATAAGAAAGATTATTAGTTTATTGGATTATTAGTTTATTAGATCATTCATTTATTAGATTATTAGTTTATTCGAAAGATTGTAAGTTTATTAGATTATTAATTTGTTCGATTATTAGTATAGAATAGATCCACTGATAGGTTTATTCGGTTATTTAAAGGATTATTACATTATAAGTTTATTACATTATTAATTTAATACATTATTAGTTTGGTTAGTTTATTACATTATTAGTTTATTTGAAAGATTGTTAGTTTATTACATTATTAGTTTGTTCGATTATTAGTCTATTCGAGTATTAGTTTATTTGATTATTAGTTTATTAGATTATTAGTGTATTAGAAAGATTATAAGTTTATGAATTGTTTAGATGAAATGTTGAGACAAACGTTTAGATAAATGTATAATCAGTGTTTATTTTTAGTGAATGATTATTATAGTATTAGTTTGTTGTATAATTCTGAATATGTAATGCTATCTCATGGCAATTCATGCATATTTTACGAGGTGGCTAATTCATATTAATTTGTACGACCACATTAGCACATTTTTGTACGATTTGATTTTGCCTCTGTAGGGTTTCGTTATTGTTTTTAATGATAATTGTATGTTTTTGTACGATTCATTAGCAACTCCTTAATTACATATGAATTTTCATGAGATCAGACTGAAATATTTGATTTCATTCTTGCTTAAACTACACTTTTATCTTTATCTAAACTGTGTGAGAGAGTTCAGTGTCTGTTCTGCAGCGATATGAAAATAACAAGTGAAATATTTCAGACTGTTTTTGTTTGCAAAAGCAACAACCACCATCATTTTCTCTCTTTTTTATAACCGCGTTTCCGGCTCGCATTGTTTCCTCTCTAATTGTAAGCCTAACTAACTCTTCAAATGAGTACAGACTCACATGTTTTCATAATCTAATTGTGGTTTTGTAGACAGTGCATTCATTTAACAGCGTGTTTGTGTTCGTAATTAATTTAATTGTGGTCATTAAGCATTGCTGATGTGCACACACACGTGCATGCACACACACACACACACACACACACGCACGGTTTTAAATTGTTTGAATTATGCAGAAAGCCTAAAGACATTAAATTAGCAAATATCATAAAAATGTCCTTATTAATTTTGTTGCAAAATATACAGAAAAAATAAAACATTTAGCTTACGGATATTTAAATATTAAAAATAATTAAAATTTTCCTACACATTGCCAACTCTGTTAAGAATATAATCATGTATATACATTAATATTTAAATATACATTTTTGCTGTTGTGCTAGTTTTGTTTTTGCATAAAGCTTTAAAAAGTGCTATATAAATAAATATCGATTTTGATGGATAGATATTTTACCAGCTATTATATGAATAAACACTCTCAGAAAAAGTTACAAGAAGATACAAAAGTTGTCACTAGGGCAGTACATTTTCACTTTTGTACATATTGGTACCTTATAGGTACGTACTGGTACCTCAAAAGGTATATATATCTGTACCTAAATGATACATATTAGGACCTTTTTAAAAGAGCACCAGTGACAACTTTTGTACATTTTATCTGAGAGTGCACATATACATAACCCTGTAAAACCAGGTACAAATGTGTTTTAAGACTTAGCGTTGAAAGCGTTCACAGACATCTCATTGCAATTCGAATGTATTTTATGAAGTGGCTAATTTCGTATATATTTCTACGACCACGTTGCAAAAAATTTTAACGATGTGCCTTGACCGCTTTGACGTTGGGGTTACACTGCAAAAAATGACTTTCTTACTTAGTATTTTTGTTTTGTTTTCAGTAGAAGTATCAACTAATTTCTTAAATCAAGATGTATTTCCTTGATGAGCAAATGGCCTAAGAAAATAATACTAGTTTTTAGACAAAACATATCACATTTAAGTAAATTTGTGCCAATGGAATAAGAAATGTTTTCTTGAATTGACTTAATACAAGAAAAATTCAGCACAAATGTCTTATTCCTACCGAGCCCCAAAGGTGACATTGGAGTAAAAAAAATCTAAAGTTTAGTTTCATGTGCTCATGTGAAACTTTAGCATGCTCACGTAAAACTTTAGCTTGCTCACGTGAAACTTTTATGTGCTCACGCGAAACCTTCATGTGCAGAATTTTTTTTAAAAGTTCGCTGTCACGTGCGCACGCGATAGTTTCACTTGCGCTTGCAAAACTAATCTTTATTAAATTTTTTCTCCATGTCCCTTTAAGGGCTCCGTATATTCCATCTGCAGATTTTTTTTACAAAAATACTAAGTAAGAAAGTCATTTTCTTGCAGTGTAGGGGTGGGGTTTTATTATTGATTTTTTTATGATAATCGTACGTTTTGCACGATTAACTTTCAATTAGAATTAGTTAACTCATAAAATATGTACGAATTCTTGTGAGATCAGGCTGGAACCGGCTTTCAAAAAGTTGTAAACCTCATTTAAACCTCATGTTACATATACTATAGTTTGAATAAAAACATAAACAGAAATCATTCTTACCCTATTCATGGAAATTGTCTATTATTATGTTTTTGAATGTTGGCCATATACTAGCTGGTATTATGTCTGGTGTCTTCTCAACAGGGTTCTCTCAGATTTTTCTGGGTCATTTACACGACAATATTAGTCTAAGCAGAGCTTGACGCTTTCTTGGCTCCAAGGAGTCATTTATTAAAATCTGCGCATGATGAAATTCTGCAGCATATCCTTCAATGTCATTTTCACACAAAACAATGAAGGGTTTTGATCTAGAGAGTAATCTGAAGTCTGCGGACGCCCGTCTATACTGCGTTACAGGGAGACGTTCGGCAGGTCAGTGTGAAATGAGCATAAATCAAAGTTAAACAGGCCATTTCTCATTTCTGAATGTTACATAGACACACAACAACAGTGAGTCTGAGTCAAACCTCCAGAAACAACTGACTCACTTCTTCTGTTTCTCTATATGTGAAGAAGACAGGTATATGTATTATATGTGGTTTCACAATTTGTTTTAAGCTCAATGAGTATGAAGGGGAAAAGAGTCCAGGGACAATTGTGTTATTGTTAAGAGAGACAGTGGCGACGCACCGAGCGCGCTCAGTCTGACAGTATCATCGTCATTGTCTTCGTCATATATATACGTACATCTATTTTAACACGATGAGCGAGAGACTTCTGGTGAAGCTCAATCTGGTGTTTGGTTTACGTGTGGTGTTGACGTCAATTAAACTCGACATTTGCACTTTCTGCAAGAATAATGATCAGTGTTTGTTTGCTTGTGAGAAAGTTGCCGCCACGTTGTTGGAGTCATGAAGACGGTTGTCAGGTCATTACGATGCGGTTGGTGAGATGTTACTGGCACCATCCTCAAAACTCTGTTATGTTCTGCTGTCTAGATGATTCAGGTCTTTACTTGTATAGTAAATCGCTCGTAAATGATGTAAGTCAGTCATTCTTGCGACACCAAAATAAGTCAGCGGGCTTAGAAATGAGATCTGAGGATCATTTATGTCTGTTGTACAAACAGTAATACATGTTTCGTTTAATACTTTGTTTTGTGTCAATTCAGAGGTTAAACACATTACATTTTGTTGAAAGTAAAACTATTTAGGATGTGTACTGACTAATCATTTACCATAAGACTAGGAATGTGTGTTAGGAAAATCATTTGTCACTTTATGAAATACTTTTCCTTCTTAAAACAGGAATACATTTTATTGAGAAGAAACAGTAGAGTCATTACTTGCGTCATGTGATGCGTACTTGCAAACGCTATTTCACAAGAAAACGTACTTTACTTGTAAGTAATTCGTATTAATTCATACGACCACATTCGTATGTTTTGGTAGGATTTGCCTTGAGCCCTGTGGCATTGGGGATAGGTGCTGGGTTAGGGGTTCGGTGTGGTTTGGTTGTTGTTATTTCATGAGAATTGTACGATTTTGCACGATTAGCGTCGTATGAATTGATACGAATTAGCCAACTGGTAAAATAAGCATGATTTCTTGTGAGATCAGGCTGGTACTTGTGCTCAGATTATTTTGTTTCCTTTGGAAAAACAGCAGCGATTTGAAGAATTCAGACAAATTCAGTTCTCGTCTCTGAAAATGCCACATGATTTATTTTGGAAAGGACTGTGGTGTAGAGAAAGAGAGATCTTGAAACTCAATCTGAGAAATGCTGAGATCCTGTATAATGATGTCTGTGCACCATCATGAAAGAAAAGTAACAAATACGATTGCTTTAATATTTTTTCTTTCTATTAGAGAGAAATTACAAGTCACCTGTTTTTATAAAGGCAGCTGTAATCTTCTTAAACTCTTTCAGAGTTAAACTACTATAAACGGCAGAGATTTTAATATGAGCTCAAGTATTTCTCATCACAAACTCCAAATTATCTGAGCCTTGCTATCCAGATGTAGGTTTAAAGTATTTTTTTCAAGTATCTGTACTTCATCAGAGTACATTCAACTACATTCTGAAGCATAATATCATAGTTTCTATTCCAATACATTTCACACTAAAAATAAAAGTACTTTCACAAGTAAAAGTACCTAAAAGTACTACATTTTTAATATACTTAAGAATTAAAGAGCCCCTATTTCGTTGCTAAAAAACAACATTATTTTGTGTAATTGGTGTAATACAATGTAGGTTATGGTTCATGCCTCCCTGAAATGCATTGATTTTTTTACAAAGCTGCTCATTCTGAAAAGTGCAGTGTCCTCCGATTGGCCAGCTAACCAGAACATGATTGGCCTGAATATCTCTGAATTCAGCCGGAAATGTAACGCTCTTTACCGTGTTTTGAAGACTAGCTTTAAATGCAATACTGATAGGAGGTAATAATAAAACTTAACAGCATTTTGAAACATGTCAGCATCTCCTAGTAACTAAAAGCTGGAATTGAAAACATTTTTTACAGAGCAGGGTCAAAATGATAACTGTTAATACAATATCAAACTCACTTTTATGATTTTTTTGTCTTAAATCTATTTATATGCATTGCTGCATAATATAAGGATGATTAGATGAAGGTTGATGGATGGATGAATGTGTGGATATCTATCTATTATAGGCAGATATATAAACGATATTCACCTTTAGTATATAGACAGAATTTTATTGAATTATTTGTGTTTTCTTGCAGGTGTTACAACAAACGCTCTGTTTGTTACAATTAACCCCACCTATGGGGTAATGTTTGCATTCCTGTCACTTTCTGTGTAATTGTAGGATAATTGTAGCCTGGTCCAACCAAACTCTTGTACATTCATTTCATTTTTACAGAGAGTCTGGCCACGCTCCATTGCAAAGCGTTACTTCCGTTAAGGAGGGTCTTCTCTTGAAGTTTAAAACTATTGGATCTGCCCAGAGTCACTCAGGATCTGCCATAGGTGATCGCTAACATGTGGTCGTGACGTATATCATGCGCCAAAACCGGCCGGAAGCAACAAGTCCGAATAATCAGACCAACAAAACTTAGCAAACCTGGTTCTTGCTCCGGCTATAACTTCCGTATATTTGGCAGCTTTGCAACAACGGACCGAATAGCTTTTCTCACGTCTTTCTTCGCTGCCATTACTGAACTACAACTCAAACTGACGCACAACCTCAACGTCATCGTTCTTAGCCACCCCCATCTGTTCGCTGATTGGACCTGCAGATTTTTGCAGGAGAAAACGAAACTCTACACAGCAGTCCCAGACATACTGCTGAAGCGAAATGAAAATTAAGCGGTAGCACGTAGGGGGGCGGAGCCAGGCTACAATAACTGTATCCCACAAACAAACTTTAAGTGTCCATTTGTAGCAGAGATGTGTGTGTTGATTGTGTAAAAAAAATTCATCTAACTTAAATATTTTTGAATGATAGAGCCAAAGCCAAAAAGCGTTACTTTGTGCCTCGCTTTCTCCCCTATACACACACTTAGAAACCAAAAGAAAGTGAAATCATGAAAAGGAAAATAGGGGCTCTTTAACCCTTAAATGATTCTTGGGGTCTATATGACTCATTAGTTAAAAAAAGGTGCACACACGCACGCATGCATACAGACACACACACACACTTACATTCAGTCATATTTCTGTGGCATTTTGTAAAAACCAGCCCAGTCTCATGAAATTTCGTTATATAGTCATGTAATTTTTTGATTCTTTTTTCGTGACCGTATAATGAATTCCTGTTTTCGTGTGATTATCACGTATTGGTTACACAACTGTTTTATCCTATTTTCTTACCATTGTCGCTTCGGTTTTGGGTTAGTTTTACATAAAATGACAAACCCAACTCTAACCCTAATGCCAGGCGACATATATATATTTAAAAAAAATAGAATAAACCAATATATAAAGTGGCATTCTAATGCAAGCACCAAATCTAACCCTAAACTGAAGCCACAATGGTTTAAAAATAGGAAAAAGCAGTTGAGTAACCAATAAGTGATAATCACACGAAAACAGGAATTTGTTATACAATCAAGAAGAAAGAATCAAAAAATTATGTGACTATATCACGAAACCTTTGAGACTGGGTAGCAAAAACAGAGTTTTCAAAATGCATCAAAAACTACAAAAAAATCTACTATTTAAAATAATATTTATTTTTAATGTCGTATCTAATGTTTATATAAACATAAATTCACAAAATGTATCACTAAAGTAGTGATGTAAGCAGTAAAATGAATGGGTCTCTATGGGCATTTACAGGTCGAAATAATTTAATTCCTAAACTGTAATTCTTTTATATTTTTTTCCAAACACCAAATGGCCAAATTCAACACATAACACCTATCAATATAATAATAATTTAAATCAATTTTAGATCATAATACAAAAGTACTTCAAATCTCTTAAAACACAGCTTTATTGTATAGATGAGAAGTAAACAACAACAACAACAAAAAAGATGTATTATTGAAAATGACCTTGTAAAAATTAAAAGTTGGATTTACTTAAAAAAAATACTTCGGTAACACCTAAAAAAAATCTAATTTGTTCAACTTTAATTTTCTCTATTTAAGTAAAAATTTATAGGTGAAAAAAAACTTTTTTAAATTACCTCAGGTGTTAACATCTAAAAAACTTTTTCACTTTACATTTTTAATTTAAAGTGTGAAAACTTAAATTGGAAATCCTAACATTTTTTGGTGTTAGCAACACACTTTTTTCAACTTTTTTCCACAGTATAGTTCCCATGTATAGCTTTTAAAAAATCCTGCTGTATCTTAACCAAATGTCCTGTTCAAAACATGTGTAAGATTTTTAAAAAGCAAATTATTACTACTATTATTATATTGCACTGCTCAAGCTTCCTGTATGACAATAATCCATGCTTTTACTACAGCTAAAAACAAAACATAGTCACAGACACCGTAGTAAAACATTGGTTTTGCCAATGGTAATCATTTTGCTAAAAAAGTACAATTACTACAAAAACTCATATTTTGACTGCTATCAGTCTGAAATTACCCAGCATTCTCTGCTCTCGCTCTGTGAATTTTTGGGCTGGTGGTTTTGTGTGTTTCTGTAAAAGACATATCTGTCATTCTGTGGTTGTATGTGAGGGTTTATATTAAGGGCAGAGATCAAGCAGTTGTGGTGTATGGTCTGTATTCGCTCCCGTCCAGTCAGCAGTCGAGTGAGACGCTACAAGACCTCCAACCATATGTGTGGCTTTATGGAATTGAAAAAATTGTGTGTGTTTATACAAATGTGTGTGTGTCAGAGTTTATAAGACGGTCATTCTCTGTGTGTGTGTGTGTGTTTATTGTGTATGCATATACAGTGTGTGTGGCTGTCTGTGGACTGCGTGTTTGTTTTGGGTCGAGCTCAGACACAGTGTGGCAGTGTTGGTCAGTGGGTTGAGGTTGGCATGTCAGCCGGATCGGGTGTAATGTTTTCATGGTTTATTGATGGTAAGGGTTGGTAAAGATATAGCAGCGATCCCACAGGAGTAACCTGACGTTGAGCTCTTGAGGACAGAAGTGCCTGGTTAATGTTGACGTAGGCCGGGTTGATAAGCATCAGATATGTGTGTTTGGTCGGACTGATGTGTATTAAGTAGGATTTGTTGAATCCAGACTCTATTACACAGAGCTCAGATCTGACATCTGGAAGGAGAAGAATGTTTTTATCTGAGCTGTGGTGACTTTTATTTCAATACTGGCACCGCATCGGTCTGACAGTAGAGAACAGAGCTGTGAGTATAAAACATACAGATGATAAACTCAGACAGCTGACAATGACCAACAGACCAACATAAGAAAGAGTAAACTTAGAAATAACTTTGAATTTATAACAAGACCATAGTAAGATCAGGGCCTCATTAGCTGGGTTTCCATCACACTGGTTTTATGTGCATTTTGAAGTATCTTGATAAAAACGCAAAATTTCGAATAAAAATTGCATAATTAGCAAAAAGGTTTTACCATTCGCTTGAGGTCGTTTTTTACTTGGAGTAAATGTGAATAATGGGAGATAAAAGTGCATTTGCCGAATAAATTCTGATGTAGTGAACATTAAACCCACGTTAATGATCGTCTAGCTGTATTAGCTCAGGGATTTTCAAACTTTTTGTGTGTGTGGACCACTATTTGTAATCAAGAATTTTCGCGGACCACCTCATAATACTCATAATAAAATATGTCTACACAAAGTCCTGAATTTATCTGCACTTCTAAAAAGGCTTACTAGCACTAAAACTATAACTGGTCATCACATCAGTACAACAGATTATTAAAACATATTCTTAAAAAATATATTTTTCTTAATAAAATATATTCTTTTATATTTTATTTTGCCTTTACACGGACCACCTGCAGTACCATCACGGACCACTAGTGGTCCCCGGACCAAAGTTTGGGAATGGCCGTATCAGCTGACGTTGTCTTTACCATATATGGGGCTCAATGTCGTCGCCCAGTGTTGGGGGTAACGCATTACAAGTAACGCGCATTACGTAATAATATTACTTTTCTGAAGTAACGAGTAAAGTAACGCATTACTTTATAAATGTACATTTGAGATACTTTAAAAAAAAAAGTAATGCAAGTTACTTTTCAGTTTAATTAATTCAATTTAAAAATAAAATAACGTACTGAATTAAACTTAACACATTAACGTAAAATAGACCAATTTCATGTTTGCAAACAGAGATGACGTTTTTTGTGGGCGGAGCCAAACTGGTTGCCGAAAGTGACTGCTCCGCAGTAGGGTTGTGAAGTGTTTTAGCATTAAACTGTGATTTTTATGGATCCGGTGTTCTGTCGAAGTCTGATTCCCCTATGTTTCCCTTTAGTGCAATGTTTCTAATAGCGTTTTAATCACATTACGTTTATTTTTTTAGATAGATAAAAAGTTTAAATGGCTTGGCTACTGATATGCATGTATGTAATGTATTTGTTTTGTTCTTTTTTGCTAAATCAATTATTTTTACAGTCTGAATTGCTAAAGTACATGTAAAAGCAATACTGTATTATATATAATAGCGTTTATTAAATATTTCATAATTTTCCTGTTTTCTATTATTTCTTCCTCATATTTATCTTACGTGTTTGTTCTAAAACTATTATAAAAGTATTATGTTTAAACATTAAAAAGGCCTGTTTATATATTAATAACACAGATGTGTGTGTAGGGTTGTAATGGTATGAGATTTCCACGGTATGATAATCGTCTCAGAAACTATCACGGTTTCGCGGTTTGCCGGTATTAAACACATTATTATTTTTTTATTATTATTATTATGATCATTAGCTACAATGACCCTTAAAATAATAAAAAACAGATAGGGTTTTTGGTTGAACATATGGTTTATTATATTAAACTTATTTGGAAAAAAATACACTTTCGAAAAAAGTAAACTTTGATTCTTAATCTTTTTTTTGATTCTTTTAATTTTATTCTTTAAAATAAAATGATAAAATACTAATTGAAATTCTCTCAGAGCTGCTCTGGATATATTCATTTTTTGCAGCCACTCTTCGTCCACATTTCTTGCAAACTGGATATCTATCTTCAAGGACAACCCCGCGTTCGTTTTTCGTATACCCAAAGTATTCCCATACTGTAGATTTTAACTTTTTTTCTGGTGGTGGATAGAGGATAGAACTTGTAGTCTCTGACATTTTCTCTGCTGTACATAAACGAGTGGAGTCTAGCAGTCACGCCGAATGAAGTTGCATGTGCGTAGTAGCGCAGGTGAGATCTGCTTAATTTTTGTCCAAAACCGTGTAGAGGCAAATGTTTACGGTATGATAATCGTAAAAGTTAATATCAAGGTATACCGTCATACCGGTATACCGTTACAACCCTATGTGTGTGTGACTTCGACTGAACACCGGACATCTTCTCTACTTATTTTCTATTCTAATTATTAAAAGATTTCCAGATGATTTCCTCGCTCGATTCTGTCCATTTAAGGGCTTATTGTAATCATAAACACCTTATCTTTAAATGATGTCTTCGACGATGGTATTCTATAAAAATGAAAGCCATCTTTTTTGGCATTCTTTTTCTGACACTTAACAGCACAACAGGACATTTTCTAGTGAGTTATCTTGCTCTTTTCACTGATTTTATAAAAATGTTGCAGTTTTTTTTACAGTGTTGCTTCAGATGTAATGCATGTGCAAAGCTTCACAACACTGCACTGTAAAAATATGCAGTTTTTCTCAAATAAACAAATATTTTTGTTACTTTAACTTAAAAATGAAGTTAAGCAATTTTAAATTAATTTTGAAGTTATGTCAACTTCTCACAAGCCAAAACTTAAAATAGTAAATTGAAATGCCTTGCAGTTGTTTTAACCTTATGCTGCATTTTTTTTGGGCATGGGTTACATTACCGTACAGTAGAAAATGTCTATATTTGACCCAACCATGTGTTAAAACAACCCTGCATTTTAAAAACAATCAAGCAAAGGTTCACTTAAAGCTAACAGTCTATTATTTACCCAACCATGAATAGGACTGAATTATAAGTCTTTAACTTGTGATTGGTTCTCTTCAGTGGAAGATGGGACTTCCTTCTATAGAGCGCACATATTGAGAGTTGGACTTTTCATCAGTCATGGTAATACCACTGCATTGTTATATATACTGTACTTTAGTAATTGGCTAATTGACTGATGCTATTCATGTAACGCATATCAAAACATTGAAGTTTCCATCTCAGTTAATATGCCGCTTTACAAGGTAGCTCGCCATGTAGATGTGTCAGCAGCTCAGTAGGGTTTGGAAAAGATCTTTGCATCTTCTCCTGACCGGGAAGTAAAAGTGTGTTATTGTTAAACGTGTGTGTGACGGTCGTTCCTCACACATCAGCAGCTTCTGCCCCTCAGAGACCCACCATCATCCTCCTCTCATCTCAAATAACAACCCCGTCACCGTTTGGGTGGTCTGCTCTGATTTCTGTCCGCCGCGTGTCGGTCGGTTCTGCCCGTGAACCGCGCAGGTATTTCGAGTGACTCCCGATTTGTTGGTTGACTTTGAGGCCTCGGTTTGAAAGCGGGTGCTGGTCGGTTTCACTGTGATATTTTGAGCAGAAGTTTCTCTTGTGAATTAGGCCGACCTCTCACCGCAAGCATTTTCATAGTCCCCTGCCTGGATCAGAGAGACAGGTCTTCAGAATAAAGTCTGATGGCTTTCCCTGGTACCAACGGCTCTGTCAGTCAAAGCTGCCAGTGTGAGCTTTAAAACAGATGTGTGATTTCTGGAATACAGGCGCTGAATTGTACAGAAGGATTATGACTGGAAAATTTAATCTCTCATAAAGTCTGTTGTCTGCCCTTTTTAAATCAAAAGCTGTAGTGTTCAGAAGACGAAGGACGTTGCTGATTTTAAAAGAGACAGAGGGAATAGAGACGTTTTATTTGCGAATGACTGAAAGTGACTTTCCTGTATGCTGAGACTCCAGAATAATATTTGACAGACGTTAAAGTACAGTCTCTTGATTTGTAAACATCATAAGTTGTGTTTTCATTACCCTTCAAATTGTGAATTGAAAATGAGCCCAAGGGAAAGTCATCAATTTAGCAAAAACTCCCATATTTTGCAAAAACTCTTAACGTGGGTTCACACCAGCCGCGTTTGAGCCGTCAAATTCACGTCTATCGACTAGTTTTTCGCTTGAACATTTAAAGTTTACTCGCTTCATTTGGGCATGAAAGCCATGCGTGAAATTCTAGTCATCAAGACATTCACAAGGAAATTCACTTCATGGGAGGGGCTTCTGCGACTCCGCTCGCTTCCTGTAATCACGTCACTACTAGAGCAAGCTCCTGATTGGTTAATGCAAAGCGTTTTTTCCGCCAAAGTTAAAATTTTTCTCACTTCCGAGCTAAACCCCTCATTCGCGCCGCAAGACCTCCAGATGCGCGTCAACTCGTCTTTACATTGACTTAACAGTGAAATCACTCACACTTGACGCCTCTACCGTGGCTGGTCTGAACGCAGCATTATATTATATACGTTTTTACGCTTGCCTGAGGTGGTTTTTCAGGCAATTTGTAAAAGAAATATGTCCAGCCTGATTTCACGAGAATTCGTAGGTGTTGTACAAGTTGGCTAATTCGTATAAATTCATACGAAAGTAAATAGTATAAAATCATATGATTATCAGTAAAAAACAATAACTGAACCCCTCCTCTTACCTAACAGCAAATTGTACAAATTGTACAAACGTACAAATGTTATTAATACGAATTAGCGAACTCGTAAAATATGTATGAATTGCAATGTGGATAATATCGCAAATCATTTTACAACCATTTTGATCAACATTTAGAAAAGATTGTTAAAGTTTTGCGCAAACCTAGAAAGGAAATTAGACTATTAATCCTCAACAATTTAACTATGTCTTTGTAAACACTTAAATGTAATTTATAGTAATGCATAGATTCTACACCGTAGGTTATGCGTAGGCTGTGCGTAGCTCTGCGTAGCCTGACGCGCACCTCGCCAAACTTTTAGCGCCCGTTTCAAGTGGACTGCAAGCGCTGTGATTGGTCCACTAGAAGTCGCTGTCTATTTACTTCCATCACTGCTGGTCTTTTCAAATCATACACAACTAACTGCTACTTCTTTGTTTCTGGGTTTACTGGCCGAGCTACTTCTTCTTTAGCTGTTGCAGTGCTATTGTGGGTTACACGCATGGATACGGCCTACTAGTGGTCTGCATGTGTAATTGCATGTCGACGCAGACGGAAAATAATGTGTTTTTTAACCATAAACCATGCAAACACATTGTATGATACCAAATACACAAAATAACATGTTTTTAGCAATGTAATACACTCTAAAAACAAATAGCACTAAAAGTGGTTCACTGGCTCGTAATCATAGGGGAACCATTTTAAATGCCATATAGCACCTTTAGTACCTGTGTACACCTGTGTAGAACCATATTGTGCTATAAAGAACCATATCTGGTGCTATAGTGGTGCTATATCACCCCCGGATGGTTCTTCATAGGTGGTATATACCACTAAAAATGGTTCCCCTATGATTATGAGATTTTAGTGCTATTTAGCACAATTTTTTTAGAGTGTATAGGTGCATTTTAATATCGGCATGGGCAAACCCATTTTGGTCGACCTCTTTCAATGCAAAGCAAAATCCTCCTGTAGGTGCAAAACTCTTTAAACAACTTTAACACAACAGGTTGCGTAAGTTTTTGATCAATTCTTTTGTGTCTAACATTACAATCTAACATGACACACTTCAGAAAGCATTGTGTAAAATCCAGCCTGCGTAGCAGAATGCATCTGTATTTATTTCAGTTCGTTTCCACTTTTTTAGATCGTTGCTAAAATTAGTTTCAATTCTTTTAAGCCCCTGAAGTCCTGTTATTTTCATATGCCCGTTACATAAGAGCTGAATATATTTCTGTGTGTTTAAAGATCATCCTGGATTCTGCATACAGGCATTAAAGCGACCGCAGTGTTTTTCATTAACAGCCAAAGAGTTTGAGCCTCTTGAGGCTTCAGGAGCGAAGCATCTTCAGATCTTTAAGGTCTTAAGCCTGCTGTCTCCAGAAATACATCAAGCTGAGAGGAACACAGGCGGCAGAACAAATAGGAGGCTGTAAATTAATGTGACGTATGAATAAGAATGAAAAATCTATTAAACGCCGGAAAGTAAACCTTTTAGATTAAGTGCACCAAGTTTGATTCAATTTTGGGCTGGTTAGCCGGTAGATGCACTAACATAGGAGCATAAAGCATTTGTTACAGCAATTTAGATTTACCCATCTGAAAAGTAACCTTCTGAATACAAATTTTTAGCAAGCAACACATCAATGAGAAATACTGAATTATATTATACATATTTTAGATTATACACTGAAAAATTACTTAATACCGTAATATTTTTGTCTTGTTTTCTGTACAAATATCTGAAAAATCTTAAATCAAGATTCAATTTTTGATGAATTGCTCTAAGAAAATTAGTCTAGTTTTTAGACAAAAAAATATCAAATTTAAGTGAACTTGTTTTTAAAACAAGCAACAAAATCACCAAATGCGATAAGACATTTTTTTCTTGAAATGTTCTTAAATTAAGTGTTTAAGACTTATTTCAAGATTTTTTTTCTTATCCCATTGGCAGATTATTTTGCTTGTTTAATGCACAAGTTCAAAATTGTATATATATTTTTTTGCCTAAAAAATAGACTTATTTTCTTAAGCCGTATTTGCTCATCTAGAAAATGCATCTTGATGTAAGATTTTATTTTTATATTTCTACAAAAAAAAGACGAAAATACTCAGAAAGTAAGAAAGTCATTTGCAGTCTAGTTCATGTTTTGCCTGTAAAAATAATTATTCTTGAGGGCTTTCAAATTTGTAAAACAGAAAAACCTGTATTCAGTGTTTGGTAAATACTCAGAAAAAGTAATTAATTACTAGTTACTAATAATCTTTAATCATGTAATTACATTAGTGTACAAATAACTCTCTCCAAAAAGTATTTAATTACTTATTCCTAATTACTTACTTAGTAAATAATACAAAGTTGAAACGGCTCAAATAAATCATAGAAAAGTACATCAATTTTTCTGGTCAGACTTTTTAAGGTCAATTCTCACTATTAACTAGCTATTAACTACTTTTTCCTCAATATACTTCTAATTACTGTATACTTAGTAAAGTAGTTGATAAGTTTAAGTATTGAATTGATCAATGTAGAATAAGGTTTTCAGAATCATGCATTTATATGTAATTTTTAAGTATTAATAAACAGCCAATATTGCAGTAATAATTAGTTAATAGTGAGAATTAAACTAGACTTAAGTGTTACCATTATTATTATTAACTAACCAAAGTATTTAAAGTGAGAAGGATACATAAAAAACATGCGTTTTAACATTAGATTTTAAATGTTGATGTTAAATGCACTAGCAAGCAAGCACATTTTATTTATATGGCACTTTTCTAAACAAATTAATGCAATTGAACATTATTGGATTATATATAATTAATCTACAGTCCATACACAGTATTACATTAGAAGAAACTGTAATAAAATAAGAGTAATCCCTTACTTTACTTTTTCAAGGAAAAGTAATTAAATTACAGTAACTTATTGTTACACCCAACACTGCCAGAATCCATTGTTAAGTGATACAGAAGTCTTTTCAGATTGATTTAAACCGCCCTCATAAGTTGTATTGGTGTTGACTGTAGCTCATAATAGTCTTGATCCGACCGAGGTTACTCATGAATCACAGCCATTTGTCTTTTTGTCTCATCTCTACTCGGCCGGGCCCGAGAATGAGCAGGTCAAGCACAGGGTCGTCCCGTGGCACCAAACATCTCAACGTGCTGGCTGGATATTTCAGAGACGTCAGTCCTGAGGGAGTTCAGGTTGCACTGCATACCGGGGCTGACAGGAGAGCAGAGGGAGGGCCAGAGGAGATCTCCTCTGGGATCAATCACATGGACTCCAACCTTTCTCAGGTTCTCCCTCTCCTCTGCTCGCCTCTTTTCTGAATCAGGGGTGACGCAGGGACCTTGATGTCCAGTCTGACGGGACATCAGGGTTTGTCCTGTGGTTTGCATTTAGCACTTTTGGTCATGGCCACAAAGCTCTCATTCCCCGAGCGCAACAGCGACGCCCATTAAGCATAATTTGTCTGGTATCCCTGAACTCACAACGGGAAAGAGAGAGAGAGAAGGAGAGAGAGAGGTATTTTTCTGGGTTGTCATGTGGAGATATTGGGCCCCATGCGGCTCTGTGTGTGTGTCAGACAGCGACACAGAGGCTCGCCGGGATCTCCCGCAGGACTTTGCGTGTGTGTGTGTTTTAAGGGGGAGGGCAGCAACCTGAGAGGGACGTTCCTCTACCGCCCAACCTCTGACGGTCGAGATGAACCACTCCTACGGCCAGCAAGGCACCAGCGGTCCTGAGGGAATCACGCGGTCTTTCTCTCTCTCTCTCTCTCCATCATTCACTTCTGTGTTTCTGTCTCTCATCCCCTTCTCTTTTCTTCTTATGGCCTCTTAATGCCTCGCTCCCAGAGGAAAATGTTTTCTTATTGATCAGGATACTTACTTAAGTTCTCTATAATATTTCAACTTGGAGTGCATAAATACAGAGATATAAATAAATGAAAGCATGGATCTGATCACTTGGCTTTGAAAAAATCTTTGACTTTATTGTTTCTCCTAAAAGTCCTACAAGTTGCGAAACTTGGCAGATCTGAGCACAGTGCGAGACACAGATGAAGTCACTATGAAACTAAAGCGAGGTTACAAGTTACCTGAATTTCATTTGAAGCATTTAAAGTATTTTTAAGCTATATTAATTTTATGTCGAGTAAAGCCTAACTGTGGGTTCACACCAGACGCGAGTTCGACGATTTGCGCGAGTAGATTACATACAAAGTCAATGCAAAGACGCGATCAGACGCGTCCTCGCGTGGGGCAATGCAAATGACGCGATATGGGGGGTGCGTTTGCCGCGAAAACACATGCTATCCGACTCAAATGCGTCTTCGCCTAAGTTGAAAATATTCAACTCGAGCGAAAAATTCGCATAATACGAAGTTAAATCCCGTGAGTAATCTAGACTGAGTAACGCGATGCCTCACGTTTGGTGTGTACGTAGCATGACTGGTGGTTTACGCCAGACGCGAGTTCAACAATTTGAGCGAGTAGATTACATACAAAGTCAATGCAAAGACGCGATCAGACACGTCCTCGCATGGGGCGATGCAAATGACGCCATACGGGCGGTGCGTTTCCCTCGAAAACACATGCTATTCACCTCAAACGCTTCTTCGCCCAAGCAAAAAATTCGCTTGACACGAAGTTAAATCCCATGAGTAATCAAGAGCAATAACGTGATGCCCCACGTTTGGTGTGTACGTAGGATAACTGTGGGTTCACACCAGATGCGAGTTCAATGATTTGCATGAGTAGATTACATACAAAGTCAATGCAAAGACGCGATCAGACACGTCCTCGCGTGGGGCGATGCAAATGGCGCCATACGGGCGGTGCATTTGTCCCGAAAACACGTGCTATTCACCTCAAACACTTCTTCGCCCGAGCAAAAAATTCGCATGACACGAAGTTAAATCCTGCAAGTAATCTAGAGCAATAACGCGATGCCCCACGTTTGGTGTGTACATAGCATAACTGTGGGTTCACACCAGATGCGAGTTCAATGATTTGCACGAGTAGATTACATACAAAGTCAATGCAAAGACGCGATCAGACACGTCCTCGCGTGGGGCGATGCAAATGGCGCCATACGGGCGGTGCATTTGTCCCGAAAACACGTGCTATTCACCTCAAACACTTCTTCGCCCGAGCAAAAAATTCGCATGACACGAAGTTAAATCCTGCAAGTAATCTAGAGCAATAACGCGATGCCCCATGTTTGGTGTGTACGTAGGATAACTGTGGGTTCACACCAGATGCGAGTTCAACGATTTGCACGAGTAGATTACATACAAACATGCAAATGACGCGATATGGGTGGTGCGTTTGCTGCGAAAACACGTGCTATTCACCTCAAACGCGTCTTCGCTCAAGTTGAATATTTTAAACATTTGCATGACACAAAGTTAAATCCCACAAGTAATCTAGAGCGAGTTACGCGATGCCCCGCGTTTGGTGTGTACGTAGCATTAGACAGTGATTCTCAAACTATTCCGGCGTGCGCCCCCCTTTGGTACGTTGCATCTCTTCATGGCCCCCAAAGAAAATGTATGACATAAAACATCGTGAAATTTAAAAAATTAAATTTAACGAAACATATTAAATTATGCAATGTACTGTAGTGCTGTTGGTTACTAGCCTTATTTTTCTAAGTTTAATTACACAGAATTTATGATAAACTAATGTATTTTATAAAATGTCATAAAACTGGGGCCCCCTGGCATAGTCTCGCGGGCCCCCAAGGGGCCACCCCCCCCCCAGTTTGAGAACCACTGGCATAAGAAACTTAAGTCTTAGGGGCCGTTTGCATGACAAAAGGAAAGTTTTATGCAGTTAAGCGGGCATTTGGGGTCCTGAAAACAAAAATGTATGGTCCGTATAAAGTAATTTCAGAGAATTGATTTAAAAATTTTATAAATTTATGTTTTGCTGAGACACGCTACAAAGACTGTAAACTATATATAACTGAATAGTGAAGTTACACTGTTAAACAGTTTTTCTACATTTCTGTGTACATGATTATTTGGGCGAGGCTAAAATGGTGGCTTGATGATGCACTGGAGCCACCGAGCATGGCCCCGCCCCTAACACAATCACAAGCATCCATTCAGGTTGTAGCTGTTTTTGTACATTAAGAAAGATGGCAGCTTTCCCGCAAGTGGTTTCAGTGCCAACAGCGGACACGCCTAACATCGTTTGAGTGTTTTGTGTTTTTCCAGTTTGGAAATATTGATTTTGATAACTTATTTTATTTACTTGTAGTTTCTTTTCTTTATTTAAATTTTGCTGGGATGTTAATAATAAATTTTTTTGTGGTGTGACAAACTGAGAACACATTTAATATCAGACTTATCGGACTTTAAGACAGGTTTCAAAGTGCAAGTTTTTGATAACGACTCATTGTCATCTCTGTGTATGTTAGCTAACGCTTGTTATTATGTTATAAACGCTTCTCCAACAAAGTTTACAAAATTTTGCTGCTTTATAGTCCAGGGTCACTTGTAGTAATAAATTTACGTCATTGTCCGTCTAAACAAAACTGCTTTATGCTTTCATCATCTTGATTGTTTGGGTTTATCGCTCTGTATAAGAAAGGTGTGTGTGCGCAGATGTGTAGTGCTCCTTCACAAATTAACATCGCAGTCATCTTCGCAGATCTGTGTAGACGCGAACCTTATTAACAGCGTTGCCACATGTACATAAAACTTTTCCGTTTTTCACAACATTGCCTTTAACTGTCTCACTCTCCCTTTACAGCTTTTACCAAGTAATTTAACAAACCTGTAGTCCTACCATACTTACCTAAAAATAAATAAGCAAAGATGCCACAGAAGATTCATTTTAGTTCTCTAAAAAGCATTTCTTTAGCTGGGTTTCCACTGGAGCGTGAAGCGAATCTTTCCAAAATTCCCAAAAAAGAAAAAAAAATGTGAATTAGGTGCGTTTCCATCAAGTTGTTTGAGCGAACGACAGTTGTATTGATAACTTAGTAAGGAACAGTAAATAAAGCATATTGTGACGATTGGGCAAATTATAAATTTACTAGCAGTAGCTTGCACAGATTAAATGCAGGCACTAGCAGGAAAGGCATTACGATGACGTCGAGCCCCATATATGGTAAAGACAACGTCAGCATAAACAGCTAGACGATCAGTCACGTGGGTTTAATGTTCGCTACATCACAATTTATTCAGCGAATGCACTTCCATCTCCAATTTTTTGCATTTACTCTAAGTCAAAAACCACCTCAAGTGAGCATAAACTTTTTGTGAATTAAGGGATTTTTATTCAAAATTTGCCGTTTCCATCACTCGTTTCTGATGCGATACTTTAAACTGTGCATAAAATCATGGTGATGTAAACCTAGCTTTTTGTTACCATGACCATTTCTTTATGGAATCATACGGCCAAAAATGGTTCTTTTTATGGCATCTCTGGACCTTTATTTTCAACAAAGTCTACGCAAGTGAGATTTCTATTCAGTCTTTTTTCAGCAGAAACATCTCAGTAGCAGTTAACATCACCTTACGCATACATTTGATCTCCATCTTACGCCGTTGCTGTCTAGGCCAAACAACTGAGATTTAAAATAGACCTCATTTGTGATTTTTCTTTCCTTTTTAGGTTCTCCTTTCTTTCCACTGTGTGTCCAGTATCTCTGTGTCTTTCTCAGTTAGATTCTTCTGTTTCTCAGTGAGAGGAGACACTCATGAGTTATGTCCCCTGGTACCCCTGTACTCCTGTGGACCACCACACACACACGCATGCACAAACGCACACACACGCACACAAAGTCCGGAGCCACGGACGCCTGACAGGATTTGACTAGACGAGGAGCTCACAGTAAACTGTCCCACTCTCCTTTTCTTTATATGGTAATGTGTGTCTGCAGAGAGAGAGAGAGAGAGAGAGAGAGAGAGAGAGAGAGAGAGTGAAAGAGAGATCCTCTGTTTTCTAGGAACTTGACCCTTATCAAACCATACGCTACTGTGTTATTGTGGTCTTGCTCAATTACCCGAACCCAAACCAAACACACACACACACACACACACACACACACACACACACACACACACACACACACACACACACACACACGCTTTAGCTCAGACGCCACAGTAGAGACGGAAAAGCTTAAAGCATCATTTAGTGTTTTATATTTGGCACAAAACAGATTCTGTGCAACTCAGCTACATAAGAGGGTTATTATAGCTGTCAGTGTTTATTTAACTTTTACTTTATTTTCAAGGAGTCTTCATTTGTTTTCACTGACATTATTGTTTTTAGGTTTTTAGTAGTTTTAATTGAGTAAGTAGGGTTTCTAAAATAAATATGGCAACCGATATCATATATCAATAAAAAAATAGTTTTAGCTTAGTTTAATTTAGTGTCACGTCGCACTGGAGCCACGAAGCATGACCCCACTCCTAACACAATTGCGAGTATACAATCGTGTTATAACGGTATTTGAAAGTTAAGACGGCAGCTTTCCCGCAAGTGGTTTCAGCAGTGACGGCTCGTGACTGCTCATCCGAGGGGCGCAAATTCAAAATATGTGTTCGGAGTGTCATGTGTGTTGCTTGTGTTTTCAAAATATGTGTTTGTTGCGTCATGTGAACTATGTGCATAACGTGTTTTGTCAAAATAAGTGCCTGCGTCAAAACCGTTTATGGTAAAAGAGACGTTCACAAAATGTAAAATCCCTTAAAGGGGGTTGCACACGTCGAGTCGCGTCTAGGACAACTCGGAGGTATCTTACAATGGAAGTGCACATTAAATAGCGCAAACTTAGTCCGATAGTGTCTACTTCAAAATGCAAAATATACGTTAGCAGCGTATATTTAACGTAATATGTTTTTTTAATTTATTTATGATGTTATTTAATGTTAAACTATGTGAGTGGCGCTCTGTGGCGCAACTTCCTGAGTCTTAGCTGGGTGCCACGGACAGGCGCCACCTATCGGCACAGTGTGCGTATACTCATAGAAAGCAATGCTGAGTGCTGCGAGGTGCTGAGCTGTGCTGTGCATCCGGTGTGCGACCCCCTTAACAGTAAACTTTGATTACGCATAAGATTATGCAAGTATCTGCAAACGTGAGCGTCTCTTTTATCATGAACCCTTTAGACACGTCTGCTTATTTTGACAAGACACGTGATGCACACAGGATCTCTCGAGACGCAGAACACATATTTTGAAATTACGAGAAACACACATGATGGGCTACATACATGTTGCAACAAACTTTGCATTGAACGTCCTCGAAAAAAGAAGTCACCGACCCCCACTGGGTTTTAGTGCCGACAGCAGACACGCCCCCAGTGTTTGAGTGTTTTCCAATTTCGAAATATTGATTTTAATGATTTATTTTATTTTATTCACTAGTTTAGTTGAAGCTGTCCTCCAACTCGACATCCTGTTATGTCACGCATCGCAATGAGCTACAGCCAATGAGAGCAAGGCATGGGTTGAGATACTGCTGATCCATTCTTTAACTCACATTCCTTGTTTTTTCTGGGTTTTAAAGAGCAGGTCATTGCCACAAACAGCTTGCCGTGCTAATTTCTTTCTGACGTCCATTTTCAAATAAACAATTCCTGTGACACGTGTTGCTTCGCATCATTTCTAGGGCTGGGTATCAATTCAGATGTTCCAGATCGATTCGATTTCAATTCACAGGCTATCGATTCGATTTCGATTCTCGGATCAAATGTCGATTCCGATTCTCTTAGCGATTTTTATACTCGATTCAACTCAATGAATATAGATTTAATGCAAATACTGTATTTATAAAAAAGAACAGTGAACATAAGTTTACAAGGGTAATTAATAAAAATAAATTAAGAGCCACAAACCTGTATATTAAACTCTTTTATTTTAGGTACACTTGGGTACATTAAAACAGAACACATCTCTGATTTTGAAGTGCATACAATTATGTTAAATACAATTCAATTTTGATGCAAGATGAAAAACGTATGCTGAAAAAAGTCAGAACAGTCTAGTAAAGACGACTAGTAAATAGATTAACGTTAATCTTATGTTCAATGTTTGCGGAAATGCATTGAAAAAATCGTTTTGTGGCCTTTGAGAATCGATTTTGAATTAACCATGTAAAAAATTTATTTTTTTGCCCAGCCCTAATCATTTCCAGTTACTCTTTTCACAGGCCGACGTTTGAAGTCATCTAGTGTGAACTTTGCATTAGCTGCTTTGGATAAAAGTCTGCCAAATCCTAAATGTTTAGTTCAGTTTAATTTCGATTATTATCAGCTATTGTTGCATTACAAAATGTATGTGATGCAATTGGGTTAATTCTCAGAATTGCAGCAAGGGGCGCGACCAGTCATTAAGGTCATTCATATAAACTTTTGTTTACTATGGTCAGTTTCGTCTTTCAGGTCAAATGAGCAACAGTATGAAGGGAATCATCTTTAGTACAAACCTTTGAAGTGGTCCACACTGTTGGAAAGGCTCGTACTGTTTATGTTTTGCTTTAAATCTGATGTTGTCAGCAGTGTGTTAAATAACATTATAATAAAACCACTGCATACATGAGTGCTCCTCACTAATATAGCTTTAATGGTGTGTGTGAAGTAATTAAATCTCTGTTGTTAGTTTAGCAAATAGTGCAATAAATTTAAATTGTTGGAAGATTGTAATTTGGCTGAAATGAGCAGAGCGGATCTCTCTGTACTACCTTAAATACCACAGAGAGAGAAAGTTAGTCATTTAGTCTCATTAAAGCTACGATTGCAGCATATGTCCTGCCTGTGAATCAGTGACGGGATCTGTGAGCGAGGAGAGAGAGAGAGAGAGAGAGAGAGAGAGAGAGAGAGAGAGAGAGAGAGAGAGAGAGAGAGAGAGAGAGAGAGACAGGTAGGTGGGTTTGTAGTGACTGGGTGGCAGGGTGAACATGCGGGGCCTCCCTGGCTGGCGCCTGAAATTTTACCTTCCTATTCATCAGACTGGTGTATTAATAATAAGAGCACATCTGGAGTCACTTACTGTCTACAGTTAACCCTTTATAGAGCTGCTCTCCTTCTCTTCCCCTGTCCTCTCTTTTATTCTCATATGACTCTTTTTATTTTCTTTTCATCCTGTTTGTCTTTTTGTCATCTTTATTCATTTTTTGTCTCTTCTCTGCTTTTCTTTTCTTGTATTATTTATTCTTGTCTTATAGAAGAGTTTTCTCTTCTTTTGACTTCTTATGTCTTTCTTATCCTCTTCTCTTTTCTTGTCCGTTTTCTGTTTCTTTATAATTTCTACTTGTCTCATCTCTTCTACTATCATCTCTCACCTCACTACCTACTTGTCTTATCCTGCATCTCTTCTGTTCTTGTCTCATTTTCACTTGTTCCATCTCTCTTCTCTTCTTGTCTCATCTCTTCTTGTCCTGTTTCATCTCTGTTTTCTTCTTGTCTCCTTTCTTGTCTCTTCTGTTCTTGTCTCATTTCGTTTTTCATCTTTCTTCTCTTCTCATCTCTTCTTGTCTCATCTGTCGTCTCTTTATGTCTTGTCTCATCTCTTTTTGTCTCCTTTCTTATCTCTTCTGTTCTTGTCTCTTCTCCTTTTCTTGTCTCATCTGTCGTCTTTTCTTGTCTCATCTCTTTTTGCCTCATTTCTCATCCCATTTCTTGTATCTTCTGTTCTTCCCTCTTCTCATCTCTTCTTTTCTCATTTCTTCTCACCTCTTCTCTTTTCTCTTCTCATCTTTTCTTGTCTTGTCGCTTGTCTTGACTCTACTCATTCATTTCTTTTTTTCTCTTGTCTCTTCTCATTTCTTCTTGTCTCACTTCTTTTAGTCTCTTCTCTTGTCTCTTCTCATCTTTTCTTGTCTCATTTCTTCCTGTCTTTTCTTATCTCATTTTTTCTTGTCTCTTCTCTTTTTGTCTAATCTCTTCTCATCTCGACTAATTTCTTGTCTCATTTCTTCTTGTCTCTTCTCATCTCTTCTTGTCTTGACTCTACTCATCTGTTCTTGTCTTTTCTCTTGTCTCTTCTCATTTCTTCTTGTCTCTTCCCTTGTTGTCTCATTTTTTCTTGTCTCTTCTCATTTCTTCTTGTCTCATCTCTTCTTGTCTTTTCTTATCTCATTTCTTCTTGCCGCTTCCCTTGTTTTTTTATTTTTCTTGTCTCTTCTCTTTTTGTCTAATCTCTTCTCATCTCAACTAATTTCTTGTCTCCTCTTTTCTTGTCTCTTCTTGTCTCATCTCTTCTTGTCTCTTCTCTTTTTGCCTGTTCTCTTGTCTCTTCTCATCTCTTCTTGTCTCATTTCTTCTTATATCTTTTCATTTCTTCTCATCTCTTCTTGTCTCATTTCTTCTCGTCTCTTCTCTTGTCTCTTCTCATCTCTTCTTGTCTCATTTCTTCTTATATCTTTTCATTTCTTCTCATCTCTTCTTGTCTCATTTCTTCTCGCCTCTTCTCTTGTCTCTTCTCATCTCTTCTTGTCTCATTTCTTCTCTTCTCTTTTGTCTCATTTCTTCTCGTCTCTTTTAATTTCTTCTCGTCTCTTCTTGTCTCACTTCTTCTTGTCTCTTCTCATCTCTTCTTGTCTCTTCCCTTGTTGTCTCATTTTTTCTTGTCTCTTCTCATTTCTTCTTGTCTCATCTCTTCTTGTCTTTTCTTATCTCATTTCTTCTTGCCGCTTCCCTTGTTTTTTTATTTTTCTTGTCTCTTCTCTTTTTGTCTAATCTCTTCTCATCTCAACTAATTTCTTGTCTCCTCTTTTCTTGTCTCTTCTTGTCTCATCTCTTCTTGTCTCATCTCTTTTTGCCTGTTCTCTTGTCTCTTCTCATCTCTTCTTGTCTCATTTCTTCTCGCCTCTTCTTTTGTCTCTTCTCTAGTGATGCACCGATGTATCGGCCGCCGATATTTATCGGTCGATTTTTGATGAATTTGAAACCATCGGCATATCGGCAATAGCACGAGAAAGGTCGATACCGATTGTTTATTAATTAACTGCATAAAGAAGTCCATTATTTGTAAAAAATGAGTTAATGTTGTTAATAAAATAAAAGCTGAATAGCAAAAACCACCTTTGAAGGTTGTCACGCTGTCTTATTATATTAGTTTTAGCTTAATTTTGTGTCTCTCTTATTATGTCGGTCAGTTGAATGTTAATTAGATTCAATCCGTGTTCAGTAAAAATAATTTGATGCAGAAATAAACTAGCTAATAGACCAACTGTAAAGTATTATATACAAGTGTTTAATATCGGTATCGGCATCGGCCAGAAGTTGTCTGTTAAAATCGGTATCGGTATCGGCCCAAAAAAATCCTATCGGCGCATCCCTACTCTTCTCATTTCTTCTTGTCTCATTTCTTCTTATATCTTCTCTTCTTGTCTCATTTTTTCTTTTCTCTTCTTGTCTCATTTCTTCTTGTCTCTTTTCATTTCTTCTTGTCTCTTCTTGTCTCACTTCTTCTTGTCTCTTCTCATCTCTTCTTGTCTCATTTCTTCTTGTCTCTTTTCATTTCTTCTCATCTCTTCTTGTCTCTTCCTGTCTCATTTCTTCTCGTCTCTTCTCATCTGTTCTTGTCTCATTTCTTCTCGTCTCTTCTCTTGTCTCTTCTCATCTGTTCTTGTCTCATTTCTTCTCGCCTCTTCTCTTGTCTATTCTCATCTCTTCTTGTCTCATTTCTTCTCGCCTCTTCTTTTGTCTCTTCTCATTTCTTCTTATATCTTCTCTTCTTGTCTCATTTCTTCACTTCTCTTCTTGTCTCATTTCTTCACTTCTCTTCTTGTCTCATTTCTTCTCGTCTCTTTTCATTTCTTCTTGTCTCTTCTTGTCTCACTTCTTCTTGTCTCTTCTCATCTCTTCTTGTCTCATTTCTTCTTATATCTTTTCATTTCTTCTCATCTCTTCTTGTCTCATTTCTTCTCGCCTCTTCTCTTGTCTCTTCTCATCTCTTCTTGTCTCATTTCTTTTCTTCTCTTCTTGTCTCATTTCTTCTCGTCTCTTTTAATTTCTTCTTGTCTCTTCTTGTCTCACTTCTTCTTGTCTCTTCTCATCTCTTCTTGTCTCATTTCTTCTTGTCTCTTTTCATTTCTTCTCATCTCTTTTCATTTCTTCTCATCTCTTCTTGTCTCTTCTTGTCTCATTTCTTCTTGTCTCTTCTCTTGTCTCTTCTTGTCTCTTCTTGTCTCATTTCTTCTCGCCTCTTCTCTTGTCTCTTCTCATCTCTTATTGTCTCATTTCTACTTGTCTCTTCTCCTCTTGTCTCATTTCTTCTTGTCTCATTTTTTCTTAAATCTTCTCTTCTTGTCTCAGTTTTTCTCATCTCTTCTTGTCTCATTTCTTCTCTTCTCTTCTTGTCTCATTTCTTCTCGTCTCTTTTAATTTCTTCTTGTCTCTTCTCATCTCTTCTTGTCTCATTTCTTCTGGTCTCTTTTCATTTCTTCTCATCTCTTTTCATTTCTTCTCATCTCTTCTTGTCTCTTCTTGTCTCATTTCTTCTCGCCTCTTCTCTTGTCTCTTCTCATCTCTTCTTGTCTCATTTCTTCTCGTCTCTTCTTGTCTCATTTCTTCTCGTCTCTTTTAATTTCTTCTTGTCTCACTTCTTCTTGTCTCTTCTCATCTCTTCTTGTCTCATTTCTTCTTGTCTCTTTTCATTTCTTCTCATCTCTTTTCATTTCTTCTCATCTCTTCTTGTCTCTTCTTGTCTCATTTCTTCTCGCCTCTTCTCTTGTCTCTTCTCATCTCTTATTGTCTCATTTCTACTTGTCTCTTCTCATCTCTTCTTGTCTCTTCCCTTGTTGTCTCATTTTTTCTTGTCTCTTCTCATCTCTTCTTGTCTCATTTCTTCTCGTCTCTTCTTGTCTCATTTCTTCTCGTCTCTTTTAATTTCTTCTTGTCTCACTTCTTCTTGTCTCTTCTCATCTCTTCTTGTCTCATTTCTTCTTGTCTCTTTTCATTTCTTCTCATCTCTTTTCATTTCTTCTCATCTCTTCTTGTCTCTTCTTGTCTCATTTCTTCTCGCCTCTTCTCTTGTCTCTTCTCATCTCTTCTTGTCTCACTTCTTCTTGTCTCTTCTCATCTCTTCTTGTCTCTTCCCTTGTTGTCTCATTTTTTCTTGTCTCTTCTCATTTTTCTTTGGGAGTGTGCTTGTAATACAGGTCTCTGTCTGCCTTAAGGCCAAATGTTGGCTCGGCATCGGCTCAACATGAGCAGGTTCGTCTGGCTGTGTACCTGCAGTCCGTGGCACTGGCGTAGTGGCACAGGGCAGGTGACAGAAATCTGCATCATACCAAAGTGACAGCCGCTCAAAACAGCTTGGCAACCGCAACCTCATTACGGCATCAACTCGCACAGCCCCGGCGTTGTTGCTGAGACACAAGTGAGTCTGAGAAAGCGCAAAGCTTACGCACACACACATGCACAGACAGTGGTCATCACTCATTTGCACAGCAGTCAACACTAATGATGTCATCAACAGGCGCCCGGCCAGACTCACACAAACTATAGAGTAGAAGTAGCTTGTATAAAGAGCCTTATTTAGCTCTGCCGAGAGAGCGAGAGAGACGCTTCTGTTTTTACAAAGTTATGGATAGACTCTACCTCCCACTGAGAAACACGTACATAAATAAATACATTTATTATATATATATATTATACGTCTGTGAAATATATTTATATAAATGTATGTATTAGAAAAGAGCGCGTCAGCCTTGCAAAAACACGCTTGACAAACAACTCGTTATGGTGCTAATTATTTTCTAACAAAAACAAGCGTGGAGAAATTACAGCGTATGTTTTTCTAAGCGAGCGCTACTGGGGAATTTCTCTGCAAAAATAAATACGACTAATTGAATAAACGAAGGTCTGAGGAAAATAGCAGCAGCCTGTGGATTCTGGTCTCGCGTTCGCTGCGTTTACATCTAAAAGACTGTAGATTAAATGCCATTTAATCCAGAGTGACTTCATTATAAACTCTAAAATTAAATCATTACCGACACGACGTTGATAGGTTCAAACCTCAGTGCTGTCTACATCTTCTACCTCAAAAATGCCTGATTTAAAATGCCATTTACAGGCAGGTTCTGGATTATTGTGAGGAATATTTCTCTGTAGACAAACAAACACCATAAAGTTATGACAGAGCTCAAACAGAAAAGGTCAGGAATTCAACAGAAACCACCCAAACGTTCATGTCAAGTTACATTGAAGTTTATAAGCCTGCAGGTCTGGAGTCCTCCGTGGCCCTGCGGCTCTGAGCTGGAGGTAGGACCCTTGTTTTTCTCCATCTATCTCAGTATGCGCACCTCTCGCTTCATTAAACGCACACTGGGCATCGACACATGCACCCACCATCCATCAAACCCCATTCTGTTTATTTTCAGAGCTAAGAAAGACCTTTTTAATAGCGAGCAGGTTGCATCAGTGGGCGGACAGTACGCCGGCTGTGTGTGTGTACGCAAACGTGAGGCGCGTGCATGCGTGTGATTCACCTGTCAGAGAGTCCCGTATGAATTCCTCTTCCAAGCGCACCTGAACTGAAAGGCACATTGATGCGGCTCCCGGACAGAAATAACTGCTGATGTCATGTGTTTTGGGACGGAGAAACTGTAAGAGGCAGACAGACTCAAAAACATACGGCCTTTATTGAAATCCTGGCAGTACAGGTATTTGGCTGATACGGATATTAGTCTGATACCAACGGAGTCGCAGCACAGACAGGAGAAAACAGATGATAAACACTCTTTTACTTGATATCGTTTGTTTTAAACCTTCATGAGAAAATAACCTGATGGGTTGCTTAAAAGGGTTACACTGCAAAAAATGATTTTGTGATTCAGTAAAAATATCTAAAATTTTTAAAAACATTTTAATGTTTTTTCTTGGTAACCAAAACGACCCAAGAAAATAAGTCTAGTTTTTAGACCAAAAATATCAAATTTAAGTGATTTTGTGCATAAAACAAGCAAAAAAATCTGCCACTGGGGTAAGCACAAAAATCTTAAACATTTTTCTTAAACACTAAATTCAAGAAAAAATTGCTTCCCCGTTGTCATATTTTTTTTGCTTGTTTTATGCCCAAAATCACTTAAATTTGATATTTATGGTCTATAAACTAGACTTATTTTCTTGTGTCGTTTTGCTTATCAAGAAAAAAACATAAAAATGTTTTTAAAAAATTTAGATATTTTTACTGAAAACAAAAATACTAAGAATTTTTTTCTTGAAAATCATTTTTTGCAGTGTAACATTTTTTGATGAAAACACTGCAAAAAAGGATTTTTAAGAAAACATTTTCTTAGTATTTTTGTCTTGTTTTCAGTAAAAATATCTAAAAATTCTTAAATAAAGATGCTTTTTCTAGATGAGCAAAACGACCCAAGAAAATAATTCTAGTTTTTAGACCAAAAATATCAAATTTAAGTGATTTTGTGCATAAAACAAGCAAAAAAAATCTGCCACTGGGGTAAGCACAAAAATCTTGAACATTTTTCTTAAACACTAAATTCAAGAAAAAATTGCTTCCCCGTTGTCATATTTTTTTGCTTGTTTTATGCCCAAAATCACTTAAATTTGATATTTATGGTCTAAAACTAGACTTATTTTCTTGTGTCGTTTTGCTTATCAAGAAAAAAACATAAAAATGTTTTTAAAAATTTTTGATATTTTTACTGAAAACAAAAATACTAAGAATTTTTTTCGTGAAAATCATTTTTTGCAGTGTAGTTCACCCCAAAATAACAATTTTATCATAAATCACTTACTCCTTTTGTCATTCTGAACCACCAAGTCCTTTGATTGTTTTCATCAAACATTTTTAAATATTTTTTGATGAAAACACTGCAAAAAAGGATTTTTAAGAAAACATTTTCTTAGTATTTTTGTCTTGTTTTCAGTAAAAATATCTAAAAATTCTTAAATAAAGATGCTTTTTCTAGATGACCAAAATGACCCAAGAAAATAAGTCTAGTTTTTAGACCAAAAATATTAAATTGAAGTGATTTTGTGCATAAAACAAGCAAAAATATCTGCCAATGGGGTAAGCAAAAATATCTTGAAAATTTTTCTTAAACACTAAATTCAAGAACAATTTGCTTCCCCATTGGCAGATTTTTTTGCTTGTTTTATGCACAAAATCACTTAAATTTGGCATTTTTGGTCTAAAAACTAGACTTATTTTCTTAGGTTGTTTTGCTCATCAAGAAAAAGCATCTTAATTTAAGAATTTTTAGATATTTTTACTGAAAACCAAAATACTTAGAAATACTTTTCTTGAAAATAATTTTTTGCAATGTATAGACTGCAGTTTGATTTTCACAACCAAGCCCAGAAAGGAATGGAAGACATCGCCAAAAAGGTCCATCAGTCGTTCAATAATAATATTATGAAGAGATGAAAACACTTTTGTGCACAAAGAAGACAAAAATAAAGATTTTATTCAACAATTTAATCTCATCTTGTCCTTCAGGGCACGTCCACAAGCACACTACAGCACATGCTGCTGACGTCACCTGCGTAGTTGCCAACGTACAGAAACAAAATACGCTGGCAAGTAATTTGTGCATTTATATGAGCTGTTTAAGTATTGTTTACAATGTTTGCATAATGGCTTTAATAAAAAATTGAAAAAAATGTTGGCAACTACGTCATCTGGTGATGTCAGCAGCATGTGCCATAGTCTCCTCAACATGGACATGCACTGAAGGACCAAGATGGAGATCAAATTGTTGAAATATTTTTTTTGTGTGTGCATAATACTTCATAATATTGTTATTGAACTTTTGACGATGTCTTTCATTCTTTTCTGGGCTTGATTGTGAAAACTTTTTTAGTATTTTAAAATCAGTGAATATGTTGTCTGTAAACTTTAAAGTCAATTGCTAAAATGCATTTATTAACTTTTCATGAGGCCTTTAATTGTTCATTCATACACATATAACGTCTTTGATGAGGTCTGGTATATTTTATTACATGAGAAATTCATAAGGAAGCAGATCAGACTGCACTCTGGATCTATAAGTGCCTGTAAATGTGGATCGTTCGAAACTTCTGAAATGACCAAACCAGTTGCAGTAAAGTTTTCTTGTAATAAAAACATCTCAGTAAAGTCATCCGTCCTTTAGCTTCAACAGATAGTTTTACCATTCATATTCTGCCTGCAATAAAATTGAATAAGGTTAGTGAATGAGGTTATTCATCTGGAGGAACATTTCATTGCTCTTTCGTGTCTCCGGAGACTTGTGGAGTTCTCATTTATGCCTCACCGAATTATCAGCGTCGTTTCTGATGTTTCTCCTAAAAGTCTGGAAGAAATGATGAAGTATCAGTATATAGAGCTATAAAATGCATAACCTAAATGATTTGGTTTTGGAAGAATTTAATGAGATGTAGAGTTCATCCATGATTTTTATTTTCTTGCAGACTTTGGTATCTTTGCAAAGCAACTCGTGTGATTTCTTGGGACTTTCCTCATGAGAAACAAGTGAGTATTCATTTAATCTTCTGGCTTGAAATGGAGATATTGAATATCTGTGAAAGATTTCCAGCATATTGGAGATGTCAGCTTTGCTGTGATACCCAGTCTGAGCAAAATACACCTTATACCTTACATTTCACAGTCTTTTCTTGCTGAAGTAAATGAGTTGAAGTGTGAATGTGAGATGTATCATCTCTCTGTCTGCTTTATGGGCAATGGAACAGCTCTCCATTAAATGATTCCTAAAGAGTGAGAGTTTGACAATAGCTAGGACTTTACACATCACGTTCTTGCTGGGAGGTGTGAATTCTGGATTGATTTGGACAATTTTTCACTTTCTAATTCCCTCTGGCTCGAGTGCAGGATATTTAATGTCAAAGATATAAAAAAATCACACCTGTCTGTCTGTCTGTCACATCTCAGTCTCAAGACAGATAGATTGATGGACAGGTGGGCAGACAAAGATATGCTAAATCCGTATACATTCCCAAACTGACACTCAAAGGTTTGAGCATCACCATGTTGGCCGCGCGTGGCCGACAGAGGGCGAAGCGCATCCAAACCCCTGAACGCCTCCAGCCACGCCTCTCTCTCTTTCTGTGCGTGTGTGTGTGTGTTTTTGGAAGGAGGTGTCGGGGAATCTCCTGCACATAAACCCACCTTCAAAAAAAGAGCTGGAGTATTACATCACGGGGCCACGCGTGTATATATGAGAGGCGCGCGCGTGAGAGAGGCATTCCTAGAGTTTTTGCTCCAGATGCGTCGCGTGCAGAACCTCAACGCGTGATGCTGCGCACGGGACATGCGATTCTAATGCATTTAATAGATTTAATGAAAACCACCGGTTTGGAGCGATACGTGGACATTTGAGACTGAGACATCACCAGGGATTGATGAGTTGCTATTCTGCATCTTCTGCATAAAGTTTCCGTCTCCCGTTATATGGATGGATAGATCAGCTGTCTAAGAGCTGAAACTCACGTGCACTTTGGATTTGCTTTGCGTAAACGCTTTGGAAAGTTTCCTGGAGCGCACTTTCCCTTCGCGCGTCATGATGGATCATTCGCAGTGTTTGGTGGCCGTGTACCTGCTGCTAGTTTCTCTCGTTCAGTGTCAGCATTATTATCTCCTCAGACCGATCCCCAGCGACGCATTACCACTGCTGGAGCTCAAAGAAGACCCGGACCCCATCTATGACCCACGGGAGAAAGATCTGAACGAAACCGAGCTCAGGAGCGTCCTCGGAGACTTTGACAGCCGCTTCCTCTCCATCGCGCCTCCACAGGACCGCTACACGGGCAACGAGGACGTGGACGAGCCGGAGATGCAGCAGTACCCCACCGGACTCATGCCCAAAGACATCAGGGGTCTGGACTTTGACATGCAGTGGAGCAAAAAGCGCAAAGCGAGTAAAAAGCTGAAGCGCAGGCTGCAGATGTGGCTGTGGTCGTATTCCTTCTGCCCGGTGCTTTACTCGTGGAATGACCTCGGCTCACGGTTCTGGCCGAGGTTCGTCCGGGCTGGAAGCTGCTACAGTAAGAGGTCCTGTTCGGTTCCAGAGGGGATGCTTTGTAAACCTGCCAAATCCACGCATATCACGCTGCTGCGCTGGAGATGCGTGCAAAGGAGAGGCGCGCTCAAATGCGCGTGGATTCCCGTGCAGTATCCCATCATAACCGAGTGCAAATGCTCCTGCGCAAACTGAACACTTGTTTCACAAAAAAACTAAGAACTTGGATCTAATCTATGTGTGGACAAAAATATAAAAACACTGATACAGATGCAAATGACTGGACAAGTGATGAAAAACACTGTTCCATATTTCTGGATTTATGAAGTTAAAAATGTTATATTTTGATAACTGTCATGAACAAATGCTTAACAGGACAGTATACATCTGAATGTGAATAGATCTATTTTTTTCATATTTATCCAATGCAAAGTATATATATAGTATATATATATATAATTGTCATGCAATTCAATGTATATTAACTGAAGATTTGTTAAGCATTGTGCAATGTAACAAAGTCTGTAAATACAATTTCATGAAAGTGATTCCCATTCATATTTTATGCACTATGGTGTGTATGAATGTATTGTATATGTCGTGCCAACATGTTAGCTACTTGTAAAAAGCCAGTATTATGAGTACTACCCAGAGTCTACTGTATTTGTGGAAAATATTGGTAACGTGTGTATTTATATTGCAGAGAATGGCCCGTAGAACCTCTTCAGATGTTTTATATAGTTTTCCACTCTTTGGAAGACGCAGATGTGACGACCTCAAAATTTATTATGGATTTTCTTGTTTTTATGTCTCGCAATATGACGACGATCTGTCCTGTAAATTAAGATGAACTGTTATTTATTCTTTATATTCAGATAATAAAATATCCATAAAAACCCAAGCATGTTGTGCTTTTGTTTTATAAGTCTTTGTTTCTTTCATGACCCCCGTGAAGAAACTTCAAAGAGGTTTTTTCTTAATTTACCATGAAATATTCTCACCTGGTTTAAAGGCCATGTAACCAAGCAACAGCTATTGATGAATACTGAGTCTCAGTTAGAGATTTGGCAACACTTTCATGAAAAACCCATACATCATTACTTACATTTAAATGGTCCACTTTCATTCATATATTTTTATATACTCAAACTGCTGATTTGACAAGTTATATAATGCATCAATTCATTGAAAACCTAATGAATTGGTGACCATCCACACTTTCTCCCTTGGAGTGTTAACAGACCTGATAGTTTTTCTAATGAGCACATTAGTTGACAGTCTGTAAAATCAAAGCTTATCTGATAAGCACACGAGGAGAAATGGCAGCTTCTTTATCTGAAGCGCCCGCTCTTTATTGAGGGGTGGAGAGCATCATTATTCCCATTCAGGACCTGTTAACATCTACTGTAAGTGGCCTTTGAACAGATGACGGCAGATAAAGCAGCCTGACTTGTGAAACAGCTGTACAGCATCTCTCTCATGTGGCCCGGGCCCGACTGCCACCCGCCCATTTGCAGCCCCGCAGGAGGGCCGGCCTCCCTCTGAGAGCGTGGAGCCAGTCTAAAGAGAGAAATAAACCCTGCCAAACAGCCCTCATAAAGGCCATCAAATACAGCTCTGTTTACCCCTGCAGAACGGCGCTTTATCCAAACACGCACTGCTGATTAGGACACCGTTTGGGCAAACGAATCACGCGCGACTTCGTTTAAATGGATGTGTGCTGCCAAAACTATAATGAAAGCTTTGGGTTTTGAGGTTTTAGATGCGATGATGTAAGGCACAGAGTCTTTCCAATTGTTTTCCTTTGGGTTCGGGGGTACTAGGATCCACACAAGCCCCTTATCTTATTACAGATCTCATTACATTATAGATTTCGATGGATTGGCTTCTTTAAAGCACCATCCTAAAGTGATCTGTGGGACGTAAAAACGTTCCTCTATATAACATCAAACTGTAAAACCATTTTTGAGCCCATTTACTCAAGCTTTAAATCTTTTAGACTGGAAAACTCTTTTTGGGTTTGGGACTGATTTTTGGGTCAACTATGGTATCCCACGAGTATATCTGATTATTTACGTGTGGCAAGATCTGTCGGACACAGCGACGTCGAGCGAGCCGCTGTTATCACAGTGAATTACTGCGTTTGCCGTGCGTCTGCAATGACAGTGTGCAGCCTGAGCGCAGAGGTCGTGGCAACCAGGGCCCCGTGACGACCTCTCTGTCCGAACGGGGAGGGGGCGGCTCCTGCACGGTGGCCCCCATGGTACCAGCAGGGCCCTCGGTCGAACGGGGAGGCAGTTCGTAAACTCTGCAGGAGATGGGCTGTAATTTATACATTCCTGCCTCTTTCTCTTCATCATCTGCTTCCTACTGATGTCCTGTCCGGTATATCTGAAAGAAAGTAGTGTGCATCGTGTATACTGCATGGGGACACACTAGTATTTATGCTCCTGTTTAGTGGTAGAGCATTGCGATAACAGAGCGAAAGGTCAGGGGTTTGAACCCAGGGAACACACATACTGATAAATATGTATGCTTTGTAATGCACCGTAAATCGCTTTGGATTAAAGCGTCTGCCAAATGCTTAGAAAAAAATGCAGCATGAAAATAAACAAGTCAATTCAACCTACTATTTTAAGTTTTGACTTGTGAATAGTTGACATAACTTATAAAAAACAAGTTGAAATTGTTTAACTTAATTTTTTAAGTTAGTGTAAAATATGTTGATTTGACAAAAATTTCTGCATTTTTTACGCTGACGTAAATGTAGTAAATGAAGCAGTATGCAATATGCAATTTATGATAATATGAACAGTCTGAAAATTTTCTTTTCATTTGTTAAATAAAATAATATTTGAAGTTAACAATAACATAAATTTGATATAATGACAGATCATGCTATCAGTTACTGGTTTAATTTACTTCAAATATTTATCATTATCATTAAAACTTTTTGATATAAACGTATATGCTTTAATGTTTAAAATTTGTTTTGTAGAAAAAGCTAAGTTACGTCTAACTTAGTTGCCAAAATTACATTTGTGTTTTTCTAAGTTTATTATTATTATTCATACTTATGAGTGACCCTAAAATTTCAATTAATGCTGTATATAAATATGAATATATATGATAGTTGACCATCTAAATGCACATAAATTATTAGTCTTTATATAATAGCGTGTATTTTTATGTCAATAATAATGGGAGTTTTAATGAAAGTGAACATTCTGGACATCATTTATTTTTATAAATTATTTCATTTGTTGAATAAAATAATATTTGGAGTCAATCCTAAATTCAGTTTTCATAAATTAACATGAATAAATATTATATAATGACAGATAATGGTAGTATATACACAATCACTTAATTGAAATATTTATCATGATTTTTAAAACCTTTTAATCTGAGGGTAATTGCATTAATGTTTAAAATATTTTGTGGACAAACATTTTAATGGCAACATAATATTAAATAAACATACAACAATTTATTAAAATAAAACTTTTTTGCATTAGAAAAGAAAGTTATATCTAACTTAGTATCCAAGTTTATTATTCAAAAATATTACTAAAGATCGAGTGACCTTAAACTTTTAACCAATGTTGTATTTAAATATATTAAATATAAATTAAAATATATATGATATGACCATCTAAATGCAGCTACATGAATTATGAGTCTTTATATAATATCATGCTTTGTATATTTAATGTCAAGAATGAGAGTTTTAATGAAACCCAATGTGTTCGATGATAAACGGGTCTCTTTTATATAACACAGACTATTTTTCACTAGTTCTGGTCAGTCCATTTCTTACTTTAAAAAAGGCGGCATTTTGTCAAATCAACATAATTTGCTAAGTTAAAGTAACATAAAGTTAAAGTAACAATATAAGTTAAAACATTTTAACCTGTTTTTATAAGTTATATAAAATTATCACAGGTCAACATTTAAAATAGTAGGTTGAATTGACATGCAAAACCAAGTTGTTTTAAATTCATGCTGCATTTTCTTTTTTACAGTATATTTATTTCAGTTTTTATCTGTCTGTTATATTGAGTTCATGGAAATGTTGAATATCTTGTGTCTCTGATATCTCCCTAGCATACACATCTCATTTCTTAATATGGCCACGACTCTCTCTGCAGATGTCCATCCGGAGCATGCGGCTAGACCGGTGTCAAGAGCGTCTGTATCTTGACGGCTTTAAATGCGCTTTAACCTCAGTCACAGACCAGCTTCAAGTGATAAAGGCAGTTTGTCTGAATAAAAGGGCCGTTCTGTCATAAAATCCCATTCAGTGCACATGAAGCTCTCTCAGGTCAGTGACAAGCGAGTGAATGCAGACCACCGGAGTCATTTAAGAACATTCCCAAAGATCTGAAAGACATCTGATCTGTTTCAGTAAAGTATTCAGTGTTGGACAACTGTCTCTGTCCATTCACTTTCAATAACAAGTGGTTTGTTTCAACTTTGACACTCATCTGATGACCTGCGGGTACATTTGCTGTTAGTAAGAGCCTGACTTTCTTATCTATGTCTGGTTTCAGATTTACATATAAAAATAGACACAAATTAATAGTAAAGTCACTATAAAAACTGTAACTACATGTGCACGATTTGGATGCGATTAGATGATTCGGTCTTGGAGAACTTGTTTGAGTTGATATTGAGATCTTTAACTTCATTAAGACTTTGATATCTTGGCAAATCTGAGCACATTGAGACATTGAAACCAAGAAGAAGACGACGTCTGGTAAGGTCTCCATAGCTCTTCAACTAATCTGTATGTTTAGTTTCACTCACTAATGCTGTTTCTGCTTATAATGACCACAAGTGAGCTTTTTCAAATCCCATCCCGATGATAATGAATCAGAGCAATACATATCTTTATTTCTGTCTGAATAGTTTGGTTGTGTTTGGAAATAAAAGTCTCATTAGCCCGACTTTGAAGCTTCAAGGACATTAGATGATATTTTAAAACATCCTCATTAACATTGAAGCAGCGGATACTCCTCTGAGCTGTAATAAATAATAAATGATAAAGCTCTTTTAATTTACAGCTAAAGAATGCTTTAATTTGAACATTAAGCCATCAACTATCGTGACATTTTACTGAAATAAAACATGCACCTATCCTCTGGGATCTCCACTGTCTCCTCAGTCGTACAGTGTTTACTGTTAGTTAAGTTAGTGTGTATTGAGTTTCTGTGTTATTGTTATACAGCTGTTTATATTTCTGCAATATTATGATCAACTCTGCATATTCATTCGCTTGAATATAAAATAAATCTCCTATTGAATCTTTATGAAAGATTGTACGTACACATGACAACGCTGTATTTTTACGCTGTATTATGCCTGCAAGGCCAATAGATGGCGATGTTACTTTGTAAAGATACACTTTAGGACTCATACAACCGATGTAAGTGTAGTTTATAGTCATGCGTAGGTTCTACAACGTAGGCCGGTGTTACTCAATCGCATATGAAATCAAAGTACCGTGAGATCAGACTGCTTGTTATGCTTTCGAATTGCTCTCGTGGTACTGTGATGTCGCTCGCCAATCGTTCTGTCCAGCCGCGCATAAAATTAAGAGAAAGGTGGCCCCCTAGTGGTTCGGGGGACACTGCATACGTACATTATAAGAATGCTGTCATCTTGTCTCAGTTACAAATTAAAAAATGATAAAGAATGATTCACCCTTGTATTTATTGCATTGCAACAGATTGATAGATCTCACGAGAATTTGTACATATTTTACAAGTTGGCTTGTTCGTATCAATTCATACGACAACATGATACGATTTGCCTTGACGTGCCCCTGTGACTTTGGGATTAGGTGCGGGGTTAGGGGTTCGGTTTCGTTGTTGTTTTTTCATGAGAATGGTACAGTACGGTTTTGCACGATTAACTTCTTATGAATTGATACGAATTAGCCAACTCGTAAAATTTGTCTGATTTCTGGTAAGATCATGCTGGCTATTTCTGACTGGATGTAACTTTTAATACTTTGCGGTAAAAGTGGTTCTCCTATTGACTCTGACCTATAAGTGTGGCTCTCATGAAAAAATTCTGTAGACCTGTGCCGTAGGCTATGCGAAGGCTATACGTAGCATTGCGTAGTCTGACGTGCACCTCTGCAAAAATGTAACAATGCGTCCGTTTTACGAGGACCGCAAGCGCTGTGATTGTTCCGCTAGAACCCCTCCCGTCAGGTCCTCATACGGATTTTCCACTAATGACGGTAAAAACAAAAGATGGGTCAAGTTGTGGAGTCCATCACAACTCAAATCATACACAACAAACTGCAGCTTCTTTGGAGGGTTTACTGGCCAAGTGCCTTTTTCTTTGGCTCTGTTATTGCTACTGTGGGTTACACGCGTGGATACTGCCTACTAGCGGTCTGCATGTGAAAGTGCACGTCAACAACGATGCAGACCTATATATGAAAACTGACATTTAGCCGACAGCATCGAAGCTACGCCGTAAAACTTAACGCACCACTTTAATGAGGCCTGTACACGTACAGCTAGTTGCTAGTCGTCCACTGAGGCTCGCGACATGAGACAAACTAAACAATTTAATTACACTTCAAATATCTTTTTTTCAAAGCTTTTTTTTGTCATTTACTGTAGTCTTTATCACGCTGATGTTAATTCAAGTATTTTTTTAATAAGTTTGTTTCTATTTAGTTATTTAATGCTATAAAAACGGTGGTGTCACCTCATGATTGACAGCTGTAATATACGCATTCTGCGAGAGCGAGGCCTTGATTTTGCGGCTTTACTTTCTGCTCACTATTGCGCAGGACTGGTCCCGAAATCGCTACTGCAAGGACTCAAGACCCAAGATTTCTGCGCTGTATCGGGACACTGACAGGGCTTCACTTTTCACCAATGGAAGAGAGCGAACAGGCGTCGTCCATCTTTTTTTACAGGCTATATGGGTTATACTCACGCATACTATAGACCAGTGGTTCCCAAACTTTTTCAGGGTGCGGCCCCCCTTGTGTACAGTGCATTTTTTTGCGGCCCCCCGAAAGAAAATTTATGACAAAAACAGTTTTAAAATGTAATATTTTAATTAAACAAAACATATAAAATTATACCTAGTAGTGCTGTTGGTTAGTTGGCTTATTATTTTTTAGGTTTAATTACATAGAATTCATGATAAATTAATGTATTTGATAAAATGTCATAAAACTGGGCCCCCCCTGGCACCATCTCATGGCCCCCAGTTTGAAAACCACTGCTATAGACTGAATTAACACATGGACATAATGTCACCATTATCACAACTTTGCGTTTACAAAGTTTATACAGAAAGGACAAGGCGTTGTTTAAAAAAAAATGCACTTTAAAACCTGTCTTCAAAAGTTTGCATTTTCAGGACCCCAAAAAGCCATGGCATAATTGTCCCCTAAAGCTGGGGACACAACTAAGACATTCTAAGACTAGACACAACACACTTAAGGATTGTTTCACAACTGGAAAAGACCGGACATGACCAAATTACCTATATATTCTGTGCTAAGTCCTTTGGTGTGTCCCCTTCTTAAATTACACTCTGTGATGTTACTTTAATTTCTTATCTGACACTTTTCCAGACGATTCTTTCCTTGACTCTGCAGTCTGCTGTTGTGGTCTGATGTGTATATGGAGACACACGGTTTGATTATGTGGCCTGTGGGCCGCTGTCTGATCAAAGCTCAGCGTTCTGTGTCACCACACCAACCATAACATACTAAAAATATATCAATGAAAGTCTATCAGACGCTTGCGCTTCAGGCATGGAAACATCTAATAATGACAGATAATAGATTCATTCAGAAAAGATTACTTTTTGTGGCTGTGTCCAAGCATCTGTGCCAAAAATTGTAGTGGTTAGTTTAGTGTATCGGCCCATTCTCATGAAATGCGTACAGTAATAATAGCACGCAGTGTGAAAAGTCACAAACTTTATATCTTATATGTGAATGCAAATAATACAGCTGGGACATTTTATCAATGTATGTTTTATAAAATATATAGAAAAACTTATAAGGATTCGAGGAAAACACTTAATGCATGTCGTTTTCATATACGGCTTGAGCATAACATGTAAATGCATTTCACTTATTTTAATTACGCATAATGTTTGACTAAGGGAAAATAGTCAATTCTGATTGCCTGAACAGTACGCTTACCACAATACATATGCCAAACTCCAATTTTATGTGCATATAATACACCAGTCCTTCCCGTTCACTCTCGTTTCATGTATTCGTTTCTCTCTTTTTTTTACCATTGTCGTTTGGGTTTTTGTTATTCTAACCCCAACTCCAAGCGACCACAGTTTAAAAATCGACAAAAACATGGAGAAACCTATATATTAAATGACATTCTAAAGCAAATCCCAAATTTAACCCCAACCCAAGAGATAATGTTTTAAAAAACTAAAAAAAATTTGAACCAATACATAAAACAACACGAAAAGATGCATCATACTGTATACAGCGTTTCCACAGGCCATTGAAATCCTTGAAAGTTTGTGAATTTGGGGGGGGGGGTTCAAGGTCCTGGGAAGTTTTTGACAATATACATACATAGATACAGGTCATTGAAAGTGCTGAGATCTATTTTATGCAAGAAGTTTTAATCCATTCCCTGTGTAGTGTAGGATAATATCATAAAAATGCGAGACTTTTTAAGCACACGTACTAGACTGTTCGCTTTAAATGCTTATATCTTCTGTATGCGAATGTTGATTCATACCAAAATGCTTTTTTGCATAGTTGAGTTTGACACATGAAAACGTCTCGGGTTACGTATGTAAGGGAATGAGACCCTGCGTCTCCCTTGCCATACTTCCTGCGTCCCTGTAACGCCGTCTTTGGCAATATTTCAGATAGCGATATACTTCTTGGCTCCCACGTCACCCTGTCTTTGTCATTAAGCCTCACCATTGGTTAAATTTGATATACACATTCAGACCCACTTACCCCTGGAGTCGTCCCCAAAGTGTCACCGCAGTGACGCAACGCGAGTTCCCTCAAAAGGGAACAGTAACAATGTATCTTAAAAGGTAACACAATGTAACCTTGCTCTCACTTAAAATGTGTCCCCACATTTAGTCCTTGAATTTGAGGGTATTGGACCTGGAAAATCCTTGAATGGTCCTTGAATTTGAAGTTAACTAAGACGTTGGAACCCTGTGTATAAGTGATTGGGAAGGACTGGCATATCATATGCACACAAAATTGTATGTATTGCATGACTTTTCACACGGTGTGCTATTTATATGCATTTCATGAGAATGGGTTATGTGTATAGATACTTGTTTATGTAATAATCTTTTGAAGTGCATGATGGCAATAGCAGTTGGGCAATTGAGGTTTAATATTTTATCACTGACCATGTTTTGCTTTCCCAAGAGCTTCCCACAATATCAGAAAAACTGTTTAAAAAAAGGCTGTTACTTGGCCGGTACCCTTTTAAAAAGTACTCCTTTGTACCTATCGGATGCATATTAGTACCTCATATTGGTAGATCAAAGGACATAATGCTGTTTTTTTAGCTTTGTCTTACCTGTCCTTCAGTCTGACCATCTAACAAATACTCAAAACCTATCAAAAACCCTCAAAATAAACCATATTTTGGACTGACTATGAGATCAACAATCCTCCTCAGTTTGATTTAAGGTGCTTTTTTTCAGTACAAAATTACACTGTGATGTTTGTGCTTTTATGCCCTCGGTAAAGTTTGTCTGGGCCTCCAAAGTCCACCAGTTTTCTCTGACATCACCGTTGCTTTCACACGACGCACGCCATTGTCCAAGCGTCTGATCCGGTCTGTCTCCTAAGCCCTGTGACAGATCTATAAATACAGACGCCGCGTCATATCTCATCCACACCCACCGATATATAGAAAATACACCTCGAGTTCAAAGGCCCCGTTGATATGCACGATAAACTCCCACCGTGCACATGAAAGCAGCCTGGGTCCTGTTGATTTATACACACCGGGCAGGAACATTATTCTCCAATAATGAGAAATCAGACGCAAGCCAAGTCTCTCTTCTGGAGCGCCTCGTATTTATGCATTTCAATGAAGTAATGCAGGCGTATCAGATAGATTTTGCCTACTGGCACTCATTCCCGCTTGCACGACACACACAGGATTTTTGAATAAAGGTCACTTTTGATGAGGTAACGGCACTGTTTTAAAACTGTTTATCGCAATAATGAAATCAAACATTGGAAACATGAATATCTGCACAAGCCAAACTAAAAGGAAAAATATTAACATGACATTTTGGTTTTTAAATATCTATGTGTAGCTTCTCAGGCTGAATTCACAGATGACCATTAAAATCCATACAGAATATGTGCATGCATTATATTATTTACATTGACCTATCAGCCTTTGGAGAGGTTAAATGCTTGCACAACGGTGTGCTCTCGTCCTTGAGATTGAACCTAAAACCTTTACGCTTGTACTCCAGATCTTTAGAGCCATTAGGCCTCTGGTTTCCCCGAAGGCTCCATTAGATTTGTTTTTTGTTTCCCGTTTCTCATCACCTATAGTGAGGACCGAACGTCTGAAGTGGGCCGCAAGACACATATGAATCTCATTGCGAGGATGAAAGGCGTCTATACGTCTGTTTTCCTCGTCTTTCCAACGTCTGGGGAACGGCGGAACGCTTTGTGTCACGATCCCATCTCATCCATGTGGTGTTGGTTTATGCTCCGTGGGTATGGATTCATTGTAGTGAAATTGAAACTTCATGATGTGTCATTGTTATAAACTTATAAATAATTTATTTCGCCCGAAGACGGATGGTTGCACGAGAGGCCCGAAAGTTTCTTCTTTGACCCGACTTGACCATGTTGAAACATTTTGCCTGTACATCTCTCGCTAAATCCAAATGTGCGCTGACATTCAACTCCAGCAGCATGTCAGCGCATGGCTTCTTTCACAAAAAAAGACCTTTTATTGTTCAAAGCTTTCGTTTTACAATCGCCCCATAAGAATAACCATTTCTCCGATGAAGGCTTTGAGATTAAATATAGAAGATATTGCTCAAGTCTCCTGCATCTTAGATATTTCTTCTGATCTTAGAAGTGTGCATTAAAGATTTCAAACTAAACCAGATCCTCAATGTTATTTCAACAATTTTAGGAGAAACATCTGAGACAAGGTTGGTAGAAAGGGAATAAAATGATGATTATAGAAATGAACCCTGTCGTCTTTGCTATCATTTTTGTAATCGCTGCTAGCTCGCTCGCTTTCTGTCACCTGCTAACATGCGTCTGTCAGTGTGCTTATATTTTCACCTTATCCATGAACTTCACAGCTGGTCTGTTCTTAATGCTCTTTGTATATAAATCCAGGTGCTTTCGTACATCGTGTGGAATAAAGACTTGAATTCATGCTGATATCTCAGTTTTCCCTACACTTGACTTGCGCTGGTGGTGTTTCTGGAAATGTGCACATGTTTAGAGAAAGTATATGGGCTTGGTTCACCAGGTTCTCCCACGACTGCGGTAATTGGCGTCTTTTGAAACGTTCACCCTTGATGCCGAGCCAGAATGGTTTTCCTTTGATTCCCGATTCGTTGCGAATTTTGCATAACTGTTTTTTGGTGTTTGATGGATCAATCCGTGCTGGGTATCTGGGAATTCCTGCTACCTGGTATGCAAGGTTAAAGTGTCTTTGATGTTTAAAGGTTTTTGGATCAGGCAGGTTTTTATGTTTCATTTACATTTATGCATTAGGCAGACGTTTTTATCCAAAGTGACCTGCAGTGCATTACAAGGTTTACTTTTTTATCACACTGCAAAAAATAATTTTCAAGAAAAGATTTTCTTAGTATTTTTGTCTTGTTTTCAGTAAAAATATCTAAAAAATTAAGATGCTTTTCTTGATGAGTAAAACGACCCAAGAAAATAAGTCTAGTTTTTAGACCAAAAATATAAAATGTAAGTGATTTTGTGCATAAAACAAGCAAAAAAAAAAAAAAATCTGCCAATGGGGTAAGCAAAAAAATCTTGAAAATTTTTCTTAAACACACTAAATTCAAGAAAAATTCAAGAAAAATTTGCTTACCCCATTGGCAGATTTTTTTTTTTTGCTTGTTTAATGCACAAAATCACTTACATTTTATATTTTTGGTCTAAAATCTAGATGTATTTTCTTGAGTCGTTTTGCTCATAAAAAAGCATCTTAATTTAAGAATTTTTAGATATTTTTACTTAAAACAAGACAAAAATACTAAGAAATTTTTTCTTAATTTTTTTGCAAAGCAGTATGTGTGTTTCCTAGATTTAAACACATATCCACCGAGCTATACAGAATCAAATTTCATTTATGTATCAATATCAAATTTATTACCTAAAAATACATGCAAATAAGACCTTTATAGTATAGGCATCAAAATATGTATATAGCCAGCCCAGTCTCACGAATAACATACCTAGATGATTCTTTTTAGTGATACTGTCACAAATTTTCATGTTTTTTTGTAACCGTATCACGAATTTCTGTTCACGTGTCATTGTCACGTATTGGTTAGGCCTACTCAACTGTTTTGTCCTATTTTCGAACTATTGTCGCTTTGGTTTAGGGTTCGATTTACATAAAATGACATCCTTACCCAAACCCAACTCTAACCCTAACGCCAGGCGACAATGGTTTAAAATAAAAAATATAAAAAAATAAATCAGAAAAAATAGTATAAACCAATACTTAAAGTGACGTCCTAATGCAAACACCAAATCTAACCCGAAACCGAAGCAATAATGGTTTGAAAATATGAAAAAGCAGTTGAGTAACCAAAATGGGACAATGACACGTAAACAGAAATTCGTGATGCGGTCACGAAAAAACACGGAAATTCGTGACAGTATCACGAAAAATAATAAAAAATTTACATGACTATAGGTACATATTTTCGTGAGACTTGGCACACTTTAAGATTTCTTCTTCTCATCTAATGTGTAAGATTAAAGTTTCTTCTTTGCATAAATAGCTAAAAACATGAATTTAGCAAAATGTCCCCATTGCATCTCTACTACGATATCAATGAGTCTTTCTTGTAAGACCCAAGTAGTGACGCTCTTGAGTTTCATCACTGAGCCATCTAAAGACTTCTCATTAGATTTCACATCACACATTCAACAGGGCAAACATAAAGACATTAAGCATCTGCATGTCTGGAAGTGTTTGTTATGTAAAATGAAAGACAACACATTCAGGCCAGAGTTTACACAGCCCAGGAATTCACAGCAATTAACCCTTCAGCGTCTCGTGTAAATATGAGCACTGGAGGCTGTTAGCGGACAGAAAGTCTTTCACACACTCACACTGGGATCCTGGTCCTTTGTTCTACCGGGCCCCTGGACTGTTGCCATGACGATGCTGTTGGCAGCACCTCACTATAATGGCTGGCGTGCGATCTGTCCATCACTCCATCCCCCCGTCACACATACACACTGATTCACTTTTACTTTCTTCTGTACTTTATTTTACATGCATAACATTATTATATGCATTTTCTGTGTTTGTGTAGTCCTTATCTTGTTCACCTAGGTTTAAAATATAAAATAGTGATTTTGTATAATTCTTGATGGAAATTTTTGTAGTTGCAGCTATGCAATGGAGGATTGCTGATGACTGTGTGTGTATTTGGATTTACGCTACATTGACATCTTCCTGAAATCCCTCTTTTAGAAATTATTGATAAATAAGATGTACCTTTATTTTCACTGGGGTGTGATTTATTATTGATTTTATTGATGTGATCTGTAAGGGACATTAGGGCACATGTTAGGAAGACATTATAGTAAATTGGTTATAATGATGAACATTACGAAACATGGCGTTAATGTTTATTTTATTTGTTTGTATAATACTGTGTAAGATAAAAAAAATAATTGTCAGAGATTTGAAACAATATTTTAAGTCTAAAAATAAATTGTAAAATAAATCAGGAATTAAACAAATCACACTAATGCCTGCTATAACCTGTCTACACAGTTTGTGGATTATAAACAACATCATTGGTTTGAATGAATTCTGTTTTTAGAATCCGCTGTCCAGCTCTCTGTGTGTGTTTGTAGTAAATCTGGAATTCTGTGCCATCTAGTGGCTTTTATTCTGCAAATCTATAACAGAATATATCTACAACATACATATAATACAACTATAACAGAATTTATCTACAGTATAACATATGTGTAATATAGTCTATAACAAAATGTAACTATAACATATATAATATAATCTATAACATAAAATATCTATAATTTATATATAATACATCTATACCAAAATACATCTATAACATATATATTATACATCTATAACAGAATATATCTATAGCATATATATTATACATCTATAACAGAATATATCTATAACATATATAATACAATCCATAACAGAATTTATCTATAACAGAATATATAATATAATCTATAACAGAATATATCTATAACATATGTATAAAACATCTATAACAGAATATATAATATAATCTATAACAGAATATATCTATAACATATATAATACAATCCATAACAGAATTTATCTATAACAGAATATATAATATAATCTATAACAGAATATATCTATAACATATGTATAATACATCTATAACAGAATATATAATATAATCTATAACAGAATATATATATATAACATATTTGGAATACATCTATAACAGATTATATAATATAATCTATAACAGAATATATCTATAACATATATATTATACGTCTATAACAGAATAAATCTATAACATATATAATACAATCCATAACAGAATTTATCTATAACAGAATATATAATAGAATCTATAACAGAATATATCTATAACATATGTATAATACATCTATAACAGAATATATCTATAACATATATTATACAATCCATAACAGAATTTATCTATAACAGAATATATAATAAAATCTATAATAATATAATCTATAACAGAATATATCTATAACATATATATTATACGTCTATAACAGAATATATCTATAACATATATAATACAATCCATAACAGAATTTATCTATAACAGAATATATAATATAATCTATAACAGAATATATCTATAACATATGTATAATACATCTATAACAGAATATATCTATAACATATATTATACAATCCATAACAGAATTTATCTATAACAGAATATATAATAAAATCTATAATAATATAATCTATAACAGAATATATCTATAACATATGTATAATACATCTATAACAGAATATATAATATAATCTATAACAGAATATATCTATAACATATTTGGAATACATCTATAACAGATTATATAATATTATCTATAACAGAATATATCTATAACATATATATTATACGTCTATAACAGAATATATCTATAACATATATAATACAATCCATAACAGAATTTATCTATAACAGAATATATAATATAATCTATAACAGAATATATCTATAACATATGTATAAAACATCTATAACAGAATATATAATATAATCTATAACAGAATATATCTATAACATATATAATACAATCCATAACAGAATTTATCTATAACAGAATATATAATATAATCTATAACAGAATATATCTATAACATATGTATAATACATCTATAACAGAATATATAATATAATCTATAACAGAATATATATATAACATATTTGGAATACATCTATAACAGATTATATAATATAATCTATAACAGAATATATCTATAACATATATATTATACGTCTATAACAGAATATATCTATAACATATATAATACAATCCATAACAGAATTTATCTATAACAGAATATATAATATAATCTATAACAGAATATATCTATAACATATGTATAAAACACCTATAACAGAATATATAATATAATCTATAACAGAATATATCTATAACATATATAATACAATCCATAACAGAATTTATCTATAACAGAATATATAATATAATCTATAACAGAATATATCTATAACATATGTATAATACATCTATAACAGAATATATAATATAATCTATAACAGAATATATATATAACATATTTGGAATACATCTATAACAGATTATATAATATAATCTATAACAGAATATATCTATAACATATATATTATACGTCTATAACAGAATATATTTATAACATATATAATACAATCCATAACAGAATTTATCTATAACAGAATATATAATAGAATCTATAACAGAATATATCTATAACATATGTATAATACATCTATAACAGAATATATAATATAATCTATAACAGAATATATATATAACATATTTGGAATACATCTATAACAGATTATATAATATAATCTATAACAGAATATATCTATAACATATATATTATACGTCTATAACAGAATATATTTATAACATATATAATACAATCCATAACAGAATTTATCTATAACAGAATATATAATAGAATCTATAACAGAATATATCTATAACATATGTATAATACATCTATAACAGAATATATCTATAACATATATTATACAATCCATAACAGAATTTATCTATAACAGAATATATAATAAAATCTATAATAATATAATCTATAACAGAATATATCTATAACATATATATTATACGTCTATAACAGAATATATCTATAACATATATAATACAATCCATAACAGAATTTATCTATAACAGAATATATAATATAATCTATAACAGAATATATCTACAACATATGTATAATACATCTATAACAGAATATATAATATAATCTATAACAGAATATATATATAACATATTTGGAATACATCTATAACAGATTATATAATATAATCTATAACAGAATATATCTATAACATATATAATACAATCCATAACAGAATTTATCTATAACAGAATATATAATATAATCTATAACAGAATATATCTATAACATATGTATAATACATCTATAACAGAATATATAATATAATCTATAACAGAATATATATATAACATATTTGGAATACATCTATAACAGATTATATAATATAATCTATAACAGAATATATCTATAACATATATATTATACGTCTATAACAGAATATATCTATAACATATATAATACAATCCATAACAGAATTTATCTATAACAGAATATATAATATAATCTATAACAGAATATATCTATAACATATGTATAAAACACCTATAACAGAATATATAATATAATCTATAACAGAATATATCTATAACATATATAATACAATCCATAACAGAATTTATCTATAACAGAATATATAATATAATCTATAACAGAATATATCTATAACATATGTATAATACATCTATAACAGAATATATAATATAATCTATAACAGAATATATATATAACATATTTGGAATACATCTATAACAGATTATATAATATAATCTATAACAGAATATATCTATAACATATATATTATACGTCTATAACAGAATATATTTATAACATATATAATACAATCCATAACAGAATTTATCTATAACAGAATATATAATAGAATCTATAACAGAATATATCTATAACATATGTATAATACATCTATAACAGAATATATCTATAACATATATTATACAATCCATAACAGAATTTATCTATAACAGAATATATAATAAAATCTATAATAATATAATCTATAACAGAATATATCTATAACATATATATTATACGTCTATAACAGAATATATCTATAACATATATAATACAATCCATAACAGAATTTATCTATAACAGAATATATAATATAATCTATAACAGAATATATCTACAACATATGTATAATACATCTATAACAGAATATATCCAGGGTTCTAAATTAACACCCGCCAACCCGCCAAATGCGGGTTAAAATTCATTTTGGCGGGTGTTAATAAAAACTTACTAGCCAGTTTGGCCGGTAATGCATGAGGCATTGCATGCATGATACATAAAGCTCTGTTCTCGGTCATTTATCCCTCTGGCAGTACTTCCTACATGAACACTGTGCCGTAATGCTACGTGATGATGTTTAATACGCCAATTGCCTGTGCGCAGTTTACAGCGAAACCAGCGCGAGAAACCATGGAAACGAACTGACCGCGTCCACCAGAAAACTAAAGGATGAAGGAGAACGAACGGGCAGAGCAGGGAGGATAGACTGAGACACAGGGGTGGGGCATGTGCTCCGGTGTAAATCTTTCGTGCCCATGTGTAAATCTCAATTTTAAATTTTAGCAGTTAACTAGTGTATTCCTTTACAAAGATAATAGCGGCAAAACAGATCTATATGCAATGTAGTTACCCAATTTACGCTTGTAAAGCGACGAAGCAGTCGCACTGACGCGTGCACACATGTATCCATGTCCACGCGCATCTTTGCGTTCATCCGCGCACGCAACTGGATCCAAAAGGGTACGCCACGCGAATGAGTATTTATGAAAACATGACGAGATGTATGTTTCTTAATAATACTGATAATCTTATTTTGACTCGATCATTATTGGCTTCTGTAGATGTACATCAAAAATGTTTTGTGCAAAGCAGGGAAATGGAAGACGAAAGGAGAGATGATGAGTTAAAGGGAGGTAAGACAAACAACATCCTCAGCCTGTCAGGTCTCAAACATTAGAGGAAAAATCTCAGGAAAACCTCTTGTCAAGTCTATAGAATTGCATTGTTGCTGAGAAAATCAACAGATTTATGTGTTATACTGTTCTGTATTTTCAGATATGAAATTAATATTTAGTTTACTAATATTTAACTCTAGGACACTAACTTACATAACAGTTAGCAGTAACTATGACTGAGATTATTTAATATAGCAGTCATAAAATGACTGGTTTCTTAAAATATTATTGTAAAAATAAGTTATCAATCATTGCTATCATTGTATAATGTAGAAAATATTTCTCTGCTGTCATTATTACCAAACATGTTATGCCATTTATGCCTCCAAACATGTTAATAATGTTAGGTATGTTGAAGATTACACTTGAATATTTTTAACTACATATTTATCTTTCGCAGTACCTGTTGCACTGTAGAATAGTATGTTAAGCAAAGGACATTGTAAAGAAGTGTTGCCCCTTTCTTGCACACAGCAGGCTTTCAAAAAAGTGGGGGGCCTGTGCCCCAGTAAAGCTTTATGTCTATCAACAGAGAAATGAAGAAAGCTTATGTTTCATCACAAAAATGTTGTCATGTTTTGTCAGGATTGTTGCATGCATTTGAAAGAAAAAATAATCATTGTTGCATTCAGTGGCACTCTAAATTTCTTTTATTTTCACCGGGAAAAATGTGGCTAGTGGAAATACTGATTGGCTGGTAACTTTAAAAAGTTACCAGCCACTTTGGCTGGTGGTCAAAAAAGTTAATTTAGAACCCTGAATATATCTATAACATATTATACAATCCATAACAGAATTTATCTATAACAGAATATATAATATAATCTATAACAGAATATATATATAACATATGTATAATACATCTATAACAGAATATATCTATAACATATATTATACAATCCATAACAGAATTTATCTATTACAGAATATATAATAAAATCTATAATAATATAATCTATAACAGAATATATCTATAACATATGTATAATACATCTATAACAGAATATATAATATAATCTATAACAGAATATATCTATAACATATTTGGAATACATCTATAACAGATTATATAATATTATCTATAACAGAATATATCTATAACATATATATTATACGTCTATAACAGAATATATCTATAACATATATAATACAATCCATAACAGAATTTATCTATAACAGAATATATAATATAATCTATAACAGAATATATCTATAACATATATAATATACATCTATAACAGAATATATCTATAACATATATAATACAATCCATAACAGAATTTATCTATAACAGAATATATAATAAAATCTATAATAATATAATCTATAACAGAATATATCTATAACATATGTATAATACATCTATAACAGAATATATAATATAATCTATACCAGAATATATCTATAACATATTTGGAATACATCTATAACAGATTATATAATATTATCTATAACAGAATATATCTATAACATATATAATGCAATCCATAACAGAATTTATCTATAACAGAATATATAATATAATCTATAACAGAATATATCTATAACATATTTATTATACATCTATAACAGAATATATCTATAACATATATAATACAATCCATAACATAATTTATCTATAACAGAATATATAATATAATCTATAACAGAATATATCTATAACATATGTATAATACATCTATAACAGAATATATCTATAACATATATAATACAATCCATAACAGAATTTATCTATAACAGAATATATAATTAAATCTATAATAATATAATCTATAACAGAATAAATCTATTACATATTTATAATACATCTATAACAGAATATATAATATAATATATAACAGAATATATCTATCGACCCAACATCAGCGTCCTGGAGGAAGCAAACATGACCAGCATCACCACCACAATAATGCAGTACCAATTACGATGGACAGGCCATGTCATTCGCATGCCCAATACACGTCTTCCTAAACAAATTTTGTACTCTCAGCTAAAGGAAGGTAGTCGAGCAACAGGGGGGGCCGAAGAAACGTTTGAAGGAAGGCCATTCTGAAGAAATTCAACATTACATCGAGCAACTGGGAAAACATTGCACTAGATAGAAGCACCTGGAAAAATTCCTTGCAGGATGGTGCAGCACATCATGAAATAGAACTTCGTCGTGCCGCAGAGACAAAGCGACAGCTTCGCAAGGAGAAAGAAGAAAAGGCTCAACCACCATCAAAACTCACTACCTACCCCTGCCCACACTGCACCAAAGTATGCAGATCCCGGATTGGCTTTTGTAGCCATCTGAAGAACCACAAGTAGACCCAAAAGAGAGGACAGTCATACTTGATTTGAGTGACCGCCGATGATAATATAATTTATAACAGAATATATCTATAATATAATCTATAACAGAATATATCTATAACATATAATAAAATCTATAACAGAATATATATATAAGTTTCTCTCTGATCAGATTACATTTGTGTTGTTTGAGGACAGTGGACCCCATACAAATTATCTAGAATAGTTTACTACAATGTCTACACTGTCAAAAAAATGGCCAATATATGTATATACTGCACATGATATCACTGACTACAGCCAAATGTCCTTTCTTATAAAATTTTTTCATAAACCCCATTCACACTTTGGTCCAGAAAATGTCCATAAAATTGGCAGAGAGGCCTGTTAATGTTCTGGGATCGTTCCCGTAAAGAGGATCTAGTAACATTTCCGTAACATTCACGGAAGGCATTCTGTGTGAACAAGAGGCATGTAGTAAGGAGGCACGTGGCACATTTGACACGCAGATCAACATTCATGATGAGAAATGTCGGCAAACTGGACTGAAGCAGAGATCAGGGAGCTTGTCACTATCTGTGCTGAATCTGAGATCATTTACCAGCATGACAGAACAGCGCATCACATGCTCCTTATGATCTTGACAAAAATGCACATGCGTGGCTTCTCAATTTTTACGGCATGGTTATGAATGCATGCACAGATTCCGGAAAATCATTGGCAGTGTGAAGGAATGAAAAATCAAACAATTCCAGACAAATCCCGGACGCATTTTCGGTGTATTTTCCGTAATGACTGTGTGAAAAGTGCTATACGTTTTAGTCTTGGACTAGACACTGGAAAAGAAACCGGCTCATAAGGTTTTACTTTTCCTTGATGTTTTATATTACGCACTTTAATTTAAGAATACTTGTAATTAACAGTTTGCTTAGAGTCGTGCTTATTTGTCATAAAAGTCATTCACTGTTAAAAAAAAAATCTTTAAGTATAGTCAACTTGGATTTATAAGTTACTTTAACTGATTATCTTTTTTGACTAATCTTGACTAAATAAGTTGCTGTACATTATAAAATTAATTCAAAATGATCTAATTCAACTTTGTTATTTATATTACAGCAGTTTGAAATGACTTGTAAAACCAAGTTGATTATACTTACAAATTTAAGGCAACCAGGATTTGCAAAAACATATTTTCTTTCTGAAATCTAACCAGGACACATTCTTGTGAGATTCCCCCTAAAATGCTGTCTATGTAGGCACCAAATGATATTTCCCACATGCTTGATTGACATCTGAAGTTGTTATGTAGAATGACAGAATAGTTTTTGCCCCCGGTATGATGCAGTTTGTTGTTAATCTCCAGTGGTTCAAGTAAATAAACCCATTTAATTGAATGAGTCTTTCACGTATCCATTAAACCAGCAGTAGTAGAAGCTACTGAATGACGTCAAAGATTGAAGTCAAAGCACGCAGAGAGAAAGACGCCACCGTTCCAATTATCTGTGAGGTGTGAGGCAGTGAAGGGGTCGTTCTTGAACCCTCACACGTCTCAGATAACAGAGGTGTGATGTCCAACTTTACAAGGTGCAGAACGAGTCTTCAAAACAGATGCAGAAGTGAGATGGTAAATGTTGGTTTTCACAAACACACACGGGGTAGCGGGGAAGATCTTTTACACCCCTGTAGGGGGTAATAAAGCGAGTTAAAGCATCACACTTCTGTAAACTTAATCTACACCACTTTAATTACTATTTGGCGCCTCTCTCGCTCTCTCATTTTCTCTGCATTTCTCCGTCCGCAGCCAATTCTCCACTCAGCTCTTGCTGACAGTCAAGAAAACGAGATTTGCTCAGTTGGGGTTCCTGTTTGACTGATCGGCATGGAGCAAATTAACAACAAGCAACACACACACACACACACTTCCCCCATCTCTGTTTGTATTACCTTTTCTTCAGAAGTACTGGAGCCAAAAGACATTCCTGATAATTAACCAGCAGTTTAACCAGAAGCAACATAGGCCCTGTTTATACCTGGCATTAAGATGCTTTTTGGTCACTTTGGATCACATGTGACACATTCACGTTTACGCCTGGTATTTTAATCCATCTGTTTTGTCAACTTTCGACCACTTTTGTCCATATTACTTTGAGGGGATATCCTTAAGACACAAGCGAGATATTTTGGGTCGAAAGTGATGCAAACTAATATTGTGTCAGAGTCCCCTGCTTGTGTTGTTATTAAACATGCTGCACAACGTTTTGTACGTGTATGTTAGGGATGTTAACAACGTTTTTCGATTAATTGTTGATAAGAATTAAACGATAAACTTAACGATTGTCAAAAAAGCAAGCACGTGTCTGTGGCGCCTGCGCAAAGCACATACAGCCTGTAAAAAAAAAAAAACAAGCACGCAGAAGTTAAACTAGTCATGATCACAATGATGCTCAATGCCAAACACACACCTGGGCTTTTTAACGCAACGAAATGGCATTCGCAGTAGATCTGATAGGGTCCGATACAGAAAACGCAAACACGGTTAGGATACTGAAAGCAAAGACCCTCTTAAGGGAAGCCTTTAAGATTAGCATAGCAATGCTGCTATACACAGGGAAGGAGACCAGAAGCCGTTTTAATGAACAGATTAAAATGTAATCTTAAATTCTGGCAAGAAACTAAAACGTAAAATGTCGTTACACTCTGAACGCCTGCAACAGAACTTATATCATTGATCATCATAATTGACTGGCTGAGGCGCTATACGCTAAACACTGCTGCGGGTTTTCTAATGGAAGATTGAAATCTTTATAATATAAACATCTTTGCTGAAAATACGCCACAGGTCTAAAACTGAGGTGACAACGGGAAAAGTGCCCTTCGTGTGCTTCTTGAATATAATTACAACAAGCGATGTATCAACAACTCAGAAAGCTAGGTAAACAACTAGAAAAATAACACTTGATGATAATGAAACTTTTATTTTGTCATGGACGCACAAACTTTTATGTGCAGAGTGCCCATATGAGGCGGAGTTATACGGTATCTATTAAGTTAGTCATTATATTTCATTACGAGATTGAATTGATGATTTTTATCAAAATACCAACTACATTGACTTATTTTACAATCCCACTAGCATGTTATTGAGACAAAATAAAATCTTTAATTCGCGTGAGGAAGCTGTTGTTTTTACGCACACTTTTATGTCATTGGCTATATGCCACTGCTGTAAAGGCTTATTGCACTATTACTGTTAACGATTATTCGATTGATTGATCGTTAATTTAAACAATCATCGAATATGGGAAATGGCATAAATTGACATCCCTAGTGTATATGTAAGAGCTTTCTCTGATATTCCAGAGCAATTGATGAAATAAGCTCACGCAACTTTAACACGAAATGAAAAAGGTGAGCAGCTGCTTAAGTTTTATCGTGAAAGCCTAAAGACGGCAGATGTCTGGAGTGATGTAAAAACATTGTGCTCAGTACATCACTTTAGATCGTAGAGAGTAGGCAGTGTTTTGTGGGTGATCGAACACATTCCACCACATGTGCGTCTACACCACAAAGCAATCCGAATGCATTTTCGACTCCCTCTGAATGTACTCAAATTTAGACAAACTCAAAACATTTTTGATCTGATCGACCAAAACACATATTGACGCAAACTTTAGTGTTCAATTATCAGTGTAAAACAATATATTTACCCATAAGGCAATTTTTTTATATATATGCTTTAGTAGCAGACTCTGTAGAAAGTCGCCGCCATTGACGAGATTTTCTGTCTTTCCGCAATACCGCAACTTTTTAAACGTGGAAGTATTCCTCTTTGGCAAGCGGCTGCATGTCCGTGTCTGTTTTAAAGATCGATCTGAATGGGATCTCTATGAAAAGTCCGTCACAAAAATGGAATTATCTCTGCTTTTTGCTCAAAATGTGGTGTTTTTGCAGAAACCTACCCATATTCAAAAGCTGATTACAAAAGAACCACTGAAGGTAGGATGAAACGTTTTTTTTTTTTTTTTTTTAAAGCAGAGGGTCTGTTCTTTCATTTTGTATATTGTATGTTTATATATTTATAGAAGAACATTTTCTGGAAGGCATTAAACTTTTGTGAAAATCATGAAAAACGCTGGCGCTGGCTGGCAACTTTTTTTAAAACGCTGGCGGTGAAAGAGTTAATTAAATATATTTTTGAATTTAAAAAATATATTTAGTTTTATTCTTCATATTTCATATATTTCAAAATGTTTTACAGGGGCAACAAATACCTTTCAAATTTTACAACCCATACGACAAAAAAATTTTTTTGCTGGCCAAAATATTAAAGTTTGTATAAAATGTATAAGTATAAAGTATATTTTTGCAGTTGAAAATATATTTAATTTTAATCTTTTCAAAACTATCATGTTTACGGGTTTGTAACACAAAGTTTTTCTTCCAATGTGACGTGAATATAAATGCTTTAAAGTATATTGGTGAAAAATAAATGTTTGTATTTCAAAATATATTTCAGTACATATTTTTGTATATTTAAAAATATATTTTTTGCTGTACGGGAATCTTATATATACATTAATGCATTTGGCAGACACTTTTATCCAAAGCGACTTACATGCATTTATATATGTTATCAGTCTGTGCACACACTATCAAATGCTGGGTTATTTTTAACTCAGCGTTGGTTCCAGAAGTGACGAACCCAACATGCTGAATTGAAATTTAATCAACGCTGGGTTATTTCAACCCAAAATGCTGGGTTTTTAAACTCAAATCTAAACATTTTCTGGGTTAATTTAACACAACAGTTCACTTTGTCCCTTTTTGACCCAACTGTGCATTGAAAATAACCCAGCAACATGTGTTCGAACCCATAGCCTTTGTCCTACTAATGTAATCCTTTACCAGATGAATATCTTACACTTCAATGTTATCTTTTCCCAAAAAGAATGGGTTACTTTCAACTCAACATTGTGTCAAAAAGGGCCACCATAGGGGTTAAGTGAACCTAGAAAATGTTTATTTGACCTAACAATGGATAAAAAACAACCCAGCATTTTAGGTTGAATCAACCCCGCAAAGGTTACAACCAAACAGATTGAGTTCATCCACTTTTGACCCAACTCTGGGTTGAAAAATAACCCAGCTTTTTTAAAGTACACTACGGATACTTTTGATCTTAACTTTCATTGTATGGAGAAAAATAAACAGTACGACATGAGGGTGATTAGATGTGATGAGATTTAGTTTTCGGTTCCTTTAAGATGTGTATCAGGAGCGCCGCTGTCATTTCCTCTCACTCCAGGACTCGTTAGCACTTCATGAATGAATGTAAACGTCATTGGAAACATCCTTTCAGTCTGGAGATGTAGCGCTATTGTGCAGCACATAATCCTGCAGGTATGACACACATACAGACAGACAGAAGGGCAGACATACAGGCAGACAGACAGGCCACAAAGCCAACACAAAGCTCTTCGCCTGCAGAGAGACACTGAGGTCTACCTGCTGCTGCTCGGGAGGGGAGACCGAAAGAAAGACAAAACTGGAGCCAGATTAATGAGCTGTGAAATTCAGCTATACAGAGACACTTTCATTTAATGACAGCCCAAAATAACAGCACATTTATATACTGCCATAAAACAATAACAACAACAACTGTATTCGAGAACGGCGCAATAACACGAAGGGTTAATGATAACAGCAGGCATCTCTATTTCAAATCGAATTAATTTTAACGTGAATGGGCCTTATTTTCATGACAAAACATTTGTGTCAGTAGAGCATTTACAGATAATCTGCTTACAATGAGATAGTAAAAAGTGCAACGTTACTTCGAAATTAAACAATCAACAATAAAAAATAAAAATGCAAGGTAAAAAGGCAAAATAAAAAAGCAAAGTTAAATGAAAAACTGTTTATAATTAACTGAGTTAGCAATAATAATTAAACAAGAATGCTAATAGAATAAATTTTACGTTTTTATTTAATGTTTACATTTTATACAAATGTTAACTAATATTTTAAATTAATATTAATACTTTTAAGGCAACCAACAAATCTTTTATTACAGTGTAACATGCTAATGATAAAAATATTACAGTTTAAGAGACTTGAGGTATTTTTTATGTAGGTCTGCTTTATTGGAATAAGTCAAACATTTATATTGCCAAAGCATTTGCTGCTAGGCTGTGTAATAATCACTGTAAAACAACTGCAGCATAAAGTTTAACTTAATTGAGCAAGTCAATTCAACTTAATTTTTTTACATTTTGATCTGTGATAAGTTTAGCTTAGTGCTGGCATTGAATTTTACACATTTATTGTTAATATGATAAAGCAACACATATCTGACCTAATGCCTTAGCACAGGCACTTCACTTCTGAACAATGATAACCACAAAAAAAGCAAATTCTTCTAAATCTCCAAAATAAATAGATGTTTAATATTGAGTCTTTGTCTTTACTGAAAACCACATAAAATATCACTAAATGTCAGTAAATATAAATGCTCTGCTAATGCAGGCTGATGCAAACAAGTAGTCCTCGCTGCAGACTGTAGCGCGGTGACGTCACGTACTGACGTCATGTATGTCTTCGGTGCGCATGCGCAGAGTGACGCATGGTATGTCTTTAATATTCATGTCTTTTAACGTCGTGTGACACGCCTTTGAGACGCATAAAAACAATTATAGGGAATTACAGAGCAAACTCAGCATTATCGGTTGTATTTTGAAGTTACTTTTTTTAAACGTGTGTGAACAGAGCAAACTCTATTTTGTATACCGGAACAGTGAACATTAATGACACCTTATATATATTTTAATCTTCCCTCTGTCATATGGTTCTTTTATGGGTTTTATATTTTTGGGCATATTTGTTGCCTTCAAAAAAGTTAGACATTTATGGTAAAGTACTTTAAAGTTTAATCAACTACGTACAGTATGTTTTCAGTCTCCGCATCCTTTATTTACACATCAAAATCTCCATGATAACACATGTTGCTTCGTTTTATAAATACGACACACGAAACGATATACAGGATATAATACACCGCGTTCCTAAATTATTATGCACTTGCCATTTTTGTTTATTTTTCCAATACAGCCAGTAAGTTTTCAAATTGTATTTCACCCTCAACAGTTATGACAGTGTGGATGCTGTTATATTTAAATGAAATAAAAACGTCAAGATATTTTAATACTTTGAAATATGCTGTTCCATATTATAGAGCAAGTTGTGGTCCTCATACAATATGGGTATAAAAAAAGTGTGCATTATCGTAAAAAAGTAAATTATTTCGTATAACAATTTATTTGGTGGACCTAAACAGAAATCATTGAACTATTATAAGATTCATGAGTGATTCAAAGTACAGAAAGATTTGACTATAAGGCTTTTTAAAATATATTTTTAGGAAAATATTAGAAAAAGGCATCATTAAAAAACACAGTTAAGAAGCAAACATGTATTTAAACCTGGTGGTGTCTCTGGAATCCCAAGAAATAAAGCTGTATTTCTACCCCTCCCCAAACCAAAACTTGCAAAAATAATTCATTTGATGTGAGCTAAGAATACACAAAGACTATTTTTAAACAATTTTATTTATTGACATGCAAAAATACAGTAAATAGTATAGATGAATGTCATTCTGGATTATTGGTGAATAGCCACTATGTTCAAACATGACATTGGGGGGGAGGGTCAAATGGACATCTAGAAGATATGTAGAGTTCCTAAAACATAGTTTTTTTTACTATGAGATAGAAGGAATTATGTCTTCTGAAATAAATTTACTTTCATGGAGGATAATATACCATCCCATACTGCAAAAAGCATCACTGACTATTTTAATTATTAAAACAAGAAAGAAATCAAACAATGTGTGACCCCCATCATCATCTGACCTAAGTCTTATTAAAGAGCCTGTTTAGCATCATAATATGAAAGATCTGTGGGGTGAACTGCACTTTAATTCGAAACATCAACTTAGGGATGCAATACTAGCATCAAGTACTATCAAGTGAAATAAAGACAAAACCTATACAGTACTTGTATACTTACAAGTTTTAATGAATAGGAGAATTAAAGTCATGTCAAATATATGCTCGTATATTATTATGTAACTTGTGTAAATATTTTTTCCCCAACATTGCCAGGTGGACAGTCTTTGAAGATTTCTCCACAGTGGAAGCATTGAGTCAGACAGTAGGGCATCAAAAACTGTTGTCTGTAGAACACAATCTAGTTCTCATGAACTAATTTAGACAAAATACAGATCAAACCATATTCAATTATTATAACAAACGGCATTAACATATCCTGTTAACAGAGTCATATAAGGAAAACATTTTAAATGAGATTACTTTACACATGCTAGACAAAGATATGCTTAGTACAATTTTAAGTTCAGGGTACTTTTCTAGCTGAAAGTTGAAAGGTTTTGAAGGCAATACAGTCTACCAGAGAATAAAGATGTAGACAGACAAAGAGTTTTCTTAAATAATTTTTAGAGTACTCCACATTAAGGATTTAAAGAACTTACTGTCAAGCCACAAAAAGTGAGCCTGTTCTTTAAATTTGGGCTCACTGACAATGTCCCTAAACATCTAGCATTTGAGTGCAAGCCTCAAGACAGCCACATCGCCATCAACCTTGACTACTCCCATCATGATCTGCCACAGGATCTCCAGGTGACATCTGTCAAAAATAGCCAACAGTCAGTTTAAAATGCAACTTCATTAGACAATAAAAAGAGAAACAGATAGATTGACAGTTTATACCTTGGTCAAGTAATCAAGTATATTTACAATGGTGTGAACATTTTAACTATTACGCCCTGTCAAGAAATAAAAGTGAACCAATTCAATAAGAAACAACATTACCATTTGTATACATCATGCATACAGAATACTTAATCAAGGTAATCAGCATTACCTGTGGTTCAAGAGGATCCTTCACAACCGAAAAACAAGCATTAACAATCTTTTAATATTCAAAGAAGAATATTTTAAAATCTTTTAACATTTAAGGTCATATTTAATAGTACACATACTACTGTACTTCACTGCATGGGTAAAGGGTAAAAGGTAAAAATATAGCTGTATGCTTGCTGTTACTTACTGTTCCTTCTACATCCTGAAGCAGTCCTCAAGTAAGGAAGCCTTCCTCCTGAGCACTGTGGTTCAAACAGATGGCATCAATTCATTCTCTGGTCCGGTTTCCTTTAAGGCATGTATTAGTTAGAAAATATTAACACTTACATATTATGTGTCTCTCTTTTAAGTCCTAAAAATAATAAATTAAAACAAACAGTTATGCAAAAAATAACTAACCTGGCTTAGCTGGACTGTACTTGGTGACTGTTTTCTGTAAGTTACGCCTTCCAGTATCCCTAAACATGCATCTAGAAAATCACATATGCAATGAATTAAGGTTTGCTTTTTGTATATCTCACATAAACAGGTTTTACCCATCACATGAACGTAAAATTTCTTTGATAAATATAGGGAAACTAAATTCCTCAACATGATGTGTGAATGTAAAAAACTACTGGGGAGAAACAAAATTAGTTTTATAAGCAAAAAGTTCGAATGTACACTTTTGAACCGAAATAATGTTTAATAACAACTAAAAGCAAACATAAAGCATAAATATTTATTTTATGTAATCGATTTACCGCAATCGAAGTTATCCCTTTCGAGAAAACGCTAATCCAGAATTGCAGACGAGAAAAACAACTTCTTCGCTGTATTATTAAGGTTGGCATTAAACTTTTAGGCGCATTACCGCCACCTACTGATTAAAGTGAAATATTTTGTACATGCGCATTAAAGACATACGATACGTAGAACATACCTGACGTCAGTACGTGATGTCACCGCGCTACAGTCTGCAGCGAGGGGTGTCTCGATGCAAAGCATGCTGGGTACTGGAAATCCTCCTCAACCAATCGTGTTGATTTAACTTTAAACTGAAACTTTAAACTTTATTTTAGCTTAACTGGCAGACTGAATGCCATTGTTGAATGAACAATGGTTTGAGTAGTTCACCCATTTTAAATGAGGACATTGCACTGTTTACAGTGTGTCTATGGGCTCTATCTTACACCCAGCGCAATGCAGCCCAATGCGCTACGTAAGTGTCTTTTGCTAGTTTCCAATGGTCATTTTCACGTTTAGCGCCACGTTGTTTAAATAGCAAATGCATTTGCGCCCATTTTTGCGCCCATGGGCATTCTGATGTAAAAACGAGGTTTGTTCAGGCGCATTGTTGGCGCGTTGCTATTTTGAGGCAACTAACTAACTGACTATTTTTTTGTTATTTAAAGAGCGCATTATTAATATGCGCCTATAAATGGAACGACAACGCGGGTTTGCTTAACACATGAATGTGCAGCAGCACAAAAACACTTTTAAATATGAAAGATTAAAGGATTGAATGTTAAAGATTATTATTGAGTCTCTTGGACATAAATGAGGACACAAAGAGCTGCTTCACCTGTAGCCTGGTAAGTAAATAAATGCTTTGCTTTAAACAAATGCATCTGTTTTTAAATGTTTTTTTTTTAATGCTACCTCGCAGATTTATTGTATATGATGACTCTGTACCTGTGGATATGGTGAGATGAGAAACATTTTTAAGTAATGCTTAAAAAACTGACGCTGTCCAGGTGCTGAAACGTGCGGAGAGCCGTTTGTAAATTCTTTATCTCCTGTTTGTTACAAATAAAGTATTTTTAGAGTACAAACCTTTTATTACATACTTGTTAATTATTTTTTGATGATATTGGATAGCCATACATTTAAAGCAATTAAAAGTCTGCTTTTTTACTTCCGTGACTAAAAGAAAACGGGTTTTAATAAAAAAATAACAATTTCAATACAAGTGAAAAACAACACATTTTTTTACATTAATCTTAAACTGGGGATCTTCTTCCTCCGCTTAGTTTTTCAGTTCACAAAGATTGAATTGAATTTGAAGTAAAAATATCAAGTAAGGGCAAATGCCGCAGTCTCATTCTCTCTTTCTCTCTTGTGTTTAATGATATTTAATGATATTCCTGAATACCAACCAATTAGAAAATGTGTTTAAAATTAATTCTGGGATGCCGAGCATTGTTGCCATTGCAATGTATAGTTGCTGAAGTATTTTGAGTTTTACGGTTTTAATTGTCTTAATTTGCGACTTTGTCATTGCTTGTGTCAGGTTGCTAGATGTTTTTTTATATTCTGATCTGGAGTCAAAAGAGCCCATCATCAGTAATAATGTAACAGACCACTATACAGTCGTTGAATTAAATATGTATGTATGTTTACTGTACAGAATCCAGCTATAGACATCATGTAGAAATCAATCATCACACACATACACACACTGTCACAGGTATTAAGTGGACCACTTGAGTCTCCTCACAGTATGACATCATCATCCAGCGCATCGAATCAATGTGTTTCTGCTTCAGATCACCTCAGGTGTCAGCGTTTGTGTGTGCGTGTGTGTGCTGGTGTGAAAAGTGAGAGTGTGTGTGTCAGACACATCGACTCCACTGCTGTGATGGATGGTCTGTGTTTAAGACAGATGACAGTGTGTGTGTGTGTGTGTGCGTCCATGTGTTTGATGCTGTGTGTGTTGATCCAAAGCTCTTCTTCTGTCTCTGTAACACAGGCCAAACTAACGTTTGTTTACTCTGCCACATAAAACAGCGTGCGTGTGTGTGTGTGTTTGTGTAAAGGTATGTGTGGATCACATTTCTAAACATCCCTTTGAAATGTCGAAGATCATTAAAGCCGTAGAGATGTTCAGTAACACACATCAGCTCTGGTGGCATTTCAATTAAATAAAACACACAAGAGTCGCTCCAAACCCTAAATATCTGCCCTACAGATACAGATATCATCTAAAGCAGATTCTCATCTGAATAAAACCTCATAAGAGACTGATGTGACGCTGTAGATAGACAGCATCTCTATGCCCATTACAGAATGACCTCAAGATCACTGATCACTATTTAACATCAAACAAAATAAGTGTTTTTAAAACATGTGCCAAGCGTCCTCACAAAGACAGTAATACCAGCAATTTGTGACCTTGTGTGGACATTTTGTTGGTCCTTTTGTCGTTCCCCATGAGAAAAACAGCTCATAAATGATGTTTACTTGAAAATGTGTTATGTTTAGGGGTTGGGTTAAGGGATATACAGTTTATATAAAAGTCATTACATCCATGCAAAGTCCCAATAAAACATGAAAACACAAGGTTTGTGTTTGTGTGTCACATTCTGCTCGTGCATACCAGTGAAGTGTGAATGTTGTTGTGTCTCTGTAGTGTTTACATGAGCGGATTCGGCTTGAATTCCGGCTCCATCGCCGTAAATTTCCCAGTCCAGTGCTAGAAACGCTGTCTGTTCACATGTGATGGTGTTTGGGAAATCTTGCTCTGATGATGCATTGAAATTGTGTTTGTGAATAAAGATAAAAAATAAACAAATTACAATTTGCTGAGACAAATAAAGAAAACTTTTCCATTTTAAGAAATAGTTGAAGATGTTTAGCTGAGCATCTGACCTGCACACTGCAAGAAATTACTCTCTTTGTCTTTTTGTGTTTTTGTCTTGTTTTCAGTAAAAATATAAAAAAAAATCTTAAATTAAGATGCATTTTCTTGATGAGCAAAATGACCTAGGAAAATAAGTCTAGTTTTTAGACAAGAAATATAAACTTTAGGTAAATTACTGCTTAAAACAAGCAAAAAAAAAAATCTGCCAATAGAATAAGAATTTTTTTTCATAAACACTTAAATCCAGAATATTTTTCTTATTCTTTTGGCAGATTTTTGTTTGTTTAAGTACTAATTTACTTAAAGTTTATATTTTTTTTCTAAAAACTAGACTTATTTTCCTAGGTCGTTTTGCTCATCAAGAAAATGCATCTTAATTAAAAAAATATATATATTTTTACTAAAAAAAAGACAAAAACGCTAAGTAAGAAAGTTATTGTTTGCAGTGCAAATGAAAATATAAAATTAAAAGAGACTTTTGACATCAATATTCACATGGTTTTTATTTTTTATTTTTATATACAATCATCAATAAAAAGCAAGCGGCGCAAGTTAAATAAATGTAAAATGTACAAATGTGTCTGTTTGCAGAAAACATAAATCAAAACAAGAGAAGCCAGAACTCTCTTAAAATAAAAAATTCAAAATTTGTGTATAATAAGGATAGGAGAGGATCCTACAGACTCCTGAATTTGTCCTGGTTGTGGTTGAGGTCATAAGTTAATTTCTTCAAAGGAAGAAATGCTGACAGCTAAGAAATCCACATGGAAATAGTTGGGACCTGAGATGTAGACCATTTTAAAGGGGGCATTTCACAAGACTTTTTTAAGATGTCAAATAAATCTTTAGTGTCCACAGAGTACATATGTGAAGTTTTAGCTCAAAATGTCTCATTGATAATTTATTATAACATGTTAAAATGAACACTTTGTAGGTGTGAGCAAAAAAAAGGTTTTGTGTGTCTCCTTTAAAATGCAAATGAGCTGATCTCTGCACTAAATGCCAGTGCTGTGGTTGGATAGTGCAGATTAAGGGGCGGTATTATCCCCTTCTGACATCACAAGGGGAGTCAGATTTCAATGGGCTATTTTTTCACATGCTTGCAGAGAATGGTTTACCAAAAGTAAAGTAACTGGGTTGATCTTTTACACATTTTCCAGAACTGGGGACCTAATTATAGCACTTAAACATGGAAAAAGTCAGTTTTTGATGATATTCCCTCTTTAATAATATACATTTCTTAGCCAGGAATATAAGGGTTGTAAACAGATGTTTGAAGTCTGAGTCAACCAGGTCTTTAGGAATATCATTCAGCAAATAAATAAATAAATAAATAAATAAAATAAAACATTATCTCCTGGATTGCAGAATGAACCCCTCCCAAAACGGTTGGATGTGAACACAGGACCAAAATACATGAAAATGTCTTACAAGTTTTGCATTTAAAACAGCATTTTATGGAGACGAACAGGTGTAAAATTAATTCTGTGAAAGATTTTTACATTTTGTTCATGTAAATCGAGGTGCATTTTAGAACAGGTCCTGGTAAATCTTCGGAGTAAAACAAAACTCCTATGTCCCGTGCCCACAGTGGTTTCAAAGAATCGTAAACTGAGGAATCAGATTAAGCTAGTAAGGTATAAAATTTGGAAATAAGCCCTTCGAAAAAATTTACTGACAAGATGGTTTCTTTTAATTCTGATCATTTATTTCGCTTTATAAGAGACTCACCAAATTTGAAGATATTTAAAAAAGTCTTGGGAGGTTATAGCAAACTCTCTTCCAATTTGTTCTAATGATCTCAAAGTTTCATTTCAGAGAAATCAGACCATTTCTGCTCTTTCAGTAAAATATTTAATTATTGACTGTCAAATGTATGCATTTTATCTAAAAATGCACATTTAATTTTTATGTTTTCAAGCCTAAAAGTAACTTGATGGGTGTACTACCGTATATATATAAAATGCACAAACAACTTTTTACCTGACTGATGCTGAAATCTCTCTCTCTCTCTCTCTCTCTCTCTCTCTCTCTCTCTCTCTCTCTCTCTCTCTCTCTCTCTCTCTCTCTCTCTCTCTCTCTCTCTCTCTCTCTCTCAGGTTCTCACTGGCGTCTGTAGGTCAGATGTTAGATTTAGGTTAAGAAGGGCAGCTCAGGTTAACACATCCACTGAAGACTTATACACACACACACACACACACACACACACACACACACACACACACACACACACACACACACACACACACACACACACACACACACATTACACACTTTAAACAGTCTGTGTGTGTAACGCCTCTCGTGTGTGTCATGTAAACCAAGTCTAAAGGATTTGAAGAACACAAACTCTCATCCACCATCAGCATGATCTTTACTTTAGATCTGCAATGATTTATCAAAGCAAGAGCGCCATCTACTGGTGGTATTTTTTAACACAACTCCATGATTTAAATCCACCAAGTGTTTGCTGTGTTGTCATTAATAATAATGTTCATCATCAGACATCTGAAACTCCTGTCTGTAAGTTTGAGACTTCATCAGGTTACAATCATGTGCTTTTTAAAGAGATGAGCTGAGATTTTAATGACTGTTTATATATCTGATTCATGATGTGATTGAATGATTTACACCTGTAGAGTTTTATTAAAGTGAGTGCACTGCAAAAAAATGACTTTCTTACTTAGTATTTTGTCTTGTTTTCAGTAAAAATATCTGAATATTCAAGATGGGAGTTTTTAAAGCAAAGTCTAGTTTTTAGACAACAAAATTGCAGTTTAAGTGAACGTGTGCTTAAAACAAGCAAAAATATCAGGGTCAGTGACAAAAATGGTTTGGCAAGATGAGAAATTTAAAAATCTTTAAAAAAACTTGTTTTAAAAGCATGCATCAGGTTTATTTCAATGCACATGGTGTATTTATGTTAATTGCATGCAATAAAAAATTACATGTGCACAATTTTTAAGAAAATTAAGACCTGAAAATGTCATATGGTGTAACCACCAATTGCACCAAAGAATGAGAAATATTAAATATTTTACCCACCTTAATGGCATGTAAGCATAGTCATCCAAAAAATGATTTAAAATATAATTTTATCAGTTATTTCTAAATGTACATTTTAATGCGTTTTTGTAATATTTGTCCTGACATATGCTGAAAACAGCTTTGTTTTCTAAATAATCTTTGACAAATTATGTAAAAAAAATATTTAAAAAATAATATTTCACTAAACTAGATGATTATATTTTATTTAACATTTTTTATGAATATATGTATATTTTTATTTTAAAAAAAATAGTTACACTAATTGACACAGACCGGTTACACCACATTAACATTTTTGCAATTATCCCCCAAATATTCTTTCAAAATGAAATAAAACCAGACTTGGTCCTCAAAAAATTTTTTTGAATGTATGCATGTAATCTGCACATTTATTTTGAAATTTTAACCCTTTAACATTTAATTTATCCATATGTGCACAACAAAATTAACGTCATGTCATTGACCCATCTGCCAAAGGGGTGAGAAACTTTTTATTAAATTAAGTGTTTAAGAAGAAAGTAAACAATGTTTTTAGTAAGGCGTGTTTGTTAAAACTAGTTATATTTCCTTAAATAACTAAGGCCTAGTCCTGGATTAATCTAAACCAGGAAACCGCCCTGTAATGTACTAGGGACAGAAATGGCACCGATTCAGTGGAATGGCCCTTGTATATAAGGCATCATATATGATATTACACTAATCTGCGAAGCTAAAGATTATGTAAAAGTATTGATTATTCTCTTTGCTGTCTAGGAGACATGAGTGAAATATTACATTTTTCTTTAGGATATTTGAACACACACACAGCCTTTGTCCTAACCGTGACCTGACCCTGTGTTAACAGACAAACAGATACAACTGTCTGATACCCTGCGTCTGCTCAGAAGATACACATGACAATGAGAGAGAGAGAGAGAGAGAGAGAGAGATATGACTGAATATGGCCGGTTTTACACACCTGTGCTATGTAAATACAGAAAGGGTTTGGTGTTATTGTCATCAGTAAATAGTTTTGTTAACTGGGAAGTTTCTCATATGTTAGATGCTCATTTATTTTTAAGGTGTGGATGGGTTGTTTTGATAATTGATAGGTTTCTTTTCTCTGCCCTTCATAGCTATTGTGTAGTTGATGTGTCTTCTTTCAGTATAAACCCTTTTATTGCATGAGAAACTTTTGTTTGTCGTGATTCCAGCTTTACTGGGCAGTTACCCGAACAAGGCTTATCCTAGTCCCAGACTAAAATACATGTTTAAGCTGCCTTCATTTAAAAACACCTTGCATTGATGTATCTTAAAATATATCAGTGCCATTGTTTTGTCTCAAGCTATGTTTGTAGAAACTTCTTAAATGTCTTTATATAACCAAGGCTAGTGCTGGATTAATCTAAACCCTTTCTGGGAAACTGCCCATATATTTTGGAAATGTGATTTATGTCTGTCAGGACTGCTGTATTATACTGCACTTGATACTTTAAGCATTGCACACATTCAAACTTTCCCTTTCTCTTTGCGTTGACTCGCTCTCGTGTGTGTAGAGACAGACTGCATGTCTCTTATCTTGAAGTCTCAAGGAGTTACAGGCAGGGGCGGAGTGGGACCCAAAAATCTACCGGGAAATTTCATAGACCACCAGCCCTCCATGGTCAAAAAAAGCAAATTCTGAAATCTAAAATTACAATAAAATGACTGCACAACAACATGAAATACCAAGTGTAATAACTATTATTTAAAAGATCTTAAAGTCAACAACAGTTCCCTAGTTTTAGGTAAGATTAAGCTTACTATGGTTGCAAAGCAGTTGCTTATAAAATTATTAAGCCTGTTTGGAGAGAGATGTTTTATGTGACAAAATGTCAGTCATCGTGTGATAACGAAAATATAACGCAACTTACATGTTCTGAGCAGGTGTTGTCAGTGAACAGGCTGTAAACTGTTAACTAAGTTACATACACTCGTGAAAAACTGATGCTGATTATCTAGGAAACATTCTCTAACAGCAGTCAAGTTGTCATGGTTTGTGTCAAAATTGTGCATTTGTTGTAACATTAAAACAGGAGATCAGACTTAGGCTACTCTGTGCTGCTCAAAGTGATGCTCGGAGCTCCATTCCTCGATGGGTGTGTGAGGCTATGCTTTTTTTTGGTTCCTATGCTTTTTAACAGTGCTATTTTCTGATTGGCTATTGTGAAGCCTCTTTCTTTTCTTTTTTTTGATTGGCTGATAGAACTCCAGGGGAGACGGGCTTGATAGAGAGAGCGGTGCGGCCAGATACATTTTGAGCGCTGAAGCATATTAAATATATGATAAATAGTTTTTAGGGTGGCCGGAGTGCACGACTAAAGACTGAAAACACGGCTATTATCAGACCGGCCCTCGCGGCCTTAAAACACTACCGGCCCACCGGGAAAAGTCCCGACTGTCCCGATTGCCACTCCGCCCCTGGTTACAGGCTTCACTGACTCGGACCTTATGTTCTTATTGACTGTAAATTTCACACACGCGATACATAGAAAGGACACCTTAATGTCTGCAAGATACCTGAAACAGGGCCAAACAAGATCAAAACGTAGTTTCATCCTAAATAGAGAAATGAAAGTACATAATTACTCTTTAGACAGTTACGTTGATGGACTTGATAAACTCGTGTGTCTGGATCTGTGTGTGTTGCCTCCTGCAACGCCTGTGATAAGCTTTAAATCTGTCTTTTGGGAGTGTGCACAATGTGGACAATTTAGGCCCTTATGAAAATTAACCATGGTTTTATTAGTTAAAACAAAACAAAAACATGGTTAGTGTAAAATTATGGTTTTGCTAATAGTAATCAATACATCAAAAAATCATGGTTACTACACTTTTACTACAAAAAAACATGGTTAATTTTCATAAGGGGAGAAACTGCCAAATGTGTTCATGATCTTGGCGATGTACAGTGACAGCAATGTGATGCTTTGTAATTCTGTTATATAATTTTTTTTAAATATTTTTTTACTTGCTGTAAACTGTAAAAATATGCAGCCATGTGTAGAGTAAACTTTTTATCTGAATGAAAGGTTGAATCAATAATATCAATCATATTTTTGACCCGAATACCACCAAATAACAAAATAACAAAAAAAGTTTGCATTAAATTTAAAACAGTTTTTTGTTATGTAATCGTGTTTTCATTAAGCTTTGAATTATGCAAAAGTACTTTTGGGGTCACTGTGCAGTGCTTCGCACATAAAAACTACGGCTGCACAACAATTAATCACAACTAATCGTTTGCAGAATAAAAGTTGTATATCATATATATAATTATAAATACATGTTTAATTATAAATACATACACATGCATGTAAATATTTTCATGTGTACGTCTTTGTATTTATATATAATTTAAATTATTTAGGGCTTTCAAAAGATTAATTGCGATTAATCGCATCCAAAATAAAACATATGTGTGGGTACTGTGTATAATTATTATTTATATATAAAAATACACCCAATTATGTATATATTTTTAAAAAAATTGGTTATATTTATCTATAAAATATGTGTATATATATATATATATATATATATAATATAAATTACATAAATGTATATACAGTACTTAAATGCAAATATTTCTTAAATATATACCTGAATGTGTGTGTATTTATATATACATAATATTTACACTGAAAAAAATGAATCATTCAATTTATTCAATTTTTTTTAAGGTAAGTGGTTGCAATCAATATATTTAAGCTACATTAAAACAAAAAATATTAGTAAAGTAAAATAAAGTAAAAAAGTTTTGTGTAAAAGTAGCTAAAATAAATTAAATGCAACCACTTACCTTAAAAAAATTAAGTAAATTGAATGAATCATTTTTTTCAGTGAACACACAGTGCACACACATTTGTTATGTAAACACAAACATTTAATTTGGATACGATTAATCACAATTAATCTTTTGACAGCCCTAATATAAATATGAAAACATTATATATATATTAATTATACATGCATGCATGCGTGTGTATGTGTGTGTGTGTGTGTGTGTGTGTGTGCGTGCGTGCGTGTGTGTGTATGTGTGTGTATTTATATATAATTAAACACAATATACACATATGATATACAACTTTTATTTTGCAAACGATTAGTTGCGATTAATTGTTATGCAGCCTTAATTAAAAACAGATATTACATTATAAGACACTTGTTGCAATCCAAACCCTCCTATAGTGTACTTCAGGTCTGTCTGTCTCTTGTTAACCCTAAAATTTAACCCTCATTTTGTTTTAACCCCAAAAATAAGTACACTTAACCTAAACCCTGAAACATTTTCTCCATTATAGTTTAATGCACGAATTGCATGATTTCTCTCATTCAATAAGAAATTTTGAGTTGAATCAATTTATTTTAGCTTATTTAAGTCTCTGAATTGGAATGATACCCATCATGCATTGCATCATGCATAAATTAACTGTTACTGTTATATGAGTGTTGTTTTGCTGTTTGTTGTCTTTATTTTTGTTTGTCTTTATTGTTTTTGTTATCACTGTTGCTTATTATTTAATGTGCTGACTTTGAGCGCTCATCTTTTCACTTCATGAGATTTGATTACTGTCACCATTATTGAGATTTGTGTGTCGAGGTCTCTGTTTGAAGTCTTTTTCTTTACTTGATGTTACATTTGCTTTGCAAAGTGTCCTCTTTTTTGTGAGGCAAAGATTGCAGAGATCTCTTATCATTACAAGTTTTATAAAACTAATAAGATGTGCCAAATAAAGTTTGTCATATTGTTTACTGACCATTTGTAAAACAGAAAAGTTTTGTTATTCTAACAAGAATATATTGCTGGAACGATACGCTTTACGTTCAGTGAACAAAAACGTTTAGGGCAGCAAGTTACCCCATGTTTTTTTAAGTTGAATCTCCTCGTCTTGGCTTACAGTGTGTGCAGACAGTAAGCAGCATGTGTGTGCGTTTTCTTATCTCTGCCCTTATGGACGAGCATCGTCTGTGATTATCTCATTGTGTTCAGGAGTCAGTCGACGCTGATAATGCATTCCTGCTGCGACACGCAGGCGCTCAGACTGCAGAAAATTGCAGACGGCCGTTAGACGGTGCAGCGTGAGGTCACAGAAACTCCCTTCGGCCTCCGGGTGAACACAGCTCATGACTGTCAGATGTCAACAGTTATTTGTCACGTTGCATTTTACCAGCCTACTGGTAATTAAAAACCCATTCCATTTTGTACTTCTATACGAGAATGTCTTAGTTATATGACAAATCCTAAGGGCTCAAATAATAAGCTAATAAGCAGATGCATCTTTTTTATGTTAACTTTCTGAACCCAGTTTAACGTGCCATAACGTTATAAATCAGTCATCATTAACATCAAGTACTGTAAACACCAAGCATCCAAACCTCCTGATAAAGTAACATTGAGTGGATTATATGAAGAGAGGAGGAGGATCTGTTTGGCAGACAGGGTGTGATTTTAAAACCTGTTTGAATGACTTGTTTGGTGCTGTATATGACACACTTCACCCTAATAAAGTCAAATGAAGTCAGTGTGAGGTTGAAGAACGGCTGTGTGCCCAGTTCAGTTTTAGGGAAAAGCTTCTCTTAGTAATCTGGGAAAATGACAGACCGTCTGCATAAACTGTATAATTGTGTAGTACTGAGGTAGAGATTAGGAAAAATGCACACTGCAAAACAAAGCACGTGAGCGATTCACGCAGTGAAAACAACAACTTGCATAAAAAATGGGTTTAAAATAAAAGATTCAAAAGCACAATCCGAAAATCAAATGAATGCATTCTCACATAATCATCTAAACATGTCAACTTGCGACTAGCTATGGCTTTAAAAAAATTAGATATCGAATTTGCTAAAACCTTATTTATATATAGGAACACGACTTTACTGAATATGTTGGTATGTCTTATGTTAGTCTTAAGTAACCAGACTTCATAGGTACGGTGGCATAGCGATTAATCGCAACTAATCGTTTGCAGAATAAAAGTTTTGTTTACATTATATGTGTGTGTGTGTATAACAATTATGCATATATAAATACACACACATTCATGTATAATTTTAAGAAAAAAAAAGTTTATAAATCAAGTATTTATATATAATATAAATGATATATAAATATAAAAATGCCTTAATTATTTACATCATGTGTGTGCATTTATTTATAGATAATTATTATACACAGACATGATGGTAGGGCTGCATGATTAATCGTATTTTTATCATGATAACGATATGTGCGCACCAAGGTTAATTAACAAAAATCGTCACGGTTAAAGGCTCTCTAAGCGAATCTGCGAGATGTTAGTTATTGTTGACGTTTGAAACTGTTTTCAAACAGACGGAGCGTAGTTAACTCCTCCCTCTCCCCCTCCCTTCCGTGCTTTCATGAACGCGCCCAACCCCCACCCCCAAATCCTTTTTGTCGTTAATTGGCTGGAATACTTTTTGTTTTGTGATGCTAGGTTTGGCCACTTGTTGATATTGCCGTTTGTGAAGCCTGGGCTGTCTACAGAGATCCCGTTTTTTTTACAGTTTGATCAGCGGACAGGCAGCAAGCAGATAGTGAGGAGATGTTTTCCGGTATGTAACAAAAAATGTTTTATGGTCTAAAACGCTTCAATTCGCTTAGAGCGCCTTTAATGTGAAAAGACCAAGCACGAAACAGCCGGTCTAGAACTGACAGTCACGCAATGTGTTTGTTTGTTGTTATGGGTGGAGTCAAGTATACAGAATGGATGACAGACAGCGTCTAAATTGCAAGCGGGGTCTGTGTTAGAAGTACTTTGGCAATGCGAGATTTACAGTCATTCTCCTTGAACGAATAATGGCAGAACGACAAGAAGAAAGTGCAGAAATACATACATTAGTTCCCCAAAAGGGGTCATACTCAAATGTTTGGATATTGTTTTGGATTTGAGGAAAGTGATGTTGATCAGGCAAGTTACGAGTATTATATACGATAATATTATAAAATTACTGAAGTGAATAGAAGTTCTTAACTAAAAGAATTATTACGATTTTTAATCGATCAAAAGTTTGAGCAAAATAATCTTGATCATCATTTGTCCTGTTATCATGCAGCCACACATGATGGAAACAAAAACTATTATTCCGCAAACGATTAATCGCGATTAATCATTATGCAGCCCTAACTGAAGGTCTGGGAACCATGGTCGCTTTGAATGGCCAAGGACCACCCAAGAGGCCATATGATTGACACATAAAGCAACCAATCACGTTTCGCTTTCTGCCATATCATGCATCCAGTGAATCATTCAATAACGAACCACTCTAAAGTTAATAAAAATAATGCCAAACACGTTAAAATCTCTCTTTTAGATTCCACTAAACTCTTAAACATCTTCAAGACTTTATGCCGTAAACTTTGCATACTTTTTAAAATGCAGTGCTTATTCGATCTTGATAAAACATTGTCACCGATGTAAATGTGTCAGAAACATGATCAGAGGATGACTTTGAATCTGCTGAAGTGTTTCCAGATAAAGGATTACTTCACTTTCATAAAAACAAGTTTTTTTTAAATTATTTTTATCACCCCCATGTAGATGTTTATGTGTTTCTTTGTTCAGTCGGAAAGAAATCAAGTTTTTTTGATGAAAACATTCCAGGATTTTTCTTTATAGTGGACCTCAACAGTTTACAGTTCTAAACAATCCCAACCGAGGCATAAGGGTCTTATCTAGCAAAACCATCGTTGTAAAAATATGTACTTTTTAACCACAACTTCTCATCTTGCACTAGCCATGTGATGTGCATGACATATGCAAAACCACTGCTACAGTTTTTACAAGTGTTGAGAAAGAGGAGCGTTCAGACGTTGTTGTATGAGAATGATAATAATCAATGTCTTTGTGTCAGATAATTGTTCAAAATGGTCCACAAGTGCACATTTCACAGATGTAACGTGTGACCTTTCCACGTGATTATGCAATACGAGAAGTTGTGCTTCGAAAGGTTGCGTCCGAAACCGCATACTGTTCAGTAGGTACTGAATGAGATGAAGTACTTACTTACTGACTGTTATAACAGTAGGTACTGTATAGTATGAATCCTAGTATTATGAATGCAATTCGGACGTACTACATCCGCCATGTTCATACATCACGTGACATACGTCGTCATCACGTCATGTCATACCAGCGCGAAAACGGCCACATCGCTGCCTTCGCCTTTTTTCTTTGTTGCATAACTCCAGTCCTGGGGCATCATGGGATAGGGAAGTGTCCATCGTATGCACGCTTCGAAATCTAAGTAGTAAGTCATCCGGGTACTTTTCACGTACTGTTTTTGGAATAATACATATTCGGACATACTACTCGCCTCGCCTACTGCTTTTCGTCTACTATATAGTATAGAAGTAGGCGGTTTCAGACGCAGCAAAAGTGTTTTTTTTTTTTGGAAAATTACCATTTCACTAGATGCCCTTATGCCTCGGTTGGGATCGTTTAAAGCCCTTTGAAACTTAATCGAAACTGCAAACCGTTGAGGCTCTCTAAAGTCAACTATATAGAGAAATATCCTGGAATGTTTTCCTAAAAATAATTATTTTCAACTGAGAAAAGAAATACATAAACGAGTAATCCTTAAAGTGTGCCCTATGCATCAGACGTTCAGCCAACGAGACTAGTCTGATGTCAACATAAAGTCATATCCAGTACATCATGACTAAGATTTCAGAAAAGACAACAAGTCTAGTACAAAAAAATGAACCTTTACTGTGTTTTTCGGCATATGACCTAAAACAAAACAAAAACAGTAAGAAACAATAAATAAACAGAAAATCGTTGTGTAGTATCAAAACGACGGCTACATTCATTAAATTTGTTATCAGGCAAAAAGAGGACAGCACTGAAAACAGGCACCTTTAAAAACGATCTGAGATTTGGCGTTATACCATATTAAATACACTTGTGTAACATACTCAGAATCAACTTTAAGAGAACTAGAAATAATCCCAGCAGTAAAAACAACAAGAAGATAAACAGTCTCTTGTTAATTGACTTCTTAAGAGACAGTTTGTCTTTTACTATAAGCACCAGGTGATTATACACCTCCTCTCAGAATGATTATGACCCATCGGTCTTCAACTAAGAAAGTTTAGCTTTGAGTAAAAACACGTGAGAGTAAAATCCATTGAAGATGAAGCAGAACTAAAAAGCTGCTTTGATTCCTTCAAACCTCCTCTAAACATCAGTCTCTTTCTCCTGACTCATCGGATTTTCCCAGAGTAGCAAAATTTCCAGTTGGCGTTCAGTAATTACGGATGCTGAAGAACCCGACGCTGGTGGGCGACTCCTTCACCGTTACCGTCACGAGGTTTGCGGTAACATCCGTGACAAACACGTGCTCGATCAGACTCCGTGTCGGCCTCCAGTCCTGACCCGTCTGCACCGACAAATCTTGTTTAATGCTGGGTAACGAGGAATCTTGGTCCGAATCCGAGCTGCTGCCCTCCTCTCCGGTACTCAGCTCGCTCAAGGTCTTGACTTGTTTCCCGACGTCTTTAGATGAAGATCTGTCTTGAATCATTTGGGATTCTCGGACGTCTGTTGGCGGTGTCTGTATCGCAATCTTCTCCTCTCTGCTTTGACTCTTCTTTCCGAATCTCTCGGTGAAATCCCTGGACTCCTCTGATTTGGATCTGTCTCGTTGTGGACTCTTCAGGATCGGCTGGTTGGCTGAGTACTTAGTAGGAGTGTTCGGAGCAGGACTGGTGTTAAATCCCGTACTCTTTCTGGCTGGGTTGGCAGGGCTTTTCAGATGGGTACTTTCACCTGTGCCGTTACCCTGTGCGGTTTTGTTGACGCTCTGCAGGTTGAGCGCCTGGAGGCTGGAGGGAGTTTTTAGGGGTGAAAAGGAACTTGGTGATTTCGGGAGAGCTGCTCGCTGAAGAGTCTGAGGACCTTCTTGTTTTTTTGGTACGTTAGGAGATGTAGGCTCTGCCTGTGGACAAGCTGGTCCGTTGCTACTGATTGTTGAGTTGTTTAGATTTAACGCAGCCACTCCTGGAGACTTGCATGAGGTTGTCTTTGGATCAGTCCCTCCGGTGTTCATATCCGATACTGTGAGTTTAAAATCAGAAGCGACTTTGCCTTGCGTCGGCCGACTTAGTGGCGAAGACACGGATCCGACAGGGCGTCCCACAGAACTCTTGTGGGTAAAGGATCCTCTGCTCTGTGATGTGATTGGTTCCCTGCCAGAGATTCTGTTTAATCCGGTGAAGGTGAAGCTGGCGGGCATGAGTGGTTTCTTAATGCTGCCCCGGAGGTCTGAGTCTTTCGGGATGGGCTTGAACATTTTTCGTGGACCTTTGGCTTGTCGCATTGCCTTCAGTTCTGGAGGTAAAGCCTTCCTGCCTCGCTTCTTAGGAGGCTCTGGCTTGGCCACCACGATTTGGGCTTTCTTCTGAGGGACCGGGTGAAGTTCTCGTGGCCGAGGACTGGGCTCAGGGTTCCTGTCGATGTCATCTTCATCATCGTCATCAGAAGAAGAAGAGGAGGAAGATGAGGATGAGGAGGATGAATCCGAGGATGATGCGGAAGATGATGACGAACTGCTGGATTTTGACACAGCTGGAATGGTTTCCTGTGAGACAAGAATTAAGCACAAAATTAAGCATGCTTGAGATTTTTCATTACCGAACATTTTTTATGAGACACTCACCAAATTTTTTCTAGGTCGTCCTCGAGGCCTTTTCCCTCTGTTAAGCATCAAGAGTTCTTTCTCCTGCTCCCTAAACAGGAATAAAACATGAACAAATATGTGACGACATGTCAATCTGCTTAGACTGAATCATTTCTACCAAGTCACAGATGAATTTATGGCAAAATACTACTGATTAAAAAAGCCTAGTAAATTAAATAATTTTTCAAAATCTTGGAAAACAGTCCGGATTCTCTGCTCTCAAACGCTGGGGGCGTGTCTGCTGTCGGCACTAAAACCACGCCCACCTGGCTCAACTTTCAAATATCGCTACGACCTGAATGGATGCATGCCATTGTCTAAGGGGCGGGGCCATGCTTTATAATTGGTTTAGAAACAATTCACTAAAATAACTTTACCAAGAACAATAACTTTTTTTAAGTCCGTGAAGAGTGCTTGAATTTAGGGAAACACGCATAGGGATGATTTCCCAGACAGGGCTTATACTAATCCCAGACTAAAATGCATGTTTGAGTTGCCTTCTTTTAAAATGATCTTGCACTGCCATATCTTAACATATATCAGTGCCGTTGTTTTGTCTCAAGATGCATACCAGCATACCAGGCCTAGTGCTGGATTAATCTAAACCCTGTCTGGGAAACCGCCCCATAGTGATCAAGAATGTATTTCTTAACTGCACTGTTAGTTGCTTAGATAAAAACACAATTTGCCACATGCAAAAATGTAAACAGCAGACATTATCACTTTTTAAAGATAAGTATTAGAAACAGCAAAAGCAGTAACTCAGTTTTGAAATCCAGTTCCTGTTTTATGAATGAAGATTTTCACCTCCCCACTTCCTGTTCTCTCTCCTAACTTCCTGTCAACACTTTCTTTCACTTCAAATTTTTACCAGAAAAATATCACATTTTCCCCAACAAACATCATTCAAACTCGCTAGCTTTAAGCATTAAACTGTGGCACTCATCCTGCCCCTTATGTACTACAGACAGAGATAAGTTTACTTTTTGGCAAACACACTAACAACTACTCAAATCTATAACAAAAGTGCTTAAGATGTAGTGAACATGTGTTTTTCGTAACTGAAGTCTTGACTGATATCTCATAAACTGTGAAAGAAGCACAGCGCTAAAGCAAACCAGTTTCTGTTGGATAAATTTAACCATGTTGGTTTTTCAGGCTGCAGCGGGTCTCGTGATCTTGGACACGTCTGCAGCCTCTCAATGGCCCCATGAATGGAGCCCCATTGACGCCCTCCCAAGCGTTTCATTCCATATTGTTTGCACATGGGATTTGGGAAGGGGGCGTCTCTCTTACGGAGTAACCCGCTCAACCAATGAGAAAAACACTCTTACCTCTTGTTAAAAGCAGCCAATAGTCGCGGGTCAAGGAGGTTTTCCTGAGGTTCCCAGCTGTTATGCCTAAAAACCAGACAGTGTGTTTTAAACATGTTGTTGACATATAACGTCCATGAACCTTTAGTGTTCAACATCAAGACTATTTGGTAACAAGAACAGTTTCTCTTATTATTGACCCATCCTCATGCCATCTCAAATATACAACTTCCTAGTTATCGACTTAGCATGCTTGTTTGTTTACATTCGTGCTTGTTGGAAGCTTTGCCATTTTAAAATCCCATATAAGATGATTACATAAAATTTGTTTGTGTTCAACTACAGAAAGAAATTCATATACATCCAAAATGGCAAGATGATGAGTAAATAATGAGAATTTTCATATTTTAGGTAAAGTGTGCATCGTCAGTCCATTTGTAAATGGACTTTAAAAACACTTTTTGCCTTCACTATTCAAGTACAGAGTTAATTTTTTTAAATGTTAAAAGGTTATTTAATTTGTTTATTTAACCGGTTCTTAAAAAACAGGTCTTAAAACACATTTTAATAAATTTACAAATGATCCATTTTCTCTCAATTAACATAATGTCACAAACGGCTAATGTGTACATGTGAATATATAATAATTACAAAATAAAACCTAAAAATAGCTTTATTTCTAAGTCATTTATATCCTCATGACACAAGTCAGAATTTCACATCAACTATCCCTGTACAACAGCGCAATAAAGCATGCAAAACAGTGAAGTCATTTGTGTGCCTCCCATGAATATAATTTGGATAGCAACTTGCGTTTACTACAGTAAATATACATAGAGTATAGGAGCTGTATAGACACAGCCATGTTAGCTGTCATTTGCACCATACAAGTTTACATTAGACCTAATTCATGAGCGAGTGGTATTTGGCAGAGGGTTTACTTCAAAGCTTTTGAAACCTAAAAAAATGCTTTTTATATGACGGGGTGAAGTAATGTGAGCCACAAAGGAAAGTCGTTTAAGAGGTTCAGCGCACATGAAAGATTGCAAAGACAAATTTCAAGAATTACAATATAGGTCGAGTCTCTCTTTACATTAACAAAGTTTTTAAATTTCCTGATATTTTAAGCGTTTCCATGGTCATATAGAACCAGTTTAAGATATTTATTAACTGGCTGTTAATAAGTTTCTTAAACTGGTTACTGGGGTCATGGAAACCTTAGTGCCTGGAACACAATGTTAAGGGTGTTTTTACCTTTAAGAGGAATATTTTACTCTCACATTTAATAATTAAAATGGTTTCTATTGTATCTAAACTAATTATACAACTAATAAACACACATTAATTACTTTTACCAGTCAGTGGATTTATGTCCTGAGCCCTGATAGGCTAATATGTAACTAAATAATAACAATACAAACACATGAAATAGTAAATAATAAATGGCATGCGCTGAAGCAGATGAAAGCGCGCGCTGGGGGTGTGGCGCGCGCGACGCTTGATTGACAGCTCGAGTGCCCATAAAGGGGCAAGAGGGGGGCAACAATGCAACAGAGAGGGAGAGAGTGGGGGCACGAGGGGGGGTTGGGGGCAGCTGGAGTATTTTTTTTTATATTAAAAGCTTAAAACAAAACAGCGTCGCTTGCATGTACGGCGCGCGAAACTCTTGTGTTACATCAGGAAAAAGTGTTACAAAGAATGTACTGTTAAAACACAACAACTGTTACAATGTTTCTTCCTTTGTGACAACAAACCGCGATAAGAGCCGACGGTTACTGCTCACTACAGCGATGTTTAACACTTTAATGATGTTTTAAAAACAACAACAGCATGCATGTATTTATATTTTTGTACTTTTAAACATTCGTCTTTCCAGAGCGAAAAAAGCAACTTCTGTTCATGAAGCAACAGACAGAAAGATTCAAAACTAGCTTTAAAAAAACCCAAAAAGGCTATCATAAAACCGAAGGATCTGATTCCCTCATAAACATCCAGATTGATCAAATATAGAGAGCACTGTTGCATTCACGCGTGGACGTGAAAATTAAACGCGCAACACGCTGCTGCCGCTGTTGTTGTTTCATTGTTTCTGTCTGTGATCTTATCAACACTCGCATCCAACAATATCCACTGGCAGAATGAATAAACATCTCCGCGTTGACGAATAACAACCAACAATATAACATATATCCAGCCTGTTCAGTTCATATACACACAAACACACACAATAAAGCAGTGTGTATCCCAGTTCTCACTTACTTGGACGACCATCCCCTCCACTTCACCAGATACTCCAGTTTGCCCTGTGGAAATAAAGCACGCGAGTTAATAATCACGCGCGGGGGAATTTCACGCACCTACGTGTGTGCAGATGTGTTTGTTACCTTCCTCACGCGTTTGTTGAGGATACATTCAGCATCAAAGACCTGTTCACCCACCGCGCTCAACTCCTCCATGACTGCAGCGATCTCACTCGTGTGCGCGCGCCCGCGCGATACACAGAGAGAGTGCACATACACAACACACAACAGAGGCGAAGCGGTTGTGGCGGACGCGCAACGCACGTAACCCTCGACGGACACCGTCGGTGTGACGTCACATCCATGTAAACCTGTAAGATTTTGAATATAAAGTATTTCATCCCTCAAGATTTAAGCTTAATATTGCTTGTGAATTTGTGTACAGGAAAAATAAACTATTTTGCATCTGTTTTTTCATTCTATCTACTCAAGACTTTTTGGGAAAGATGTGGAAAATTATATTAGTAGAAAAAAAATGTTATTTTGAGAGAGATCATTTGTAAAGAAATGGACAATATATTATACAGTTATTTTATTTATTGTACTAGAAAGTAGGTACTATATACACACACAAAAAAATTTTGTAAACTAAATCTGTCACATTTTATGAATGATTTCAAATGATAGGGTACTCCTTTGGAAAAAGTAAAAAACAAAAAGCTCTGAAAAAATGGAATATTTTAAAAGTACTTAATTTTGTATTTGTTTTCTCTTTCTTTTTTCCTTCTTGAGCAAAAATGTGTTTTTGATTTCGTAATCCAATCAATAAAATTAAATAATAATAATAATTTTATCCCTCAAATCTTTATAGCCTACAATAATTAGAAAAATACTAGAATGTTGCTTTTTGAAAATGTAATACTATGTTTTTTAAATTTCCAGGCACGTGCTTCGATGGGCATACTTTGAACTTTGAAGCTCAAACAGAGGCGCATGCATAAAAAAAGATGCTTTGCTGCCTCATAACGCTCACTTGTGATTGGGTTAATGCCACTTCACTCAAATGTAAGTAACAAACAAAAATACATGGGTGGAAATGGTGGCGGCAAGTTGAAAAGTGTGGGGGGACATGTCCCCCGTGTACCCTGCATATTCTACGTGAATGAACTGAATTTATGTACATTTAAAAAAAGTACTCTATACTCTATAATACTACGTTGTTATCAATGAAAAATAATAAATACAAAGATTGCAAAGTGAATAATAAAGGAGATAGTTAGATGACTCTCCTTAGGACTTATTCAATTTGCCTGAATTTGGGTAATGTGTAGGCCTAATTCTCTGGATTCTTGTGGATCTAAAATAGTTTGGTTTGTTTTGGTTTTTGTTTCAGATTCAATCTTGTCACCATTTTTCCTGTATGTAACACTGTAAAAAGAAAAAGAATATATATTTTAATACAGATCATAGATGATTCAGTGATTAATACATTCCAAAAATAAGCTTATAAAAGAAGTTTAGTGTTGGTCATAATCTGATCTGTATCATAATAGTCAATTATTATCTTATCCCTTTTATAGGAGTATATATAATGTTATAATATTGTTTATTTATAATAGTAAAAAATATTACCTTAGTTCTCACTAATATAACCTTAATTGTGTGTGTATGTGTGACAAAAATGAGCAGTTTCCTTTCTAAATTCCTGTTATAACAGGAAACACATGAACACATGAAAGGAAACAGCTTTTTAAGTGATGTCACAAGCTCTTTGTAAACCATTAAAGATTTTATAGAATGTCTTCTTTTATAAAAAGTAATTATAATGGTTTTTTTTTGTAGTAACCATGTTGTCAGTTTTTTTTGTTTATTTGCATTGTAAATTTTTATTCATAAATTTAATTTTCTCAATATGTTACATAGATTTGATGTTTTCCTTGCAGAGATTTTGCTAATTGTTAAATCTCTTAAACACATTGATAATAATAAGAATAACAAGTTTATTAAGGCTTATGATGATATTATACTTAAATATAATTTTTTTTATTTAATTGTAAAAGTAAAACTAGTATACGTAGATATACTACATGTTGAAGAAATAGGACAAGTACTATTCTGTACCATCCCTAACTGTAGTTTGGCGCTTCGGTTAAGCGGGGTGGAGGAGGAACTATGTAGGTTTTTAAAAGGTACACACGGACCAATTTAAGTGACGCACCAAACATGGATGGGGTAGAGATGCCCAAACTCTGCACTGGTAGAAGTTTTTCAGAGCTCCGATAACCAGAGAAACAAAGGTGTAATTTGGGTGTTTAGTAGACGGATGTCACGTAGATACGGTGCTAATATAAGATGGGGGTCGAGTAATATATTAGTGTGAGTTATGTGAGAAATTAAATGTGGGGACTATGTTGGGGTTGATTGATATTTGTTGCTTTCTGGGGTGAGGAATGATGCAGTCAGATATTTTCATTAAATGTAATTTTTTTGTGCCCTAGGGAAAGCTATTAAGAGGCAAGTTTAACTTGTTAAGAGACACGTTTTGCTTTGGAGTAGGATCATGTTAGGGAAAATAAGAGTTTGATATCCTAAAGAAGACTTTGTCTCCGAGTTTGCTTTTTTGTAAACACCAGTATTGTTTTGATTGTGATCGCTGTTGTGTTTGGGTACTACGTGTGTGAACATCAGTCGAACCAAAGAGTATAGAAGTACAAGAGGGGAAACTCAATAGAACGTTCCATTGCAACACCAGCGCCCAGCAGCAGCCCCACGAATCCGCCATTTTGGAATGAAAGCGACTCGGGAGTCAACTAGAAGTAATTGCAATGTCAGCTACTTTGTACATTAAAAAATCAAATTCAAACTGAATGATGATAACACAGAATAACATACAATCAGACCAGTGATCAGTAATCCATTTTTACAGCTTATTTTCAGATATTTAGACAAGTCTTTCACTTTTATATAGGCTAACTTTACATAGATACATACCGACATAAACTGTAGAATAGCAGACACTGCAATGCATCATGTTCTATAAGATTATAATGTTTGTATCGGGATCCAGGGGATTAATATGTACAAAATATATTTCATACCTAGTGGAGTTGATTACTAATAATAATAGTAAATGTGTAAAGTAGCATAAAATAGAATTACATAATAAAGCAAGAAAAAAATACCTCAAATGTGTATCTATTTAATGATTGGATTCCACATCTGATAACAACAACAACAAATCAACACATACATACAAGACAACAGCATTTCGTGCAGGTGTAGCAAGTGAACAAAATTTTAATATAAGAAACTTACTATTGCGCTTCTGATTTGGCTGAGATTCGCTGAGAATGAATTGGCTGTGAGAATTTTCATTCCAAAATGGCGGCCGCGCTAATGAAGCGCCATCTAGTGGCTGTTGCCAAAAACGAATCGGAGTTTCCCCTCTTGTGCTTTTATACTCTTTGGTGGAACTGACTGACCCATGACTTGAAGGTCAGAGGTCAACACGCTTGACCTGACCACCCGTGTTGTTATGGGAACATAGAGGTGCTTATTTCCAACAATGCAAGAGACATGTTTTATATCTCACATAGAAAAACTTGTTTTTCTTAGCCCATAGTTGTTTTTGGTTTGTTTAATTGTAGCTACACAATTCATGTTTTTATGCTTTATATTTGACTTATACAAAAAGGAATATCATAGATTAATATGCATCCACAAAAACAAAGAACAGTATGTTCATTACCTAAAAACAACCTGATATGCCCATGTGAGAAATCTAAATACAACTCAGATTTGATTCAATTCTGTTCAAATTGGGCATAAAAAAAACAAAGCTACTAAAATCTAGTTTTTTTAAATATAAAATAATAAAGCATTTGGTTCTTGAATATGAAATAGCGAATTCTGCTTTTGTTTTTAGCAGATGTGAAACTTGTAAAGACAGAAGATGTTTGAGCACTTCATAACAAATAAACTTTAATTTCCTAAACTTTTATTGACAATTATAAAACATTAAGGGGTGGTTTCCCGGACAAGGATTAGACTAGTCCTAGACTAAAATAAATGTAAGAGCTGTCCAAACTGAAAACAACTTGTACTGACATATCTTAAAGTACATCAATGCTCTATGTTTTGCTTCAAAATGCACGCCAGTAATGTTTTTAATAAGGCGTGTTTGTATAAACTAGTTACATTTCCTAATTAAACTAAGGCCTAGTCCTGGTTTAAGATAATCCCTCTGCGGGAACCCCCCCCCCCTTAGTTTACCTGAAATGCATACTATTCTTTAAATTTAGCTTATTATTAGTTACAAATGATTGCATTGACTTAATGCAGTGTTGCACATATGGATCATTGTATGACATCAAAGTACCGCGAGACTGAGTATGCTGTAGGCTTGTCGCGATAGTCGGTGAAACGGTGATTACCGGTGCTTCAGCCTCTCACCGGTTGATATTTTCTTGTAATTAAATCATCTAGTTTCGTTAGAGAGAGCAAACACACTAACAACTGAATGTGTCTGCTGCCTGAATTCAGCGGAGCTGAATGCGCGTCACATCACAGAGCATCAGGTGTCAGATTTTGCGTGCACTTGCGCTGGCAAGCAGTTGACTGCTAAACCGTTAATATATGATTGAGCTGTAACTGGTGGATTAATATAGTGGTTTTATGAAAGTAAGCACTAAGTACTGTATATGATCCGGTGATTGGATATTGCAGATTAAAGGGCGGTATTGTCCCCTACTGACATCACAAGGGGTGCCAAAAATGCTTGCAGAGAATGGTTTATCAAAACAAAGTCACTAGGTTGTGTTTTTCACATTTTCTAAGTTGATAGAAACACTGCAAGTATAGCACTTAAACATAAAGTCGGATTTTTATGATATGTCCCCTTTAAGATTTAAACACTGTGTTCACAGGAGATCATTTTACTGCAGGTGCATTTCACATAACCACCTTTGATCTGATCACCTCAAATACATCTTTATAGCAGGTGTGTTAACAGTCTGAGCAAACCTCCATCTGTAACCTAATTTTTGAGCAGTAAATAATTGGTTTGACTCATTTGGCGCAGTTAATTTGTTTAATTCTCTTGTGTGTATCTGCTTCTATCAGTAGAGATTACTTAAGTAAATTAAATGAGGCAATCAGAATGAATCAAAGCTAAGTGATTCTGATCCAACAGATGGTATACTCATGAGAAATAAGTGTAGTGCAAGACACAAAGTCAGTTTGAAACCTTAACCAACCTCAGAAACATCAATGTGAAACCGATCCATGTGGAATAAAGTATATAAGTGCTGTTTACCATACATCATGAATTGTCCATTTGAACTATGTTTCAAGTTTTGTTTGTCACAACACTATGATATTTCATAATTGTTTTATTTTTGTTTTATGATCTATTGGTCTGTTTAGCACTAAAAGGAACACTATTGGTTGTTACAGTAATATGATCAATGATGCATCTTGTGTATGTTTACAGGATGTTCATTCAGGACGTGGTGTTCCCCCTCACATACTAAACAGACCGTGATGAAGAAGAGTGTTGGCAGGAAGACTCTACAAACATTCATATGAAATTTGGTAATAGCACCATCATCTTCATCTGAGCTGCCATCGTTTTCTGCTGATAAACCAGAATCTTAGATCACACGCTTTTACTTCTGCTTCTCCTAGATGTGTTTGAAGACTTTATCTACCTCACCATTGGGGCTTAATTTTTTTCCTACCTATTAATAATTTGGGGCTAAAGAAAATTGAGGAAGCAGTTTTTTTTTTTTTTAAACGCTCTCCTATTTATTAGTGTCTGCTAAATATAGAAAAGTAAATGTAAGCCAGTCAGTTTTTTTTTTTACTAAAAACATTAAAGTAAACCTTTGACTCGCTCCATTTTCCGGATCATGTTATATTGTGGCATGTTAATGCTGCTGTTTCTAAAAAACCCCTGCTCCTTAATTTTTTAAATTAGGAGCACTAGTGCTGCTAAAAAAAGGTTACCGTAGAGCCCTTACCGGTGTAGATCAGCAGATTAACTCTAAACTATGTTACAGTAATGTTTTACAAGAATAAACCAAATATAAATGTTTACCTTAAACAAATTGCTTTTGTCTTTTAAAGTAAAATGACATGCTTTGATATTTAGCGTTGCTCTGAGGTTTTAATGTAACTTTAACATTTAATGCTGTAAAGGACGACATCCAACATCTTCTTGGTGAAGGAAACTTCATGTAAACTTTCTAAAAAAACAACAAATAAAGCATCAGTGTAAATTGCTTTTAAAAAGTATTTGCTTATTTGGTATCATTTCACTGGCTATGACCTTTTTTGCAGCTGATTTGATTTCACATTATGAAATGACTATAATTCATAGTTCATTTTTAAAATATTAGTGATTTTCTTTTGTGGTGGTGGTTGTTGTTTTGGTTAGTATTTTTGTCTTGTTTTTCAGTAGAAATATCTAAATTCTTAAATCAAGATGCTTTTTCTAGTTTGTAGACAAAATATAAAATTTAAGTGCATTTGTGATTAAAACGAGCAAAAATATCTGCCAATGGGGTGAACATTTTGCTTGAATTAAGTGTTTGAGAAAAAAAGAAAACTTATTTCAAGATTTTTTCTTGCATCTTAATTTAAGAATCATTAAGAATATTTCTTCTGAAAACAAGACAAAAATACTGTCAGTTTTTTGCAGTGTAGTTCAAATCCAGAGCAGAAGAGGGCGCTCATTCCATAGATATTAAAGCTGCCATAGATATTAAAGCTTTATACAGTACAAAGCTATTTATTATTATGACTACAGGCTAACTCTAAAGGAACACACTTTAATTACTTTATTTATAGATGTGTTTTTTTTTTACTTTTAAGCACATCCCTAAATGAAAGGTTTGTTTAGTTTAGCTTACGACTGGTGATGACTAAAACAAAATTGGCCTAATTAATATTATTTATGTATTTTGATTGCATGTTCAAATGGATGGAACTTTTATTACATACTTTTTATCTAAACAAACTAATAAACTTTATGTGATTGATATCAATGTCAGTTATATGAAACCAGTAAAAATAAAATTTACATAATAGTGTTACTAAATCCAATGTGTTCAATTCAGACGAAACACTTAGATGTCTTATTAAATTTTTTTGGTTCTCATTATGGTGAACAGTGTTTGCTTTGGTTGGGCTTTTGACCTTTAATTTCTTATCCTTAAGTTTTTTTTTGGCTGTTGTAATGTATAACATGAACTAACAAGCCAGGAAAAACGTCTTTGTGATGTGGTTTGTTTATTGATGGTCTATATAATCATCATGTGATAGTCAAATTGACCGATGCCATGCAGTTTTACGCTTTCCATGTGCTTTAACTTAAACAAACCAGTTATGAGAAGTTTCAAACACACTTATTATATAAAAAAATTTGATCCATGGTGTCAGGCAAACACACACAGACATCAAGAATCAACATAGGAATCTCAACTATGGTGATAAAACTATTCATGCTGAAATGCATGTTGCAGGTCATGTGTGAGTTTTGACCTGTGCTGGTACCCAGCATGCATTGCAACATGTCACTTTTAATGTCACAATTGATAAGATTTGTATGCTGATTCTTAATGTCTGTGTATGTTTGGACTTTTAAGTTACATAAACTTTTTTTTTCACTGGTTTAGGTGTGTTCAATGATTTTTGAAGTTTGTGAAACTAAAAGAACTTGACTAACTCTATTTTATTTATAACTTTTTGACCGAGTCATTTCAATACAACAGCCTAATTTTAACAATCATTGCAAATAATTACAAACTTTTGGTGGTTGTGGTGATAATAATTTTGGATTAGTTGTAATTTATAAATAATATTTACTTCTAAATATTTTTAGGTTATCAGGTTCCACAAATGGTTTGAACTTGTCGGGTTTTACAGTGTTATTGGCCGATATCAGTCTGAGTAATCGGCTATCGGTGGATTATTTTTTATATGGACGCATCTCTAATTTTTATAGTTAATGTTATTTTCCATAATGTGAACATACACACCGACATGACCAGCGTGTTAAGACTCATCACAGCTTTAGACAGTGTTGGAAACAGTAGCTGATACGTTTAATGTCATTCTGTCTTTCGTGCATCATTATCAGACACTGGTGTACAAAGTGTCCGCATGCACAAGATCTTGATGACAGTCGATTGTTTCTGTGTTTCACTGAAGGTTTCTCCTTTAGTGTCCTCTGTAAACTGTTTATATGACTCCATATAATGGCTATAAAATGAACTGAGAGTGACTTTAACCTTACAGAAACCTCCTTCACCTGTGTCACCTGCCCCGAGCATCTCTGGAGCAAAGACACAAAGTGTGTATGTGTGTGTTCAGCAGCATTAACCTGAAACTGAGCACCAGGGAATCCCTGCCAGTGTCAGATGAGAGCAGCTGGGTTCTCATAATCACACTGCACAGACAAGAAACTGAAAAATATTTCTCTCCTATAATCCTGAGCTCTCAATCTTCAGTGATGGAGATAAAGATAAGAGGATAATGCACACAATGCTGTGTGTGTATGTGTGTGTGTGTGTGTGACAGCGGGGACTTTAAAGGATAGGTATACCCCAAAAATATATATTTTTTGCAATTTCCTCACCCCTATGTTTCTAGTTTTATGGCTTTCTTCTGAAGCACCAAAGTGATCTGATTACGTGTGTATTTTTACATAAGGGGCCCTATCTATGAAGGTATATTTGGTGCAAAACAACTGCACACCTGTGACAGTAAAATTTGTATTTGTAGAGATTATCCACACATGTGTTTCAGTAAATTTGAAGTCACAGATGAAGAGTTGCAAACTTGTAGATTTTTTTTCTTTCTCTCAAATACAACACAACAGTTACACATTCACAAATCCTTCAGTGCAGCTGCACAAATCCCATTTTACAAATCACAGATTAAGAAACTCACAAGCTCACATTTTTTGCTACAATTGCTGCAGTAAATATGGTGCATAACCTACTTGAACACCTGCATCAAAATATGTGAAGTCACACACAAATTTTGTACATATGCAAATCAGTTTGTGCATCTGTGCGATGAGAGTTGCATGTGTGTAAAACAAAATTTTTCACAAATATTTTTTTATTTTTTAAATATTTTCTAGCACAAACACAAGTACATAAATACAACTGCTTGAATCTGCTGCTACGAGTTTCAAACACTCTTTTTTGTGTGCTCTCTGTTTTGCACCAAATATCTCGAGATAAGTGGTGCGAAAGTGATTTGTATACCTGTAGGCTATGGCGAGCACTGTTCAGCACTGCCCACTAGGTGGCGCCCGACACTCAATGACGCAGAGTTTATTAATTACCACCAATGTTTCAGCAAGGTAAATCAAGGTATTATTTTCACCAAGTGGAGAACAATACAAATGGGAGTGCTAATTTTACACAGATGAAGGTAATTACATACAATACTCCAATGATTCATTAGTAAACAAAATATAAGTTTCATAAATTTCAAACCATCAATATAAGTAGATTAAAAAATACCAGCAGCAAATACACACATAGGCCTACATTTAAATAAGATACATGCTTTTTATTCTAATATACTAATTTGGATGATTATTTCTGTCTTTTTGAATCGGGTTACTGAACAACTAAATTCTTTTTATTATTATCTAAACAGTTGTTCTGATTTCTTAACATTTACTTTGGATGCTAACCCAAATCAAATCAGCTTTTTAGACTTGTGGGTAGCTCGTAATTGTTTATATAGGGATCCGAATAAAAAACGTTCAGCTCGTAATACACTATTGAGATTGTCATGGGCAGGGTTGTACGCAGGATTTTATAAATACCAAGGTCCATATGTATTTTTCTAGGGCATGCATCCTAGGAAAAAATTTCTTATTTCTCTGCTCTACATATATGACTTCTAATCAAATAGGTGGACTTCCATTTCTGTTAATGTGTGATTACAAAATTGAAAAACTTCCTGTTAAATTGTCAGCCTTTCACAAGCAAGTACTTTTGGCGTGGAAGCTGATCTACAAACACAATTTTTCTCCACACCAGTATTACATTTGGAATAATTGTAATATTGTCTATAAGCACAAGAGTATATTCATAAAAACCTGGTTTGACAAAGGGATTCTTTTGGTTGGTCAGCTGCTGAATTCTCAGGGATATTTGATGACTTATGATGAGTTTCTTTCATATTTTGAATTTCCTGTAACCCCAAAAGAATATGCTTCTGTAATAGGTGCTGTCTCTTCTAGTATTGTATCTTTATGTAGGGGAATATCATACTCAAAACATGCTTCCTTATTTCACCCTGTTGACACTTTTTGTGGGAAAATCTGTTTTTCATCTAGCAAGAAAAATAAGGCTATTCGCTCATTATTTCAGGAAGGAATTGTTAGTAAACCATATGTTATTTTTTATTGGTCAAAGTTCACCCAAAATATTGATTGGAAGAAAGTTTGGGTATTACCTAATAAGTATCTTATTACAAATAAAATTAAAGAAATTTCATTTAAGATACTACATAAATTTTACCCTGCAAAACACTTTTTAACCAGATTTATTAAGGATATTGATGTGAATTGTTCATTTTGTTTATCACAACCAGAAACAGTCCCACATATTTTCTGGCATTGTCAGTATACAAAGAGGCTTTGGTGTGAGGTTTGTAACTTTATAAATGTTAAAGTAATGTCTAACTTCAGCTTATTATATGAAAATGTAATATTTGGGTTTTTGAATTACGATTCGAAGTTGGAAAATGAGGCTTTCATAATCAACCTGTTAATTTTACTTGTGAAGTACCATATTCATTGCTGTAAATTTAGTACCCGGAAACCTTTTTTCTTGGTAGTATTAAAAGAAGTTGAATTATATATAAATACTATTAAGGAAAGTAAAAACAAAAAAGCTGTCAAAACTGTCTATCTGTTTGACAAGTTTAAGTTATTGTGATTTAGCAAGGCCTTTTTTTATTTATTTTTTTTATTTTTTTTTTTTATTTTTTTTTTTTTTATATATATATCTGTATAATCTTGTCTGTATCTTTATATTGTTTTTATTTTGTAATTTATTTAATTCTATCTTGGACGTTGTATGTGCAATTGATGGCTTACTCCTGTCCCTGGCTTTTTGTATTGTTCTTTGTGTTATTATAATAAAAAAAAAAAAAAAAAAAAAAAAAAAAAAACATATATGACTTCTAACACATCAGAAAAAAACAATCAAATAAATATAGATCTCAGTATGCACAAGACTTGTGTTGTTTATTAGTAATACATAGAAATAATTATTTTACCATCCTGGGCACACTGCTGTATCAGTAAAGAAAACATAGGCTAACTGAATATAGGATAATTTTAGTGAATTAACTAAAGGCTATCAATAATTTGTTTATTAAATTCATTCACAATATGCATACACTTATTAATATGCTGAAATACAACATCAATAATCCAGTGGCAGAACTAGAATTTTATAAATGGGGTGTCCAAGGCTTTTTTAAGGGGTCCATATCCCATGAAAGAAAACGACATGTAATTATTATAATACTTCACATTACCCCATATTAGATAAATATTCTTCTTGCCCTGAATTCATTACATGCATTATACTAACTGTAAGATACAAACATAATGCAAGGCTGAACTTGCATAATAAACCAATAATAAACCAACTTACTTCAAAGAGCAGAGCTCAACATTAAGGATTGTTGGCAAAAAAGGTATTTATTTTAAAGTAAATATGGATTATTATTTTTTTTTACAAAGTTACAGTCAGGACCAGTGAGTGATTTTCTCTTCTTTTGTTATTTAAGTAACTTTAATGACTTCAACAGGTAATGTTTATTAGGCTTTAAGACAGATTGTAATAAAATGTTTACATTCGGAAGACATATTAAGACATAATCAGTAGTTTACTATGATACTCACTAAAACAGCTAAATTCACAAATAATGTGAATTGTTCAGTGTAAGCCAAGCCGAACATGGGCTCATTTAGACTCTACTTGTGGATGAAGCGTTGTGCCGCACACATGATGTGTCGTGTTTTCAAGTTCAAGGCAGCAGACAAGTACAATACAGTGAATCTAATCAATATACAGTAAAAGATCTCTTCAAGAATTAAGGGGAGGCATTCAATTTTGTTCAACCTGATCTCACGAATTTCTGTGGCATAGTCACAGAATTTTTTGCTAATTTTTCCGTGGCATTCTCACGGATCCCTGCATATTTCCGTGGCCCTGCCACAGACTTTCTTTTCCGTGGCATTCTCACGGATTGGTTACTCAACTGTTTTGTCCTATTTTCTTACCATTGTCACTTCGGTTTAGGGTTAGTCAAAAGCTGGCTATCAGACAGGAGTTTAATGATGAGAAATATGAAACCGCAGTGACTGTCAAGGTGATAGGACAAGAAACATTACTGCAGCTGAGCCAGATGGGTGTCCAGATAGGAATTGACACGGTATTTTTTATCTAGAAGGTGAGGTGAGTTGGACCAATTTTTACTTAGACAGGAGGCCTTTTAGGTATATTAAATGCGAACATTGGGCACACATGGTTTAAAAGAAGATTTTGATTTGGGTTGTTTTAATAGGTATTATGATATTAAAAATGAATGGGACTTACATCATTTGGTATCTTATTTATATGTAGGCCTATGTGTGTATTTGCTGCTTGTATTTTTTAATCTACTTATATTGATGGTTTGAGATTTATGGAACTTATATTTTGTTTACTAATGAATCATTGGAATATTGTATGTAATTACCTTCATCTGTGCATAATTAGCACTCCCATTTGTATTGTTCTCCACTTGGTGAAAATAATACCTTGATTTACCTTGCTGAAACATTGGTGGTAATTAATAAACTCTGCTTCAGTGAGTGTCGGGCGTCACCTAGTGGGCAGTGCTGAACAGTGCTCGCCATAGCCTACAGGTATACAAATCACTTTCGCACCATTTATCTCGTGATATTTGGTGCAAAACAGAGAGCACACGAAAAAGAGTGTTTGAAACTCGTAGCAGCAGATTCAAGCAGTTGTATTTATGTACTTGTGTTTGTGCTAGAAAATATTTAAAAAATTAAAAAATATTTGTGAAAAAAACAATTGTACACACATGCAACTCTCATCGCACAGATGCACAAACTGATTTGCGAATGTACAAAATTTGTGTGTGACTTCACATATTTTGATGCAGGTGTTCAAGTAGGTTATGCACCATATTTACTGCAGCAATTGTAGCAAAAAACGTGAGCTTGTGAGTTTCTTAATCTGTGATTTGTAAAATGGGATTTGTGCAGCTGCACTGAAGGATTTGTGAATGTGTAACTGTTGTGTTGTATTTGAGGGAAAGAAAAAAAATCTACAAGTTTGCAACTCTTCATCTGTGACTTCAAATTTACTGATACACATGTGTGGATAATCTCTACAAATACAAATTTTACTGTCACAGGTGTGCAGTTGTTTTGCACCAAATATACCTTCATACCTATCTTGCACCCAGCGCAATAGACTTTGTCAGTGACGCATGTATCATTCGTATTTTGCACAGGCGCACAGCGGGTTTTTCCCTCCACAGACGCACGTCGGCAAACTAGGGAATGAACTTGCGCTCCCTGGGCGGTTCAGCGCAAAAAAGGAGGCGTGTTGCAGCGCAAACCATCCCTGATGCTATTTTGCAGTTTCAAAAAACAATTGCGCCACTGACCAAAAAAAAACTTGTCTAAAGTCAGTGGTGCGTTGCGCGTTGTTTATTATGCTATTTTAAGGGCACATGCTTGACCATAATGTATAGCGTGCACAACGCGCACACACTTTGCTTATCTAATCTACACAGATGCAACAGTTATTTTTGCAAATCATAAATTGTTACAATAAAAAATATTAACACATGAGATAAGGGAAATCATTGTGGTGAGCATTGTGGTGATAGTTTTTATTTATTGTGTGGCTGCGTTAAAAAATCCTCATGCAAATAACGATTAAAATATTTTCATAAGTTTGTTGTGTGGCTGTATTACGTTTATTTTATGTAAATAATAATTAAAATGTTTTAATAAGAAACCTTAATGTATATGAACTTGATTTGTAAGTGTACTTTGGGGTTGGACCTTCTTGCGTTTCTTGGGTCCGATTTCAAAGCCCCCAAACCCTTTCAGCGGTGAGGGTGGACGCAGCGATGTCCTCTGCTGGCGTCAAGTCCTGAGGCAGATCCACCTCCCGTTACACGGCGTGCCCGATTTATGCTGGCAAGCTTGGGATTCCCCCGTCTCCTGACAGAACGCTATCTAACATTCCCTTTAAACGCAAGGGCGCAAGTTCCATGGCGGGTCATTGTTGCGCTTGGCGCAACGATAGGGATGCCAGCTGATGAGACTGTGGCTATTTCCTCCCACGCCTGTTTCACCGACGCTGATTTGGGCGGGTTTCTCCCATCCCCATACAAAACAACTTCTCTGTCTTTGACTGCTCTTACAAGAACGTCGGTCTCCTCGGCTGTGAACCGCTCCTGGCGTACGCCTGGTGAATCCGTCATAATAATAGCAACCCGCCATGGAACTTGTGCCCTTGCGTTTAAAGGGAATGTTGGCTAGCGTTCTGATTGGTTTATTTGACGTTACGCCCAAACCACACCTATGAATAATGAACCTACTTCAGACCAACCCCTTATTGATTTGCGCCTGGCGCAAGAGTTATTTCTCACGGCGGGAAAATAGCAACAGCGCCCAAGATCCGCCCACAAACTCACTTGCGCTTTGCGCTTCACACTTGCGTTTCAGATCGTTAAAATAGGGCCCATCTTGTGGTTGTACCACAGGTACATTTGTGGGCAAATTAAACACATAATATCGACGTTTTGACGACTAAAGCATTCATTACTTACGTATTAAAAGCTTTACAGACAAACATTTGTATGTATTCCTATTCATTAATATTAAAATCACGGGCATTGGTGTTTTCTTACTGTGCATTCAGACCGCCACCGGCGAGAGCGTCAATAAAAGCTCTGGCTGCCCTGACAACGACGCTAAAGAAAAGTTGTAGCGGACGCTCTGAAGCTCGAATGCATTCTCTAAACTCCTCTCAGGCGGAGGTTTCCGCCTTCCGATTGGTTGCCGGTGAACATTTCCGCCTGCCGATTAGTTGTCGCCAAACCACGTCATATCTCATTACCATAAAGTTGAGCTGATTTCAACTCTCCTCGACGCTCACGCTGTACATGACGCGCTGCTCGCCGGAGCTCGCCGCCGGCTCTCATTGAAAATGAATGACTTCCGGCCACTTTGACGCTCTCGCCGGTGGCGGTCTGAATGCACAGTTACTCTCATTAATGAAATGTTTTCAGTCATATTTTCTGACTTCTTTATTTAGGACAGTTTACTCATTTACCTAATGAAAGGTTTATGACTTTCAGTGAATTACACAATATTAAACAAGAATATGCTTTAAAACTTTAAAATGAATAACAGTTCTGTAATAATTTAACCTATTTTGTAATATTTAGTTTGCTTGCCATGACACACAAAAGGTGCTTTCTTCTATGCAATAATAATAAAACCAATGCACAACATAAATTCACAAAAGATGTTCATTTTATTAATTCACTGTGATTCACATTTTTAAAATTCATAAGATTATGAGGAACATATCCAAATTCAGCCTTTTATCCAGCGATCTTGATCCCAGTTTTCAGCAGCGACCATAAATGTCAAAGCTTGCGTTTGTTATGAATTTAAATTCATATATTCGACACATTGCTTAACGGCAGTGATATCAAACGCTCATTGGCTCTTGCCCCCTATGTCACAGATTTGCGACATTGCCGTATTTCAGTCGATGTACTTTTGAAATTTGAAATGCGTTTAATTAACGTGAAATTAACATTTTCGCATTTTTGTGTATTAATAACTTTAATATTCCTCTGTAAATACAATATTCTTTCATAAACTCCAGAAAGGACTGCGGCTGCAGCACACTCATTTTAAAGGTAAAGCGGAAGAGTTTCTTTTTCCGGGTGGATCATCTAGACTATTGGTCATCCCAGTTGTCAATCATTCTGATGATATGTTCACGTAAGACTGTCGTACGTGCTCATTAAAGGTTCGCTTAGTTTCTGCACATGCGCACTTTCAGGTGTATATGTGTGGTGGTCTACGGTTTCAGCCAATCATTGAAGCTCGCGTTCTCACCATGTTTTTTCAAAATGTCTGAGGGTCTCAAGAGAAAAAGTGTTGTATGACAAGAAGAGAAAAGCCTCTGAAGAAAGAAACAAGACCAGAGTGTTTTTGGGAGAATATTTCACACAAGTTAATGCCTCAGTCGCGAAGTTTCTACTCGACACGTAAAGTTTGTCATGCTATTTGGAGAAATCCATTTAAAATCACTGCTAGTAAAATTTGATGTAAGCTGTGATTAGCGATGCTAGCCCTGGCACAACTCACAAACCGCGCAGACACGGTAAAGATCTCAATGTATGAGCCATGCAGCAACTTGCACACGTTAATAGATTACACTTGTCTGTTATGCTTTTTATCTGTAAGAGTGCATAATTTTAATAAACTTTTTTGGGAAGGTCTGTGTTAGCGGCTTAAAATATATTTTAAATGCTATATTGTTACATTTCGGTCCATTAATAAAAAAAGAATACATAAAATTTTAAATGTTTTTGTATGAAAAGGTTTTGGGTTTAGGGTAAATTTTGGGGAAGGGTTTTAGTGCTATTTAGCACCAATTTTTGTTTAGACTGCACGTGACATGTCAAAAAAAAAAATAAATGGTGCTAAATAGCACTAAAAGCTTGTAATCATAGGGGAACCAATTTTAGTGCTATAGCACCTATGAAGAACCATCCGGGGGTGATATAGCACCACTATAGCACCAGATATGGTTTTATATAGCACAATACACAGGTACTACATAGGTGCTATATGGCACTTAAAATGGTTCCCCTATGATTACGAGCCAGTGAACCACTTTTGCTATTTAGCACCCTTTGTTTTAAGATGGTTACAATTTATAAAATGGTTAAAGGGAAATTATAGAGCAATCTTTATGGTATGAAAGATTTGTAATAGGTATGTTGCTAAAATGGTTAAATGCTAAAGCCAGTTGTTCAGATAGAAAGAGCATGAAAATAGCTTTTAAATGAGACCAAGATCATGTGTATGGGTTTAAGAATAACAAAATACTAGGGGTGGCACGGTCCATGAAAAAAATCCGAACCGTTCGGTTCGCTTGTCTCGGTTCGGAGCGCGTGTGTACCGCACGGTTCAACGGTTCATGGCATGCGCAATGTAGTCTCATGCCCTGTATGTGACCTCAGATAGCGTGTTTCCCTTTCGCGCGAAAGAAGAGGTGACTGGTTTGGAGTATAAGTAGCCTACTGCAGGTTATGTTACGTGTAGAAATGGCAAGTGGGAGAGAAAAGGAACTCTGCCCGCAGTTAGAGGATGCGCCAGCGTCGTATAAGTTTGGTGTGTGAAAACATTTTTATTTCATGTTACCTATGATGACAGCGGAAATAAAACAATAGATAGAACTGCAGTCTATAGGTTGAATGTGCTGGAACAGCCACAGGAGATCGCCTTCTCTCCGACCATTTATCTAATCTGAGGTACTGAAAGTTTTACGTCTTTAGCGCTATTTTTAGCCTTTCATTGATAAAATTAAAGCGGCTGATTTCCGCGTAGTTTCATTTTGCTAGCGTGTGAAAGTTGCGCGATCTTATTTCAGAAATTGCCCCTCAAAGTAATCAGAAGTGGTCAAAAGTGGGACGGATTTAAATATTACAGGTGTGAAGGTTATGTTTCTCTCTCGTCCACATATACTCTCAGTATTAAAGCAGCCTCTCAGTGATAAATCCAAGAGCTACACTGAAGTTGGCATTTTAATAAATGCAAGTTATCTTTGTGTGCTAAAAATGCACATAAAGTTCATGTAGATGGCAATACACATTCTCTTTTTTGCCAAATAAATGAAAAGCATGTTGAAATCATCAATGTCTTCCCTCTTGCTGTATCAAAATCTCATCTGGCTTTCCTCAGGGATGGTCCCAATAATGTGCTTAAAGTCAAATTCAAAAATTTGTGCATGATTACATGATATAACCTTTTTTTTAATACTGTATCCTAATTTATGGATAATTAATACATTAATAAAAAAATACATTTCTGGAGTGTTAAAAATTTAAAGAAAAAATAACAACAAGAACCGTACTGAACCGAGAACCGTGACCATAGAACCGTGATACGAACCGAACCGAGGGTTTTGTGAACCGTGCCACCCCTACAAAATACTGACTATTTGAAACTCGAAAATCATCACTTTATTTTGTCCCATGTTTTCCATTAAAATTGAAGAAAATATGTGACTGAATCATGAAAATTATAAAGTTTTTTGCTATAACTTTTTTAATTTTTAAGATATTGACCTGAATCTTTCAGGATAAGCTATTTGCCATATCCTCTACATTAATGTAAAGCTGCTTTGAAACAATTACCAATTGTGAAAAGCGCTATATAAATAGAATTGAATTGAATTGAATTCTACTTCTGAAAAGTGAGATGTATGAAAAACAAACCACTAATTACACCAAATAACACTTTATTCAGAATATCGCTAATAACCCCAAGATTGTCTCCAAGATCTCATTTGTTTTTAACCAAAGTGTTTCATATCTAAACTCCTTTACAAGTTTAAGATTAAAAACTAAAATGTTCAATTCATATTTTATTGTTTTACATTACATTTCACACACAATCTACTACATGGCTATATGGCTGCTTCACATTCTTTCAAGCAGATTTTGGGGATGGTAAAACTCCCATGGTCGTCGTTCAAATTTATTAAAATTTCGTTAACTTGTAGTTTAGCAATTAAACTAAATGTCTATTACAATTTCAAGAATGTCTTTACTCAACTTCAGCAAATACAACGGCAGTTTTACAAACAACAGACTTTGACGAGCTCACACGGCCAGTAGTTAAACATGAAAGGTGGTGACTGAAAACGAGTAGGTACCTATGCTTCTTCCGGTGGTGTTAACAATAAAAACTCAGAAATTTCGGCATCAACAAACCAACAGAAGCATTATTTTCCACACTACCGGGCGCTGCCTGAGAAAATCTTGAGTTTCGCTGAGCGGAACCAAGAAGTCAGCCGCGACAGCGGAGTTAGCAACATACCTATTTGTAAATGGTGTATGTTTTATAGCTGTAAAAACGTAATAATGCTATGATTGCAAATATATCTACATCACTTTAGCATCTATTTAAACATACAAAAAATAAGTTTAAAGTTTTTTGAAAGTTACGTATTTGTATTAACAGCAGGCTGGATGCACAGTGAACAGATTTAGGGTCAGGATGCAATGTTCGGCAACTGGAATTATTTGGCTAATGATAAGTTTAGGTATTCAGCTAATTTAGTAAAATAATTGAATAAAATGTATGTTTTTATAAATGCATTCAAAAGCACGACAAAACATGTCATACAGTTATAACTCTGAACTTAATACTGTCAGTATAGTTACATTAGTAACATTAGTATAAGTTGACTTCTGTAGCTAGCAAGCAACCTAAAAAACCCATTAAAAATCAACTTCATTTTACCACTTGCAGGTGTTTTTGTGTTTTCAGTTTAGCACCTCACAAATGCTGAATGCACCCAGCAAACCGTGACCCTCTGCTCTCCTTCAGCTCTCTCAGGTTGTGTGTGTGTTTTTAATCCTGTGATAATGATATTTGCTGTGGCTGACCTGTGTGTGTGTGTTTGTGTGCATGAATCTTTCTCTTTCTGATCTAAACTATTGGAAATCAATAGCAGTGGATTCAGCCAATCAGAGTCTGTTACAGCCACGGGCCGCTGCAGTGCTGTCACCGCCCACCGAGCGGAGCATTTTATTTATTCTCTCTTCCTTTCTCATCGTATGTCTTTGTTGAACACGGTCTGTCGACGATCGCTCACTTTCTCCAACAGTCACTGCTGAGGTCAGAGGTCACCTGTGCCTGTCATGTACATACATATGCCGGGCTGGTGGAAAGGTCATGGGTCAGGGGTGACGAACGATGAGTTTATTTTTAGCTGCTGGCGCCGGTGGGGAAAACAGGTGAGAATCGATCTGTTTACAGCAGGGTCACGAGTGAAGGATGACCTCTAACAGAACAGAGACGCCCTGAAACTCTGTGACATCATCAGGATGCTGTGAGATCATGAAAAAATGTACCTTTTAGATAAATTATTTTCTCATTTTTTGTTTGCATATTTTTACTTTGCAGTTTTTGTTGTGCACCATGACAGTAGTTGAAGTGAAAAAGATGAATGATGTTAGCTATACCAAAAAGTACCTGTGTAAAGCATAAACATTTGCGCAGATGTTTCAGACGGCGATATCACTGCAAAAAAAGTAAAGCGACAGATGAAGGTGAACCAAATGACGTGAAAAATGTTTTATTTCATTGAACAGTGTGATGGATGTTTGAGAAAGACGCCTTTGACGTGTTGACAGTGAAGTATAAAGAAGGACAGGCAGTCATATGTGGTTTTACGTCTTTTAAAGGGAAAAAGTCTCTTCGTGAGACAGTCTAGCACATCCACAGAGACACGAGCAGATCTGTTTCCAAACCAAGGACTCTCAACTCTCAAGAGACATTTAAAGGCAAAAAGCTGAACAGAGGATTCAAAGAGTGTGAGATGAGTCTGAGCTACAGATGGACATCAAGGACAGAGAGAGAGAGAAATAAAAGAGAAAGCAAGAATGTCCCAGGTTTCTTTTCTCTTGTATCAAAAGTGTCTGTCTGGTGACATTACGTTTATTGTTTCTTTCCTGGAAAGATGCGCCATTCACTAAATTTGTCTTCGGAGGACCATATACACCTGAGGAGAGCGAGTTTCCTTTAGTGTTTGAAGTTGTGTTAGACGTGTGCAAGTCTTTTATCATTGTGCGAGTCATTTTATTTCAATGAGATTATTGTAATGACATATCTTGTATATAAATAAATATAATTTAAAACAAACTTGTACACTCCTGCCAAAATGAGCAACCCAATGTAGGCTTGCAAGTCAGTCACATCAAAGGCCTTATTCATGTGGACTTTAGGTCTTGTGGCCTTAAATTGCACATGCTCGCTTAGTCTACGAGTCCGTAGGGTGCCAGAAGTCTTTGCAAAAGAGCGATCAGACCAATCAGACGACGGAAGGGAGGCGTTCACACTGATGGGTAATTTTTCTTATTATTTCCGAGGGATGTAACGATTCAATTGCGTGTCCCATTAAAAATGCCTGTCTGAAATCGATTCTGAATTGCAAGGTTGCGATTCTTTGTTTCATGCACAGCTTGTGCGTGTACTACGGCTCTGTGATCAGTAGGAAGTCCTTATCAATCTAAAATCATTATAAGTCTGAGTCGTTTATAACATGGAATTAAAAAAGCAACACTCGCTAACTAAGAAATCATTCAAAATATTCTTTATTATCATGAAAATACCTGAAACAATTTGAAGAACAGCGTATAAATATTCCTGTAGAAATTTCCTGGATTAGCGTTTGTAATACTACTTCTTCTGTGGAACAAAGGGAGTTTCTGCACAAGAGCGCCCCCTGGCATTGGGATGTACCGGGCTTTCACCGTAATTCATTCAAATTAATTCATTGAAAAACTGCGCATTTGCACGGTTAATCATTACACCCCTAATTTCCGGGGTGACGCTCGAATCTGTCCCAAAATAAGAAAGGTGCACCCTTGTGGACTCGTGTCAAGGGTCCCTAATGTCTGCACTAGATGAAGTCCACAAGTCCAGAGTGTGCCATTTGGGACAGGGCCATTGTCTTTCCAAGTGTCCTCATACATCATACTCCCCTTTAAGTTTGTCATTTTAAGTATGTCTTTTTCGATTGATGGTATAATGAGAAACTCAAATGCTGATATTATATCTTAGACATGACTGACAACATATCTGGTGAGCGCTGGAGCTATTTTAATAATATTAGCGGCACTAAGGGATGGTTCACATTTTGCGTCTAAAATGCCTCCATGCTGCTTTCCTCCTCTTTTCTGATGCAACAATAAGTATTTCCAACTGGCTGAGACACTGAAACCTGGATCTATTAAGGCTGTTCAAAAAAATCGTCTGCAATTCTCATGCGTGTTTCATTAGTAAAGCCGGTTCGGTGATTAGAAGTAAATCGCCATCAGCTGCTTTAGATGGAGCGGCATTTACTATACAGAGCCATAGTTCACGGAGAAGCTAGGCAAAATCGCACAATTATCGGAGTCGATTTTCAACCCGATTTTTCCTAGCTTCTCTGTAAACTACGGCCTCTTTAAACTAGAAATTAACTACATCTGAAGCAAAAAATAAAATAATGGTGTTGATCATGTTTTTACAGACGATAAACTTTAAATGGGGTCAAATTGACCCCAAAGATAATAGGAGTGTTAAAGGGTAAATAAGTAGGATTTACCCCCATCTAGTGGTGAAATTGTATTTTGCATTCAAACGAACAGTGCTCTCTAGCGCCTTGCTTTTCCAAATGCGTGTTGCAACTACTGTAGCAGTTATGTAATCACTGATCTCCTTGTCCGTTTCAGCTAGTTCACGAGTTCTGAATGAAAACGTGTTGTGGAAATGCATTGGTAGGCTAGTGCTTTTTGTCCCTCTCTGCTATATAGTTTATCAGTATGACATGGAAGCCTCCTTTGACTTTTAAGAAATTCTAAGCTTACAAAGAAAAGTCAGATCACTGGCAGAGGTCATTTGACACCAACGAGGACATATTTATGAATAAAGACATTGATTTTGATTAATAAAACACTTTAAACCCTACTTACTGTCCCTTTAAGTGACTGATGCTTTCTGGCTTTATCAGTGCATGCATTCATTGAGCCTCAAACCTGTAACCTTGGCATTAGTAGCACCAGGCTTGACAAAGCTATTTATTACACAACATTCAACTCATTTTAGCATGAAAATAACCCAGCCCAAATTTAAATAGCTTGGATGCAAAAAATCTCCACCTTCTTCAAAATTGAGATAATGATATTGACCGAATGTTCTTGAGACATATTATACGTTCATCAAATACTTTTACTTCAAATCCGCTTAATCCCGGTCAGGCCATTCAGAAATGGTGCTTTGCTGAAAAACAGACTTAACAGATTCTGCCAACAAAGTCATCAAACTGCACAAAAAACGAATGTGAAATGACCGTGGACTTCATTTAAACTTGGGTCCTTTGTGAGTACTTGGACCAGCAAACAACCCAAATGTGGCAGCAACGTCCATGACATTACGACATTTGCAATGTTTCTAGTTGAATCTTTGGTGATTTTGCCACTGTTTACTATTGCTGCATTTCCAATAACCTTTAAATTGTGCAAATTGACATTGCTAATTGAAAATACGGCCAATGGGAACACATCAATTTCGCAAAAATCCCATATATCGCAAAAAACGTTTTACGCTCGATGAGATGTTTTTTTCAGGCAATTCAGAAAAGGTGTATTTTGCAAAACTGCAATGTAAACAGTTTATTTTCTTTTAAGGTCACCTGCATGTAAGTCACATAATTATTATTTGAAGACGTTGCGGTATGCACTAAAACCTCCCAGGGACCCCTTATTATATGTCTGCTTCCAAGCATAAAAGGCTTTCTTTGCCAGTATTGTTTGGATAACACTCCTACATCTCTGTTGATTTAAAATCATGTATTATTACCTCCAAGAAACACCTATGTGTTGCTGCTCCTAAGTATAAGGGGCTTTACTTGGCATTAATGTTTGGATAATCCTCTTACTCTTAATTCGTCTACTTTGGATAAAAATAATGCCTAGTGCGATGGATGTGATATTAGTAAACCTACTAACATCCGTCTACGTGATGTGGAATGACTTATCGCGAGAGGAAAAACTGTATCATTAAAAAAAAATATCAGTCTCATATCATAGATTATTGAAATTTCATCATATATCGCAATAGTCTCTTGTCAACATTAAATTATGCCGAAGTTTTTTGCAATTCTGCAATGGAAACCCAACTTATGCCTTCTCAAAAGAGTGGAAGAATTTGCCAAAGCAGCTTGCATACACTTTGAGGGTTTTGTGAAAGGCAGTCAAATACCAATGAAATGACTAGATGACATTTGTGAAAATAAAGCATTTCAATTACTGCCTAATAACCTTTTCAATGCCATTTTAAGTGAAAATACTGAACCTAAACATAAGAGCCTGATAAAAAAAATTTAATTTACAAGAAAACATGCCAGATGCACTTATTCAATTCAATTCAATTCAATTTTATTTATATAGCGCTTTTCACAAAAGTCAATTGTTTCAAAGCAGCTTTACATAAATAGAAGCAGTGAAAAGCACAGAAAACGACAGATAGCACAACAAAATACATGATAGCATGAGCAGTTAAATTTGCTGCGGCTATGACTCAATATTATAATTGCACGTATTACTAAAGCAACGTATAGAAGAGGAAGCTAGGTAAAGCCCAAAAAGGCTGCCTCCCCGGGGTGAAAAACCCCCTAGGAGAAAAAAAACCCCCGGGCTTTTATCCGAGGAAAAATAAGTCCTAGGAGGGAAAAACCCTTGGGAGAACGGAAATGGAGATTTAGCGGAGATTAAGCGGTTCTGCCGGTGATCGTTGGTCAGGTATCAGCTGGGCATAACGTTGAAGGACAGCCAGTAGATCAGAGGTGTGCCGACTTTCACATCTACCGGGACTGGGTCTGTTTGTCTCGTTGTCCTCGGGTCGAGGACGAGACAGGGAGAGAAAAACAAAATCGTATTAGCGTAGCGGCCGTTCATATGTATTGAAGTGTCACACAGTGATGTGGTTTAACTCAGCTTAGTTCCGGACAGACTAAATATTGCGGCATAATTATATTATCCACAGTTGAGGATTTAGCAAATTGGGGGCCCAATGCGAGGGTATATATGGTAAATAAGGGTCGCCTTCCGATCTTTAAGAGAAAATGAAACCTGACGACCCGTTTGACTAAGGCCTAAAGCCCCACTGTCGTCGTTAATGCAGGTTCAGTGGCAAACGGGTCTATATTGTATACCATTTACAGGACCTGGGGCCTATTGCACAAAACTAGGATAAGGGATTAAGCCGGGATATCTTGGTGATCCTGGCTCAATTGATCCGTGATCCGGTTGCACTAAAGTTGGATAGGGGGCAGGAGGATATGTTATGGTATAAATTGTCATGGAGATCTATTCTGTGGAGCTAGCCTGCTCCGGACCAGGCTAAATTCCAGGATCTATTTAATCTCATCCCTTATGTCAGTCAGCAATCACCACAAATGGAAACCAATAGTTATTTCACTGCCCAATATACATTGTTATCACATATAACTAGACCCACTGTAATTTTATTAAATGTTTGTGATCATTAATTTTAATAATTTTGGATAAATTATGATTTTTATATGATGTTGCTATCATTAGATAATTTACAGTTTCCTAAAGACTATAAGGCTATATATAAAATGATCGAACATTAGGGCCACAGAGAAAAAAAACAGACAGAGAATGAAGTCGTAATATTGTAACTTCTTGTTTTAGAGGAGGACAGTTGTTACAATAACAGTTGTGGGGCATTTCGTGGAATTGTACTTCAGTATGGTTTCAGAAACAAGGAAATACTTAATCAAATTGTTATAAGTATCAGGACTGTAAAAACAATATGCATCTTTCCACAGAAAGAACCAGCCTCAAATGTATGACTTTCTCATTTCCTCGGTGTGGCCCTTATACTCTGTCGTATAAAATACACATTTCATATAAATATAAAAGCACAAAGTGTAACATTATATTTCTTTATTGAATAAGGACAAAACAAAGCAGGTAAACCATCAGCTCCTTTCGAAACTGAAGTCACACAGTGACTCTACAAGATGGAAAGCACAGAATCAAAGCATATTATACAACCAAAGGATAAATACACATTCAAAGGTCTGTATATAACACACCCTGCATGTCTGCACACTGAAATAAATGCAGGACAAATTCATGCACATTAACTGAACAGACAATTTCAGACAACTGAAAACAAGACAATTAATGGATGCAGTAGCCTCCCTGCAAGCTTGTATTACAAACAGTATACACACAGTATACAGCACAAACATCAAAAAAATGTGAAAGCACACATACTGACTAAAATAATTCAACACATATTGGTCCCTCAGCAGCCGACCACTGTTGTCATCAGGGAAGATTTCCGGATTGTCCCAGTCCATGGCTGGCGGCACTCTGGGTGCCCTCTCCTTCCTCAGGCAGGCCACATTGTGGAGGACACCACCAGCCACAGTAATGTCACATGCACTCACAGGGCTGACCCTTAATTTGTGAAGGCAGTGAGAGCGTGCCTTCAGGAGGCCAAAGGTCATTTCAACTCTGGCCCTAGCATGGGCATAGTTGTAGGCCTGCTGTGCTTCCTGGGGGTCTGTGAAAGGTGTCAGGAAAAACGGCTGGCAGCCTTACCCCCTGTCTACCAGCAACACACCAGAGAATTCACCTGTCAACACAAAATCTCATCATTACTAATAAAACACAGTGATATTGTTGACACAGCCATTATGTAAAAAGTGGTTATTAATAAGGGTTGTGTGGCTCACCTTGTGATAGGCGCTGATAGATTTCAGAGGTCCAAAAGATTCTGGAGTCATGGACTGAGGCAGGCCATTTTGCCAGTGTTCAATGGAAAAGATCAAAAAGTTATGTTCACCTGAACATTAATGCTGTAAAAAGATTTCATATTTACAAAATCTGCCTCATGGGCACCTGAGGGGGCTTTTATCCTTATGTTTGTGCAGTCCAGTGCACCAATGACTCTGGGTCCTGTAAAAGAAATGAGATTTTGTGATGGCTCCCAATGATGACTCCTTTGTATAGTACTTTCACAAGTTTGACATGATACCTTATGCCTTTTGGAATCCAGAGATGGTCTCCTCATCATCATCGCCGTTATGTGCTGATGAAATGGGGCCTTGACCCCATCACATTTAATCGGATTCATATTGAAGCTAGTAGACAAGACATGCCAGGCCTACAGTATGCCTTTGATGGAGTACTCACTGGATCAGCATCGTCAGGTGCTCGTGCTGGTGGCTTTAACAGTAACACAGTGCTGCCAGACACTACAAGGCAATAGGCAAACCAAAGTCAGACAGTCCAAATAGATTCAATATGAATGTGATTGTGTCCCATGTAGAGATGGAAGAACATACCTTGTATGAAGCGGGGGGCATCTTGTGAGGGACCTATGCTTGTCTCTTTTCCCCCAGGGATTCCCTCCAACAGGCCTGCCTTTATTTAGGTCCAAAGCTGGCCTCTGCTGGGATGAGGTCAGCTTGGTGACCCACCACCCGTGCCTTGTCTCTGGGTATTCTTTTTCACTGCTAAAACAGTACAGACAATGTGTGAGCAGGCACCTTCTGGGTACAATCTATGCTTGTGCATTATTAAGTATTAGTCAGGGCCCTTACCATTCTGCAGATTTTGATTTTGACCTGCTGCCATGTCCGTTTTGGCCCGGTCATATTTAATCTACATCACACAACACCACACACAAAAAGAGAGACTTTCTTTAACACACAAGAACATTCAATGGAGTCACACTGCAAAAAATGACTTACTTTGTATTGTTGTCTTGTTTTCAGTAAAAATATCAAAACATTCTTCAATTAAGATGCATTTTCTTGATGAGCAAAATGACCTAGGAAAATAAGCACAAATATCAGCCAATGGAATAAAAAAATGTTTTAAATTAAGTGTTTATGAAAAAGTATATTTCAAGAAAACTTTTAGTACATCTTAATTTAAGAATTTTTTGATATTTGTACTGAAAACAAGACAAAAACACAAAGAAAGTCATTTTTTTGCAGTGCAATGAGCAAGTGACCTTGGGTCCTTTGAAAGGCGCTTTATAAATTAAATTGATTATTATTAATAGCTCATCTATTTATTCAATTCAATTTTATTTATAAAGTGCTTTTCACAATTGTTTCATTGTTTCAAAGCAGCTTTACATTAATAAAAGCAGAAAAAAAGAAAAGGAAAAAAAACCCGGTGGACAACATAAGAAGCAGAGTACATAATGAGCGTAGTAATAATGTAAGGCTTTCATAATAATTTATTGAAGCCTTATCCAGTGTGATGGAGTAACTTTACACAATTTCACTCATATTTGCAGTCTATTTCAATAAAAAATTAACTGTTTTATAATCAGAGTACAATTGCGTTTTTGGAGATGTGAATTAAATATTTTAAATGTAATTGTGATGTTTCAGCGGAGCGGTGAGTGTGTAATTGTGCACTACTTACGCATTCAGGCGGTCTGCAATACTTTGCCACACTTTCTCTCTCTGCTTTACCACTGTGGGGGTGTTGCCTTTCTTCTTAATTATGTCTTTTACCTCCTCGTAAGGATTTGTGCCTCTGACGGGGAAAAGAACGCCGCTAGTTGCCATGGTGAATCGGTGAATCTGTGATCGGTGGCGGGGTCTAGTTGAGTGAGCCGTGAGCGCGCACCTATCCAGGATTGGTTTCACCTGGCTTGATGAATCCGTGTCTGATCATCCTGGCTTGGTCTTTGTGCAACCAATTAAGCGTGGACGCACTTGTTTTGGCTTCATTGAGCTCAACTCAGTCATTTAGCCTGGATGTCTTAATTCTACTTTTGTGCAACAGGCCCCAGGAGAAAACGCCAAAAACATTGCAACCCGACCATACGTGTTAACCCGTTTGACTAAGGCTGGAGGCCCCACTGTCGTCGTTAATGCAGGTTCAGTGGCAAACGGGTCTGTATGGCATACTATTCACAAGACACACGAAAGCACCAAAATCGCAACCCGACCATACGTGCCAAACCGTTTGACTAAGGCCGGAAGCCCCACTGTCGTCGTTAATGCAGGTTCAGTGGCAAACGGTGGCAAACTATTTAATGCAATTCATTTTAAGTGTTCATGCAGAAAATGTTTTTATTTATTTATTTGGTTGGTCTGTGTTATGACCGTGAGTGCTTTGTTCCGTGAAAAAAAAAAAACTATTGCGAGTTAAGTACCTTCACTAGACAAATTATGCGAATGCTTTGTTGAAGAGAAAAGTTTTAAGTCTAGATTTAAAATGATCGACTGTGTCTGATTCTCGGACATCGGTTGGTAAATCATTCCAGAGCTTAGGGGCTAAGTAGGAAAAGGATCTTCCACTTTTAGACACTTTTGATAGTCTAGGGATAATCAATAGGCCCGAATTTTGCGACCGTAGTGTGCGTGATGGATTGTATTCTGATAGTAATTCTCTAAGATATGAGGGTGCTAAGCCATTTAAAGCTTTGTAGGTGATTAGTCATATTTTAAATTGAATGCGATATTTAACTGGTAGCCAGTGTAAAGATGCCAGAATTGGGCTTATGTGGTCATACTTCTTAGATCGAGTAAGTACCCTTCCAGAAGCGTTTTGAACTAGCTGAAGCTTGTTGACCTGATTTGAATGGCATACCCCGAGTAGCGAGTTACAATAGTCTATTCTAGAGGTCATAAAAGCATGAATAAGCTTCTCTGCGTCAGATGTAGACAGTATATGGCGTATTTTTGAGATATTTCTAAGATGGAAGAATGCTGTGCGGCAGACGTTGGCGATATGACTATCAAAGGATAAGTTGCTGTCGAACATCACACCTAAGTTCCTAACCGTGGAAGATGGCACCACAGTACAGCCATCTATGTGCAATTTGTAATCTGACATATTATGTTTGTAGCGATTTGGTTCAATAATAAGTACCTCTTATTAGTAGTCTTATTGGAGTTGAGCTTAAGAAAGTTATGTGCCATCCAGTCACTAACATCGCTAATGCAGTCTTTTAGCTTAGAAAACGTGTGTGTTTCGCTGGGATGCGAGGAGATGTAAAGCTGGGTATCATCCGCATAGCAGTGAAAACTTATGTTATGTTTCCTGATAATGTCTCCTAGGGGTAACATGTATAACGAGAACAGGATAGGACCTATGAGGAGTTCAAGTGCAAAACTCTCTATGTTCTGATTATTATTATTATTAAAATAAGTCCTCTTGTGATACGGGTTTAAACAACAATCCCTCAATTTTGTTTTTGTCTTGTATTATTTTATTAGCAGAAGAAAGAGTATTTCAAGGCCTTTCAATAAAGTCAAAGTGTCACACTATAAAGAGCACATGTTCAGTCCGGAGAGAGAAAGAGGCCATTAGTTTTCTGTATGCCGTTTCCCGTTGGGACCCACAGTGAAGAACAACAACCCTCGGATGAGTTTTCCCGATGGGCTCGTACCCGCGGTCGTTCCCCTGCTCTGCCTTTGATGGCGACCTTGAGTCCTGCTGCCATTTCAAAGCATCTTTATATCCGACTCTAAAATGTCTGTGTCGTTTTGGGGATCTCCAGGAGGCTGAATTGAATGTGGAAGTTTTGTCATTTTTCATCCAAATATTTAAACAAACTTAAACATGTCTTTCAGTACACATTTAATGTCAGACCACATTTTTATTTTTATTTATAATGTTCTTCAAATTTAAATGATTAGTTAACAAAAATTAATTTATAAACTCAAATTTTTATAATAAAATACGCCCAAATTACAAATAAACGTTATAAAGGTCTTTCACATATGAGTGTGGAGAGTAAGTGATTTGTCTGTCAGCAGAAATTCACCTTTAAGATGTGAGAGGATTTATGCTTTATACCTGGTTTGAACTCAGGAAGCCAAGTACATTTTTTATGCCCTTGCAGAAGTTATTGAAGAGCTCAGATCAAAACCCTTTTAAGTGCATCATGTTTTCTTGTAAATTAGTTTTTTATCAGACTCTTCTGCCAACAAACATTTATTTCAGAATGACCTAAAGGGCCGTTCACATTATAACGATAACGTTACTATAACGATAAATATATTAGGGTCCACAACCATAACTTTATGCTAATTCGCTCACACACCTTTAATCACTTTAGGTGGGAAGAATCAGGAAATGATCCCAACGATATCGTTCATTGTATATTTATCGTAATAGTTGTGGTGTGAACTCCGCTATTCTCTTTAATATAAAACAATTTTCAAAACTAGTTAAAGTTATTGTTAAAATGTAAACAGTCCTTAAGGCTGGGATTAAGTGGATTTGAAGTGAAAGTATTTGATGAGCGTATGTATAATACATGCCGAGAGCATTCGGTTAATATCGCCATCTAATTTTTAACATAGGTGGCGTTTAGCAGCTTTGGCATCTGAGCTCCTCATATGAAATCATCTTATCTCAACGATGATATCAACTTTGGAGCTGTTTGTTTTTTCAGGTCAACCTGTTTCAACACTTTTATTTTTTCTTACAGTTCTGTTCAGCGCAGACGTTACACGCTATACATTCAGTGTATTCCTCTCAGATGAAAGAGAAATCTCACTGAAAGACTTTGTGTCAGACTGTCTGCTTCTCAAGGTTATCAGACACTTCTGAAATAACAACATAGGCATTCTGAGATCAGGAAGCGAGGGCAAAAGCTGACCAAACATCTACAGGTCAGATCAGAGCAGGAGACGGATCTAAACTAACAAACTAACAGACAGATCAGAGCAGGAGAAACTGGAAAGACATTTAAGGAGTTTTCACAATGCAGCATTTGTGTTTTTAAACTCTGCATTTGTGAGATTTGCTGTCTTATTTTACTCTTAATCTATTGCAGATGAATAGAACAAAAAGCCTACAGTTTTATCCGACCAACACATCTATTTCAAGGATTTGTATGTCAACTGAGAATCTCATGGCTTAACTCTGAATGTCATTAAAAACGAATCAGATTTGACTCTATTTACCTTCATAAAGCAGATGCACCATTTAAAGTGAGGTCATACTGAAGCCATATCACATGTGCATTGAAAAATCATTGTGTTAGCACTGGCATTGCTTTAACAGCACAAAAGGTCGAGCTAACACACATAGGATGCGTCTGAAACCTCATACTGTAACAGTAGGTACTGTATAGGATGAATCCTGGTATTATGAATGCGATTCGGACGTACTACTTCCGCCATCTAACCGGAAGCAGGAGGTCATCCGGGTCTTTTTTGCATACTGTTTTTGGAATACTATGTATTCGGACATACTACTCGCATCGCCTACTACTTTTCGCTTACTATACAGTATGGAAGTAGGCAATTCTGGATGCAGCAATACACTCTTTCACCGCCAGCGTTTTTTAAAAAGTTGCCAGCCAGCGCCAGCGTTTTTCATGATTTTCACCAAAGTTTAATGCCTTCCAGAAAATTTTCTTCTTTAAATAAATAAACATACAATATACCAAATGAAAGAACAGACCCTCTGCTTTCAAAAAAAAAAAAAACGTTTCATCCTACCTTCAGTGGTTCTTTTGTAATCAGCTTTTGAATATGGGTAGGTTTCTGCAAAAACACCACATTTTGAGCAAAAAGCGGAAAGATAATTCCATTTTTGTGACGGACTTTTCGTAGAGATCCCATTCAGAGCGATCTTTAAAACAGACACGGACATGCAGCCGCTTGCCATAGGGCAATACTTCCGGGTTTAAAAAGTTGCGGAAGGGCACCACCTGGTGGATAATAGCGGTATTGCGGAAAAACGGAATATCTCGTCATTGGCGGGAAAGCGTTTTCTCTTAATTGACGAGATATCTCGTCAATGGCGGTGAAAGAGTTAAAAGGGTCCTACTACCATTTTGGCACAGACATGTAGCTTACAGATATTTAAGGTACCTTTACGGTACAAATGTGTATCTTTTATACCAATGTGCGCCTTTTATGTACCTTTTTTTCTGAGAATGTACTGATCAAATGCATAACTAAGATGCATTGTATGTTGCTTTGGATAAAAGTCTGTAGCTTTATTTGAATGAATGCATAAGCGGCGATTCACATTTCGTTTCTAAAACCGCACGGAAACGCGACTGTCGGTTGGTTCTTTTCACATGCACTTGTGGCATTCTGAAAAATAAAAAAAAATTTAACTGGATGCGGTGCGGACTCGCCTAGGAAAAAAAGAGCGTGTCACATCAAATGTGCGTCACGACCGCGGCGGGGGCTTCTATTATGAGTGCGCATACCGCACGCCTACATTTGAAATACCAAACTTGAGGGCGCAATGACACGATATGTGATTGCCCCTGAGGTGTAAATATATAATTTTTATACTTGTCTCCACCAGGCGTGTCACACAAGTCCTAAGAAGTAAAGTGAATCGTGTCGATCGCCCCCTGGTGGCTGGCTGCAGTATAGGCCAAATTAAACAATCAAGTTACGCTTCCAATCTTCCTCGACGCGTCCTGGCCAGGATTTCGGGTGCGTCTTCCGGAAGTCGTTTTTGTCGACCGCATACGTCATAGAGGATTATTATTATTATTACAGAAAAGCAACAGTTACATTTTAAGGTAAGAATGAAACTACGATTATATGTCTTATGTTTTTAACTGAATGGCGTATGCGGTCAACAAATCCGACTTCAGGAAGTAAACCAAAATCCTGGCCAGGATGCGTCCGGGAAGAATGGCACGTATGGTCACCCTATTAGACGCTATTAAAAAAGGGGTGTGATGACTTAATTTGTGTGTTTGTAATTTGAGTTAAATGAACAAATGGGCAGGGCCTTGATACTACAGCTGCACCTCATGATCACTACTGCGCAGCCATTTTTAAGATATAAACAGTCATCTCCTCCCATCATCATAGATCAAACAGCATAAAGATGGCACAGTACGTTACATTGTCCTGTTAGATCCAGAATCTGACAGACTCTGACTTTGAGAAAAGGTCACTTTTTAAACGCTCAGAAGTGAGATTTCAGCACACTTCATTTTTTTTAACACTCTGCAGGAATCCCGTAGGGTGTTGGGGTGAGGATATGCCCGAGTGCTTTATATTAATGGTGACTTTGGGACTCCGAACGCTGATTCTCAGGGTTACGGCCCCCCGGGCGACTCTGAGAGGAATACGCTAGGAACGAGGCTAACGAAAGACAGCGTGAAGCTGTAAAAAATCCATTTTCCCCCACCGTCCGCATTTCCTGGTCACCAGGGTCCGCTCTCGCTCTCCCACTCAAGGTGAAGCGTGCGCAGGGTCCGTCAGCGCTGACCCCATCACTAATGATTTCAAATGATAGTCTCACAGTGGAAACAATAACGCCATCACCCCGTCTCTTTCTCTCTATCAGAGAGGGCACCTTTATCCATCGGCAGGTTGCCATGACGCCCGCGGGGAGATAAAAACAAGCGTGCTGTGATCAAGGGCTTGAACGGCCCCTGACCTGTGTGGAGGGCATTATTCATTAAATGCCATCGTCTTTGTTATAGAGCTTTCATTTATACCTCTAATGACATTAGCTGGATGAACTTCCTGATTGTAAATCCACCACTCGTACACGCTTTTAGTTATAGAGTTGCCTATTACATTTATATTTAGGCATTTAGCAGATGCTTTTATCCAAAGGGACTTACAAAGATTAGGAAACAAAGCGATTTGTCATGAGGCAATAGTACAAAAGGTGCTTAAGTTTCACTATTCCCAAACAATACCTGTTGAGAGAAAAAAAGAAAGTTAGTGTTTTTTTCTAAGATAAAAGATTGAAGAGATCTTGCAGTTAATATCAATGTCAAGTATTTCATTATTTGTTTCTTTCTCACTAGAGATTCAACCTTTTTGCATCATCAAGGCTTAGAAACATTTGCAGACAAATACGTTTTATAAATTAAATGGATAAATATATACAGTATTGTACAAAAGTCTTAGGCCACCACCAGATTTGTTGTTTAATGATCAGCCATCTTGATTTGTCCAGTTTTAATTACGATATAAACAAAACATACAAAAATATCTACATGAAATGTAAAAAAAAACACAATTTTAAGGACAAAATGATGAAAATTTGTCAGTTTTTTTTGTTGATCTTGACACTAAACACATCTTTTAAGGAGACCATTTTTAAGGAGTCATTAAAGACCAAATATTGTCTGATTCCATACGGAAAAAAATATAATAAATATAAAAAATATATTAAAATATACAAAAATGGCAAAAAAATATATTTGCTGAAATATAATTTGGAATATGTTTGCAAAAATATATTTTTCACTGGTATATTTTTGGCCATTTTTTTTGTATATTTTGAAATATATTTGAAATATATATTTCAATGCAAGGAATATATTTACGTGACATTGTAGAAAAAACTTTGTTACAAACCTGTAACCATAACAGTTTTAAAAAGGTTAAAATTAAATATATTTTAAACTTAAAAATACTTTATAAAATGTATTTGATAAATTATTAGCAATGAAATAGGTATTTAAATCTTTAAACTAGAATTAGATATTAGGATTTCATTTCAATAAATACTTAAACTTTAGGTGATCATTTTATTCAGTTTTTAAATCTTGCCTGCAGTGTTCAAATTATGTCAAAGATTTTGGGGTGTCTGCTAGCTAACCCCCCATCATTGTAGGGTTGCCGTGATTTTACAAAGTAAGATGTGATCCTGGATCAACATTTTAATCAAAGAGACCCCAAATTACCCTTAACCTAACCATATTTACCACTCAAAAACCAAAAACTTTACTCTAGTAAAACCATGGTAACCAGAAAATAAAATAACCATGGTTTTGACAACCATGGTTTTCAAAAACCAGAGTTAAACCATGGTTAGTGTATTGAAACCACACTGTAAAAATGTGCCGTAATTATGCAGCTAGTTACCAGTAGAAGATAAAGACTGAAAATGTTTTATGTTAATTTAACTTTGAACAAACTGTTGCCAGTAAATAACATAAATGTAAAGTCTACAGTAAGTTACTGGCAGCTAGTTGCCAGTAAAACACAGTAATACTTTAATTTCTACAGATTTTTATTTTACATTTTTTTCTGATAGTAATCAATACACCAAAAAACCTACTACACTTTTTTGTAAGGGACCCCAGCCCCCCCAATTCGAATACTGTCTTGCATACAAATTTCCTGTGTTTTCTGGTTGTATTCAAAAGGGATTATGAAAGAATTATATATGCTCACTATACCACTGCACAAACCACAAATCTAATGATGGCATGGTTGCCTAAGACTTTTCATAGTACTAAATTTAAAAATAACAGAAAAATAAGAGTACTAATTAGAAACTCAAAATACAATATCCTGTCGTTTTATGATTTAGTACAGCATTTAAAATGTTTAGATATGTAAATAAATGTTTATCAAGTTTGTTGACTGTAAATGTTAATTGCTTTGTTCTCTATAGCTTACCAAGTTGCTCTCGCTGTCTCACTTGCTCGCTCTCTCGTTCTCTCTCGCTCTCTATCTTTTTCTTTCTCTTGTAATGTTCACTTGATGTAAAAAAAATTACAGAGCAGTTCACTTTTGTTGCCTTGAATTATTTATTTATCCCTCCTACATTCAAGGTTTGAAGTAGATAACTTTATTGGCATGGTAAAGAAGGAGCCTTTCATATTGCTTAAGCATAACATTAAATATACATATTTACACACAAACATATTTTTACAAATGTCAAATGCATTAAAAGTACAAATACAAATATAAGTAGAAATGAAAGCAGGTTGTTTGTGTTTCAGGTGTTTTCGCTTGTGTCTGTAATCCACCGATTGATCAGCTGTCCTGATGGACCTCACATCATCTTTTGTTTTTCTGGTATGTATGAAAATTTGTCATTTCTTTTGTAAATGCTTAAAGTTTTTGTTATGGTTTGTGAAGTGGAATTTTTTTTCTATATTTTGTGTATAATTGTGGTGGAAATATAAATTAAAGAATCTATGAAGAAGTGACTTTTCACTTTTCACAAAATGATTCAGTCAGATTTGTTCAGTGATTCATTCACTGACCATTTCTTTATATAAACACACCAGTAGGTCTCAAAAATAAGTGTCTTGTGTGTAATTCAGTTCGTTCGTGAACGACTGGGCCGATTCACTCATTTCGTTCACGAACAAAATGTAACCGTCATTCATTTCATTTATGAATGTGACCTCTCTCTCGTTCAGATACAAACTCGTTCATTGAGGGCATATTTGTACAGCACATTGAGCCAATCATATGCTCTTTCACAGCTCATACTCAAACCCCATTGGCTCGTGCTTTGTCAGTGTTTTGTCAGCCCATTGGCTCTTTGTCAGAAGAAGCCTGTGCTTCTCAAGAAATTCAGTGAATGAGAAAGATGAGTCAATGGATCATGAGAACAATTCATTCACCCAAAAGATTCATTCCAAAACAACGATTTGCATGTTGGTAAAAACTACAGTACTGCAGTTCTGAGTCCGTACACGGTCAGGACTACAGGGTTGTTCACTTGGCTATCGATTTATATTTTCTGTTTAAAGACAGAAAGAAATCCAGTCGAGTTGTTAGATGTTTGCTTTGAGATGTCTGACTTAAAACACAGTTTCAGTGGATATTTAGCAGGCTATATAAGACCCTTATGCACTGGTTACACTGTTAGACATTTTCAAGGATTTTTACAGTAACCTACTGGCAACACTGTTGCCAGTAGGCTACTGTAAATAAGATTTACAGTTCTAAACTGTATTTTCATTTTACAGTATTTAAATGCTACTGTAAATATGTAATACAGTCTGCTACCGTAAAAAACCCAGGTTTACAGTATACTACTGTATGCTATACTACTATTCTTTTTATTTTTTTATACATTCATTTTTATTATATTTAAATTAGCTATAATTTTTAGATAAAATTAATTTTTACATTTTTACCTACAGATACTGCTAACATTTAATTCAAAGAGACAATTTCAAATATTGAAGCCTTTATTTAAAACAATACAAATACTTTAAGAAGTTGTGTGAAATTACAAATCATTTAATACATTTAAAATAACATAAATTATAAACATACATATAACACTGATTACAGGTTTAGTTAATCCAAAAATTATATTTTTATAATTTAAACAATGATTTTCTTTGGTTTTTAGTTACAATGGGAGTAGTCTGTGACCACATTATAAAATGGCTCCACATTATACATGCTATATTTCAAGTGTCCCAAAGACATACAAAAAGGGGTGATGAAAATATAATCCATATAATCAATTTTGACCCGTCATTTCTCTAAATGAGTAATGCAAGTAAACAGCTATACCTGATGGATAGGATGCTCACAGTCAAGTTTACTGTCAGGTCTGCAACAACCAGGATATACCAACAAAATATACACATCAGGAAGAATGTGTACAGTAGATGCAGTATTTGGAGAGTCTTTGGCATAGGACTTCACACGCAATCATGTCTGCCTTTAGACGACTTTAAATTATGTCAAGTTACATGGAGTTATGCTATAATGATTTGGTGTTATACATTTTGCATCCTACTTTTGAAGCTAGAGAGGTGATCATGATCAACTACCACTGTAACCAGAAAACCCAAAACACCACAAAATCAGCATCATAATAGCAAAATTAAAATTTTTGTGACCCTTTTACAGTATTTAGTCTAGTTAAGTTCTCTTAAAGTATAACTGGTTTAAAATGAAACAATGACTGTCTGTCTTTACATTTATCTTCACATTTACAGAAAAAGGCAAATAACATACAGTGCAATGCAAAGTATACATTTTTTATCAGCATGTGCATTCACTTGTTCGAACCCATGGGGTTTAATGATGCTAACACAATGCTCAACCACAGAGAAAGGTTCTAAGAACGTTCCTTGAAAGTTCCCAAAGTTCCGAATAACGTTATGAATGTTTTTGCTTGTAATGTTAAAAAACCATTACATTCTATTATTTACAAACTGCTGTAAAACATTATTTCTTAATGTTATGTTAAAATATTGCATATAAACATTCATAAAATATACTAAACATGTGTTTTAAACATTGTGAGTACATTTAAACATGACATTGTCTGAAAATAAAATGTAACATTCCTCTAACATTTGCACAATCAAGAAACATTCCTAAACAATTGAAAAACTGGACACTTTTATGTTGGCTTAACATTATTGGGACCTTTGGGAACGTTGTTAAAACTTAGAACTAGAACTTAGAACTAGAGGAGATATACTCTTTAGCCTTTACTTACAGTAAATACAGTAAATGTACTTACCAACTTACAGTTCTGAATGCACATCAAAATGAATTGTCATAAGAAATAATACAGTATCTTCAAAAAAATACCATACTTCTGGTATAAAATAATCAGTCTTGTTATAAAATAATCCTGTGAGTCCTGTAAGCAAAAGAAAGATGGTCATAATTATTTTGATATTATTTATTTTTACAGTACTGTTTGTTACAGCTGTTAGTTAATAAGGGAGACCTAACTAACCCATATATGCAGCACATACTGTATCTTATTGAGAAGTGTCTCACCTAATACAAGTTGTTTCACTCAAACTCTGTGAGGTGGTGAAGAAAGGATGGATATTCTGTTGTCCTCTTCATCCTCACTTGTCTCTCATTCCAGTTCTTGCAGTGTATTTTTTTTACATCCTCCTTCATTTATCCTCCCAAAGAATTTTAGACAGCAGAATAAATGCAGGGAAAAAAGGACATATTTAACACATTTAATACATGATGCTGAACACTCATATTTTTCAGTAAATACTGTTTTGAAATGATCACCAGAGTAGATGTACTCTACTCAAATCACTACACATGGCCACAGGTCTGTGTGTTATGACAGTGGGACATGGTTTTCTGATCGAGGCTGAATATTTACTGTACAGCTTACATTGGCCTCAAAAGCAATTTAATACAAAACGAAAACACATTTTAAAACTTTATTTTATGCAAATTAGGTTTCAGCCTTTATGTTTAAACATATTCACATTTAAAATACAATGTTTTTCCGATTGGCCACCACACACACACATAACATACGCTAAAATGCTTAACGTAGTTTAACGAATTTGAAAGATACAATTTTGTTATACACCTTATTAATAACGCATAATTTATGTAACCGGTAAAGCCAAGCGGATGAGAATATAAACACAACGTGGTAACACAGCTTCATGTAATTTAGGGTACTTTGTTAAATATGCTTTTTATTAATAAATTATTCTCTCAGGTAACGTTAAACTAAATCTGATCTTTTCATATCATTGACGTATACATTAGGCTACGTTAAGCATTTCTTCATAATAGTTTTATAAAAGGAAAACACAAGCGTGTAATTTAACGCACCGCGCGTGCTCGTAGGCTTGCATACACATAGTATGATTTATTAATTAGGTTTATACTGACTTTAGTAAACTAATATTACCGTTATACGTTAAGCAACGCGTCCGGTTGACGGTTTTAACTCTTTCACCGCCAGCGTTTTTAAAAAAAGTTGCCAGCCAGCGCCAGCGTTTTTCATGATTTTCACCAAAGTTTAATGCCTTCCAGAAAATGTTCTTCTTTAAATATATAAACATACGATATACCAAATGAAAGAACAGACCCTCTGCTTTCAAACAAAAAAAACCGTTTCATCCTACCTTTAGTGGTTCTTTTGCAATCAGCTTTTGAATATGGGTAGGTTTTTGCAAAAACACCATATTTTGAGCAAAAAGCAGAGATAATTCCATTTTTATGACGGACTTTTCATATAGATCTCATTCAGAGCGATCTTTAAAACAGACACGGACATGTAGCAGCTTGCCATAGGGCAATACTTCCGGTTTTAAAAAGTTGCGGAAGGGCGCCACCTGGTGGATAATAGCGGTATTGCGGAAAGACGGAAAATCTCGTCATTGGCGGGGAAGCGTTTTCTCTTAATTGACGAGATATCTCGTCAATGGCGGGGAAAGAGTTAAAATGTCCCGTTCGGGTAAACAACAACCGCGGGTCTGATTATAAATAACTTATATAGTGTTCTGGACTTTAATTTGTGTTCTAAAGAAGGACTTTTATTTTGATATAGTTTTGACTTTTTTCCATATTTCTTCCTATTGTTTCCTGTTTTAAGAGGAAGTAGGCCATATTACTTTACTGCTTTAGTTTTACAAGATACTCCATGTGGTTGCAGTCATCAAACATCATCATGCCATTTAAAGCCCTTTGAAATGCAATATCTTTTCACATTTTCAAGATTAAACTTCATTAACTGCATTTGTGGAGTTTATTGTGGAAGTGTTTAGCGGCTGGATAACTGAATTTATTGAAAACAGTGAGGCCAGTGACAGTGAAAAGATAAGCAGCGAATTGAAAGATGGATGTGATGCCTGTTTAACAACTGCATCAGAGAGATAGAGGAACATTTCTGCTTGTAAGCCTGCACAGAAATTATGTCTTCAAGAGAGTCTAAATCGCATCGCATGCACAAAGAAGGTGAAGATGCTGTTTCAAGTTCTCACTCCTCTACGTCATCTAGAAGTTCTAGCGGCAGTTTGGTTGTCACAAAAGCAAGGGCTAAGGCAGAGGCAGCTAAGGCAAGAGCAGCTCATGCAAAGAAAGAAATTGGAATTAAAGTGGAACAAGCTCGTCTTCAAGCAACATTAGAGGCACTGCAGGAGGAGAAAGAAAGAGATGCAGCTATAGCAGAAGCAGAAACTCTAGCAGCAGCCTTCATAGAAGTAGACCATGTGTCAGCATCTGAGTTTCCTAAAGAGAGCAGTGTCCAACGCACCGAAGACTATGTAAGACAACAAGCATCTAGTTATAATCCACAAAGTGTTCCTGAGCATATGTCAGATACTTACAGCCTGGCCAAATACCTTGCACGCAGTCACTTGGTTACTTCTGGATTGAACACCTTTGATGATAAACCTATAAATTATTGGGCTTGGAGATCATCTTTTAAAAGTTCTATTGCAGACCTTGACCTCAAGCCAGTGGAAGAGATGGATTTGCTCATTAAATATCTCGGCAGAGAATCATCAGAACAAGTACGAAGAATAAAATCAGTTAATATTAGGCACCCATTTGCAGGTCTACAAATGGCTTGGGAGAGGTTAGAGGAAATGTATGGCTCACCAGAGGCAATTGAAAGAGCTCTATTCTTCAAACTGGAAAACTTCCCTAAAATTTCAGGTAAAGATCTGTATAGGCTGCGTGATCTTGGAGACCTGCTTGCAGAGCTCGAGGCAGCAAAGCTGGATGGCTATCTTCCTGGGTTATCCTACCTTGACACTGCTCATGGAGTGAGCCCAATTGTAGGAAAGCTTCCTTACAATATCCAAGAAAAATGGATATCTTATGGATCGAAGTACAAGAGAGATAATTCTGTGGCCTTTCCACCATTCTCTGTGTTTGCTGATTTCATTCGCTCGGAAGCTAAAACAAGAACAGACCCAAGCTTTACTATTTTTCCTCCAGTACCACAGGAACGGAGAGACAGACCAGATAAATATAGGCACGCCTCTATAGCTGTTCATAAAACTCAAGTTAACATGCCTGAAACAAGAGATGCAACTTACAGGATAAAATCTGTTGATCCTCAACGATACTGTATCATTCATGATAAGCCTCATCCACTAAAAAGATGCAGAGGTTTCAGATCGAAAAGTTTTGAAGATCGCAAACAGTTTCTTAAGGAACATTCAATATGCTTCAGATGCTGCTCCTCTGTAGATCATATGGCAAAGAACTGTAAAGCTGAAATTCACTGTACTGAATGTGATAGTGATCGTCATGTTTCAGCTCTACATCCTGGTCCAGCGCCCTGGAAGAAAACCATCCCTCCTGTCTTAGAAGATGGCGGGGAGGAAAGAGAATTAACCAATCAGGAGGTAACATCAAAGTGTACGGAAGTGTGTGGAGCTGGAATGAGTGCCAGAGCATGTTCCAAGATCTGTTTGGTTAATGTTTATCCTGAGGGTAACAAAGCACAATCCAGAAAAATGTATGCAATTCTGGATGAACAGAGCAACCGCTCATTGGCAAGAACAGAATTCTTTGAAGAGTTTAAAATCAAAGGATCTTCTTTTCCGTATTCCCTTAAAACATGTGCTGGACTAAAAGAGACAACAGGAAGGAGAGCAAGTGGATACATTGTGGAGTCATTGGATAAGAGTGTAAGCCTTCGTCTTCCTACTTTGCTAGAGTGCAATCAGATTCCTAATGTTCGTTCTGAAATTCCTACCTCAGATGCAGCACGTCATTTTAGTCACCTTATGGATATTGCTGATGAAATACCAGCCCTTGACCCAGATGCTAACATCCTCCTCCTTATCGGCAGGGACCTTATAAGGGTCCATAAGGTCCGCCATCAGATTAATGGACCACATGATGCTCCGTTTGCTCAAAAGTTAGATCTTGGATGGGTTGTTGTTGGAGACGTGTGTCTTGGAGGTGCTCATCGACCTGCTCATGTAGATGTTTTTAAAACCACTATACTTGAAAGTGGTCGCCCCAGTTTCTTTTGGCCCTGTGAAAGTCAGTTACATGTAAAAGAGCAGTACGGTACCAAACTTCAGTCTCAAGATTATCTTGCATCAAAGGGTGTAAGTGCTTTAGCAACATGTGCAAGTGAGAAGCTAGGCCAGTCCATTTTTGTTAGTACACCCAGAGACCACAAGCTTGCACTATCAGTGGATGATGACAGATTCCTTCGCATAATGGACAAAGAGTTCTATCAAGATGAATCTAATGGCTGGGTGGCTCCGTTGCCATTTCAAGTTCCTAGAAGGCGGCTTCCAAATAACAAGAAGTATGCATACAACCGTCTTTCTTCACTTCGTCGTACTTTGGACAAACGTCCTCAGATGAAAGAGCATTTTCTTGAGTTTATGGAGAATATGTTTGCTAATGGACATGCCGAAATTGCTCTCCCACTTAAGAAAGACCAAGAGTGTTGGTACTTACCTTTGTTTGGTGTTTATCATCCGAAGAAGCCGAACAAGATCCGTGTGGTCTTTGACTCCAGTGCACCTTATGATGGAGTCTCGTTGAATGATGTCCTACTTAAGGGGCCAGACCTCAATAATAGCCTCCTGGGAGTCTTGTTGAGATTTCGTAAAGAGCCAGTGGCTATTACCGCTGATATCCAGCACATGTTTCACTGTTTTTTAGTAAGAGAGGATCACAGAGATTTCTTGCGTTTTCTCTGGTATCAAGATAATGACCCAGGTAAAGAAATAGTGGAATACAGAATGTGTGTTCACGTGTTCGGCAATCGTCCCTCTCCTGCTGTTGCTATATATGGTTTGCACAGAACAGCTAAAGAGGAGGAAAATAACTTTGAGAGTGAAGTGAAGGAGTTTGTAGAACATGACTTCTATGTTGATGATGCTCTGAAATCCTTCCCGACTGAAGCAGCAGCAATCAATGTTCTCAAGCAAACTCAAGACATGCTTGCGGTAGCAAACCTTAGGCTACATAAAATAATCTCTAATCGACCTGCAGTGATTGATGCATTTCACCCTGAGGATCGGGCTGTGGATATCAAAGATGTTGACCTTTTCTTTGAAGATACTCCAGTCCAGCGTAGTCTAGGAGTGTCATGGAACTTAGCATCAGATACATTTACTTTCCAAGCCATTGATGATAAGAAGCCATTTACTCGGCGAGGTGTACTGTCAACAGTAAACAGCTTATATGATCCATGTGGTTTCATTGCTCCTGTAACCATTAAAGGCAGATTGTTGCTTCGGGAACTCTCCATGCAGGCTGAAGATTGGGATTCTCCATTGCCTGATGAGTTAAAGCCAGATTGGATACGATGGAGGGACTCCTTACAAAACCTGCAAGATCTAAAGATACCACGTACTTACTCATCTTTTCCTACTTCAGAGGTTCAGACAAGGGAGTTGTGTATATTTGCAGATGCATCTATGAGAGCTGTTGCAGCTGTAGCTTATTTGCGTTCCACCTCTCACAATGGCCGAATAGATATTGGCTTTGTGTTTGGAAAAACAAAGTTGGCACCACAGCCAGATCTGACTGTTCCAAGATTGGAACTCTGTGCTGCAGTCCTTGCAGTTGAGATCGCAGACATGATTGTAGAAGAAATAGGCTTGGAGTTCAGCAATGTCCAGTTTTACACAGACAGTAAAGTTATTCTTGGATATATTCATAATCAAACAAAACGCTTTTATGTGTATGTGAGCAACAGAATCCAACGCATTCTTCAGTCATCTACTCCTAGTCAGTGGAACTATGTTCCATCAGAGGTCAATCCTGCGGATCATGGGTCTAGATCTGTAGCAGCTGAGCATCTCCATAGCACAACTTGGCTTACAGGGCCAGACTTTCTTTTGAACTCTTCAACGTTAAACTCCTTGTCCCAAGAAAACTACGATCTGATTGATCTTGCATTAGATCCAGAAATCCGACCACAAGTGGTTTTATGTCTTACTGCAGTATCAAATCAGTTTCTGACTTCTGAACGTTTTGAACGCTTCTCCAGCTTGAGTAAGCTAATCAGAGCGATCGCTCGTTTAAGCCACATCTCCCAGTCTTTCTCACATGTAAGAAAACAGTCAAGATGTAGTGGATGGCATTTCTGTAGTAACAGTCCCACAAATGAGGAGTTGGAAAAGGCCAGGATTGTTATCCTGAAGAGTGTTCAACATGCAGCCTATTCCGAGGAGCTAAGTGAAACAAAAGCAGGATGCAATCTCTCACCTAGTAGTACTATACGGAAACTTCATCCTATTCTGGATAACAAAGGTCTTCTGTGTGTTGGTGGCCGTATTGCATAGGCAGGTTTTGAGAAAGAAGAATGTAATCCAGTGATTATTCCGGGGAAACATCATGTAGCCACCTTGCTTGTTCGACATTACCATCAAGCAGTCAAGCATCAAGGAAGGCATTTTACTGAGGGAGCGATACGAGCAGCAGGGTATTGGCTGACGAGTGCCAAAAGATGCATTGGAAGTCTACTTAACAAGTGTGTGACATGCAGAAAGCTTCGCCGTCCTACAGAGCTCCAACAAATGGCAGATTTGCCTGCAGAAAGACTTCAAGTTGCTCCACCTTTCACATATGTAGGAGTCGATGTATTTGGACCATGGCAGTTGATTTCTCGTCGTACCAGAGGTGGCTGCTCCGATTCCAAAAGATGGGCAGTCATTTTCTCATGTATGTGCACAAGAGCAGTGCACATTGAAGTTGTAGAGACCTTAAGTGCAAGTGGATTCATTAATGCTCTGCGGCGTTTCTTTGCAATAAGAGGACCTGTCAAACAGATACGCTCTGATTGTGGCACAAATTTTATTGGAGCAGTGCAGGAGCTCAAGATGAACAAAGAAACATCAAGCTCTGATCTTGAGAAGTATCTACAACAAAATGCTTGTACATGGATATTCAACCCTCCACATGCATCACATATGGGAGGTGCATGGGAAAGGATGGTGGGCATAGCCAGACGTATTCTTGACTGCATGCTGCTTGAAGCAAAATCCCTGCATCTTACACATGAAGTTCTTGTAACCCTTATGGCTGAAGTGTCCGCTATCATTAACGCACGCCCTCTCATCCCAGTGTCTTCAGATCCTGAAGCTCCTTTAATACTCACCCCTGCTATTTTGCTGACCCAGAAAACCTGTTCAAGTCCTCCGCCACCTGGTGAGTTTACAGATAAAGATCTTTTCAAAGCTGAATGGAAAAGGGTCCAAAATCTAGCTGAAACATTTTGGTCAAGGTGGCGCCGTGAGTATCTTTCCACTCTACAAAGTAGACAGAAGTGGCAAGATAAGAAACCCTGTCTCAAGGAAGGAGACATTGTGTTGATGAAAGATGCCCAGGCTAAGAGAAATCAGTGGCCTTTGGCTATCATTGCAAAAACGCTACCTAGCAAAGATGGTCTTGTGAGAAAAGTGGAGCTGAAATTCATTAGAGAAGGAATACAGAAAACCTTCATTCGTCCTATATCAGAAGTAGTTCTACTTTACTCCCCCTAAGACACTAAAGTAATTTTGAGTGGGGTTTTTACAAACCCCAGACGGGGAGTGTTCTGGACTTTAATTTGTGTTCTAAAGAAGGACTTTTATTTTGATATAGTTTTGACTTTTTTCCATATTTCTTCCTATTGTTTCCTGTTTTAAGAGGAAGTAGGCCATATTACTTTACTGCTTTAGTTTTACAAGATACTCCATGTGGTTGCAGTCATCAAACATCATCATGCCATTTAAAGCCCTTTGAAATGCAATATCTTTTCACATTTTCAAGATTAAACTTCATTAACTGCATTTGTGGAGTTTATTGTGGAAGTGTTTAGCGGCTGGATAACTGAATTTATTGAAAACAGTGAGGCCAGTGACATATAGATTATTTTACCTTGCTGGTCTTTTTTCAGTCTCTCCTCTCGTGTATCTTCAACTGAAAAGCGCCGCTGTCCCAGGGAAAGTCTTGTTTGAAAACTCTTCAGTTTATGTGCACACCTGAAATCGGTCCTCTGAACACCTGTGCTGCTACATGGTTCCTAAGCTAAAATAAATCAACGCCTGTTTGTATACAATTGTCAAAAATGATGATTTTGAGAAAAATAAAATAAGGATTTGTGTGAATAAGGAAAATACCGCCAAAAGACTGTTAGAAAATATACAGTAGCATACAGCAATTTTCAAAAATACAGTACATTACTATATATGATGTACGATGTCACCGAAAATTCCCAAAATGCAACGCGAATTACAGTTATGTACTGTATAAATAGTTTACAGTATTATACTGGGTGATATACAGTAAATAACTGTAAAAATTACAGAAATGTCTAACAGTGTAGATTCATTTAGAGCCCGTTGAAGCCCATGTGTTGTGTATCAGTGAGGTTTTTTCCCCCAGTACTCCTGGACTGTCAGTCATTTCCTCAGTCTAGATTCTGTTTCGCTGTTGGCCGGGCACAACAATACACAATCAGGCCGTGAGATATTAATTTCACACCGTGTTCAGACTGCTGTGAGATCAGTGTAGCGTGTGTTTTCTGTGTATGACTCAGAGTCTGTCAGGTGTAATGTTGTATTCTCAATTACACGAGTCACAGTCCATAGAAAATGAAGTTCAGCTACAGAAGGTCTGTGTGTGTGATGTGAGAAAGAACAACACTTCAGCGATCTATCAGCATCCATCACACCCTGACAGACAGACGGATAGACGAGGCTTTGGTCTAACAGCTCTCAATAAGAGTCATGGCCGTCTGAAATGATGGGGTGTCAGGCCAAAGAGAGACCCCTACTGAAGGGCAAGCTCATTTAGATTTCTACACACCCACAATAAACTACTGTATAAACTTTTTCTCTCAGACCCCACTGACATGGATTATATATATTAAAATAGCGTCTCTTTTCAAGTTCAAGGCAGCAGGCAGGTATTTTGGCATGACACGTGATGCACACACGATCTCTCAAAGCGCAGAACACATATTTTGAAATGACGAACCACACACATGACAAGCTACATACATGTTGTGACGAACTTCGCATCGTGCGCTTCAAAAAAAAGTCACCAGCCGTCACTGGTTTTAAGTTTTAACGCATATTTGTTGTGTAGTTTCAATAAATGCAGAAGTTTGGAAAAGCAATTCAATTGTTTCCAATGGAGAAGTTTTTATATTTGGTTAGTTTTATATTCATTTCATTTGATCTAGTTATTCTATTCAACATAACTTTTTTAACATATTATTTAAATCTTATGTTGGCACTGTATTGTCTTTACAAGTAGAAACAGGTTTCCAATGGTCTACATCTCAAGGTTTTTATTAACGTCATGAGAATGTTGTAAACAGTACATTTTCCACTGTCTGTGTTTGGTATAGTGTCACCTGCTAAATCTGCTCTAGTCATTTCCCATGGAGAAAGTTAGTCCGGCCATGGAGAAAGTTAGTCCGGCCTTGGAGAAAGTTAGTCCGGCCATGGAGAAAGTTAGTCCGGCCATGGAGAAAGTTAGTCCGGCCATGGAGAAAGTTAGTCCGGCCATGGAGAAAGTTAGTCCGGCCATGGAGAAAGTTAGTCCGGCCATGGAGAAAGTTAGTCCGGCCATGGAGAAAGTTAGTCCGGCCATGGAGAAAGTTAGTCCGGCCATGGAGAAAGTTAGTCCGGCCATGGAGAAAGTTAGTCCGGCCATGGAGAAAGTTAGTCCGGCCATGGAGAAAGTTAGTCCGGCCATGGAGAAAGTTAGTCCGGCCATGGAGAAAGTTAGTCCGGCCATGGAGAAAGTTAGTCCGGCCATGGAGAAAGTCAGTCCGGGCGTGGGCAAAGTTAGTCCGGGCGTGGGCAAAGTTAGTCCGGGCGTGGGCAAATTTAGACTGGGTGTGGGCAAATTTAGACTGGGCATGGGCAAATTTAGACTGGGCATGGGCAAATTTAGACTGGGCATGGGCAAATTTAGACCGGCCATGCACAAAGTTATTCCGGCCATAGAGAAAGTTAGTCCGGCCATAGAGAAAGTTAGTCCGCCCATAGAGAAAGTTAGTCCGGCCATGGAGAAAGTTGTCCGGTCACGGAGAAAGTTAGTCTGGCCACGGAGAAAGTTAGTCCGGCCATGCACAAAGTTGTCCGGTCATGGAGAAAGTTAGTCCGGCCATGGAGAAAGTTAGTCCGGCCATGGAGAAAGTTAGTCCGGCCATGCACAAAGTTTTCCGGTCATGGAGAAAGTTAGGCCGGCCATGGAGAAAGTCAGTCCGGGCATGGACAAAGTCAGTCCGGGCATGAGCAAATTTAGACTGGGCATGAGCAAATTTAGACTGGGCATGGGCAAATTTAGACTGGGCATGGGCAAAGTTAGTCCAGGCATGGGCAAAGTTAGTCCGGGCATGGGCAAAGTAAGTCCGGCCATGCACAAAGTTAGTCCGGCCTTAGAGAAAGTTAGTCCGGCCATAGAGAAAGTTAGTCCGGCCATGGAGAAAGTTAGTCCGGCCATGGAGAAAGTTGTCCGGTCATGGAGAAAGTTAGTCTGGCCATGAAGAAAGTTAGTCCGGCCATGCACAAAGTTGTCCGGCCATGGAGAAAGTTAGTCCGGCCATGGAGAAAGTTATTCCGGCCATGCACAAAGCAGTCCGGCCATGGAGAAAGTCAGTCCGGCCATGCACAAAGTTGTCCGGTCATGGAGAAAGTTAGTCTGGCCACGGAGAAAGTTAGTCCGGCCATGCACAAAGTTGTCCGGTCATGGAGAAAGTTAGTCCGGCCATGGAGAAAGTTAGTCCGGCCATGGAGAAAGTTAGTCCGGCCATGCACAAAGTTTTCCGGTCATGGAGAAAGTTAGGCCGGCCATGGAGAAAGTCAGTCCGGGCATGGACAAAGTCAGTCCGGGCATGAGCAAATTTAGACTGGGCATGGGCAAATTTAGACTGGGCATGGGCAAAGTTAGTCCGGGCATGGGCAAAGTAAGTCCGGCCATGCACAAAGTTAGTCCGGCCATAGAGAAAGTTAGTCCGGCCATAGAGAAAGTTAGTCCGGCCATAGAGAAAGTTAGTCCGGCCATGGAGAAAGTTGTCCGGTCATGGAGAAAGTTAGTCTGGCCATGGAGAAAGTTAGTCCGGCCATGCACAAAGTTGTCCGGTAATGGAGAAAGTTAGTCCGGCCATGGAGAAAGTTGTCCGGTCATGGAGAAAGTTAGTCTGGCCATGGAGAAAGTTAGTCCGGCCATGCACAAAGTTGTCCGGTCATGGAGAAAGTTAGTCCGGCCATGGAGAAAGTTAGTCCGGCCATGGAGAAAGTTAGTCCGGCCATGCACAAAGTTGTCCGGTCATGGAGAAAGTTAGTCTGGCCATGGAGAAAGTTAGTCCGGCCATGCACAAAGTTGTCCGGTCATGGAGAAAGTTAGTCCGGCCATGGAGAAAGTTAGTCCGGCCATGCACAAAGTTGTCCGGTCATGGAGAAAGTCAGTCCGGCCATGGAGAAAGTCAGTCCGGCCATGGAGAAAGTCAGTCCGGCCATGGAGAAAGTCAGTCCGGCCATGCAAAGTTAGTCCAGGCATGGGCAAAGTTAGTCTGGGCATGGACAAAGTCGGTCCGGGCATGGGCAAATTTAGACTGGGCATGGGAAAAGTTAATCTGGGTATGGGTAAAGTTAGTCCGGGCATGGGCAAAGTAAGTCAGGCCATGGACAAAGTTACTAAGAAACTAGATTCAATAAACCATCTTTACTATTATTACATCATATTGTCCCTTTCTTGCTGTTTTCTCATTCATCTTTGTATCTGCATTGTGGCTTATAACAGAGTTAACATTTTGAGTAACAGGCTGAGTCATTTTTCCCTGACTTGAGAGAGAGATTTAGTGAGCTAAAAATAAAAGTTGTATCTAACAATTTTGGACATAGCCATAGTTGGATCTACTGTATCATTTTGGTGTTGTCGGCTGAATAATTGTTGTTTACACACACAGCCCCAGGCAACAAGACTGGTATTGTGTTTCCATTACCCTTAAATGAAAAATGTACCTAATGGAAATACGTTATTCTGGCAAAATTCCCCATATATCGTAAAAAAGTTTTTACGCTCACACCAGGTACTTTAAGGCAATTTGAAAAAGGAATATATCAGGAAAAACTGCACTGGAAACTGTTTTTTATTTATTTACATGTTACGTAACATGCGTAAAAGTCACATGATCATTTCGGTATGTTTGGGTGTGTTCGACTTTATACGGCGCTGAGCAGAACACAGGCGGATGTATCAAAATACAGCGAGAGCATTTCTAGAGTCAGCTGCTCTGTATGCTTTTGAAACGCTCTAGCGGTATTTTGATGCCATCCACGCAATATAAAGTTGAACACACACATCACCATGATTTTTGTTAACCTTATTGTGAGAGAAAAAAATGTTTAATGGCAGAACATCGGTTAATGGAAACACTGTCATTTTGCGAGGACATTTGTAAAGTTTTATGCCCTGTGCTCTTCAGCTTGTGCGCAATAAAGATGTTTCCTCACTTTTCCTGACAGAGACTCAACATGATCTCCAGTTGCTAGTATTTCTGAAAGTGATCTTTTAAACTCATTTTCCATGTATGCTGTAAGTTAATGAATCAAAACGTTTGATAGGTTCACTTGCACTTGGCAGAAATCGGACCCGCCGTATCCCTGACAGCTCATCCGATTGTGCTGGAAATAAAAAAGTTCAGCAGCATCCAGGTATTGTTCCAGCAGCGTTCCGACAGGTGCTGTTGAATATTCATCCGTCGAAAGATTTTCCTGCCCGTAATCACTCTCAATATGCTCCGGCCCCGCGTCTGTCAATCACAGACGGCCCAAATGAGCCGCATCGCTCTCTGGTCATGAAAATTCATAAAACACTGAGACAATTTCTCACCCCAATCCAGTGAAGGGCAGATGAGCTTCTCAAGTTTGTGTGTGTGCTTCTTTTAATACTTTATTCTTCAATTCACACTTGTCGTTTTTGTTAACTTATCTGTTTTTAGATCTGTAAATCATGTCTGATCACACCACTGTATCTCACATCCCAACACAATCTCCTGACTTTGGGATGTGTTACGAGATTCCTCGATCTCATTCATATGTGTAGGACCCTTATGTTTGTGAGTTAGACTGTATGCTGGTTTGACCTAAATAATAGCGACAACAGTGTAGTAAAGCAGTAAAAGTGTGTTGTGTTGTGTATGAGTGACAGACACGCACATGAGTAGTAGCAGTCTTTAGCTTCAGGCTGCATTCAGCACGTTTCAGTCTGATGCCTGAGGTCTTGCCAGAGTCGTTGTCAGTAATTGCTTCCCATGTCTCTCTAACAACCTTAACCAGACTAAACCTGACTGCAGCATGTTTTATGTGTGATGTTTTGAGCTTGGTGATGTCAAACAGAAGATTAACACCTGTAACAATTAAACATGAGTCTATGTGTGTGCGGACATCAGCACATTTTTCACCTTGCACAGTTTTCAGTTCGTGTATTGACATCTTGGTCAAAGGGTTAAACTCCGTTTGCCTTATTGATGTGAGTTTATCCTGAATTTGTCAATGGGTCCCCTCATTCATTAGGCAGATGCATTATGGGTAATTTAATAAAGGACAGCTGAGTGGAGAAATGATTCAGATCAAATATCTGTGCCAGATTTCACACATCAGATTCAACAAATCAGGTTTGTTTATTTCTCTCTCTCTGTGTTTGTGTGTTGCTGCGGGGTGAAAATGAGTTAAACGCTGTGTGTTTATAGGCATGCATATGTTTGCACAGGTGTGTGTGTGTGTTTGTGTTTGCGAGAATGGATCGGCCTATTAGAACACAACCCCTCTGGGATCTCCAGCCAATGATTAACGGGGTTACTTCATTGTTTTCGGATCATAACGCTCCTCTAATTGGCAATTCCTCTTTTTAATTGAATTTGGAGCAGTACAGGATTATAATGGATTATAATGCTGCAGTGTGTGTTTGATATGTACCACTACTGAATCACACAGATTTTCTTCTTTAATGTTCATGCCCTCATTCATGTGGGTTTATGAAGCAATAAACCATACAAGGCAGTCATTTGCAACGTGCTTACCGGGTTTTGTTGACTATTGATGCAGTACAATGCAGTGTAAGGTTACTTTCACCATGGTAAAATCTCGTTTTATTTCTATAAAACAATGGCAACAGCAGTATAACAAGAAAACGCCAACGTTTATTACAGATTTGTGTTAAGAATATATGATTAGTAAAATAAATGTGATTTTTAGTTGCCTTGGGTCCTCTGAGTGGTTGCTGTGTAATAAAATGTTAAAATTTTGTAAACACCTGTTAATTGTTAAATTGTTCAATATTTTACTATGTTTTTACCTCAACTTAGATGAATGAATACATCCCTATCTTTTTTCCAATGCATGCACTTTTAATCTTTGTACAGCGCTTCTTGAATGTGTTAGCATTTAGCCTAGCCCCATTCATTTCGCATGGCTCCAAACAAAAGTTTATTTTGTGCCACCATACTTACTCGTGTAACTACTCATGTACAGTTAAAAGCTATAATGGATTTAACAAAACAGTACATTTACTTTGACAGTAAAATTAAATGTTAGCGTTTAGAGAAGGAAATGTGCGAATTACCATATGAAGAGTTTCGTTGTAAAACGGGATAAATCCGTTTTTAACATTTTTGTCAAAACATGTTTATTATTATGTTTTCATGTTATTATTTTTTTATGGTGCTACTTTATGGTGCTGTATTTTTTTGGTTTAAATCAAAACAAACCAACTGCAGTTGAATTGATATTAATTGGAATGCACAACCAAAAAACAAGATTTCTGAAAAAAAAAACGGAATTATCTTGTTTTGCAACGAAACTCTTCATTTTATTGTAAAAATCTCTATAATATTCAATGTTACAGTATATTATATATTTAAATACAAGTCACTACAACTGTAAAATTTGCTTAGAAAAACAGTAAAATGTATCAAATTAATATTTTTTCACATTTTTTGCATAAATCTGTTATTCAACCTCAGTCCTGATCAAAACTACCAAATGTTTACAAAAATTCCATGATTTTAACTCTTTAATTTTTGGGTTCATAAGTGAAGTCACCGATTTGAGGAATAAAAACAAAATGATTTTGAAAATCGGTTCTCAGTATAAAACATGATTGTGGACTGGATATTTTTTCACCTTTTATCACAGTGGGCATGTCAAAGATTAGTAAAAACATTGGCTTTGATGCATTGTTTAGTTTTTGTGCAACATCACATTTGATTTTTTTCTTCCTCTTTTACTGTTTTTGCCCACTTCCATTATAACAATTTTTTTATTGCAAAATTGTGACACCATATAATCATGCATTCTTGATTGTTGGTGGTTTTTCCTTTTGCAAAGATTTTTACTGTTGATGTGGCACGGTTAACCCTTCAGTAGGCCTGTGCAAAAACAAAGCTTAATTTCTGGTTTGTACATTGAGTTATATGGAGTATAACAGCATATTATTGTGTCCAGTGTTGGGGGTAATGCATTACAAGTAACATGCATTACATAATAATATTACTTTTCTGAAGTAACGAGTAAAGTAACGCATTACTTTTTAAATGTACACATTAATATTTAGTTTAATTAATTAGATTTAAAAAATGTACTGAATTAAACTAAACGTAGTCACATTATGCGTACACGCCTGTGTGGGAACCGTTTGAGTCAGAAACTGAGATGGCAGGCCAGAGCTCGAAAGTTTTGTGATGAAATTTGCAATTTCTAAATGCAGAACTTCTCAGTCATAAAAACACCTGCAAGGCCTGAAAGAGATCAAGCCTCAGCCAAGAAAAGTAAGGGCCGATTCATACCGGCTGCGTGGCGTATCTGTTGCATGTCAGTTGCGTGGCGGCTGCGTTGCGTTTTCTGTGTCTGTACATACCAGAAGCATGCCTGACGCAGCGCTGACGCGCTTCTGTTGCTATAGGTGACATATATTTTGCCTGGAAACGCTTCCAAGACGCTTGCGTGTAGCGTGAAAAATAGGCGTCGGTCCTATTCCTAGCATGCACGCGTTTTCGGCGCGGCTCGAGCCGCGCCTGAGACGTGCGTGTCATGCAGGCGGTGTGAACTGTCAAACCTGCTAACATGGGAGCCTAAATAAAAACGGACACGCCACGCAGCTGAGACGCACACGCCACGCAGCCGGTGTGAATCGGCCGTAATGCAAAAGTAACTAAAAAGTAACGTAAGCATTACTTTCCATGAACAGTAACTAAGTAACGCAATTAGTTACTTTTTTATTAAGAGTAACCTAATATTGTAATGCATTACTTTTAAAAGTAACTTTCCCCAACACTGATTGTGTCACACGGCAAGTGAAAGAAGAGAAGTTGTTGTGTAAAAGTACTTTTTTTTTCTGAAAATGACGATCATTTCGCTAAAAAAAACCTTATGCCTCGGTTGGGATCGTTTAGAGCCCTTTAAATCTGCACTGAAACTGTAAACTGTTGAGGTCCATTAAGTCCAATATATGGAGAAAAATCCTGAAATGTTTTTAAATAATTTATTTTCGACTGAACAAAGAAAGATATAAACATCTTGGATGGCATGGGTGTGAGTAAATTATGATAATCTTTTTATCAAAGAGGAGTAATCTTTTAAGTTACGTACATCAGAGTGTTGTTGTTGTTCATTTATTAAACATATTTTTTATGTCACATGTGGTTACCATCATGGTGTTTTGCATTTGTGTTAATGACACTGTGCACCATTTCTACATGTATTGGCAACGATTTATGGAAAGGACAAAATTGTGATGTGATTGTGAACTTCACAAGTTTATAAGCTGCATCACTGCAAAAAACGACTTTCTTACTTATTATTTTAGTCTTGTTTTCAGTAGAAATATCTAAAAATGTATTGATGAGCAAATGATCTAAGAAAATAATTCTAGTTTTTAGACAAAACATATCAAATTTAAACAAATTTGTGCCTTAAACAAGCAAAAAAAAATACAAATCTGCCAATGGAATAAGACATTTTTTGCTGATTATTTCTTGTATTGAGTAACTTCAATAAAAACAAAATATTTCATTGGCAGATTTTTTTGCTTGTTTTAAGCACATATTCACTTAAATTTGATATGTTTTGTCTAAAAACTAGACATTATTTTATTCTTACATGGTTAAGAATTGTAAAGTTTACATAACTTTATATTTTTTAGTTTTGCATTGAAATCAACTGATGCACGGCGACATCTGCTTTACTATGACTTCAAAGACGACTCATCCACTCTGGAGCTCTTTGGAGCTTTGCCCAATCAGACTTGAACTTTAGCCTGAATTGTTAATCTAATTGATAATCATTATTAGTCATTAATTTATTCATTGTCATGAATTATTTATGTAATCATGTAATTCATTATTGGCTGGATGTGTTTGTCGAAGTCATAGTAGTTACACAAACAACATCAACACACACAAACACACACACACAAGATCATATCTCTCTCCACCTCTGCATACACTCCCCTCTCAAGGACCGACAGGCCAATCATTCTCCCTGGCTCTCTTTCTTTCTTTCTTTCTCTCTCTCTCGCTCTCTCTCCCTCTCATTCGTGTGCTGTCTGTATTTCCCGCAGCTCTTCATCAGAGGAAGAGGAGGGAAAGCCCTGCAGAGGTCTTGACTGAGGAAGATTACACCTCTTACACTGTGAGTAATGAAACCTCACACATTACTCGCTCTCAGTGTGATGCTGTCCGCTGTGTGATGTGAGTCAGGCTGATGCGCTGAACGAATCTAAATGCTGCGAGTGTGATCGTTTCACGCTGCTGTATGTCTGAACTGTGTGTGTGTTTGGGAAAATTTCATTTCATTCACAGGTTACCGTTTTATAACTCTGGAGACCTAACAGAGTGGCTATGTCATTTGGGTTTTTATTAAAATAATAATAAACACAAACCGGCAAGTAAAACAAAAGCTAAGGACCACGTGGCTTAATTTGGGATTGGAGGAATTTGATAAGAATTGTTTGAGTTCCTATTGAAATATCTGACTCTCTTGTGATGCTGTCGTCAAATTTGAGAAGCAGGAGACTTCAGGTTCCCAGTTGTATTTTTATCTTACTACAAGAAACTTTTACTTTTATGTCCATCTATTGTGAGGTTCCTGAATATTTGTTTAGTTGTAACCTCTAAAGTTCTCGTTTTTTGAGTCTCTGAGTTGCAGAAACACCAAACGTCTGTTAGATTAGCCTGGGAGACGTCTCTCCATCCATCAGACTCCCAGTTTCTCTCTCTTCCTCTCGCAAACAGATTGGCGTCTCTCTGGAGAATAGTTGTAGTGTATTAAAGTGCTCCGCACTGCTTTACCCGCCATCTGCTTCAACAACATGAGAAATTTCCACAGATAGTGAGAGGATTGAGGAAGACGTTACAAGGCAATCTAAGACGGCACAATGGAGAACACTGCTATATTTCACGGTTATGGCTGATATAAATGTTTTCTTTGGTGAAGAATCAAATCCAATAGCTTAAAAGATTGAACTCTGACTGAAAGCGGCAACCTTTATTCGTTGTATTTTTAGTCGGTTCATAACCAGAAGTCATCTCATGTAGTGTGAAATTCATTATTTATGTTCTCAACAGCTTATCTGAGAAAATATCATAGGGGGATAATTTTGTGTTAGATATACACAGATGCTGAGGTGAAAGTAGTGAGGAGATTCAGTTCATCAATGACTTCAAGTGTGAATAACTTGAGGAAAGAGGAGATCAAATTCAGTTTCTAGATGGAAATATTAAAGTTCTTCATCTTGGTGACTTGAAGTTGTCTGTCTACTAGAGTGATGCTTTACGGTTTTAAAAGATAGCCCAGACAGAGACAGATCTTTAGTCCAACCCTCCCTTACAAAAATTAACCATGGTTTTATTGTGGTAAAAGTGTAGTAACCATGTTTTTTTGGTGTTCTGGTTACTATCATCAAAACCATGGTTTTACTACACTAACCATGGTTTAACTATGGTTTTTAAAAACTATTTTGTGGTTACCATGATTTTACTACAGTGACCATGTTTTTTTTTTTTTTGGTCCATAACTGTATTAACTGTATCCACTGTATAGTTAACCCTTAAGAGATCCTTAAAAAAACTTACGTATGTGTTCCTAAGGACAGAAAATGTCACCTTCCCAAAAACTGCTCTAAAATATCATACATCAATATTTTTTCCCACTTTAAACGATTCAGTCTTGTAAAACTACGTCTGCTTGAAACATACATATAAAATATTAATTAGATTTGTGAAAATTTTAACCCTTTATATGCCATTTTGTTTACATTAACCCCTGTTTTTTTTAACAGAAAAAAACAAAAAAACTAAATATTTTCCAAAAAAAACTTTTGAACTACCATTTGATTATTTTAATTATAAGACCCTGGGATGGGTCAAAGATTGGTGGCAAAATTTATTTTGATGCATTGTTATTTTTTGAACAGGGTCAAATTTTGTAAAAAACTCACACTTGTGATCCTAAGGACAGAAAATGTCACCTTCCCAAAAACCTCTCTAAAATATCATACATCAATATTTTTTCCCACTTTAAACGATTCAGTCTTGTAAAACTACTTCTGCTTGAAACATACATATCAAATATTAATTAGATTTGTGAAAATTTTAACCCTTTATATGCCATTTTGTTTACATTAACCCCTGTTTTTTTAACAGAAAAAAACTAAAAAACTAAATATTTTCCAAAAAAAACTTTTGAACTACCATTTGATTATTTTAATTATTAGACCCTGGGATGGGTCAAAGATTGGTGGCAAAATTTATTTTGATGCATTGTTATTTTTTGAACAGGGTCAAATTTTGTAAAAAACTCACACTTGTGATCCTAAGGACAGAAAATGTCACCTTCCCAAAAACCTCTCTAAAATATCATACATCAATATTTTTTCCCACTTTAAACGATTCAGTCTTGTAAAACTACTTCTGCTTGAAACATACATATCAAATATTAATTAGATTTGTGAAAATTTTAACTCTTTATATGCCATTTTGTTTATATTAACCCCTGTTTTTTTAACAGGAAAAAACAAAAAAAACTAAATATTTTCCAAAAAAAAACTTTTGAACTACCATTTGATTATTTTAATTATTAGACCCTGGGATGGGTCAAAGATTGGTAGCAACATTGATTTTAATGCATTGTTATTTTTTGAACAGAGTCAGATTTTATAAAAAACTCACACTTGTGATCCTAAGGCCACAAAATGTCACCTTCCCAAAACTGCTCTAAAAATATCATACATCAATATTTTTTTCCACTTTAAATGATTCAGTCTTTTAGAACTACTTCTGCCTGAAACATACATATGAAATATTAATTAAATTTGTGGAAATTTTAACCCTTTATATGCCTGTTTGTTTACATTAACCCATGTTTTTTTAACAGAAAAAAACAAAAATCTAAATATTTTCCCCAAAAAAACATTTGAACTACCATTTGATTATAATTATTATTAGACCCTAGGATGGGTAAAAGATTGGTAGTAACATTGATTTTGATGCATTGTTATTTTTTGAACAGGGTCAGATTTTATACAAAACTCACACTTCCTAAGGCCAAAATGATCCTAAGGCCAAAATGACACCTTCCCAAAAACTGCTCTAAAAATATCATACATCAATCATTTTTTCCACTTTAAACTATTAAATCTTTTAACACTACTTCTTCCTGAAACATTCATGTCAAATATTAATTAAATTTGTGGAAATTTTAACCCTTTAAATGCCAATATGTTAACATTAATCGAACCACAGTGTTCGGCTGATGTCGTGAAAACTTTTGTGGGACATCGTAGGCCAGATAGTGACCTGTCCTGATTTCTCACTCCAGAGACTGAGGGCTGATTCATTTTTTATCTGTAAACACCGGTCAGAATGAGCAGGCCCACATAAGCCTGCAGTTTCTCTGTCTCAAGATCTCTCCAGTCTATGACTGTCTATCATGTAGGTTTGTCATGGCCCAAATATGCTGCAGGATTTCATGCATCAGCATCAATGAAAAGCTTCAAGTCAGGGCACTGATTCAAGCAGTGGCGTATGTGAGCCCTGGGATCAAATCTCTGGCTGCTGGGAAGTAGCGGAGCGTCTCCATGTTTGTGGGAGACCAAAAGATTTTTCAATTTTTGATGTCCATCCTGCCGCCACTTCATCCATCTCCTCTCTGCTCTCACCTTCTGAGAAGTCTTCTGAAGATCCCTCTAATGAATTAGACTCCAGCTGGTCTACTTCTACCTCTGAGGCCTCCGTGTCGACCTCAGAATCCTCGGAGGAAGATGAGGAGCCATCCTCGCTCTTGAAATGCATGATTATTTCAGGAGCCTTGTGTGTGCTGTAATGCCTTGCCATTTTTACTACTTCTGCTATACTGTTCATACTTATAGCAGTGTACTTGCATAAACAACATGAGCGAGAACCAAAATGAACATTGATTTTGTTTCGGTTCTGACCTCTCATCGTTTTTATTACTGAATTAGTTTATAATGCAGAATGTGCCCTTCAAAGAGAGAAGAATTTGGATATGTTGAATATGCCCCCCTGCCCCACTCAACATCGACTCCACCCCGACATCACCACCACCCCCTTACCACTCAGACACACTTTTTTTACACACACAACAATTTTCAACATTAAAGGTTTATCTTTTCAGCAGCTATGCGGTCCGCAGAAAACAGCAAAAATTGTGACATTTTGATGAATGCATGAAATGGTAAAAAGTAGCGCCACCTGGTGGACAAGTATAAAAATCAAAACTTCAAGGCCAGTAGTCCAAAATGATATATTGACATAAAGGTGTGCATTAGTTTTTGTTAAGATAAATGAGGGGTCAAAAATGGTAGTTATAATGGGTTTCAATGGGACATTTTTTGCCGCTAGGATCACATGTGTCGGTTTTTGCGTAGCTTAGCCATTTTAAGCTAATTTAAAAAACTGAAACCAAAATTCTAAAATTCATCAAAAATGATTAACCTCTGGCAAGTTTGGGCAATATTCAATCAACACAGCCAAGATGGTTTAAAAGTAAAAATCAAAATGGCAGAAAATGTCCCTAGGATCTCTTAAGGGTTAATTTTCCGTAAGGGCTGTTTCTGGAGGTACACCAACACTACATATTTGAGATGTCTCCCACATCTGACCCCATTATTTCCCATCTGATGAATGGATTCAGGTGTGTTTGAATAAGAAGAGTTGGTAAATGTGTAGTGTTTGGCTGCGTTTACATTGTATGTTTGAAGTGACTCAATTTCCCTCATGTGGCACAATTTTAATATGACCCATGTAAGCAGGAAAAAGCGCATAGATTTTGATATTCTCTGATCGGTTTCAGGACTCAATAATATGTGGAAATAAATCGGATATGAATTCGATACGTGCATTCACGCAGTGCCAGTCTGAGCCTCCTAAGGGGCCCTAAGCTGAATTTTTTTGGGGGGGACTACGGTGGCCCTGAAGTGCAAACCACAACAACAAAAACAAATTAAAAAACAACAACAAAATAAAAAAACACTACGACAAATTAAAAAACACCACAACAAATTAAAAAACACTACAGCAAATAAAAAAATACAGCAAATTAAAAAAGACTAAAACAAATTAAAAAACACCACAACAAATTAAAAATCACTGCAAAAGATTAAAAAACAACAACAAATTAATAAACACTACAGCAAATTAAAAACCACTACAGCAAATTAAAAAACACTACAACAAAATAAAAAACAAATACAAAATAAAAAACACAACAGCAAGTAAAAAAAACACTACAACAAAATAAAAAACAAATACAAAATAAAAAACACAACAGCAAGTAAAAAAAAAACACTACAGCAAAATAAATAACACTACAACAAAATAAAAAACAACTACAAAATAAAAAAACACTACAACAAATTAAAAAACACAAATACAAATTAAAAAACACAACAACAAATTAAAAACACAACTACAAATTAAAAAACACAACTACATTAACCTACCAGAAGAGGTAGGTACCAGTGGGCAACATGAGACATCGCTGATTGGACGACACTGCAGTTCAGCTTTTGAACCGGACCCCCTCCCACCAATTTTTTTATTTAAAAAAATGAAGAAATTACAAACATTTATGAAAAGTTCTACATTAAGTAAGGGCTAAAATTAGCATTAGGAACAGAAATTCAATCAAATTAATAATAACACTGTCTTTATTGTATGAATTAAATATAATTATTATTTTTTAGAGCTACAGAAGTGATGTTCTCTTTGTCTTGGGTTGTGTGATTCATATAAATGACACAGACTTAAGTAGATTAGTTGAGGTTACTGTCTCTTTAAGAAAAGCACGCACCTGATTTCTGCTTAATCTATTTATAAACCTAAGGAAAAAGAATACTGTGGAGATCATTTTGTTTGTATGTGCCCTGTCAAGAACAGAAAGATTTTATGTTCGCATGCTTTCTGAAACGCGTCTCTCCGTATATGCACTACTGAGTGCACTTAAACGTGCGCGCGCACACAGACAGAGGACGAATTATAAACGGCGCAGCATAAAAACGTTACGTTGTTTTTCAGTGCTCTATTCCTCAAATGTATTTTAATGGACTACAGTATGACACACAGTAGTGCAACTCTCTCTAAAGTTTAAACATCAAGTGTTCTGATCTCTGAAGGGCGTAGTGAGGATCACCTCTGACTGGAGCTGGACCGGACACATTCAACCGCTTGAAATGTTTAACATTTGCAAGCCTTTGAAACATGTGCAAATAATAAACTTTCCCTATTTAAATTTGCGTATTAATCCGCCGACCCTGTATTCACGTCCGTAAGCGGACAGATCCGATACTCCTATCTTAAGACATGTCATCCATCATTAAAAATGTGATGCTGGCAATTGACGTCCACTCAGGTGGACACCACCCGCGATCACATGACTCTTCTTAGCAGCGCAATGTAGGACGACGGCTCCACAATGTTGAAGTTTTATATCTTGATATAGAAATAAAGCTCTACAATCTTGTCTGTGTCCATTGCATGTCGCAACATTTTACATCCTCTGTGGTTTATGCTGATCTGGGTCAGTACGTCTACTTTGAATTGTTTTGCCAACTGTTTAGTGTAAATGCAGGTATCGGATACAAGTCACTTTTGAAAGATGATGTAAGCAGGTCGTCAATAAAAACGGATATGGGCAACAAACTGGAATTGGGCATCAAGATTTACAGTGTATATTCAGCCTTGGTGTGCCTCCAGAAATAGATTTAAGAAACATTGCTTTAGGGGCGGTTCACAGCTCGCGTCTAAAACTGCACAACAACGCACTTCCCTTTCTTACTTTCAACACGCTTTCGACGTGGCATTCTGGAAAGTTCAAGCATTTTCAACTGACTCTGGTCACCTGAAAAAAGATTGGTGCATTGGTGCAATGTAAATCACCCCTTAGATGAGCTCAACTAATGGTGTGAGTTTGGGGTGAGACAATTGGTTTGTTGAAAGATTTGTAATCTCTTATTATTAAAATAGACACTGTCTTACATTCAAATGAGATCTTTTCTCTTAGATTCTTTTAGTTTGGGAGTCTCTGAAGGGAAACATTGGATTTCTTTGGACTAACATGTACGGTTGAGTAATGTGTGAGGAAGTGAATAGGGTCAGTTTTTAAACCTCATGATGTTTTAACTATGAATGACGTTGAACACTGAAACACTGAAGAGTCGTGTCATGAGTTTTACTGGTTCATGCTGTGCCTTGACTTTCAAATGTTGAGGTTAAACCAGATTTTGTCAATGTGTCTTGACTGATAGCTCTCTCTCTGGCTCGAGCTCTCGCTCTCTTACTCTATCACATGCGCTCTCACTCTCTCGCTCTATCTATCTCTGTCTCTCTATAGCTGCGTTCCCATTACCCTTTAAATTGTGCAAATTGAATTAACATTGGTTAATGTAAACACTGTCATTTCACACAATTTTTTGTCAACATTTATAAAATAGTGTTAAGGTTTTGTGCAAATCTTAAATGGAAACACAGCTTCTCTTTCTATCTCTCACTCTCTCAGATGGTCAATTCTCATTTGACACCAAATAATTGTACAGTTATTAAATTTATAAACGTGTGTGAGAAACTTTCAGGAGAGAGAGAGAGTTTTTAATCTTGTTCACCCAGCACTGAACGCGCTCAACATCGATGCCTCAGGAAATGAGATCACTCCAGCCGTCTGACAACACCATTTAAAACACACATGCACACACACAAACACGCGCGCACACACACACACTATATTGCCCATCTGTAACACAGTCATGTGTGAAAATGAGAATCAAAGTTTTTTTTTTTCAAAATCTATGATTTTCATTTTATTGCAGAATCTGTTAGTTGAGATCACAAAGAAGCCTCTCCATGTTTGAGATAGCAGTTTATGTATATTTAAAAGCGTACATTTTGCAGTTGAAATAGGCTTCCGGAGATTCTAGCGTGCAGCGGGGGGTCCGACTTGTGTCCCTACTTTCCGTGACTGGTCACATATATGGATGGAAGGATATATGGATGGATAAATGGATGGATATATGGATAGATATATGAATATATGGATGGATAAATGAATGGCTATATAGATGGATATTTGGATGCATATATGGATGGATATATAGGGATGGATATATGGATGCATATATGGATGGATGGATAAATGGATAGATATATGGATGGATATGTGGATGCATATATGGATGGATGGATGGATAAATGGATAGATATATGGATGGATATGTGGATAGATGGATGAATGGATAAATGGATGGATATATGGTTGGATAGATATATGGATGGCTAAGTGGATGGATGGATGGATGGATAGATATACGGATGGATATATAGATAGATATATGGATAGATGGATGGCTATATGGATGGATAGATGGATGGATAAATGGATGGATATATCAATGTATGGATGGATAGATATATGGATGGATATTTGGATAGATGGATGGATAAATGGATGGATAAACGAATGATTGGTTGGTTGGTTGGTTGATTGATTGATTGATTGATTGACTGATTGAGGCATACATAAAGACAGACAGACAGACAGACACACAGATACACAGATGGATAGATAATAATTATAAATAATAAAAACATTGATAGATAGATGGACAGACAGATAGACGGACACATAGACAGGCAGATGGACAGACAGACAGATACACAGATGGAGTGATGGATGGACACACACACAGACGAATAGATTGACAGACAGGCAGACAGACAGACAGACAGACAGATTAATTATATAGATGGATAGATAGATGGATGGATGGATTGGTAGATGGATGGATGGGTAGATGGATGGATATATGGATGGATATATGGATGGATGGATTTATGGAGGGATAGATGGATGGATAGATGGATGGATAGATAGATGGGTATATGGAGGGACAGATGGATGGATATATGGATGGAAAAAATAGATGGATAGATTAATGGATATATGGATAAATGGATAGATATATGGACGGGTATATGGAGGGAAAGATGGATGGATGGATAGATGGATGGATATATGGATGGATAGATTGATGGATATATAAATAGATAGATGGATATATGGACGGGTACATGGACGAAAAGTAGATGGATAGATTTATGGATATATGGATGGATATATGGATGGGTACATGGAGGGATAGATGGATGAATAGATGGATGGATGGATATATAGATAGATGGATATATGGATAGATTAATGGATGATGGAAAATGGATGGATATATGGATGGATGGATGTGATTTACAGCAGCATTTGCTCTGAACTGTATATGCGTGTGAAAAGTTCTTATTCAAGCTCATTGTACAGTCTGAACAGTGACTGTCTGAACATCAGCTCTGAGACCTTTACAAAATAACATTTAGAGCTGATAAATATCATGGTCATATTTCCATACTGCACAGTTTTTCTCATCTTCTCATTGTTTGGTCGTGAGTCATCTGGCAGAGATATCAGTTGTGTGAATGTGTTTGTGCCGGCTGTCCCCTGGCAAGCTGCTGTGTCCTAATCTAATTCAAGATCATTTAGTCAAGATCTTGATTTAATCTGCTCGTAATAACCCATCCCACTGGACCAAGACTTAGTTCGGTTTAATCTGTTTTCTGTATAGGTTTTTTAGGTCCTCCAGTCCAGAGGATCCTTGTATTGCTTAGGAGATTTAATGGAGTTCACATTTACATTTCACTGAAGTCTCCACTGACAAATACAGGTTTATTGATTTCAGCTGGACTTGTTTAATAGTGATATAAATTTTACTCAATGTTTTATAGCTCAAAAATAGACGAACATGAGACAATGAGATAATGCAGAGTACACGTTTTAGACAATTTGTATAATCTGATGAGTAATGTTCTTACTGAATCCCTGTTTGTCTCTCATGTTGAGCGTTAAAAGGTTTTGGAGAAGCTTGTGTTTGTTTGGTCTGTGTTTGTATGAATGATCTCTCACTGTTTCATGTGACCTTTATAGACGATGAATCTATGAGCCCAAACCTCTTTCTGATAGAGAGAAGGGGGAAAGTTCAGTGAATATATATAATAAACCCCATGCAGCCATCCATCATATCTAAAACAACAACACACAGTCTTGCTGACAGACACAAGAACAACACCACGATTACTATGATTAAGGTGTACAATGTGAAGAGCCACCCCATATAGCAAAAATATTGTGAAATATAATTTTACATATTTCAAAATATGTATTTGCTGAATATCTTTACAAAAATATATTTTCCAGAAATTTTGTTTTGCATATTTTGAAATATAAAAAAATTATATATATATATATATATTTTTTTTTTTAAATGCAAAAATATATTTAATTAGGAGAATATATGTAGAATACAATATATGTAAAACATATTTTTTGCCAGATATTTTTTTGGCCAGATATTTTTTTTTTTTTTTTTTGCTGTATATGATTGTTTACAATGCATTAAATAACATGCAGTGAGTTCATAAATACCAATGCTTATTAATTTAATGAAAGTAATGATGTTCACAATAAGTGATAAACAATCTTTATTAGTCCTTAAAATAGAAAACATTTTATATTATAAGATTTGTGTTTGTGGTTTACATTTGTGATATATCATAACTAGTTGTGCTTTTGCTCCGGATGAGAGCACAAATTTTAAGTTTTCAATAACTTGACGCTGGAAGCTCTGTTTTTTTGTTTGGTAGTTTTTCATTTTGTGTTATATAGTCGGATGTGTGTTTGCTCAGTTGGCAGTTTGGCAGGTGTTTATCTCTCTATGAGCTCTCTCTCTGATATCTCTCATATCTGTCTGAGGTTTCTCTGATATCTCTCTGAGCTCTGTCTGCTATGTGTCTGATATCTCTCTGGTATCCTTCAGTAGCGTTGATATCAGCAGCTGATGATTCTGAATCTGTAGCGTACTGACCCCTAAATCGCACCACCAGAAATACAGAAATACAGTCTTTACTGTCAGACGCTCGGCTGTCTCTCAACGTTCTTTCAAGGCACTTGTTTAAATCTCATGGCATTTAATAAAAGCTTTCTGTTTTTACCGTATAACAGACATACGCGTCTATGTGTGAAAGATACGTGTCTGTTTATAAACAGCTGTCAGTAAATGGATCCGTCTGTGTGTAAAAGCTTTTCCATTTCACTAAAGCCGGAGTGCTTAACGCTGGTTGCTGTGAGACACATGACCGAAAAAACACTAGCAACAGACCAAACAGAGACAATCTAGCCCCAGGGTTTTTAAACTGGGGTCTGGGACACCCAGGGGGTCTTCAGGAAGTTTTAGGGGCTCCCCATAAATGTTCAGGGGAAAAAAACAATGAGAAATTGTAAATTGTATTTGGGTTTAAAAGGCAGAAGTTCTTGTAAAGCTGATTTATTGTCAAATTTGCAAAATTATATGTCCGGAATTACTGTAGCCCAAAAATATATTCGTTATACAGAAAAAAATATTAATGTCTACTCTATATATATTTTGTATTGGGGGTTTGTTTGTTATATTTAGGGGTCCATGGCATCATAAAGTTTGAAAACCCCTGATACAACCAGAAGATGGAGCTGGAAAAGGCAAATAAATGTATGCTTACGTTTTTTACTGGATTGCATTATAATTTATTATATTGCAAATAATTTATTAGTAGAGTAACTGGTATTATTTCAATCAAATGCATTTGCTTTCTAATAAATTATTTTAACTGAGGGAATACAACTTTATTTTGGTGGCAGCATCAAACATTTATCCAAAGGACTGATGGAAACAAGCTATTCTGTGATTTGTTTGTACAGTACATGGATGAAAGATGCATTATGTCGGTTTTATTTGAACAGATGACAAGGTAGTGACCTTGGATTATAAAGAAGCGACATTTTGTAAACTTAGTTTGAGTAACATTGATAAACACAGTCCTGTAGGCTGACATTGTTGTTATGGTTGTCAAGTACTCGTGCATGCCTCGATACACATAAACAACAACGCCATCATTTTCAAAAGCATGCAATTTGAAACACATTTTTAAAAGTTTGTGTTTTCATGACCCTAAAACGCTGTCGTTGTGTAGACAACATGCATAAAAACTTTACATTTCTTGGTTGAAAACTTGGACATATCTAATGATATGACTTACTAGCTGTACTTCTCATCTGTACAGTACAGTTTAAATGTAAATTTCACAACCTAATTTTTCAGAAGTGAATTAAGTTTGTGATTACTCTGTTGTGAGTTTGGTTAGGGTTAGGTTAAGAGCAATGAGAGCAGTGGCAGTCGTGTATGTGGCTTTAGGAATACCCATAATTCACAGATGTATCAGACTTTCCTCACACGTTATGCTGAGATGAATCTGTGTTGACAGAGTGTCAGTCCAGCCTCAGGACACACAGACAGACAGAGATAGAGAGAGAGAGAGAGAGAGAGAGAGAGAGAGAGAGAAAGAGAGAGAGAGAGAGAGAGAGACAGGCTGACAGTATCTCAGCAGGGAGACAGAAGTGTGAAGATCACGTCTGATGCGGATGAGAGTTTATAAAGCATACTGCCCTATGATTGTCTGTCAGAGACAGAGGCACACAACAGGAGGTTCATAGCGTCTCCTAATTCACCTCTTCACACCTCCATCTGGAGGCAAACAGCGTCTCCATCCTTATAAGATGCATTGATGGTAGAGTCATGTAAGTTTTCAAAAGACACAAAGGAGGTAAATACATTTTTTATGATTTCATGAATCTCTTATGATCTAAGTGACAATTCATAAAATTGTAAAAATTCATTTGTTGACTTTGTGTGTCTCACTTTGCTATTTAATGACGTGATCATACAATAAAATCTTTTACTAATCTTTTCTATAAAAAACGAGGTGGACCACTTTGCCAAAGACTGAGACTACTGCATTTCTTCATCTTATGATTATTTTTAATGGATGCGTTTGTCTTGTGGTTAACTTTTTTGTAATTTCCATTTTTCTATACTTTCCATGATTATTTTTTAGTGAAGAGTGCTATAGCTACTCATCTCAGACAATACATGTTGGGAGGAAATATTATGTCGTTTTCTGTGGTAGGCAAATAACAAATCTTGGATCACTTCCTTTAGTTAGTGTGGATTTCATTTCATACTAAACGTAAACTGTTTCACAGTCTAAATAAACCAAAACTCACATGATTGTTTTGAAGGGGACTTGGGTGCCGTTGGCCTCCCCAATTTGTACACATAAGTTTAAACCAAAACCTCTTCACACCTGTTGTCGGTATGACATAAGGCTTTATTCATGAAACACAAGCAAAATGAATTAACGTGTATATGTGTTGGTATTAAGGGTAATGCACTGGGATGGTTTACATCTTACTTGACTGATAGAACATTCTCAGTTCATTTTGGAGACTTTAGCCGTTTCTCAATGTCAAGGATACTTCCTTGGCAGGACTAGTCCTTACAAGTCACTTCCTTCAGAGGCTAGGCGAGGCTCCTCTTAAGCATTCAGAGAAGACGTTAAATGGAACAGGCTAGCAAGTGCACATCATTGCGTCATTGCGTGATTGAAAGGTGTGCTTTCGGTGCTGTGCGCATAGGATTGTGGGTGATTTCAGCGCGTGAAGAGCGCGAAGGATACACATATGCATCCTTTCCTGTATATGGGATATTTCTTGAACGAAGGACTCAGTCCTTGGCTGAAATTTTGAGGATCCTCGACATTGGAACAGTCCTTTGACGGACGTCGATGATTAGCATCCTCGAAATTCTGCCTTCCGAAAATCCTTCCTTGACATTGAGAAATGGCTTTTGTCTCCTCAAGAGCTTCTTTTTAATTGTGAGGTCCCCCAGGGCTCCGTTTTGGGGCCCATTCTATTCTCTCTCTATATGCTGAATTTGGGACTTATTCTCAAATATGGTATTTCATTTCATTGCTATGCAGATGACATGCAAATCTATCTGTCTTTGAAACTAAATGATTCATCAATGTTAGTACCTTTATTTCAGTGTCAAGAGGAAATTAAAGTGGCCATGAAACAGAAGTATCAATTGCCTAATTTTCCCCGTGGTGACGTGTATCCGAGTAAAACCGGCCTCTGAAATGAAATAAGGCAGGGCTTGATTTGAATTTGTCCAACGAGATCTGATTGGATCATTTGAAGTTGGGTCGTGTTGCTAATTGCTAATCGCAGCGATATTCTCCCGGACCCCGTCCACCTGCCATACATTATGACCGGAAGTAAAGAGAGATTGTTTTTTTTAGGAGGGGAGGAGATTTGCATTTTTGATTAAATATTATGAGGGCACATTCATTTTTTTAAATTAATGAAACTCATAGATAAATCATTTGTAAAAAATACAACAATATTACTAAACAAATTACAGTTTTTTATTGTACTTTTCATTGCGACTTCAAGGCCTGGATGGCAATGAACTTCCTAAATTTTATTGAAGTTTTTTAATGAAACAGAAGTAATCCTGTTCATGCCTGTTCAAATTTTTTTCAATTAAGACAACTCACCAAGGTGAAATCTTTCTTGTCATCTAAAGAATTGTACATACAATTATCTCTAGATATGTCATCTAGATTATTGTAACAGCCTTTATGTTGGTATCAGTCAAGTTTTCCTATCTAGACTGCAGATGGTTCAGAATGCGGCAGCTCACCTGCTGACGGGTACTTGGATGCGCAAACACATCACCCCCTTTCTTGCTTCCCTTTATTGGCTACCAGTCCATTATAGATCCAATTAAAAATTTAAGCATTTGTTTTTAAATCTCTAAATGGTCTAGCGCCAAGCTATCTTGCTGACTTGAGCAAACTATATGCTCCTCGTAGTGCACTTACAGTAGATCTGTTGATCACTTATGTCTAGTTTTTCCATAGACAAAGTTGAAAAGTAGGGGTGACCCAGCCTTTGCTGTGGCGGCCCCAAAGCTCTGGAATAGCCTGCCCCTGTACATTAGACAGGCGAAAATTCTTGGTGCTTTGTAATGTGATCTTAAAACTTATTTTTATTTGGCTTTTTGTGTGTTAGAGCTGTCTATGAGTTGTTAGTTACTGCATTTTCTGATTTTTGTATTTAGTTGATCAGGGTTTTTTTTAAAAGAGAAACACATTTTTTTGAGATCTGAAGCCTTTGCATCTCATGGTTTGATATCTCAACAGAATGTTTTATCAAACCACAAGCACATCAGGAGGAAAGAGTCGCATCGCTGCTCTTTGATGTCCTGCAGATCATAATAACAGTGTTTGGGGACAGCAGTCCATGTAAATAATTGATCAGAAACACAACTTTAATGAAGCATATAAATATTCACTGTCTGATCATGAGTGGTTCGATGCGAGTAAAGACATCCCAAAACCTTGTTTCTAGTGATGTCACGCTCCTTTTTCCAGGTGTATTCTGTTTTTAGACAAAGCTAAGGGAGTCCAGATGTAACTCTGCACCTTTTGTTTAGGTCAAATACATTTGATTTAACCCTACACTGAATGCTGCGCATCTCATAATGCAATGCAGTTGATCTTCTGTTTGTACTGTGTGTGTGTCACTGTCCTGTATCAGCACTATTGAGACGCCTCTCATCCAAGGACCATAAGTTTTTTATTTCACCATTATAGTGACAAGTGTATCGCTGACCTCACATAATCTCAGCAGGGTCTGGTTAACCTCTCGCTCTTCTCTCCGTCAAGTGTCGTAGTTATCCCTCTGTATGTTTATAATGACAGTGATGTCACTCGGTTTCTTCACACTGAGCACGTGCAGACTGACCCATCACATGACCCCTGAGTTCCACCTGCGGCTGATGGCATAGAAATCACATCTGCTGAAATGTGAGCAGTCTTTCGGAAAAGGTCAGATCATCTTTAAACCAAGCTGTGGGTGAAGAAACAACAGGATAAAAACACAAAGCTATAAATCATACAGATTTTGGAGACTGCCACAATCCATGCACAGCAAGGCATCGGGAGACTCCACAATCAAACCTCAAAGATGAAAGAAGATGGAAAAAACGGAATGTTTTTATAATTCCCGTAAGTTGTTTGGGACAAAATAACAAAACACAAATATAATTTAAGTGCGCCTCCTCTGCACATTTGTGTTGGGTGACTCTGGAATTGGTGTTAAATCAGGATTTTGTAGTTTTTGTTGTCCTCTGGTTCTGCAGAGGATGGAGGATCCTACGCTGTGCATGGGTGGCAGAAAATTGCATAATTCGTGTTGTTCCTGTGTGGGTGTTTCCTGGCCCAAAATTTACAGAGAGCAGCGTGAGCCTCTGCAGGAGAACCCGGCCCACACTCGGCTCTCAACATCTCTATTTAATCTCTCCTGTCCTTCAGCGGACGCCTCTCCTGCTTTTGTCTCTTTCATTTTAATTATATCATCTCTTCATTTAAAGTACTTCACTTAAGATATCCATTTAAAATCATGTTAACTACACTTCACGTTTAAGACAACAAGTAGAAGACTAGAAGCTTAAGTTAAGATGAGACGGTGTAAATGCTGTATTTATCTGGCATACTGTAAAACGGTCAAGTCAATGTTTCATTGCTTCAAAGCAGCTTTACATGAAAAACAAAGAAAAATAAATGCAGATTATTATATATTTATATATTTCTTTTCGTAATTTTTAATTTTTTAAGTTAATTTTTTGGGCAATTTTTGCCTTTAATTGACCGACATTAATGTACGGAAAGGACAGGAAATTGCACGGTGGAGAGAAGGGAATGGGACTGGCACCAAACACCATAAGGTGGATCACTTTATTGTTTTCTTCACTGTTGTAAGTCTCTTTGAATAAAAGAATCTGATAAATGATTAAATTAAAGAGGTTTAGAAGAGCATGTTTGGTAATATGATCAGTTTTTTTGCATATATTTTTAAACACTTCAATATTTTTATATACTGTTGTAATGCTACTTACGTACTTTTATTTATTTACCACTGATCAGTTTGATACAGAGCACTGACAAGCAAATGAATGAAAGAAAAGGATTTGTTGAAAGACAGATGAAAGAGAGAGCTTATGACAGAGGTCAAACACTCTGTATGTGTTTAAACACCCCAGAAACCGAGCTTTTACTCCTCTTTGCATTTCACCTGTGGGTTTTCATTGCACACATGCTGATGTTTAATTCATTTTCTCTCCGCAGCAAAGCTTTTAACTGAACAGGTGGATGAGAGGGGGGGGGGGGGCTGGGCTGATGTAACAGTGGGGATGGAAAAACTGAAGTAATGCTGGGAAATGATATCATATCACAACAACATACAGCATACATACAAAATGACTTAGCAAATGACTTTTTTTAGAAATTTACCTTTTAGCCTTTGCCATATTTTTTTCATCTAAAGCAACTGATTGTGAATGAAAGTTGTTTGTGTTTTCTCTAGGATTTGAACCCAATGGCCTTTGGGTTGCTGGCACCATGGGTGTAAATGTCAGTGGCGGCTCGTGACTGCTCTTCCGAGGGCCGCAAATTCAAAATAAGTGTTCGGAGTGTCACGTGCATCACATGTTTTGTCAAAATAAGTGCCTGCTGCACACGCGTCAAAACCGTTTATGATAAAAGAGACGCTCACGTTCACAAAATACACGCAAGACACTAACTTAACAGTAAACTCTGATTATGCATGAGATTATGCGAGTATCTGGCAAACGCGAGCGTCTCTTTTATCATAAACCCTTTAGACGCGTCTGCACCAGGCACTTATTTTGACAAGACACATGATGCACACAGGATCTCTCGATGTGCAGAACACATATTTTGAAATTACGAACCATACAACCATTGGTTATCATCTTTTTTGTCATGATCCGTTTAATAATGACTCAGCATCATCTGTATTAACTCTTATTGACAAGTTATCTCGTCAATTAACTCTTTCCCCGCCATTGACAAAATATCTCGTCAATCAAGAGAAAACGCTTCCCCGCCAATGACGAGTTTTTCCGTCTTTCCGCAATACCCTTCCACGAATTTTTAAACCCGGAAGTATTGCCCTATGGCAAGCGGCTGCATGTCCGTGTCTGTTTTAAAGATCGCTCTGAATGGGATCTCTATGAAAAGTCCGTCACAAAAATGAAATTATCTCTGCTTTTTGCTCAAAATGTGGTGTTTTTGCAGAAACCTACACTGTAAAAAAAATCCGTAAAAATTGCAGCTGGGTTGCCGGTAATTTACCGTAGATTTAAATTTATGTGTTTTACTGGCAACATTTTGTTCAAAGTTAAATGAAGATTAAACATTTACAAGTCTTTGTCTTTACAGAGTAAAACTAAAAAAACAGCATCAAGCAAAACATTCTGGGAAACAAAATCTGAAGCAAAAAACAGAAAAAGGTTGATGATGATTTCTGGTTCCCAGAATGCTTTGCATGAGGCTGTTATTGTATAGTTTTATTCTATAAAGATAAAGACTTGTTAATATTTAAAATTTATTTAACTTTGAACAAACTCTTGCCAGTAAATAACATAAATGTAAATCTACTGTAAATTTTACAGTGTACCCATATTCAAAAGCTGATTACAAAAGAACCACTGAAGGTAGGATGAAACGTTTTTTTTTTGTTTGAAAGCAGAGGGTCTGTTCTTTCATTTGGTAGATTGTATGTTTATATATTTGAAAAAGAACATTTTCTGGAAGACATTAAACTTTTGTGAAAATCATGAAAAATGCTGGCGCTGGCTGGCAACTTTTTTTAAAACGCTGGCGGTGAAAGAGTTAAGAGAAAACATTTGCATAAAAAAACATGTTCCTGATGAGTTTTTATGTTAATCTGTGATACCGCGAGTATCGACTATACTAACCCAATTTATAAAAACTGAAGCAAAAAAAAAATATATTTATAAATTTTAAACTCTATGTATGTTTTGTTAATTGTTCTGAATCTGATTTCTTACAAAATTTCTTCACAAAAATGCTATTATGTCAGTTTTTTGCTAAAAAAAAATATTTAAAAAAAACTATATTTAAGAGTTTATAAGTAGAGAATGTGATATATGTTTTTTTTCCCCATTTTGTTTGTTTGTTTGTTTGAAAGCGGAGGGTCGGTTCTTTCATTTAATATATTTGTATTTTTATATATTTTTAGAAGAAAATGCTGGCTAATAATATTTCTAAACTTAAAATGCATTTTCTGCCCCGATTGTATTGTTTTACTACGCAATTATTTAAAGTATATTTGAAGAGTTTGGTTCCAAATTGCGAAAAACGCCATTTAATAAAAAAAGAGTTAAGACCAAAATCAGTATTGTATCAGGTCAGTATTTAAAAGTAAATTCTTAATTTTATGCAAAATCTCATATCATCAATAGCATCAAGTTTCTGTCATGATAACACATTGACCCCAGGGGATCTTATGAAAAACTTTCCATTATTTTTACTGAAAGTCAACAAAAATCGAGCAGGACCAAAACATTTTACAGCTGATCGTTAAACAACGACGTCAAGTATAAACCGCAGCAATGACAGTGTTCTTAATATCACAAAGTAAGTGTTTTGATTAATTCCATTAATGTTTTTTTTTAATCAATTTAAACCATTAGTCAACTAAATGAATATAAAATGACAAAGATGAATGCACATTTATATAGCCGATTGATTCAATAGATTTATAGCATTTTGAAAGAAAGCTTGTCATGGATTTATTGCATTTCGTGGAAAAGATTATCAGTTTTTATAATAAATCTTTGAAAATAACCTAAAGATGCAATGTGAAAGATTGTAACAGAAAATAGTGGTTTTCATCTTGTCACTTTCTTGGTATAGAAAATACGTTTTACCGAAATTATTCAAAATGGATATATTGCGTTTTGGAACCAAACTCTTGGTTTATATTATTAATAATACTCATGGTTTTAAATAATAATTTCAAGGGGGATTATTCTCATATGGGGGGACTAGTCCCCCGGACCTCCCCTGGGTTTCCACCTATAGCTTGCACCTCAGTGGCTGATATATAATTTAACTTCTATAATGTAATACATTTATCTCTGCAGAAATAGCTTTGGGCAAGAATCTCATACTGTTTAAATCTCTTGTGAATCTGAATGTTGTGAGGAACGTCTCTACCTGTGGCCGTCATCAACATCTGCGGTGGTTAGACTGTTTTACTTTGGGCATGAGGTGAGGCAGTATGTTTTTTTAAGGTCAGGTAGAAATTTCTATTTCGAGACTTTGGATCTTTTCATGAGAAATGTTTGATGTGATTTCATCCTGTGAGTCAGGGTGGAAGTTAAAACGATTGGTGCAGGTAGATGTTGGACAGATGGTTTCTGTTGACCTACATCTCAAACACTCTCGGTGTGTCGTCATGATCAATAGACTCTCGGTCTCTTCTGTCTCTGTTTGTCTAATTGCTCCGAGTGTCATTGAACCACAAAACATGACACCGTGAGTCTCTATAAGGGCTTTACTTCTTACTCCAGGACAGTCTCTGTCAAAGTGGCTTTCTGTCAAGTGTTTCTCTCTCTTATTTCAGACAGGGTCAGTCACCTCGATGAGATGTTAAGATAGTGTATCTATATTTCTGTCTAACCATCTCTCCATCTGTTTTGTTCTGTCTTTTTACTTTTATCAGGCTAATGAGGTGTAAATATTAAAAACCACAGGTGCAATGTCCATTAATGAGTTGGATTTGTATTCATGCACAGAGAGGAAGTTTAAACAACAGGGTTTAATCTTTCATTTGATTTTGACTGTTGTATTAGTGGGATTATCTTTTCATACAGGTTTAAACACTCAAGCTTTTGCATAATTTCAGATGAATCTTAAATCTTTTAACAATCTAACATTTCAAACTTGCACGTTTGGCGTGAAAAGCCATTTGATCTGAATATTAGTAGGAATGAGATCTTGTCTATGTGTATTTAAAAAAAAACAATGCATTACAATACAAGGCTCCTGTTTTCTGCAGTTATTTTATTAGCATTTTTCTGTCAGATATGTAATATAAAATTCATATCATCTTAAATTAAAGTACATCGAATGCTTCCAAGCCGTCTATCATATTCAATGTATTCATATATTTAATTTATTGCATATATTATTGTATGACAGCTCTGTGTACAGATGGTTTATGAATAATCACTGCTGACATACAACACACACATGACCTTTAAGTTCTGGTGGGTCAACAGGGCTCTGGGGATTTGACTTGTTTGTGTTTATTATGATGAAAAATCTGGAGATCTGTAGGAGTTTAGGTCATTTTTAAGATGTCCTCTTCTGTTTTTGAGATGGTCCTCTATGTCTGTGGTCACCTGCTCTCTGTTTTTGGGATGCAAAAGTCCAGCGGAGGGTCTTGTGTCCCGTGGCTTTTGTGCGAGGGTCTCTCTGGGTCTGACCCCGGTTGTATGGGTTTGTTATTATCTGTCCTGCGGTTCATCTCATTCAGTCCAAAATGCCGCTCTCATCCCCTCAGAGTTCAGGTATCCATGGAAACTCTGAACATTGAAAGTTCTGTCATTTTATGAGCTCCCACAAGCACGCACGCTCTCATCTCATATTATCTCGCTCATTCACTACAGAAAGGGATTCAAAATGGAGAGGAAGGTTAAAATATTTCACTTACAAATAGTACACTTCATATTTCTAGTAGTTTGATTATTTAAAAGTATGGCTGTGATAATTTCAGTTTTGTTGTTTTCATGGAAGAATTTTTATTCAAAGTCCCAGACCTTTAATGAAGTATATTTGAATGTACTAAAATATGCTTGAGTGCATTTGTAATACGTTGTTATTTTTGTGCTTAATGTAAAAGTACACTACAAATGCATTATTTAAAGTAGTTCTACTTCACTTCATTGCACTTGAGTAAAATCTATACTAAATACCAGTAATATTTAAACTGATCTTTAGTTTATTGAAATAAATGCACAAAATAGCACAGTTGAAAAAACTTTTTATCATGTTTAAGTTTACCTTTAGAAGGACTAAAGACTGACTTATTGTATATAAAGTAAAAAAGTAGTGCATAAAAATAAGTGTACTTAAAGTGTATTTTAGTGCACTATTTCATCTGGGGTCGCATTCACCCAGTTTACTTTCTCAATATGTTGATGTTCTTATTACATCAATAATATACATTTATTGAAGAACATTTTTGTCTTTCAATTTCTTAAACAAATTGATTAACTTGCTTTACCTTTTTAATTATTTTGATACAGCCACACTGTTAAAATGCATTGTTGCTCTTAAATTTTTTTTAGTTTAATCAACTTGAAATTACAAATAATTTTTATTTTCTTGACTATTGTGGAGTTGCTATAAAATATAACAAATTAAAGTTTAAATAACTTAAACTTATTCAACTTAATTTTATAAATTATAGCAACTGAATTAATAGTAAATTTAAGTTAATTAAACTTAACAATTTAAGTGCAACAATCAATATTGGTCAATCAAAATGAACTTGTGTATTTTCTTGTGAAGTTTACTTATGACTGTGGGATTTGTGTGTTTAAAGTTTTCTGTACCCATCATCAATACACACACGTTTACATCGTATTTGTTTAATCAAACTTTAGTAGATTATTAGACCACAAATAATACCTGCAAAATTATAAAGCTCAAAATTCACTGCCAAGCAATATATTTTCTTTAACAGAATTCACTTTTCAAGGACTACAGAGAACGGCTTTTGGACTACAGCCCTTCACTTCCCAGTTATATGACAACAATATTCTGAAATTTTGACTAACCTCCACCTAAAGGAATATGCCGAAAAATGGTGTGACCTTGTTGCACTTCCATGAAGAAGAGAAAGAGTTGTGTTAGTAGCAGAGCCGGACAGTAACGGAGTACTTAAGTAAAATTTTAAGGGATCTGTACTTTACTCGAGTATCATTTGAGGGGCAAATATTGTACTCTTTACTGCACTACATTTCTATCCATAACTGTAAGTACCCGTTACTTCTTCTAAAAAAAAGAAATATCTCGGAAACCCTCAATTTGTTGTTTCCCTCTCTTACAGTGGGTTCACACCAGCCACGTTTGAGGCATCAAAATCACGTCTACCGCGCCTAGTATGCCACTCGAACAGTTTGAGTTTACTCGCTTCATTCGTGTGTGAAATTCTAGTCATTGAGACATTCACACAGAAATTCGCATCATGGGAGGAGCTTCTGCTCGCTTCCTGTAATCACGTCATTACAAGCAAGCACCTGATTGGATGACGTGACGCATTTTTCCGCCAAAGTTCAAATTTTTAACTTGCGCATTTGCCGCAGAAAAGCTCAATTTCCGCCATCTGCCGAACTCGACGCGCGTCAACGCATCTTCATATTTTTCATATACGCAAATCACTCTGACTTGACGCCTCTACCGCGGCTGGTGTAAACGCAGCATTAAACGTGAGGTGCACTGATTGGGACAGCCTATCAGCAATCACCTTCAGCTTTTGGTCAGATTTAGATAAGAGATGAAACCATCCCAGGAATGTGCCAACTCATGGCCCCACTTTGCCAAACTAATTCAATTTTCAGAAATATTTCAAAATTCTGAAGTTTGATAGTTTTCACTTCAAGTGTTTGCTGTGTTTTCCAAAACAAAACTTCATCACTGACTACAAAAATTCATTCTCCAACTTGCGGAAGCATGTCAAGGTACGTACATTATAAAATAAACTTCCTTACATTTTTTCAGTTACGTTTGAGTAGTTGAAGTCACATGCACCTGCCAATTTGCCAGCTCTAGTCATTCAGATGTATGGAATGATTTAAAAAGATTAAAAAGGAATTGCAAATTGTATTTCAAATATTCAAATAGTCAAATATTGCACACCGTTAACACATTCATAGCTTCCGAAAGCATAGGAAAAACGGGACTAACCTGTCTGTCTGTCTCACTCTCAGGCATGTCTCACTCATGAATGCTGTTACATCACTTCCTCTCACAGACAATACTCTTACGTGGCAGGTGCAAAAATAACTCCTGACTTGATGGTCTGTGCCATAGATGTCAGACACTGTCAGAAATAAACCTACCAAGAGCTGTCACTGTGGTGGTATCCTTCAAAAAGTGCACCTGAAGAGTCCATATTAGTATCTCAAATGCATACATATCCATACATTACCCATACAGGACGTTTTTAAAGGGTACTGGCCCAATGACAGCTTATGTATCTATTTTTTCTGACAGTGAAACGGCATTACACAAACAGAAAGTGTGTGTAGAGACATGCAGTGTTTGTGTGATCTGTACCTGTCTCTGCTGTATGTTATTTATTCATTTGACTGGCTTTACCGCGGTACTGCAGTCCTGTCTAAACCTCACAATGTCAGTAAACAGGTGGACACATGGACACACACATGAAGATATAAACCACTGAACTCAATAAAACTTCATTCGTCTGTCAGGGACGACTGACCCTGTCTGGAATATATAAAGTCTCTCGCTCGGTCTCTCAATATATGTATGTCTTTCTCTCTGTCTGTCTCTTTCGTACTTATTTCGGTCTTTCTCCAGAGATAAAGTGATATCTACTGTATATGTTGTACTCGGTGGGTTTGAGTTTTCAGACAGTCTGTTCTTCAGCTAGAGGTGAAAGTTAAGGTTTAATTGAGTTTTTAACGATAGTAATAACCTGAGATTTTATGAGTATAATTTATGAAACCCTTAACAGACAGCTGCAGACAGACACTACTTCACTGATCTAAGCTGCGATGTCTTTTACTGATCATCTATAAAATTTCGTGGGCGATGCATGAATATGTGATTTGTATTTGTATTCTGTGATGCATGCATAAATAACATCATGTTGCAGTATAAACAAGAAACACATTACTATTGTGTTTTTGATTCATCACGGTAGTATTTGATGTATTTTTATACCTATAGTATTTTTACTGTATTATAGCAACAGGTTACGGTATTGTTTTTAAAAGTATGGGAATTGTAATGTCTGAGAAAACAGGCATGTGTAAATGTACAGGTTGCAGGTGATGTGTTTATATTTGTTTTCGTTGACTTTAGGCCAGGTTAAAGAAACAGTTTGTTTAGGATTTGTGAGTTATTAAAAGAAGGATTCATTTGTACAGTATTTTTATCTGCATTGTTAACCCGCACAAGTGGAATTAACATAAGCATTTGAGGAATTTCTAATGGCTGTCTCACACGGTACTCGGTCATCGGCGAAATTGCCACGCGGCTACAGCTTTTCTCGTGTAGTGGAAGCTTTTTTGCAGCATTTGGTGCCAATCTGTTTGTCTTCAATGGCGCCTACCACAAAGAGCCGTGTCCACAAAAGGAATAGGATTTTGAGTGCACGATCATGGCGTGTGTACCAAGTCCGCTTCACCTCTGTTTTGCCGCTTTCCGTACATCTCCTATTGAAAAAGAACTAAAAACTCGCAGTTGCTGCATACCATGTGAAACGCCCATAATTTGACTCAATTTTAAGTTAGTTTAACATGAAATAATTTGTAATATCAATTGCTCCGTCCAACATCTCCATTAAGTTAACTTGGTTACTTTTAGTGTCATAAATGGCATTATTATAACTATACGTCAGTCATTGAATAAACTTGATGCTCCACATAAACACATACAACAACTACGTTTTTGACATGAATTGTCAGTACTGTGAAGAGAAATACAATAAAATGTGCTAAAAAGTAAACACTGATCACCTGAATGGTGACTTCACAAAATTATCATTTACAACAAAACAACATCAATAATATAAGAGCTTAAACCTCTATGACATTTTATTAACAAATATTTAAGTATTAAGTTTTTATCAGTTCTCATTTTGTGTAAAAGCAAAATATTTAGGCACAAAGGATTATGGGTATTCCTAACAACATGTTCTGATCATTTTAAGTTAATTTTACATACATTTTTTAGTTTAATGGACTTTATGTGCTTAAAAGTGAAATTAACTAAGATTTGTTTAAGGATATGTGCAAAACACAAAATATTAAAGGAAGTTTAGTTCATTGTTTAAGTAAAGACAATATCTGGGTTAACAGTGTGTATTGATACTGTTAAAGGCACACAAGGCAAGTCTGAGTATTATTTCTCTACTAGCTCCCCCTAGTGTCTGGGAGTAAATGCGTTCTATATCTAAGACTATACGAGACTGAAGGACACCGGGTCGGATACAGCGAACTTGCAAGTGGGGTATTCTTCCTACAGACGGTAGGGGCGGGCGAGAGAGTCTTCATTCGTCATGTAATGAGTCATTTAACCATATACCGACTTACGAAGATGATTTATTAACATAAAAATGCTGCCTTGTGTCCCTTTAAATGTAACATTGTGAGTTTTGTGCAACATGATCTCACGGGAAGTTTTGTTATAGTCACGAAAAATTTAATTAACTTATTAGTGTCCATGGCACGAAATGCAGCTTTTTTTCGTGTCACAATTTCTATAAATAGTTTTTCATGTTCGTGGCATGACTTTCTTTTTCTTGTCATTTAAGTGTTGTTTTCTTTTTTTTCCCTATTTTTAAATCATTGTCGCTTGGGGTTGGGTTTAGATTTGGGGTTTGGGCTAGGATGTACGTTTATGTATTTCTTTCTACTAGGGATGTGACGGATCACAAAACTCACGGTTCGGATGACATTACGGTTTTTAAGGCACGGATCGGATAATTTTTCGGATCAGCAAAAAAAATGGTGGGAAAATTTACAAACATTTATAAAAAAGAACAAAGTTGCACATATAAGTAAGGTCTGAAATTAGCATTCGGTACAGAAATCGAAGTAAATGAATAATAACACTGTGTTTATTGTACGAATTAAATATTATTATTTTACTTTTTTAAAGGTTAATAACAGCGTTATGACTCATTATAAGTAACTTACCGCATGGCTATTTTAGATAACATCTTCATGATTTCCTTACATTTGGAATAGGAAAACTGCATCCCAGAGCCGGCGCCAGACCATAACTAACAGGGGGGCACTCGGCTTCCAACGGGGGGGCACGCAATAGCAACAATAACTTGCAAAAACAAGACATTAAACAACAAATACAGTGCAAGCACACACTCATACAACTGGTACAGACTGTCAGCTCATTTCCTGTATAAAGTGCAAAGACCACAAACTATGCGCAAAACTATTGAACTTCGACCGCGGCGTGAGCGCAAGCTGAGCTCTACTGCGCTCGCGCTTTGCTCTACGCAACAAAAAACCGCCCTCGCGCGGTGCAAGCCATTGAAATGAATGGGTTTCATAGCGCAGCGCACACCGCGTCCTTGCTTTTAAAAAGCCGCTTTACCATAATCACGTCGTAATGCTGTTAACGGTCTATAGCCACACTTCACATTTAAGCTTACGTAATTTAAAACAACACTAACTTACCTTTGAAATAGCTGAAGACGGCGTGTACGAACATAAACTTCCTTAAAACAGGGTCCTGTAGATTTGTAAATTCCACCTCGACCTCTAATCTTCGAGTTTGAGCCAGTCTGTGTTTGTATGAAGTCAGATGAAGCAGGTGGTGCTGATTCGTTCTTAATGTTCTAATATCCATATTTTACACGATCCATAAAATGCCGCGAAAAAACACGTTGCTAGTATCAAGTCACAAATATGCTAAAGACGTAAGACTGGTAAGACTCGGCAATACATCCAATCAGAGAAACTGGTCTATTTTAATTAAAGAAAACATTTATCAACTATATTTTCCTCATTTGATTACATTACAAGTCACGAAACATTCAATGTTTGATTTATTTTAATTATTCTTGATATATATTAAATTAATAAAAAACTTTTTAGGGGGGCACAACAACCTGTTTGGGGGGGCACTGCCCGCGAATGCCCCCCCTTGACGCCGGCCCTGCTGCATCCTATGCTTTCACTTTACTGTAAGCCATCAATAATGCATTTATAAAGGTTAATAACTACATTATGACTCATAATAAGTAACTTATAACATGGTTATAACAATATAAATCAAATCAGTTATTTGAAATACCGTAGAAGTGAATCTGCATGATTAAGTAAGTAGTAATAAAATGCCATTAAAGCAATGCAGGCTGCACCTTTATAAATAACCCCATTATAAATCAGTGTGTAGTGGATTATGAGCATTGAAATGCACATGCATCACTTATAAGTAATAATAAACATATTATAAATGTAACTTTACTGTTCTTATAATGGGGTATAGGTGTTGTTGTGTCTGTATAAATATATTTATAGAATAGTACTAACTGCCAATAAATAATTATAAAGGAGGTTATAATTCATTATAAGCATGGGCTTCATAGAAAGTGTTACCAAACCGACTTATAATGCATTAAAGGTTTACATTTTTTTAATCAATATGTGAGTTCTCTGGGTTGAAACCCATGACCTCGTGTGCTGATAATGGTTGTTGTTTTATCAACATGGTCTCAATAATACTTAGTAATAATTCGTAACTTTCAAAAACACAAAATGTACTTTTTTGTACGTTTAAAGAGCTATTAATCCCCAAACAATAATCTCTCTATCAGGGCGTTTATTTTAAATTTCAAACGTACATCGACTGAAAGACGGCATTGTCGCAAATCTCTGACGTACAGGAAGCACGCAAAAGCAATGTGTCTTAAAGCTTCTTGAAGAGCAATATTTGAACTCAAATTCATAATGAACTCGAGATTTGATTTTACGGTTGCTGATGAGAACTAGGATCAAGATCTTTTCATAAAGGGCTGAATTTGGATCTGTTCCTCGCAATCGTATGAATTTTAAAGATGTGGATTGCAGCGAATTAATACAATGAACATATTTTGTGAATTTATGTTGTTTTGTTGTGATTATTATTGCATAAAAGAAAACTGCATAGGAGAAAATGCCTTTTGTGTGTCATGACAAACTAAATATTACAAAAATGGTTAAATGATTACAGAAATCTTATTTATTTGAAGGTTTTAATGTGTAGTCTTGTTTAATATTGCGTAAGTCATGAACCTTTCATTAGGTAAATGAGTAAACTGTCTTTGATAAATAAGTCAGATAATACGACTGAAACATGTCATTAATATGAATAAGAAACGGCAAGGGCTGTAAAGCTGTTAATACATAAATAATTAATGTATTAGTCCTGTCAACATGTCGATATTATAGATTTCAGTGTATATGAAATGTAAGTAAAAACGCTTTATGTAAAAATGCACGCACATATTCTTAAGTACCTATTGATGGTCTTTTCTAAAAGCTTTACAAGCAATTATTCATTCATCAGATTGAAAGTCTATGTTTCAGACATTATTTCTCGGGTCCAGAATAAGATTATCTTGTAGACGGCAGCATTTGTATATTTCTCATGACTTAATAATGCTGCCTGCTTCCCAAGTCCAGTTTACGACAACACTTTATGTTTCCATCACAGATAAAACAATCCCAGGATGCAGTTTAAATATTGCATTAAAAAGTTCTTCATAAAAAAATCTCTATAAACATATCAGCATGATGAAGTTCGTATGCAATATTCCTCTATACTGTATTAGACTCGCAGGGGTGCCACCCTAAATTTAATGCGCTGGTTTCACTCCCTCCAATAATTCACTTCCCGTTAATGGACGTGTTTATTTCGACGTGCGGCAGCGCAGCACATTGTTAAAAACAAATATTAGGAGAATATTAACGTACAGCACACGCTACATAATGATTTCATCATAGGCGCATTGTGTTCCCGGCATGACGCTTTGAATCTTATTGTATAAAAAGATTAATCCATATTTACTTTTAAATAAATTCCTTTTTTTTGCCAAAAATCCTTCGTGTTGAGTTCTGCTTTTCTAAGTTTCCTGACCAACTTCTATAACTTTTTAAGTTAATGTTATCTTTTTCGTTTTATTAGCAGACAGTAAATCAGTAAATTCGGCCTTATGTTATGTTTACATTTGTGCTAGTAATGCATGTAGTGCATGCATTTTATAGCTGTCTAAGAAGGCAGCTGCCTATGTACACTACAACAGCACTAATAATGTCATTTTCACAGCAAATGAGAGATGAATACAGAGACAGATGATTGTAAGCGTAACAGAGCGTTAATCTTATCACGTTAAACCAATTAAAGGTTAAAAAGGATGAATAATTTGTGAAGTGATGTTTCTTATGGCCGTGTTGTGATTTCACAGCTGTGTGTATCTCCATCATAAGAAGTCAGTATGAGAGCTGAAGTCTGTTGAGTATGAATAATTCAGTGATTGAGTGTGTGTGATAAGAGTTTCTCTGTGTTTGACTGAGAGAGAAATGTGGCTTAATGGACGCTGATAGTCCAATCTTTCACGTCTAATCTGCTCTTTGTGTTCTCTGAGGGCCGCCCTCGGCCGTCCTGTCGATACTATCAGAGCCCTCGGTGTCTCTCGGTCTCTCTCTCTCTCTGATGCGGTGACTCATGCAGGGAGGAAACTCTTCATGTTTGCAAACAGAGAGATTGGTGATGTCGGCTCAATGGGAAAATGCTTTCAGAAGCAAAGCAACTCATCATGTTTTAATGAGAGATTACACAGATTGTTTTAGTTTGCAGTGCACAGACGAACGGTTCATTATTTATTTGATCTTTACAGTACACTTTATTCCAAAGCCTCTTCAGAAAGAATAATGTGTTACGGTCCCTTCAGTGAGATGAGAAACTGTCCCAGATGTGTGTAGATGAAACAGAAACACACCTGAAGAAGCTAAGATCAGGAGCATTTTCATCTGATAAGTTTAACACATTTCATATTCCATTAACCCTCATAAGCCCCTATTTTCCTGTATACGTTAGAGTTCCTTGGGGGTAAAATGACCCCAGAATTTAAAAGAGTAAATACAAAAATATATACAATTTAATGATACAAATAATATAGCATTTTTTTGTTTACTTCCCATCTATACATTAATGCTGTGTTTTTGGAGATATTAAGTACTTTTGCACCTGTTTACCACTCAATTCCTTAACTACACCATAAGCTTGCCTGTAAAATTCACTGTAAAATAAATCCGTAGAAATTACAATGTCATTGCAGCTGGGTTGCCGGTAATTTACCGTAGATTTACATTTATGTTATTTACTGGCAAGAGTTTGTTCAAAGTTAAATAAATTGTAAATATTAATAACTCTTTATCTTTACAGAATAAAACTATACAATAACAGCCTCATGCAAAGCATTCTGGGAACCAGAAATCATCATCAACCTTTTTCTGTTTTTTGCTTCAGATTTTGTTTCCCAGAATGTTTTGCTTGATGCTGTTTTTTTAGTTTTACTCTGTAAAGACAAAGACTTGTAAATGTTTAATGTTCATTTAACTTTGAACAAACTCTTGCCAGTAAATAACAGAAATGTAAATCTACGGTAAATTACCGGCAACCCAGCTGCAATTTCTACGGAATTTTTTTACAGTGTACGACATTTTTATGAAAAAAATCACATAAATTGTGATCTAAATTTGATTTAAATTGTTTTTAGATAATGAGTGTGAGCATTTTACATCTTTGCTTTGCATCTGTGGCTGTTTTTTTGCCACATTCTGTAAAAAATGCTCTCTGTGGCAGTCATACCTTTGTGTGTTTGTGTGTGATTGAGCAAGTCACAGAATGTTTTGCTAATTTTTCAGTGGCATTCTCACGGATCTCCGCATTTTTCCGTGGCCCTGCTACAGACTGTCTTTTTCCGTGACATTTTCACGGATTGGTTTTGTCCTATTTTCAAACCATTTTCGCTTCGGTTTAGGGTTAGATTTGGTGTTTGCGTTAGTATGTCACTTTAACTATTGGTTTATACTATTTTTTCTGATTTATTCTTTTATATTTTCTAAACTTTAAACAATTGTCACCTGGCGTTGGGGTTAGAGTTGGGTTTGGGTAGGGATGTCACTATATGTAAATCTAACCCTAAACCGAAGTGAAAATGGTAAGAAAATTGGACAAAACAGTTGAGTAACCAATCCGTGAGAATGCCACGGAAAAAGACAGTCCGTAGCAGGGCCACGGAAAAATGCGGAGATCCGTGAGAATGCTACGGAAAAAAGAGCAAGAAATTCCATGACTATCCCACGGAACTTTGTGAGATCAGGTTGATATTGCATTTGTGCTCTAGTACCAGGCCTACCTTTCTGTTTTAAAATTTTCAGATTTATTCTGGATGCATTGATTTTTTGTTTTTGAAAAAAAAAATTGTCTATTTTTACATTTCCCATTCATTTCAATTGGGGTCATTTTTACCCCCAAAGGGCCTCTTTTGGTATTTTTTACACCTCTTTAGAACGAGCGAATCAAGCCCAGTTTTTATGAATCTTGACATATAATCTAGAAAAGTCACAAAATCTTATTTCAATGAGATGAAGGGAACCATGTTTTTAAACTAAAGAAAAGTGGCTTGGGGGTAAGTTATTGGGGTTAAAGACTCTGAGATGAAGATGCCCAAAGCCCTTTTTTTGGTCCTGAGGCTGATAGTACATCATATGTTAGGGTTAGATAACCCTCCTGTCAGTGTTGTTAGCATAAGTTTAAAAAAGCTTTAAAAAGGTTAAAATACTTTACACCCCAGTGGTTTTGAATATGCATGATGATTTTTACCTGCAGTAGCAGACACTCAGTGTTGCCAGATTGGAAATGTCCAAGTATTGTACCAGAACCTTAAAATTATGGTATTTGGAAGAAAATTATTTAAAATATTTTAACTTTTGATAGCCGGTAGATTTTCCCTGTAAATAAATGATAAAGTTAACCTTTGTCTGAGAGTCAAACTAACTGGAAAAAAGAGAGTCATTCACAATGATGATTGGCTGAGAAGACATAACCTAAGAAGAGATGAGTTATGGCTAGAAGGGAAACAGCAACTGCTGAAATCACAAAATCTCGCTGAATTAGTGCGGTTTTATCCTAATCCTGCCCCAGACACAAACAGTCATTGATAAATATTTGTGCTGGGAAGGACGAAAAAGACATTGTCTCCAGAGACACGAAAAACAGCGGAAATTAGTGTCATCAAACACAAATAAATTAATCAAAATTTTCGTTACTATAACACGACTTGCCTTGAGACTGGGTTGACATACAACAACGTCTAAACAGTTCCCTTTCTCCACACTTGTAAACACTAGTTTCACATACATCATGCGTGACCTTTCCACATAATATGCACGGCTAGAAGTTGTGGTTGAAAAGTATTTTTTTTTTTGCAAAAAATATGATTGTTTGCTAGATTAGACCCTTATGTCAACCTTATGGTTGGGATCGTTTAGTGTCCTTTGAAGCTGCATTGAAACCGTAAACTGTTGAGGTCCAATAAAGTCCACTATATTGATTGTTTTCCCTAAAATTAATTTTTTGACTGAACCAAGAAAGACACAAACATCTTGGATGACATGAGGGTGAGTAAATTATCAGGATAATCATTCAGTATTATGTATACATCAAAGTACAGCGGTTTTACTATCTTCTTACCACGGTACAACCATAGTATATTTTCTTGAGAACAGAGGTGCTGAAAATTCCCTGAGTTTTTACAATTTTAAATCCTCATGCACCAATTTGGATTTGACTGTAGAGATTTGACAGCGATGAAAGAAGCAATATGGTTTACATCACCCTTATTTGCATTTAATTGAATCATCGGGGGAAACAGAATTTAAAGAACCACTACAAAGGCATATGAAGATCCACTCACGTCTGCGTGTGACTAACAGCCCTGTCAGGATTTTCATATTTCTCTCATTCATTTCTCAAAATCCCATTTGGGTTTTATTTGCGCTCCTCACGCAGGCAGAGCTGTCAGTATATGCACATGTAATTCAATCTCCGTTTTAATGGACGGTGTGCAGTCGTTGCTCCGGTCTTCTGTGAAGAAGCTTGCTATGAGGTTGCTAAGGTATTCTGGGTGGTCGCTAGGCAGTTTCTCAGGCACTCCAGAAGGTTGCTAAATAGTTTATAAGGTATGCATTTGAAATGACTGACAAACATCAAGTCCATCGAATCTAATGTATGGGATGTTGATGTCCATTCCTGGAAAATCTGTCTATGGTCTGTAGAAATGGCTTGGTTCCTCTCTCAATGCAAGTGTGTGGTCACATGAAGTGAGGAAGCACAAACACCGCTGTTTTCTCCGTTTAATATGCAGTGCACCTTGCGAGGGTTTAGCGAGGTCTAAAACCTTCAATCTGTTATCTTCTGCTCCCCTTCACCTTCCTCTCCTCCTCCTCTCACAGAGGCAGTTAATCTCAGATGCTAATTGCTGCTAATTACTTATTGTTGGCCCTGAAGTGTTTTCCCTGAGGTCCTGTGCCGGTGAAGTTCTCAAAGTACCCACAATCCATTGCTGCTCAGTGAGACCTTTCAGGTGACTAATGATCTCTGGAGGTGTGGTGTTTCCTCATGTGCGAGCCCAGCATTATTTATTGGTTTGTTTGTTTACTTATTTATTGTTAACCTTTATGACGCCTCTTCAGCATCCATCTTTCTCGCAGTGACCTCAGGTGAATCACTTGTTTATGAAAATTGCTGCTCACTGGCATTATAAATGTCCTGCACCTATAACCTGCATGAGGAGGTTTTGTATTCACTGATCCAAGTCTTGGTGCGGTTTTCTTATTTGCTTACCCAACTGTTCACACTAGCTGTATATTACTTTAAATTGCGCAAATATTGACATTGTGAATCGAAAATACGGAAAATATGTAAAAAGTCAATGGGGCAAAAACAGTAAATGAGGGTGTAAAAGAATAAAAACTGATGCTGAATAAAAACAAAAAATGCACTGAAGTCAGTGTTTTTACCAATTTTTGGCATGCCCAAGACTGTGAAAAAGGTAAAAAAAAATCCAGTCCACAATCACTTTTTATATTGAAAATCAGTCAATTTGTGTTTTTTTCCCCAAATCAGTGACACCACTTATGAAAAGAGTTAAAATCATGGAAATTTGGTAAACATTTGGTATGTTTGATCAGTACTGAGATTGATTAACAGATTTATTAAACAAAATTAGAAAAAAATAACCTGATAAATTTTTACAGCTGTTAAATTCAGGGGCCTTTTTTGTACACGAACAACTCGAAAAGGTAGTGAATGGGAACAACCCACAAGGGTTAATAAACCTACCAACATGAGTCGAAAATGAATTATCGCAAGAGGAAAAACTATGTTTAAGTCGCATATTACCAATTAATGAAAATATCGTAATTTCACGTCTTTTGTCGACATTTAGAAAATAACGCTATAGTTTTGCGCAAATCTGCAATGAAAACACCGCTACAGTAATTTTTCCAATGATCAAATCAGACAATTTAAAGTAGTTACTATAATATATGCCATTTCTTCTGTTAAAATAAAAACTATTTTGTTATGTTGTAACTTATCTTACACATTTTAGCCTCCAATTTTTAACCTCAGTCTTCTTAAAGGGATAGTTCACTCAAAAATGAAAATAATGTCATTATTGACTCACCCCATGTCGTTCCAAACTCTTAAGACCTCCGTTCATCTTTGTAACAAATTTTAAGATGTTTTAGATTTAGTCCGAGAGCTTGTTGACCCCCACGTACGTACGGTATACTGTCCATGTCCAGAAAGGTAATAAAGACATTATCCATCTAGTCCATGTGATATCAGTGGGTCAGTTGAAGCATCGAAAATACATTTTGGTCCAAAAAGAACAAAAAAGATTTATTCAGCATTGTCTTCTCTTCCGTGTCTGTTGTGAAGCGAATGCGCAAGACTAAAGTCACATGACTGTAGTGACGTGGATGACTAACAATGTGTCTGATGTGTTATCTGGTGCGCCCCAGCTGTTTTTTTTGTGTGCCCGGGCTTCGTTTACAGTCTGAGGGAGACGCATGCTGCAAGTTTGAAAAAAAAATTGCAAACATGTCTGAGGATAACACATCATCCGCGAGGGTGAGTCATTAACTCTCCCCCCCCCCGTCATATCTCGTCAATTAAGAGAAAACGCTTCCCTGCCAATGACGAGATTTTCCGTCTTTCTGCAATACCCCTATTATATTATGCCCTTCCGCAACTTTTTAAAACCGGAAGTATTGCCCTATGGCAAGCTGCTGCATGTCCGTGTCTGTTTTAAAGATCGCTCTGAATGGGATCTCTATGAAAAGTCCGTCACAAAAATGGTATTATCTCTGCTTTTTGCTCAAAATATGGTGTTTTTGCAAAAACCTACCCATATTCAAAAGCTGATTGCAAAAGAACCACTAAAGGTAGGATGAAACGTTTTTTTTGTTTGAAAGCAGAGGGTCTGTTCTTTCATTTGGTATATTGTATGTTTATATATTTAAAGAAGAACATTTTCTGGAAGGCATTAAACTTTGGTGAAAATCATGAAAAACGCTGGTGCTGGCTGGCAACTTTTTTTTAAAACGCTGGCGGTGAAAGAGTTAATGACATTATAAAAGCAATAAGCCCTAAGAAGAAGTGACTTGCCAGTAAATTTTATAACAGCTAAGGGGCGTTGTTAGGCAGGACTCAAAGCGGAGTGCCTAAAACCCCCTTAGCTGTTATAAAATGCACTGTAACCCCACTGCTTCACGGGGCTTATTGCTTTTATAAAAAGGTTACTTCATATGCATAGCATAATTCATAAAATGAAACACAAATAAGTTGTAATTATATTAGTACAAATTTTTCTCTTCCGCCAAACAAAGTAGATCCTCAGAATCAAGGGTGGCTTCAACAGAGCGCAGTTCCCAAGTAACACAGACAAAGCAAAGACACAATGAAAATATGATTAAAGACTGTGGTGTTTATTTTATAAATCAACATTTATTTAATTTGTAAGTGTAAAAATGTAAGTGTGCATCAGTCCACCTTCATGCAGTTGTTTCCTTGAAAAAGAAATATGCTTCAATGAATCATTGGCACCTGTTTGAGATTTGAATTGAAGTGTAAGTGCAAACACAGGTGTGTATGAGAACAGGAGCAGAGCTGATTCCCATAAGCAGACAGTGGCAGGTGTGTTAACAGGTGATAATCAGCATCTTCCCTGTAGTCATCATTCACAGATGAACTTGAGATGCTGTTACAACCGACTTCATTTCCTCAACCCAGTTCTGCTTTCGCACCTTCAATTTGCTTTCATTACTCGTGTATTGATTGATTTATGTCCTGATTTGTTGTGTTAACCAGAGACACCTATAAATCCCGGCGTGGAAGAGAAAAAGGGGAAGTTTATTAAACATTTAGTGAGATCGAAACGACACCTAAGGAAGATAAATGATGTTGGCTCGGTTTGCCGTTGGACCCCGTCAACAGTAACTTCATAAATCACGTCTGCCGTCGTACCATCGCATTAACAGATTTATATCTTACCAGGTGCTAAAGGCAAAGCTCAATAAATAGCTCACAGTTCACCGGCTCATCGGGACGCTAAACAAATCGCACCTGTTTCTGATGAGCTAACGAACGTCGGGCTGATGATGATGCATTCCTCTGGACTCCAACTTTTCACTCGGAAAGTTTATTAAATGTCACCTGATCTCCAACTTGTGTGAAAAACTTGTCTGCGAACATGATAAACCGTAATGTGGCAACATTATGTAAGGTAATTTTATCTGTGCATTATCTTAGAGGTGTTAGGCGAGAGATCAACTTTATTGTCATGAGCCGAAGATATCAAGTGGGAATATGTAGGAGCTGGGAATAAGTCGTGCAGAAAAGAAACATAAATCCTCTCAACTTTGTCACAACAATCCCAAAATACTTCATCAGCTGGAAGTAATGATGTTTTTTGCCAGTGGTTACTCACTGTCTCGTTGCTAGGATGCTGTAATGTAGATGGTTGCCAGGGTATTGCTATCCGGTTGCTAGGATGTTTAGCATGTGTGATTTCAGATGTCCATAATCTCTTTGTGCACCTTTGACATCGACAAGGTCAGTCTCACTTACCGTCAAGCATGCGTGTAGGAAGTCATGTCTGAATGGTAATCTGCATCCGTTTGTGTTTTTATGTCTGTGAGATGTTTGGCATTCATAGATTCTCTGTTTGAAGGTCGCACTTTTATATTCCCTTTCAGCCTCTTTACAAAACGAAGAGCTTGTTTTTAACTTTAACTTTTAATGTGCACATAATATTTGACCTCCTCGATACCAAAGTGACTCCGGGCTCGCTAAAGTAATCGTCAAACAGAACGAAAAGAAACGAAATGAAATTGCCAGTGTTTAATTTCTATGGGTATTCTCTGCTCATTTGAAGGGGCTTTTGTGTAATATTGTGTAAAGCCGCTTTACGCCGTGCCAAATAGCTGCTTTGTTTGGGAAGGATCCATGTGAAGATTTCACCCGTGTGCGGATATTAAGCGCTGTCCCGATTTCACCTCCCTCTGAGATGCAAATATATCTATATTCAGAAAACAGTGGGAGTCCAGTGAACTCGGTCTAATGTGAAAAAATGCTTTGCAGGTGTGCCGAGGCTTAGAAACACAAATGCTAATAAATGGGAATATGGCCAGAGATCTCTTTACAAAGGCCAAAACAAATTAAAAACAGAGGAAACTTAAAAGTCATTTGCTAAGCTAATGAATAGTTCTTATAATTTGTTGATCAAGATGGTTTTATCTTTGTTTCCCAATGTTTCCCGCTGCTTTAAAGAAACGGTTCATTCAAATTAAATTTACATTATAGTACATTATTTTCTCTCACTTCATTCCAAATTCATATGCGTATATTAATTTAAATGATTTCCAGCCTATATTCTGAATGTTCTGAAGCCATGCGATACTTTTGTGTAAAAAACCTTACCCAAAATATAAAGGAGGAGTTTGCAGTATCATTTACTTACTTCGCTGCAAATTTTTGTCTTTTCAGTAAAAATATCTAAAAATTCTCAAATTAAGATGCTTTTTCTTGATGAGCAAAATGACCCAAGAAAATAAGTCTAGTTTTTAGACCAAAAATATCAAATGGTAGTGATTTTGTGCATAAAACAGGCAAAAATATCTGCCAATGGGGTAAGCTTTTGGGTCATTTTGCTCATCAAGAAAAAGCATCTTAAAGGCTCTCTAAGCGAATCTGCGAGACGTTAGTTATTGTTGACATTTGAACTGTTTTCAAACAGTCGGAGCGTAGCTAACTCCTCCCCCTCCCCCTCCCTTCCGTGCTTTCATGAACGCGCCCAACCCCCACCCCCAAATCCTTTTTGTCGTTTATTGGCTGGAATACTTTGTTTTGTTTTGTGGTGCTGGGTTTGGCCACTATGTTGATATTGCCGTTTGTGAAGCCCGGGCTGTCTACAGAGATCGCGTTTTTTTACAGTTTGATCAGCGGACAGGCAGCAAGCAGATAGTGAGGAGATGTTTGCTGTATGTAACAAAAAATGTTTTATGGTCTAAAACGCGTCAATTCGCTTAGAGCGCCTTTAATTTAAGAATTTTTGCAGTGTTTTGCAGGGGTGGAAGATGAAAACTGTCTTAAATTTAGGTTTGTTTCTCACAAAAGCTATATGTCTTTAGTAGAGTTCCCAGCAAGTAATTTTGCGTTTTAAAGACATCTTATAGCTGTCCAAATACAGCCAAGACGTCTAGGCTTAACAAGGCAAAATTTGGGCTTATGCTACATACACACCAAACACGTGGCATTGCGTTCCTCGCACTAGATTCCACGTGGGATTTAACTTTGTGCCATGCGAATTTTTCGCTTGATTTTAAATATTTTTAATTCGCGTTTGGTGTATGCCCCATTAAAGGGATAGTTGACGGTACCCATTGACTTCCATAGTATTTGTTATTCCTACTATGGAAGTTAATGGGCAGCCCAGCCTGATCTCACAAGAATTCGTACATATTTTACGAGTTGGCTAATTTGTATGAATTCGTACGAGTTTAATCGTGCAAAACCCTCCCCTAACCCCAACGGCACCGGGGTCAAAGCAAATTATATTTAATTATAATTATATTATATATAATATAATTTGCATCGTTCACCCTCGAAAAAGAAGTCATCATGCACCACGTAAAATACATACAAATTGGCATGAGATAGAGTTAGGTACCCTCAACTGTGTGCTTACCATTATTTATCAAAAAAAAACTTATTTTGTAATCAACAGAATAAAGACAAAAATCAGTTTTGGATGAACTAATCCTTAAAAAGACGTCTAACCATAGCCCAAAAGTAAATTAAATAAATGAAACCAAGGACCTTGTCATCAGAGAGAATAAATAACGCAGGATATTTTTGAAGGAAATATGCAACATTTCTGTGCTTTCTCATCACATAAACTGGCCCGTGTTGTGTTGTGCTGAAGGTCTCATCTGGTGTTGTGTTGAGGTTTGTTAATGATGCTAACAGCAGAAGCGTCTCACAGAGGATCTGTCCGGTTTCTTTATGACATCTGCTGGCAGCGTTGAGCTCGCTGGTCTCCAGGAAGCCGTCTGTGCGGGGATGAAGTTAAGTGGATGTCTTAAGGTAATTTAAAACTGGTAGGGAGTTGCGGCTAATTACCGTTTCTCCTGATCTGTAATGAAAGCAGAGCAGCGTGAACACACGCTTCACCAGAGTCGATAGTTCGGCAGCACGCCGGCAAAGCGCCGTCCCAGTGTGAGAAATAACACATCACCTGTTTCTCTGACCGTCTCTCTTCTGCCAACTCACTTTACAGTTATTATCCTTAATGCCTCGGGTGTTTCTTCAGATATACAGCCTCTTTAAAGTCTCAATGGTTGCTTTTTATTTGAACCTCTTGCCTTTTTGTTCTAGTCATCTTTCTACACTGCAAAAAATGACTTTCTTTCTTAGTAGTATCTAAAAATTCTTAAATGAAGATGCAAAATCTGCCAATGGGGTAAGTGAATAAAGTGCTAAGATTTAGTGGCGCTGGTGACTTCTTTTTCGAGGAAATATGATGCGATAAAAGAAACACTTGCGTTTCCCAGATACTTGCTTAATTTCATGTGTAATCAGAGTTTAGTGTAAAGTTTGTGTCTTGCGTGTATTTTGTGAACGTGAGCGTCTCTTTATCATAAAACCTTTAGACGCACATGCAGCAGATGATGCACATGGTTCACATGATGTAACAAATACATATTTTGAATTTGCACCAAATATAAATTTCAAAAAATATATTTATTTGGCAAAAAATAAATTTTAAAGGGGTGGTTCAATGGTACTGCATTAATAATGCATTCTGAGTTATTAACACCGTTATAGAGTTGTTTCCTCATGCTAAACGTAGGCAAAAAGCAGTAGGGCGTGTTATAGAGTTTTTCTGTGCCGAATGCACTTCGACAGGGTTCGTACAAGTTTCGGAAAGTTTTTTTTTTTTCGATTACGAGTCCATCTGACGTTTCAGGGGTTTCTATCTGTATCACTTCTTTTATAGGCACTTCACCCGGAAAACCCCGCCCACCCGTCAATCAGCGGGAGACTCTAGTACTTACAAACATCACATCACGCGAATGCTTTGTTTTATTTCAAAATCAACAATGGCATGAAAGAAGAAGTGTGTAGTGAACATGTCACGAACATGTAGTGAATCATAAGTTAAACAGTGTTGTATAGTGTTGCATGACTCGTACTCGCTCCTCCCACAGTAGTAACTCCTCCTTCTTCATTTTTTCATTATCAGAAAGATTCGGTAAAGTTAATCTTTCTTTTATAAATCTGATTCAACTAAAAGACTCTTCGGAGATATAAAGGATGTCATACTACTCTATAGGTACTCCAGATTAACATCAGAAATGCAGAAACAGCGTGTGTTATGTGAGCTTTAAATATATGCACAATATATGCACCATATACATTTGTAGAAAGTAAAGCTTAATTAAATATATATTAAAAATTTTATATTTAATATATTTTTATATTTCAAAATGAATTTCAGGGGCAACAAATACATTTCTATTTTTATAACCCAAATGGCAAAAAAAATAAAAAAAATTTCTGGCCAAAATAAAAAAGTTTGTATAAAATGTATATGTATAAAATTTACAATTATAAGTATTTTTGCAGTTGAATTTTTTTTAAAAATCTTTTTAAATGTGTTACGTTTCACGTCTTTCAATGGGACGCGAATATAAATGCTTAAAGATATATTTCAAAATATACAAAAAATGGCATGCTTAAAGATATATTTCAAAAAATACAAAAATGTCAAATTATATTTGAAAACATCTTTTTTGCTGTATGTGTCTGTACTATACAAACAAGCATGTGTATCACATTTTTTTAACTGTTTCCCCGCCATAACCACCATAACATTTCCCTGCTCATTACACTTTCCTGATGAGTTTTTACGGTAATCTATATTTCAGCTATTATACGCTAGATGGCACTCTTACCCAATTTATAAAAAAACTGAAACAAAAACAAATTTTTCAACATTTTAAACTCTGTGTATATGTTTTGATAATCATTCTGAATTTGATCTCTAACAAAATCCCTTTACAAAAATATTATTATTTTTAGCTTTTTGCTCAAAATGTAAATGTGTGTTTTTTTTAAACCTACCCATATTTAAGAGGTTATAAAAAGAAAACAAATGAAGATAGAATGAAACGTTTTTTCCCCATTTTCATTCTTTCATTTGATATATTTGTATGTTTTTATATTTATAGAAGAACGTTTACTAGAAGGCATTTTGTGAAACTTTTGTAAAAATCACAAAAAATGCTGTCGAGCAACTTTAAAAAAAAAAAAGGAGGGGAGGAATGAGTTAAAAGATACAAATAAGCAATTATAACTGTAAAATATGATTGTACATTCATTTTATTATGAGTTTTAGGTGCCATGCAAACAAAAAAGCTATCCAAACAACATCATAATGACTGAACCCTGAACAAAGCATCGCTCACGGATGATCTTTTACAGCTCGCACCATCACACACATCTACCTGCTGGGTTAACGCAGTGTCAACTAATTAATATTCATAAGTTATGCTGATGTAATGTCCCTCCCCCCTCAAATCACTGCTACACCTCTTCTTCTATGGCATTTAGTTTCTAAGCGTTCATGCTGTAGTTGATAAAACGTCCAGATGTGATGGATCAGAAGGTCCTGTCTGGAGAAGAAACTTCGCATGCATCTGTTTAGCTGAACTTTTCAGTAATTACCGTGCTTTTAATATAGATCAGACTAGCCGAGATATCAGTTATTTAAAGCTATAACTCATGCCCAACTCTACCAACTTTCATTAATTATCATAATTTCTAAGTGTAATAAATGAGTAAAGCAGAAACTGAAGTCAGGAGAATGAATCATGGCATTGGAGGGTTAACCAAATTAAGAGCGTTAATGTGGCACAAACATTAGCCGTGTTAGATCGCCGCGTTACGCCACCATTAAGAGCGACTGCTCTTTATGGCATCGTAAAAGTAATTAATGGACAGGCGGTGAACGCGTGACGGGGTCATGAGGAGAATGATGGGAAAGATTGAAGACGCTGTCTGGAGGTGAGATATGAGTCCTCACGCTAACATGTTTAAGATGAAAACAATACATTTAGATTATCGCGGGTGAACGTGGTCATTTACAGGCATGTTAGTAAGTGACTGAAGGAATAATTGAACAGACAAGCAGACCGTGAAAAGATTTAAGTGGATCTCATTTTTTCAGATTTGCATGTGAAAGCGTTCAAATCAGTCAGCTTGACCTCAGGATGAAAGCGATGTGGAAAGGTCAAGGACGAATGGAGAACCTGTCATGATATGTCGACAATAAGATCAAGAACATTTATGGGTGGTGTAATGTCATAGGCTGTTAGATAAAAAGGATGTAGGTTCAAACCCTGTAAGCTGTGAGCATGCAAATGTTTTTTATTTGTTACTGAGAATATGGGCAGGGAGCGCTTCGCCAATATCAGTTTTTTGTCTTCGTCCATTTTTCCTTTTCAGTAGAGAAAGTTCACGCCATGGCGTACCGGTTTTCAACTAGTCACATATTTCAACGTCATATGAATTTGCAGGTCAGAGTTTACCAAACGTGATCTTTGGTACGCAACGAAATGCGAAATATCTTCATTGTAAACATCACAGTGATTTGCTGAGGATATTAAATAAATTTGACCGTAAACATCTATAAAACTATAAAGAGTGAAATTATATTAAATATATATACTTAGACAAACACAGAGACTTGAGATCAAGGTGAAGTGAATATCATGTTGTGGAAGTGACAGGAACGTTCAATTAGAGCGAACTAAACTGACAGAAAGTTTACTCCAGCAGACGACACATCCACCAGACGTGATGCTTCAGATCTTTAAAGGTCAAGATGAAGCATTCAGAAAATGAGTCATGATGTACCTGAAACAAGAACGGTTGATGGAGACAGCCAGGAGAAAAGGTGACTTGATATCAGAAAACAAGCACGTGTCACTTCAGGTGTGAAATGGGCCGTTTTAATGAGGTGTTTCTGAATAAAGGTGCTAGAATTGATATGAATTATACATCTGAGGTCAGTAATGATGTATATAAGATTTTCACTTTTGATACATGTTAGAGGAAAATATCTTACAGGTCTGAAGCGTATATATATATATGTCATGTGGCTTGTTAAAGAGAGATATGTGTTTACTTCTTTTAGGGGTCAGATTATCATCTGGTGGAGATAAAAAAATTAATAAATAGGCTATTTGTACAAAAAAAAACAGATTATAAAATGATCCCAGCTGGTTTTGCACATTGAAATTATTGCATAACCTAAAATACGTTTCTCCTGGTAAGTATCGTTGCATGTTTCGGTTGGCTACTAGAGGCACTGGAGGTGCTTGTTTTTCTTTTTTTTATGCTGTTACTGTGGGTTTATACCAGATGCGAGTTTAATGACTTGCGCGAGTAGATTACATACAAAGTCAATGCAAAGACGTGATCAGACGCGTCCTCGCTGGGGCGATGCGAATGACGCGATATGGGTGGGATGTTTGGCGTGAAAACACACGCAATTCGCCTCAAACGTGTTTTTGCCCAAGTGGAAAATATTCAAATCGAGCGAAAAATTTGCATGATACGAAGTTAAATCCCGCGAGTAATCTAGAGCGAGCAACGCTATGCGATTGCACGCTTCGTGTTTGGTGTAAACCCACAGTTACTGTCAGGATTGATCGTGTTCGGCCATTGTACGTTAAGATCTTGTGGTTTACAGAAAGAATAGTGGCGACTTATAAACAGTAAAAATCTATCAAAATACAACTCTGTACAAAGACAGCGTATGTCGATGCTGCATGTTTGCACGCATATATCTATAAATAAGAAAAAAAAACCGCAAAAATGTACTTAAAAAAGACAAGCGGTTTTTAATTAGTAGCTCAATAGTAGTTACTTCCTGCTTCGCTACTGTTCGGACGCTTTTACTTGCGCTCTGTGCTTTGCGCTTTTGCTTTTTCGCTTTTATCTTTTGATTCAACTACCAGCAGTTCAGCACAGTGCTCAAACTAAACAATTGGGCACTCACACTAAAACTACAAATTCCTGGAACTATATTGATATTTGGAACATTCAACAACTTGGGGAATTTGTCAAAGCGGTCTACCAGTCTGCTATTGCCGGCAGCTGACAATCCTAAAACAGGACAACACAGCTGCCCACACTCAAACAGAAGAAAAGAAGAAAGAATGCCTTCTTCTGGATCTAAATCCACCTGCTGCTCAAATTGCCACAGACTTTTACAAAAGATTGCAGTTCTCGAAACAAAGTTACTTGTGGCGCTGCCGACCCTGCCAGAACATACAGCGGAGCTTCATCGTGGTCCTTCTCAACATAAAGCTGGTGAGTCCTGTGAACCTAATGCTTTTAAACAGGTCATAGTGAGCTCAGAGAAACCTAAAGAAATTGAGGACACAAACCGATGGCATAAACAGGGTGCGAGACCCAAAAGTGCTCAAGACATTAGACTGTCACGAGTGTCACAAATTGCTGCATTAGCATCATCTACCCCAGATATGGGTACAACTCGAGTAGCCAATATTGGTATTCTACCACCCCCTGTACGGCTTGAAAATAGATTTGAAGCACTAATGAGTTTGGGTGAAGAATCCCCAAATGTTAATGGACACAGATCACGTCAGCCAGTAGCTTACAGAGCTAACAGACGCTCAACATCATATAGGCAGCGGCGCTCCGCTCAGACAGCAGCCGAGCCAAACACGCTGATAGTGGGTGACAATATTATCAGAAACTTTGAAAGCAAGGCTACCCGTACATACTGTTTTCCTCGGGCAACGGTTTCTGATGTTAACAAGGAACTTTGCAACATTCTGATGAAACATAAGTCTGTCAGTCGGATTGTCATACATGTGGGAAAGAATGATATTCGGAAAGAGCAGTCTGAGCTCCTTAAGGGGGATTTCAATGAACTTTTTGAAACACTTACAAGACTGAAAGTTCAATTTTTCATCAGTGGACCTCTTCCAGCCCGAGGAACAAATATGTTTTCTCGTCTACTAAGCTTAAATTCATGGCTGCAAAAAACCTGCACCATGAGAGGACTGAATTACATTGACAACTTCAATATCTTCTGGAGTCAAAGGCAACTTTTTAACACAGATGGTATCCACCCAAACAAACTAGGTGCTAGGTTGCTTAAAGACAATATCTTTTTCTCCATGCATCATCCATCAGCTGAGTGTGCCAGTCCACTACTGAACAGCGGAAATGACCACAGGATTTTACACCAGCACCTGGATGGACATTCAGATGACAAGGATAAAACTCTGCAGTCACAACTACTGTTCACAGACACAGCTCAGGCTGAGCCCTGCCCACAGACCTCGCTACAGCTGGATTGTGAATCAACACCCAAGGACGTTTCTGTTGATAATGACCAGAGGAATGATAACACTCCCTCCCAGCCTTCAGGAACACCAGAATCACAGCTGATGTCGTCACACTCTCTCTCCCTCTCTCCAACATCACCACTTCTGGGCTTTTCAGAGAAAATGGAGAAACTGGTATCTGCTGGAACAAAGCTCTCCCACTCTATTGCTGCGAGTCCCCAAATATCAACCAAGAAACGGCGGGCTCCTCAACCACCAAAGCCTTCGGGCCCAGCCCGCCCTCCCCCTCCATCTCAGAGAGCACTCCGACCTCTGCCTCAACGTCAGGGATCACACCAGCCCTCATCTGCAAACAGCACTGGTAACTGATGTGTGTTGGGTTCCCGCTACGTCAGCAGTAACAATCATAAATATTTTAAGAACAAGCGGGCGCCCGATGTCCCTTTAGCTTTCCCTATCTCTGTCCTGACATGTGATAGAAAGATGAAGGCCGTCTCCAGCCGCACAGCAATTCTATCTAATCTACTGCCTATTATACGTCATTCTAAGATTGATACAGTTCCAAAACCAGTTACTGTTAAGTTAGCACTTCTGAACATCCGTTCACTAAAGAACAAATCCTTTTTAGTTAATGATCTTATCACCACTAACAACCTGGACTTTATGTTTCTTAATGAAACTTGGTTAGATGACAGCTGCAGTGCTACAGTCCTCAATGAATCAGCCCCACCCAACTTTACCTTTATAAGTGTATGTAGAGCTGTTAGAAGGGGTGGAGGAATAGCTGCTTTATTCAAAGATGCCTTTCAATGCAAGCAAGTGTTACTTGGTGATTACCAGTCTTTTGAATATTTGTGTATTGCTCTAAAAGGTACACCACGCATTCTGTTTACAATTATTTATAGACCTCCCAAATACACCTCAGCATTTGTTGATGAATTCACAGAACTTTTGTCAACAATTTCCTCTGAATTTGATTATTTTGTTATTGCTGGAGATTTCAATATTCATATAGACAATTCAGAAAACAATACTGCGATTGAACTGTTAAATGTTTTAAACACTTTTGATCTGACCCAGCACGTGCAAGGTCCTACACACAATCGGGGACACACTCTTGATCTGCTCATTAGCAAGGGTCTAAACATTTCATCCACTGTAATCAAGGATGAAGCGCTATCTGACCATTTCTGTGTTTACTTTGATTTATTGATCTGTCCTGCCACTGATGCTAGATCTGTCTATATCAAAAAAAGGTTCATAAATGAGAACACCAGTGAGGTATTTATGAATGCTATGTCAATTTTGCCAAACATATCCGCAGACTCTGTTGATGTTGTCCTTGAAAACTTTAACATAAAAGTTAAAGATGCTATTGATGACATAGCTCCAGTAAAGGTCAGGGTGATCACTGGCAGACGTAAAGCACCCTGGAGAAACACAACAGCAGTACAGCACATGAAAAGAACATGCAGAAAAGCTGAACGTATGTGGCGGAAAACAAAACTTGAAGTACATTATAGCATCTATAAGGACAGTCTTCGTGCTTTCAATGTAGAACTAGGCACAGCTAGACAGACCTTCTTCTCCAATATTATAAATAACAACATAAACCACACTCGCACTCTTTTTGCTACTGTAGAGAGACTAACAAACCCCCCTAATCAAGTTCCTAGTGAAATGCTCTCTGACAACAAATGCAATGAGTTTGCTAAGTTTTTCTCCGAGAAGATCAGTAATATCAGAATGGCAATCAATACGACCTCAAATTGTACTGTGGTCAGTCAGATATCATTGCAACAACCTCAGAAATTAGCCATTCTCTCAGAATTTGACATAATTGATATAAAAACCTTGGAAGAAACAGTACAACATCTTAAAGCATCAACTTGCAGCCTTGACACTCTCCCCACATCTTTTCTCAAAAAGGTGCTTAACTGCTTAGAAACTGACCTCTTAAAAATAGTAAACACCTCTCTGATCACAGGCACTTTTCCAGAGTCATTAAAAACAGCAGTTGTAAAGCCTCTCCTAAAAAAGAGTAACCTAGACAAAACCATACTTGGCAACTACAGACCTATCTCAAATCTTCCGTTTATAAGCAAGATCATTGAAAAGGTTGTTTTCAATCAGCTGAACAAATTCTTAAACTCAAATGGCTATCTGGACAACTTTCAATCTGGTTTCCGTCAGCATCACAGCACAGAGACAGTGCTCATAAAGATAATAAATGATATTCGCTTAAACTCTGATTCAGGTAAAATATCAGTGCTGGTGCTACTAGATCTTAGTGCTGCCTTTGACACAGTAGATCACACCATACTCTTACATAGACTGGAAAACTGGGTAGGGCTCTCTGGGATGGTTCTCAAATGGTTTAAAACATACCTACAAGGAAGAGGTTACTATGTGAACATAGGTAACCATAAATCTGAGTGGACATCCATGACATGTGGAGTCCCACAGGGTTCAATTCTTGCACCCCTTCTGTTTAATTTGTATATGCTCCCACTTGGTCAAATAATGAAAAAGAACCAAATTGCTTACCACAGCTATGCAGATGACACCCAGATATACTTAGCCCTGTCACCCAATGACTACAGCCCCATTGACTCTCTATGTAAATGCATTGATGAAATTAACTGTTGGATGCGTCAAAACTTCCTCCAGTTAAACAAAGACAAAACCGAAGTCATTGTATTTGGAAATAAAGATGAAACTCTCAAAGTTAACACATACCTTGACTCTAGGGGTCTAAAGACACAGAATAAAGTCAGAAATCTTGGTGTAATTTTAGAGTCTGACCTTAATTTCAGTAGTCACGTGAAAGCGATAAGCAAATCAGCTTACTACCATCTCAGAAATATTGCCAGAATTAGATGTTTTGTCTCAAGACAGGACTTAGAGAAACTTGTTCATGCTTTCATCACCAGCAGGGTGGATTACTGCAATGGACTCCTTACTGGGATCCCCAAAAAGACCATTAGACAGCTGCAGCTCATACAGAACGCTGCTGCCAGAATTCTGACCAGAACCAAAAAATCTGAGCACATCACTCCAGTCCTCAGGTCCTTACACTGGCTTCCTGTTACATTTAGAATAGACTTTAAAGTATTGTTACTCGTTTATAAATCACTTCATGGCTTAGGACCCAAATACATGACAGATATGCTAACTGAATATAAACCTAACAGATTACTCAGATCATTAGGATCAGGTCAGTTAGAAATACCAAGGGTTCACTCAAAACAAGGTGCGTCAGCATTTAGCTTTTATGCCACCTCTAGCTGGAATCAACTTCCAGAAGAGATCAGATGTGCTTCAACAGTTAACACTTTTAAATCTAGATTAAAAACACATCTGTTTAACTCTGCATTTACTGAATGAGCACTGTGCTGCTTCACACTGACTGCACCTTTAACTCAAGTCACTTTTACTCCCGTTTTATTCTTTTTAACATTTTAAACTGTTTTATTAAAATCACATTTATTTTCTTTAATTGTTATTTTAAATTCTCATGTATCTTTGTCTTTATTGTGATCTTATCGTGTAAATCTTATTTTTACATTTTCTTTTTTATATATTGTTTTCTCATTTCTGTGTAAAGCACTTTGAATGACCTCTGTGTATGAAATGTGCTATACAAATAAACTTGCCTTGCCTTGCCTGCCTTGCCTAATTTGTTTGTGATTTCATCATAAAATCCTGTGTCATAACGAATGCCTCTACACTGTAAACTGTACACGTTGGATCTACTAAAAAAAGAATAATACTTTGGTAACACTTAAAAATTCAAGCTTAAGCAACTTCACGGAAAGACTTTACTTGAAGGGTTGTAAATAAGACTGACATGACACATTCATAACCATGACATGACACATGTTATGAACATGAAGGAGATTTTATGCATGTTAATGATAACTGTCATTAAATGTCATTCATTCAACTTATTAATGCAAAGATGACATTGTCTTAACTTAACATAAACCAATACATCATAACTGACCCATTTTTACCAGTGATACAAATATAATATGTCATTAAAATGTCATTAAGTGTTAATACTTTGTCATATAGTTTTATAAAAACATCATGTATATTCTTCAGTTAGTAATGTTTTTTTAAGATTCCTCAAGGTGTTTAAGAAATAAAACCAATCATCTAATAATAATAATAATAATAATTTATAGAATGATATTTTATTGCATTTGGAAGCCCATTCACCTAAAATTAAATGAAAACAGTACAATAATGGGTTAAGCCATGCAGCGTTGGGTCCATATCACTGGAAATACAGTTAAATACAATAAATTAATTAAATTAATTAATTAAATGGTTTTGTTAGTTTTTTCTTCTATGTCAGAAAATGTCAGAGCCCTCTGTGTGTATTGTGCACATACATAAAGTTAAGTATAATCATTTGAGCTGTCTGTTGCATTTTGTTAAGGTATTTAAAATTATTTGACATAGTATTAACACTAATTGACATTTTATTAAAGTCTCAAAAGGTTTCGTGATATAGTCACGTAATTTTTTGATTCTTTTTTTGTGATTTTATCACGAATTTCCACGTTTTTTTGTGATCGTATAACGAATTCCTGTTTTCGTGTGATTATCCCTTATTTGTTACTCAACTCCTTTTTTCTATTTTTAAACTATTGTCGCTTCGGTTTAGGGGCAGATTTGGTGCTTGCATTAGAATGTCACTATATATATTGGTTTATACTATTTTTTATGATTTTTTTATTTGTCGCCTGGCGTTAGATTTGGGTTTGGGTAGGGATGTCATTTTATGTAAGTCTAACCCTAAACCAAAGCAACAATGGTTAGAAAATAGGAAAAAACAGTTGAGTAACCAATATGTGATAATCACACGAAAACAGGAATTCGTTATACTGTAGGTCACGAAAAAAAGCAGAAATTCGTGATAATATTACGAAAAAAAATACGTGACTATATAATAAAATTTCGTGAGACTGGGCTGTCAAATTGTACCACTTTAGTTGAGGTCAAGAAAAATAATAATGATGATGTTATAAAACTCTTTGACAGAGTATTAAAACTTAATGACATTAAAATGATGTAATAATGTAATGTTAATCCATAAAGCTAGGTAGTTTCTTAAGTTTGATCATTATTTTGCTATGTCATGTTTAAGACAGATTTATGACAAGTTATGATGTACTGCTTTATGTCAAGTTGTCATAACAAAGACATCTCAAACATGTTATCTTTGCATTAAAAATGACATGATTGAATAAATGACACTTGTCATAAACGTGCATAAAATCTCCATCGTGTCATGTCATGATTATAAAGGTGTCATGTCAATCTTATAAACACCCAAGTGTTACCTTTTCACTTAAAGAAATGTTTAAGTTAATCCAGCTTTTACTTTTTACAGTGTGGACTTTTGATCAAAATATACAATCCATAGGCACTGGATGAGAGAGGCAAAAATGTATTTTTATCTGGCTGTCTGTCATCTGTCTAAATATATAAAACAAACATTTTATAACCTTAAAACTTCATGAATTATTTTACTTTATTGTACAGCACTTGCACGCTGTAACTTTTTCACCGCACTGCATGTAATGTATAATGTTATGAATGGCTCGACATTTTGCGTGGGTCTTGTGAAAACATTTGTTCACTTTAATTAAAGGTTGCGCCTCCTCTCCTGTTGACAAACTGACTCACTGTTGTCTGGATGTAAAATGTGTTGCTGTTCTTGTCTCCTGACCTCCTCCTGAGCCCTGGCATCAAGACAAACTCACAGCGGGATCCTCACATTTCTCCCTAAAAGTTGATTCACTTAGAGGTGATGACTCATGAACTTCTGACTGAATTGGGTGGAAATCTGATTTATTTCTACTGTTACACTTATAGCATTACACCTGTCTCTCTGAAGAACTGTCTCTGTCTCTCTCTCTATCTCTCTATTTTTTTCTTTTCCTCTGTCCTGTGTTTCTGAGGATCTGTTTGTCTGAGGTGGTCGTCTTGTTTGTCTTGGGACGTGTAGTTATGTGTGTGTGTGTCTCTGGAGTGATGGTCCTGTATGTTTGGGAATTTGTCTGTCTGTCTGGCGTGAGTCTCCTGAGTGTCTCAGCTGTGGATTTTGTTTGTGTGTAATACTCAGAGGATTAAGCTGTTGGAGTTACTGCACGCTTTATTTCCATTTTGTGACTCATTCCTGACTATGTCTGTTAACTCTCAGATGCTTCTTTGATGGAAAAAACAAGGTTTTGTTTTTGCTGTTTACACCTGGTATTGAGATGTGTTTTGGTCGATTGGATCACAAGTGGACAACACTAAGTACAGGTGTAAATGTGGTGTAAAATTTTTTGAGCTCGTCCACTTTCGAACACATTCATAGGTAGTCGAAAACGCTTTCGACCGGATTGCTTTTGTGGCGTAGCGCGCATGTGGTCAAATGTGTTCAAGCAGCCACAATAGACCACCTACTGTCCGCCTATTAATTTAACGTACAATGTTTTTACATCGGGCCTGACTTTTAGTGTGAACACACAGTGTTTAGCGCGGCCTTTAGGCATTCACTGATAAAATTTTTACATATTCCTATTCATATTAAAATTGTGGTCTTTTCTTACTCATATTAATGACATGTTTTCAGTCGTATTTTCTGACTTATTTGTTTAAGACATTTTAGTTATTTACCTCATGAAATGTTCATGACTTTCAGAGAATAACACAATATTAAACAAGCCTACACTTTAAAACCTCAAAATGAATAACATTTCTGTAATCATTTAAACATTTTGTAATATTTACACTGTTAGACTTTTTTATTGTATATATGCGGTAACGTGTTGCCAGTGAGTTACTGTAACTGCCCCATTACAGTACCATAACTGTACATGTTTTTACAGTATCATGCCTTTACCGCAGTTCCATTTTACAGTATAATACCCTTACTGTAACCTAATAAAAAAATGGCCTTGACAGGGAATCAAACCCAGGTTGCCCGTGTCATAGGTCCGTAACACAACCACAGTGCCACAGAGTCACTAATAAATTTACTCGCTACACTCCCCAAGTAGCCTCTTCTGTCACTCTCCCGACACTCCAAGGAGTGAAATCTTGGCGTCACTAGTGTTTTGAAGTCTTGAGGTCAAATTCAAATCTGACGGTCAAGCATTTATCCATAATCCCTTTCTTGTTTCTATCTACAATTCTCAATAAATTATTTACACTTCTGAAAAACAATTCATATTTTGAAATTTGCTTCACTGCTAAAAGCATAACAAATAAAATGTATTTCATTTCATACATATATTTTATTTTTCCATTTTATATGCTTTTATAACACCGTTTTATTCAACTACAGTAGCACTACTGCTGTTGTTTTACAGCAGTCTACCGCAAATTCAAAACATACAGTAAATCACTGTAAAATAAATGTTAATACCCATGCAATGCATATTACAGTAATGAACTGGAAAAGAAAATGATGGTGTTTTACTGGACATTTTGTGGTAAGTAACTGTAGAAATTACAGTTAAGTCTAACAGTGTAGTTTGTTTGCCATGACACACAATTTATTTATTTATTCACTGTACTGTAATCCAGTGGTTTTCAAACTGGGCGCCGCGAGATGGTGCCAGGGGGGCCCCAGTTTTATGACATTTTATAAAATACATTAAAGGTATAGCGGAAGATTTTCGTTTTCCGGGTGGATCACCACTGTTATTGGTCTTCCCAGATGTCAATCATTCTGATTATATGTTGACGTATAACCGTCGCACGTGCTCGCCTCTACGTTCGCTTTCTGCACATGCGCACTTTCACGTGTATGTGTGTTGTGCTACGGTTTCAACCATTCATTGAAGGTCGCGTTCTCACTGTGTTTTTTTTTTTCAAAATGTCTGAGGGTCGCAAGAGAAAAAGTGTCTACGAATTGTATGACAAGAAGAGAAAGGACTATAAATAAAGAAACAAGACCAGATGTTTATGGGAGACTATTTCACACGCTGGCGTGAGCTAAAAGGACAGGTTGGGCTTCCCACGCGAAGTTTCTACTGGAAAGGTACATTTTGTCATGCTATTTGGAGAAATCCATTTAAAATCACTGCTGGTAAAAGTTGATTTAAGCTATGATTTGCGATGCTAGCCCTGGCACAAGTCACAAACCGCACAGACACGGTAAACATGCCGACAGAAATTTGTAAACAGAGCGAAGAGAAGAACTGAGCTCCTGCACGCTCTCTCTCTGTCTCGTGCACGTGTTTAACAGGGGTTCCCTCTCGGGAGCATTTTTTAAAAAATATCGAGGGGCGGTTCTTTTAAATAATTCGGGAAAATCTTCCGCTATACCTTTAATTTATCATGAATTCTGTGTAATTAAACCTAATAAAAAATAAGGCTACTAACCAAAACCACTACTTTTTTGTATAATTTAATGTTTTTTTTATTAAAATGTTGAGTTTTAGAACAGTTTTTTGTCAAAAATTTTCTTTGGGGGGTCGCAAAGGAATGCATCGTACACAAGGGGGGCCGCACACTGAAAAAGTTTGGCAACCACTGCTGTAATCCACATCTTAAAATTCATACGATTACAAGGAACAGATCCAAATTCAGCCCTTTCTTGATTCCAGTTCTCATCAGCGATTGCATACGTTAAATCTCGCGTTCGTTATGAATTTGATATATTGTGCCTCAAGAGGCTTTATGACATGGCAGTGATAACAAACGCTCATTGGCTCTACTTTTGGAAATAAATCAATTATTGTGATTACACTTGTCTGTCTGTTATGCTTTTGCTTCCTAACAGTACATCATTATAGTTTTGTTGTGGTCTGTATTAGGAGCTTAAAATATATTAATAATGCTATATTGTTTTTTATTGTTACAAAAAAAAAATTCTACACATTTCTGTCCATTACGTTGCATAAAATAATACATTATATATATATATATATATATATATATATATATTAAAAGGGTTTGGGTTTAGGGTAGGGTTAGGGTGGTAACATTTTAGATAAAATGTTTTAATGGAAATTATGAAAGATTTTTAGAAGACTTGTAAATGATTTAAGTTTCATAGCTGTAAAGACGATTACATATTGCAAATACATCTACATTGTACGCTTCAGCATCTATTTAAGCACCCAAACAAATCCGTTTTGTGTTTTTTTTTAAAGTTACGTATTAATACTAGGCTGTACATATACATATACAAACTCTGTGCTGCATGTTTACTAACAACACAAGCAGCGGACTCAGAACTAATATTACTTTGCGTAAATTTAAACCCGTATTTCTTCCACTCGTGTTTTAAGGACCGGCCCACAGACCATCCCCTCGAAGTAATCAGGACAAAAGCAGATGAAAGTTGACGGATTAAAACACAAGGGGTGAACGGGAATGTGTGTTTATCTCTTATTTCCAGCATGTCCACAGGTAAAACAGCACATGTACTGTATGTTAGGTTTGTGTAGGAGTCTAATGGTCCATCTCTTAGATATTTCACAACAGGTTAGTGAATCACTTTATCAGTTTTCTCCAGCGTTGTTGTGCAACTCATCTGTGTGTACAGGACTGAAGCTTTCACCCCGGGAACAAATAAAACACAATCTCATGTGTCTCATTTACAACAACTCAACTCACATGCACCGAGTTCAATGCAAAAAACAAAAATATATTTGTGTTCAGTGCTGTTGTTTTGTTTTCCACTAAAAATATCCAAGCATCATTAAAACGAGACACGTTTACTTGGGATGACACCAGATTAAAGCTTGTTATAAGAGGAAGTTAACAATATTCAGTGATATAATTACTACTTTCTGATTTCTACTTCCTGCGTCCCTGTAATGCCGTCTTTGGCAATATGTCAGATAGCGATCGAATTGAATTGAATGCTTTTACTGTCATTGCATACATACAATGAAATATGGAGCGTTACTTATGATTGGTGTTTCAACATCAACATATAACCACAGACAATAAACTGGCTCCCGTATCACCCTGTCTTTGTCGTTAAGCCTCATCATTGGTTGAATTTGATATACACATTCAGACACACTTACCCCTGGAGGCGTCCCCAAAGTGTCACCGCAGTGACGCAGCGCGAGTTCCCTCGAAAGGGAACTGTAACAATGTATCTTAAAAGGTAACACGATGTAACCTTGCTCTCAATTGAAATATGTCCCCACATTTAGTCCTTGAATTTGAGGGTATTGGACCTGGAAAGTCCTTGAAATGTCCTTGAATTTGAGGTTGACTAAGGTGTGGGAACCCTGTGAATTGACTGAAGATTTCTCAGATAAACTACAGGAGAGAGATTCCCTCACAGAAGAAACCACCAGTACAGTTATAATGAACATGAGGTGTTGTTTTCTTAGGGATCTACAGCTGTAAGTGTACACTGAGACTTTACTGTCAGCTTTAGTCTGCAGGTCTCAGCAGTTCTTCACACTTATTGAGATCTTCTCTGATTTCTCCAGAACACACAGATCTGTTTTAATGAGACGTGTGCCTAAAAACATCTGATGTCACAGAGTTTTAATGATGCTAAGAATAAAATCTCTCTTATTCAAATCACTTCACAGAGAGACGTGGAAGAGATAAAGAGCGTCTGTTTGACATGAAACACTACTGGAACAACTGCTTTAACTGTATGCTGTAAGATGTTGAAAGTACTGATTAAAACAGATGCAGAATAGAGTCTACAGTATGTAGTGTGCAGCAGTGTTGGTCAAGTTACTTGGAAATAGTAATTAGTTACTGATTACTGATTACTTCTCCAAGAAAGTAATCAAGTTACTTTAAATAATTACTTTTGAAAATAAGTAAACAGTACTTTACTAGTTACTTTACTAAGTTACTGTTCAAAAACATGGTGCACGACCTGAATAATATACAATAAAGCAACAGAACTTTCAGCCTAATTCTATTCTTTCTGCATATTCCATCACCTCAAATTAAATCAAATGAAACATTTTCTTTTTTAACCTCTCAAAGCGCACTAATTCGTGGGTGTGATGACGTCGTTTTTTTTACGCTGCTAACAATATCTACTATATAGCCTACTGCCTACAAACATTAATAATATTATTATCATTACTACCGGTATACATCGTTTAAAAGGTCTACGGGTTTAGCATCAGTGTATAGTCTCTGTTTTGAGATACAGATGCTCTGGCATCATAAATGAAGTATTTTGTGACAGAAGTTCAGATGACGAAATGCAAAATATTAATGGAACTTCTTACCTTTGTGTTAATATAACGATTGCGAGTCGAATCTGTTTCAGATGTGTAAATAACCCATGAAAACCGTCTAATAGAATTCATCAAATGACCATTTTTGTCCACAAATGCGTATAATCCATGAAATTTAGATATATAGTCTGTTGTTTTACATCAGATTTCGCATGAACGTGTATGAGATGGAGCCGCAGCGGACATGTCAGCTGGGGGTTCAGGGGTTTTTTCAGTAAGTTTCATATTCCTGTGCCGGCTGCTGGGTGTTTGTTCAGATTTGTGGTGGAATTTTTCGCTGTAGATAAAAGTTTTACTCCCACACGGTATAAAGCGGATGCTGATGTTTTTGTGAGTTAAACTCAAAGTAATGTCGGTACTTCCAAGCATTAAAAGCTGCATGGTCTTGTTCTCTTCCCCGCTCCATGTTGTCTCTTCATGTTCAACACTACACTGACTGACAGAGCGGCGCTCATACGTCATTGTCACTCGACTCACATCACGACACGAGACAGTCTCATGAAACAAAATCGAGGTTAAATAATGCAGTAATTGAATTACTGTTTTTGCAATTGTAATTCCTTACTTTACTCGTTACTTGAAAAAGTAATTGTATTACATTAACGCGTTACTGCCCATCACTGGTGTCCAGTAGCGGTACTTTGTATACCATAGGTAGTATGCAGTGCGTAGTGTGCATCAGCAGTATGTTATACAGTATGTAGTGTGCAGTATGTTATACAGTAGGTGTTTCCCAATGTCAAGGAAGGATCCTCGGAAGCCAGAATTTCGAGGATGCTACGTCATCGACATCCGTCGAAGGACTGTTCCAATGTCGAGGATCCTCAGAATTTCATCAAAGGACTGAGTCCTTCGTTCGAGAAATATCCCATACACAGGAAAGGATGTATATGTGTAGCCTTCCCGCTCTTCACGCTCTGAAAACACCCACAATCCTATGGGCATCACCTAGCCTCTGAAGGATGTGACTTGTAAGAACCAGTCCTGCCAAGGAAGTATCCTTGACATTGAGAAACACCTAGTGTGTGGTGTGCAGTATGCAGTACTTTACACAGTATGTAGTGTGCAGTATTGGTTAATAATAACATATGTAGTTTACATTATGCAGTATGTTGTACAGTATGTCGTTTTTAAGTAGTGGGACATTATACCATAGGTAGTGTGCAGTATCCAGTGCGTAGTGTACATCAGCGGTATGTAGTGTTTAGTTTGCCGTATGTAAGTGTTTTGTTCTGAACATAGAGCATATTGTCTATTCTTTTGTTTTTATGTCTGGTTTATTTCGTAAATCTAGAAATAAACACAGAAGTGAATGTTTGGCCAGCGCATTACAAGCATATTTTTGTCCTGGCAGTGTCGTGTTTGTGTGTTGGGGTTTGACAGCGATGGCTGTTATTGTGCTGCTGGTTCTGTCAGAATGAACACGGATTGATTTTGGTACAAGTGGATGAAAATCATGGGAGAGAAACTGACAAACAGACATGAAGTGAAAAGTCAGTTGTGACAACTCCATCTGTTTACTGGAGAACACACACGCACACACACAAACGCACACAAACTGCATGCATGCAAGACAACACACGCATGCTGTGCTGTGCTATTAAGTGTTTCATAAATCATCACATATTAAACTGCAGTGTTTTTTGTCATGAATAATTGCTCAGTGTTTACTGCGCTTTATGTTTAATATGATAAAGTGTCAGACTGAAGAGCATTAATAAGATCACAACCCCACAGAGATCAGACATTACAACACAAACTGAGCTCATTTACCATGAAAACAATCCAGCACATTTATGACTGTGAAACATTTCATAATCTTCCTCTTTAGTCATATTTGCTATTGCAATATATTGCACATAGTTTGCCTAAGTATTAAACTTCAGTGTGTATAACATATCTATCTATTATTATCTACACACAATAGTGTTGGTATTTTTGGTCTGGTTTTCTGTATTCTCTATCTGTTGTAATTGTCTGGCATTCACACAAAAGCGGTTTGATGTTAATTGTGATTATTTCCACAGTGCATGTTGGCTATTATATATGTGTGTGTGTGAGAAATAATATCATACGGTACAGTACTTCTCTTTCATCTGTTAAGCGCGGGAACACTACTGTTGTAGATATAATCACAGAGATAATTGGGTAACACTTCAGGAATAACATGAACACTTGAGTTACTGAATGAAAAAATCAGGGTGTAATGAGATGAGCAATTGTATGGCAGATCTCATGTTCACAGCTGAATGAAGCGAGATTAAAGATGTTTGTCATCGCATACACGTTTACTGAGCGATACGGATCAAAATTCAATGATGTCACAATCACATTTATTCAAACAGTGTATGATGAAAGTAAAATTTAAAGTCAGGGTTTTCCTCACTATATGAAAGTGTACAGCTGCACAACATGCAAGGTTGGAAAGCTTACGTCTGATTTCTGGCAAAGCTTCTGTTGCAAAAAAAGAGGATCTGATTTTTTACCCAACCCAATTAAGTTTAACAAACCCAATATACCGCCCATATGGACTTTATCCAAGCAATGAAATTTCCATCCAAAAAAACTAAACTCAGTGACATTTACAATCTTTCTGATCCTAATGTGCATTGAAATCTATAATGTAGATCTACTGGAGATCCTTCAGCCTGATATCATGAGAAATCGTACATATTTTACAAGTTGAATTCATACAAAGTTAATTGTGGAAAATCGTACGATTCTCATGAAAAAAACAACAACAACGAAACCGAACCCCTAACCCCAACGTCACAGGGGTCAAGGGCAGGCTAATCGCTCCAAAACTTACGAACGTAGTCGTATGAATTAATACAAATTAGCCAACTCGTAAAATATGTACGAATTCTCGTGAGATAGCGCTTGATAAACATAAAATTGCCACAATAAAATCTATTCAGATTAATACAAATTTTTATGTAGTATGCCAAAAATTATCATTTTAATAACTTTGTAACGTAACGATCATAACATGTAAATACAGTCTTAATTTTGATACATGTACTGAGATTGCCTCCTCTTCTTCTCCATTAAGAAGACCTCTGTTGTACAGTATTGTATATAGAGACCACTTTTACATCAAGCTTTGCCCTTCTTTCTCCTTCAGTCTATATTATAATGGTTTCAAACGCACCTTTACATTGACTTTAAGCTGTTATCATTGCTTTGTGCTGAATGAATTTGCCCATAAACATTATGTACTGGATTTTGCTGGTAAAGTAATCATGAATGTGTTGCTAGCGTGGAGAGTTGAATTAAAAATGAGGAGGATGACAGAGTTACACCCACTCGACCATTAGTAAAACCATCATCTGCTGAAACACAGTGTTAGGAGGAGAGTAGAGAGACATCGGTGATGGACAGAGATATCAGACCACCCCCTCTTCTTTAACTCCACCATCTGTTCTTCTACAGCCCAAAAGACAACACAGCTTTTGTGTGGAGGTGGGTGGTGCGACCGAAATCTTTTAGCACGCTATGAGTTATTTAATACCTCTGTAATGAGTTATCTTTGCTGGAGATTTAATGAAATTAATAACCATACAGTGATGCCTATTTTGGGATAATTCACTGAATTAAAGTCTTTTTGATTTTATTCAGAATTTGATGGATGGAAACAACCCATATGGCAAAAAATACATTTCTCTGGCCAATTTATTTCGTAGTTTTAAATATATGCTAAATGCATTTTGTATAAAGCCTTATTAAAAAAATATATTTAGTTTTAACTTCATACAGGATATATCAACATATACCTTACAACATATATATACCTTACAAGCCTAACCAGGGACAGGGCCCAGGGTTGCAAATTAGTCTTGGCTATAAACCTGTATGCATGGCATCTACTTTGTATTTTTATAAAGCAATGTTTTATGCATTTGTCCCTGTCAAATAAACATTAAATAAATATAATAAATATTTCAAATGTATTTCAAGGACAAGCAAATACATTTCTAATTTTACAATCCATATGGCAAGAAATGTAATATTGGCCAAAATATAAATTTTTAAATACTGTATATGCTAGATACAAGTTAATTTATATAAATTATATACAATACTATATGTTTAATTTTAATCTATTCAAACCTGTTACTTTTTAAGTTTTGTAAAATAAAAAGTTTTTCTTCCAATGCAATTTGACTATATTCCTTGATTTTAAATATATGGAGGGCTGAATACACTGCAAAAAATTATTTTCAAGAAAAATACCAAAAAAATCTTAAATTAAGAAGCTTTTTCCTGATCAAAATGACACAAGAAAAAAGTGTAGTTTTTAGAACAAAAAAAATCAAATTTAGGTGGTTTTGTGCATAAAACAAGCAAAAAATTCTGCCAATGGGGTAAGCAAAAAATCTTGAAAGTTTATCTTAAACACACTAAATTCAAGAAAAATTAAAGAAAAATGTGCGTACCCCATTGACAGATTTTTTGCTTGTTTTAATATCACTCAAATTTTATATTTCTGGTCTAAAAACTAGACTTTTTTTCTTGGGTTGTTTTGCTCATCAAGAAAAAGCATCTTAATTTAAGAATTTTTAGATATTTTTACTGAAAACAAGACAAAAATACTAAAATATTTTTTTCTTGAAAATCCTTTTTTGCAGTGTATATATTTTGAATGTTTTAAAATGTTTATCAAAATATAAAAAATGGCCAAAAATATATTGGTGAAAAATATATTTTGTAAACAAATTCCAAAATATATTTTAGTAAATATATGTTTTGGCCATTTTTTTTATATTTTGAAATATTTTTTTTGCCATATGGGAACTGTTTCTCTTACACAAGTGTACATGATGTTTACAACAAGGAAAAAACAAAAATCTAAGAAAGAAAGAATCAATGCTCTTTATATCTTGGCATTAAATGGTTTATAGCTCTAAAAGTCATCAATAAAAACTAGGACTGTCAAAAGATTAATCATGATTAATCGCATACAAAATAGAAGTTTGTTTTGCATAATATATATTTGTGCACTATGTGTAATTATTGTGTGTGTATATATATATATATATATATATATATATATATATATATATATATATATTTATTTATTTATTTATTTATTTATTTATTTATTTATTTATTTATTTATTTATTTATTTATTTATTTATTTATTTATTTATTTATTTAAAGTTTGATATATTTTATAAAATATATGCATATTGCATAAATAAAAATGATCTAAAATGTAAATGTGTTTTAGTGTTTTTATATACCTAATAATTACACATAATACGCATGCAAATATATTAGGCAAAAACTAAATTTTATTTTGTATGCGATTAATCTTGATGAATCTAAAAACATAAATTTGTTACACAAAGCACTGTATTGTGTGACTTCACAAGACTTCAAATATAGCACATGAGTTATTTACAGTACTTTTATTGTATTTTTAAGGTGTTTGATGGGAATTTTGGATACTTATACTGTAGCACCAGTCCCCATGCACTTTCACTATGGATGTTCTCAAAAAAGTTGCATATGTTCCCCAACAGAAAGAAAGTCATACACTGTCAGAAAGCCATACAACTTTTGCACCCAAGTGAAGGTACCTATTAGTACCTTAAAGGTATATAAACACCAAATGTACACATATCTGTACCTAAATACATATTTGGAACTTTTGAGCATGAAAAAGCATGGGGCCATTTTTTTCTGAAAGTGTAAGATGGATTAAATGATGACAGCATGAAGTGTTTTCAACTGGTTTAGACATTGATGAAACAATGAGTTTTACTATTTGATACGGTTGAGAGACCGGGACTGTTTACTTACGCCAGTTAGTTAAACAACGCTGATAATGAGCAGATTTTACAGCCTGTCTGTTTTTCTCCTCTCTCTGAAAAGTTCAGGAGTTGCATCTGTCCAATGACGCGTAAATGTTCAGGTCTTTTTAACCGTTCAATAACATGCTAAACTTTTCATATCTCTCTATTATTCCCCCTCGATACAGCCCTCATTCTCCATTCAAGCAGCATGTGTTGTCTTTTTGCAATATATATGCAAACTATTTTTTCAATTTCTCATCTGAATCGTTGACCTCCTGTCAGCACGGTGACGAATATTTAAGGATCGTTGCTAACAGAGTTTATACTTTGCATACACGAAAACCTTTCTCAGGCGCGTACGAATTCATCCGAGTGTCGTGTGCATGATGGGCATGATGTGACTTACCAGAGCCATTTATCTCTCAACATATTACTCACATCCGAGTGTTTTACACACTTCAGCAGGCGCTGACAAATGACATTGTCTTGACCTGGAAAAGTAGTCATGGTTTAAACCCTATGGAAGTTGAAACTATCAACCTTTGGTCTCGTGTGAGCCTCTGATCCCAGACCCTCGCCCTCCTCGCAGGACCATGAGGGCTTTCATGTCCCCTTCAGGTCACCTTGATGAGCGGATGGACCGCAGGTTTCTCTGCATGCTTCATGTTTAAGTTTAATGCATTTAAAGGCTACACAAAATTGTCTGACTGAATCAAGCATTTCTGAGAGAATCGGGTCTGTTATATCACTTCAGCTCATTATTAAATAAATGCATGCTGTCACTCTTCCAGTACAAATTTTATTATTTTATTCTTTAATCAAATTTCTTCAAAAGCTCCAGCATCGATGCTAAGCATCCGAGCCAATGAAATAATCTCTCCACCCTTTCTCCGTAATGAATAACAGATGCGCTCCGATCTCTCTGGAGAGCGATGGACTCAATGCCGGTCATGAGGACAGAGAGAGCTGCCAAAACCTGGCCTCTGTATTCTTGGTTTTGCTTGTACACTAGCGCAGACTGCTTTAGTAAACCATGTTGGTACTGTAGTAACATCAGCACGCACGGAGTCCCGTGCAGTCGGATGAAGTCATTAGGAAGTCATTAGGAAGCCATTAAGATTCATTAAGTGAGCGAGGTGGCAGAACACTACAGCGTCTCTGAGATCCCAGCGTGCTGTAGAGACCCTTAATCACACACTTTATTACAGGCATCTGTGTAAATATTACTGCACTGACATCCAAGAGAGAAAAGCCTGCGTGTGAGTCTCCTGTCGCTGTACAGTAATAAAGCCCAGAGTTTATGAGCAGTCTCATTGTGTCAGACCCTTCACAGGTGCTTCATGCTAGAACAGGGAGACATTTCAACACATCTCATGCATGCGTGTGTATCTGTGTGTGTGTTTGTTTGACACCTGCTACTGATGAGGATATTGTGAAGGTTTGTGTTTGTGAAAAAGTGCCATTCAGTGAATCTTGAAGCTTTTGTTATGCCGTATATTTGTCTACTTTGCAGTGAAAGCTCACGAGTCTGTTTCAAATGGTGCTTGATTTCAACACTAACATCTCGTGCTGCATCCCATTTCTCCTATTCATACTATGACCCAAATGTATGTACTGAAAGTGCAATAATGAAGTTATTTTGTAAGTGGCCTATAGTTAACTTCTGTCATACCTCTGGGCTCTTGTTTTTTCTAATGTTTCCCATGTGGAAATGCCGTTCTCCCGTCCCGGTTGAATTCACAGAGTCTGGAGAGGTTTTTAAAGCCTGTGGTGTCTCTTTCTGGTTCTGCTGGTCTGTTGGCACGGCCTCCATCGTCTTTTGGCCAACAGCTTTGTGTTTTCCGGCCGTATGATGACTGGCACAGACGGATGAGAGCCTGGCATCAGCGTCCGGCAACAGGAGGCTGCGCTGTTCACTGTACTGTCAGCAGCAAGCATGAAGGACAAACAAATGCTTTTTTACACATATGTGAAAACGGTCTAACACAAACATGAGGATGGACATGTGTGTATCTTTTCATCGAGCAAATGTGTGAACTGATGCAAATGAAATTAAATATTCACTGTTGTATCCTAAGCATCCAGTCATCTTTAATAAAAACTCATCGGGAAGCTGTTTGCCACCACACAGCAAACACCAAGAACAGTGGTTCCCAATAATTTTCCTTAGGGCGCCCCTAAGTACATATATGACAATCTGAGCCCCCCAAACCACCTACATCTCTCCTTATGTTTGATTTTGCCTTGAGGAAAAGTGAGCTATTATTATTTTACACAAGAGATCTACCTTGGCATTGTTAAAATATGATTTATTTACTTAATAAAAACATTGCTAACAAAATTAATAGTGAAACATATTATGCATCTTTATTTGAGCTCAAAGCATTTTAGATCGCGCCCCCGGTATACCCTTAAGGGGAGCCCAGACCCCACCACTGACTTAAAAGATAACGGAAAGGCTTTGACTGTGTAAAACCAGTGCCTTACTGGTTTATTAAACAGCAGTATGATAACACATTCATGTTTAATATACAAACATGATAAAAATTCTTATTCCAAGTACCATAGGGTGTTGATAATTGGTGTATTTATAAAGATTAAAGTGTGTTGGCTGTTTCACAGTTTTAATTGCCATTTTGGGGTGTTTTAATTTTAAAGGTTAAACACCTGTTCTACAAAAACATTTATTTTACAGTAAATGCATCTCTTGTTTTTCTTTTCTCAATATTTATGCTTTCTGCAAAATGTAATTAATCTTTTTGTTACAGACTGTAATTTTATTCAATAGTCTTAGAAGTAAAACAATTTAAGGAAAAAAAGCCTCTTTTATTTATTAACACATTTAAGTAATCATTTATTTTTGCATTTTCCATCTGTCAAAACAACTTATTTTTAGCATGCGTAGACGTTCATTATATTAAATGAATTATCTCTTTTGCATAATTATTTTTGATAGACGTGCTTAACATCTTGTAATGACATCTGATCTCACAACATCTGATTTCATAGGCCAAAGCAAAATACAATATTAGAGTAATATATTGCCTGATACAGTATTTAATTTAGATACTTTGAAATATGAACTACTCACTTTTATCTACCAACAAGTGGTCAAACATATCTGTTTTTAATGCAACAATTAAGTGAGAAAAGAAAATATGTGAGATACATTGGGCCTCATTTATAAAGCTTGCGTATACGCACAAAACAGGTTGTGATCCATAAAAAAATATAATTAACTGGAGAATGGGCTTGCACGGTGGGATCTGAGGATGATTCATGTACGCACACTTGGAGGTGATTTGTGATTTATAAAGGGAACATTGCTTTGTTTTATAAGTCTTAATATTTTTTGGTGTATGCCATTTTTGGCTTTTGTGTGTACGTAGACTTTTAGTAAGGATCCTATGCACAGTTTTATACATGAGACCCCCTAGGAGCTATAATTTGGAAGTTATAAGTATTCAGTTTGTTATTTCTGTATCTTTCTGTCTTATCTTTAGTTCTGTCACAGTATATCAGGATGTAGTCGTTGAGTGTATTTGTAGTGTAGCGGCTGATAATGAACATTGATTTTTTTGACTCATCATCATACACCAGAGACATCTCTAATTAACACCTTATATCATTTCTTTGACCAACCGTGGAGCAGCAGAGAAAAGACGAATAATAAATAAACCTTGAATGACTGTACGAAGCTCTATTTCACTCAAGGGAAATGGCTTTGACTCTGTCCCATATTTTTACTACAGGGCCAGGCATCTCATAGGTTCACAGACACCATGATAAAACATACAAGGTTTATAGACAGCAACCCTCAAACTGCACTGTTGTCTGTAGATTGTGTCTCATTGATTAGATCCGGTGACCTCCACCATGATTATTCAATAACACAAACAAACCAGGACCGATAAAGCAAAGCAGCTCTGGGGTTTAAATAAAGAATTGGCATGTGTTTAAAATGAAAGATCTGTGTTTTAAATTGTAGACCTGTGTTTTGAATGAAGGATCTGTGTTTTGAATTGTAGAGTTGTAGAGGATCTGTGTTTCGATTGAGGGATCTGTTTTATGAATGAAGGATTGTTCTAAATGAGAGATTTATGTTTCGAATGAATCTTGGTTTTAAATGAGGGATCTGTTTTATGAATAACGGATCTGTTTTTTTATGAATGAGGGATCTGTTTTGAATGAAGGATGTGTGTTTTCAGTGAGGGATCTGTTTTGAACAAGGGATCTGAGTATGGAATGAGGGATCAGTTTTTTTAAATGAAGTGTATTTTGGTTGAGAGATCTGTGTTTTAAATGATGAGTCTTGGTTTTGAGTAAGGGATCTGTTTTATAAAAAGGGATCTGTTATGAATGAGCGATCTGTTTTGATTGAGGGGTCTGTTTTATGAATAAGGAATCTGTTTTGATTGAGGGGTCTGTTTTATGAATGAGGGATCTGTTTTGAATGAGGGGTCTGTTTTATGAATAAGGAATCTGTTTTGAATGAGGGGTCTGTTTTATGAATGAGGGATCTGTTTTGCATTAGGGATCAGATTTATGAATAAGGGATCTGTTTTGAATGAGGGGTCTTTTGATTAGGAGATCTGTGTTTTGAATAAGGGGTCTGTTTTATGAATGAGGAATCTGTTTTGAATTAGGGATCTGATTTATGAATGAGGGATCTGTTTTGAATAAGGGATCTAATTTATGAATAAGGGATCTGTTTTGAATAAGGGATCTGTTTTATGAATGAGGTATCTGTTCTGAATTAGGGATCTGATTTATGAATAAGGGATCTGTTTTGAATGAGGGGTCTTTTGATTAGGAGATCTGTGTTTTGAATAAGGGGTCTGTTTTATGAATGAGGAATCTGTTTTGAATTAGGGATCTGATTTATGAATGAGGGATCTGTTTTGAATAAGGGATCTAATTTATGAATAAGGGATCTGTTTTGAATAAGGGATCTGTTTTATGAATGAGGTATCTGTTCTGAATTAGGGATCTGATTTATGAATAAGGGATCTGTTTTGAATAAAGGATCTGTTTTTTGAATGAAGTATCTGTTTTGAATTAGGGATCTGATTTATGAATAAGGGATCTGTTTTATGAATGAGGTATCTGTTCTGAATTAGGGATCTGTTCTGAATTAGGGATCTGTTTTATAAATAAGGGATCTGTTTTGAATTAGGGATCTGTTTAATGAATGAGGGATCTGTTTTAAATAAAGGGATCTGTTTTGAATGAAGGATGTTTGTTTTCAATAAGGGATCTGTTTTTGATAAGAGATCTGAGTATGGAATGAGGGATCTGTTTTTTGAATGAGGGGTATTTTGATTGAGAGATCTGTGTTTTGAAGGATGAATCTTGGTTTTGAAAAAGGGATCTGTTTTATGAATAAGGGATCTGTTTTGAATGAGAGACCTGAGAATGGAATGAAGGATCGGTTTTCAATGAGGGATCTTTTATAGATGAATGATCTGTGTTCTGAATAACAGATTTGTGTTTTAAATGAATCTTGGTTTCGTATAAGGGATCTGATCTGAATGAGGGATCTGAGTATGGAAGGATGGATCTGTTTTAAATGAGGAATATGTTTTTAATGAGGATCTGTTTTGAATAATGCCTCTGTGTTTTAAAAAAGGATCTATTTATGAAAGAGCGATCTGATCAGTGGCGGCTCGTGACTGCTCATCCGAGGGGTGCAAATTCAAAATAAGTGTTCGGAGTGTCATGAGTGTTGCTTGCTATTTCAAAATATGTGATTTTTGCGTCATGTGAACCATGTGCATCACGTGTTTTGTCAAAATAAGTGCCAGCTGCACACGCGTCGAAACCGTTTATGATAAAAGAGACGCTCATGGTCACAAAATAAATGCAAGACACTTCCTTAACAGTAAACTCTGATTACGCATGAGATTATGCGAGTATTTGCCAAACGCGAGCGTCTCTTTTATCATAAACCCTTTAGACGCATCTGGAAGCGCCCTTGAAAAAAGAAGTCGCCGGCCGCCACTGGATCTGATTATGAAATGAGGGATCTTGTTATAAATAAAGGATCTCTGTTTTGAATAAGGATTCGTGTTTTGAATGAGGGATCTATTTCATAAATGAAGGATCTGTGTTTTTAATGAAATGCTTTGGACACGGGTATTGAACAAGTGATTTTTGTTTGGAATGATAGATTTGTGTTTTAAACGAGTGATCTGTGCTTTGAATGAAGGATTTTGGTTTTGAATAAAGGCACGTCGGTTTTTCTGTATAAAGTTTAATCAGCTGCATTGTGATGAGGGGATAACAGATCCCAGATATATGCATGTATTCTCCAGACCTCCTTGGTTATATGTGCAGAATATATATCAGAGATAAAGAGGAAGTTTTTTGATGAAATGTTATGAAACTCACATTTAAAATAACATGCACTGATGAATCATTCACAACAAGATTTGCAAGACTGTAGATCAATTATAATGCTCCACTCGAACACATGTTGTTCAGCACTTGTAATTGGAGTTTACCATGATTTCTTTGTTTCGACCTGTTGTTGCTAAGTAAGGTTTTTCCATTTGTTGATTTTTTTAATTAGTAGAGGTCATTTGCAAATGAGCATAATTACTTTAGCCTCTCCAAATGTTAATGAAGAGCATATTTTAACCTTCTGTCTAATTTGAATATATGAATATATAAATGCTGAAAGGTTTGTATTCAGTAAGGCATGCATTTATTGATGCTAAAGCATTGAGTTAATACAGAAATAACTTTGTGAATGTGTTTCCCAGCAGGACTGTGGTCTCACGCTGAGCTCTTCTCACAAACACACACCGGGTGATACAGCGAGAAATCTCCAACAGAGAGACCGTAAATCTGATCTACACAATTCAATTATAAAAATCATCCTCAGCTAACATTAATACAGCGTGAAGTGCTGTACAAACAAGGTGAAGAACTAGGTTTGCTGTTCATGTAGGTTAGGGTGCTGTGTTTTAATACAGAACTAGTAGCTATGTTGTGAGGTTTTTTCTCAGAGAAATTCACAACTGAACTCATTGAAGTTCAACTAATGATGTGTATGTCTAATTTAGACACAAACATAAAAGTTTCTGGCTTTTTTCTCTTTGTAAAATAATGAGTTTGGCTCCCTGGATAAATATGCAGTTTTAATTGACAATTGGCAGCCAGATTGCGAACGACGGACTAAAGAAACATTTCTGTCTTCACTGAAAAAAAAAATCCTTTCAATTTACGTAATTTTAATGTGTACATCGGTCCCACATAATCCGATTGTGTTAAACCAACATAATTTTACTCATTTAATTTTTATGTGTCAGACCAAAACATTTTAATTGTTTCAAGTAGTCTAATATAAATATGTTGACTCAAAGTGCTATTTCTCTTTACTATAACACATTTATTTTGTAATGTTTAAGTAATTTTATTATGTAAGGGGACTAGATTTTCATCTGTAATTCCAACATGCTTTTTTAATGCTTATATTATGGGATTATGTAACTCTAAAGCAATTTCATTATGTTTCTGGCACCAGAATAATCATCCATAATTATCCAAATGTTATTTATTTCTTTTTTAAATACAAAATACATTTGCATTGGCATAAAAAGCAAAGAGTTTTAAACAAAAGTTTAGTGATATTGAGGCAAACCACTGCTTTCAGATCATCAATTCATTTAAATCACTACACATTAATTCAACAACAGTCAATAACTATTACAACAATCAGCACATGCAGTACATACAAAGGGGCAATTTCCCAAACCGGTTGTAGATTAAGCCATGACTAGGCCCTAGTTATATTAGGATATTTTTTACAAAAAAAGTTCACAAACAAACCTACCTTACAAAAACAACACTGGAGTACATCTTGAGACAAAACAATGGCACTGATATATGTCAAGATATGTCAGTGCAATATGTTTTCAAATTAAGGCATTGCAAAAGTCTGGGACTAGAAAAAGCCCCATCTGTAAAACTGACCCAAATGTTTAAAATAGTTACTATCACAGTAGATTTAGAAGTGCTAAAGCACAAACACTGCATTCCAAAGAGACATGCAAAACAGTAAGTCCTATTATTTTTTAAATGGATTTACAAACTGGAAAATATCAATCCTTCAGAAAGTCAGAGCTACAGCATTTGTATAAACTGATAATCAAAGATTCAACAAAAACAAAATACAACAACCATTTCCAAAATCAACTCTGAGCAGCAAACTGTTAATGTTTTAATAAGAGAAAACACTTAAAACAGATAAACAAAGTAAAAAATGAGCAGCACAGTCTTTCTGATCCTTTCACTGAAAGAAACAGTTCGTTAAAGTTACACTCAATGCAGTTCCATTAAAATCTTTTGGATTTCTTCAAAAATAAAGCGGAGATCAGGATAGCTCAGGTTTAAGGCATACATCAGCTCAAACAACATGGCACGATGTTGCAACACCTTCATGCCTTCCAGGACTATACAAAGATCCTCTTCTTCATCACAAGAAGCATGTTGTTTGAGAGCACAAATCCCAACAGTGGTGTCTTCAAATGACCACACTGATGCTGACTTCATCCATGCCCTGTACAAAACAGACAAATTTAGTTAAAGAAACAGAAAAAAAGTTACTGTTACAATAAAAGTGTCATTGGAAATTAGTACAATGCAAACAAATATAAATGTAAGTATACAGACCCATGTGCATTGCCACAGCATATTACAATTGGTTACAAATATATGGGTTACAAAGCAAGGCAGCTGCACTGTCCACTGCTCCAGGTGTGTGTGCGCGTTTACTAGACTGGAATGAGTTAAATAAAGAGGCCACATTTCGAGTGTGTGCTACCATACCTGACAATCACAGCAAAAGTGAATTATCTCATTTTCTCACTGTCATGTTGTTATAAACCTGTATAAATGTCTTTGTTCTGATGAACACGAAGGAAGACATTTATTTTGAGGAATGTTTGCAACCAAACTGTTCATGAGCCCCATTCACTTCCATAGTATTATATTTCCCCACTATGGAAGTGAATGGGGCTTATGATTGGTTTGGGAACAAACATTCCTCAAAATATCTTCCTTAGTGTTCATCAGAACAAAGACATTTATAAAGGTTTGTTACAACATGATAGGGAGTAAGTGATGAGAATTTTTATTTTTGGGTGAACTACCCCTTTAAATCTTCCCAGGTGTTTTAATGACCCGTGTGCCAAAAGATGTAACTAAAACATACTACATTTTCTGTACTTCCAACAATGTTTACACATTTTTATGTCTATGAATCTATATTACTTACTTCTGTCATTTGATCATTCATTGTTTGAAGTCTTTTTGCTAGCTGTCCTCCTTTCTGATAGAAGAGTTTCGTCAGGTTTTTGGATTGGAGGTCCAGGTGACACGCAGGAACATAAGACAGTAGTGATTCTTTTAAATTCAGCATTTATCTGAAAACAAATTAACCAACCATTGTATATTTGAGTACTGCGAGTCAAAGAATAATACATGTATATTAGTTACAAAAATAAGATTTAGCTCCTAACAGCAGTAAAACAGTGATAGGAATTACTTACCAATGCTTTTGAGTGTGTAGCGCATGCAAGGATGATGGACCTATAAGAGGAAATATTCAGAGGTGAAATCAACACACAACCTCAAATGATTAAGGTCACACATACACAGAGCAATAATGAAATAAGTATTATATCGGTCACAGGACGCAATTTTGGACAAAATGAGATCTTAAAACAAGGTGCTCTTCTGAAAACGTCAGCTTTAAGGTGTGGCCACTTCAAAGCAATTTTTTCAGTTAATATACCAGACGTCACGCGAGGCATTTAAAAAAAGCTTTTTCTAATTGAATCAAGTGTTGCTCGTGGCGTAGTGAAGTCACGAATAACTGACGCGGGTCTGATAATCTGATTAAGCAGACAGTTTGTTTCATACAATGTCATTATTAATGTAGTCAATTGATATCATCTGGTAAATTACTTACATGGATAACGTTAGTCTGGACAGAATAACGTTTGGTTAGCGTTTTATTTGTCCTGAACCGTTTCCATAGAACAACTGAGTAAAAAGTGCCTCAAAAGTCAACTCAAATCTGACAGTTTTCAACTCGGATAAAACTACCAAACGTGAAATAACGTTATACAGCTGACATTTTTAAAACGCTGTTTTTCTTTATGAGCCTTACACTTACTGACTGACTGACTGACTGTAACGTTAACTTACTCCACCAACATCCTCCAAACTCATTTTTACTACAAGTCATTGCAATGGCTACATATTGTAAAAAAAAACTGTCTATCTAGTGAAGATGTATCACGTATAAAGTGAACATAAATAAATAATAGAACTTACTTTAATAACGTGGTGTCCGTCTGAGAGAGTTCTTCTGACTGACTGCTGCTGAGTCTTCATTTTGGCGCCCAAAACAAACGATGTTTATTCTTCTTTTATGGCGATTGACGTCCTTTTTATTGAGCGTTACTGCCACCTTCTGCTCAGGAGGTGCCATTTTGTGTGCAAACTCAATTTTATTGCTTTAAGTATTCAATTCAATCAATTTTAATCAATGTGAGAATAATGTGTTCATTTTACATTCAAACAAAACATTTTCATCCTAATCAATTAAATTATGTTTACACAAGGAATATAAATATTTTGTGTTGCATATACATGTTTATTTTATTTAAATTCAAAGACCCACCAAGTCCATTTTTTTCAGTGTTCCCTCAAGGCTACGGTATTACGTAACATCTGGAAGTGAAAGTCATGTGAGAAACATATAAGAAGGATGAAGTTTGAAGTTTGTTCGGAAAAGATGGAGATCTGTGTGTAAGAGAGAAATGAGATGTGTGTGAAAGTTTAATGTCTAAGGAGTGAATTTTTATGCTGAAAGCATTTCTAAGAATTACAGACATGTTGAAATCAACTTTAGGCAGATAAATGTTAAATATTGGTTGTACTTGCAGTAAAGCTACTGTGACCTTAAAGAGGACATTTCACAAAACTTTTTTGAGATGTCAAATAAATCTTTGGTGTCTCCAGAATACGTATGTGAAGTTTTAGCTCAAAATATCATATAGATCATTTATTATAACCTGTTAAAATTGCAACTTTGTAGGTGCTGTTTTGGGTGTGTCCCTTTAAATGCAAATGAGCTGATCTTTGCACTAAATGGCAGTGCCGTGGTTGGATAGTGCAGATTAAGGGGTGGTATTATTATAATAAGATCCCCTTCTGACATCATAGTGGGATCCAAAAATTTAAATGAGCTATTTTTTCACATGCTTGCAGGGAATGGTTTATCAAAACTAAGTTACTAGGTTGACCTTTTTCACATTTTCTAGGTTTATAGAAGGACTGGGGACACAAATATAGCACTTTTACATGGAAAAACGTCAAATATTTATGATATGTCCCCTTTAAAGGAGTAGTCCACTTTAAAAATGGGGTCCATTGACTTTTTATAGTAGGAAAAAAAAACTTTACAGAACCATCGAGTTGTGTTGGTGTCTCAGTAGATTTGACTTTTGGTAATGTGGATCAGTCAAATTAACTAACCGTGGGTTTACACCAGCCGTGTTTGAGGCGTCAAATTTGCGTCTACTGCGTCTAGTTTGCCGCTTGAACATTTTGAGTTTGCTCGTTTTATTCTAGTCATCGAGACATTCACACGGAAATTCACGTCATGGGAGGGGCTTCTCCAACTCCGTTCCTGTAATCACGTCACAGCTAGAGAAAGCTCCTGATTGGTTAACGTGGCGCGTTTTTTCCACCAAAGCTCAAATTTTTCAACTTGCGCGTTTGCCGCGGCAACGCTCAATTCGTCGCCATTTGGCATTTAGTTTGCGCCACGCTAAATTACTCACTCGCGCCACCTAATCTCCAGATGCACGTCGACGCATCTTTACATTAACTTAACATTGAAATCACTCGCGCTTGACACCTCTACCGCGGCTGGTGTGAACGCAGCATTACACTTAAAAAATATAAAAAGTATAGATTTTTAAATATAATTTAAAATATATTTCAAAATATACAAAAAATGGCATAAATATATGTGCTTAAATATATTTTGACATATGTTTACAAAATGTATTTTTCACCAGTATATTTTTTCGTCCATTTTGAAATATATTTAAAGCATTTATATTCACGTCATATTGAAAGTAATACTTTGTATGTTAATAACAGGTTTGAAAAAACTGCAAAAATATATATTTTTTACTTTATACATGCTACAAACTTTTATATTTTGCCCAGGAAACTTTTTTTTTTTGCTTCATGGGTATAAAAGTAGAAATGTATTTGTTGCCCCTAAAATACATTTTGAAATATATGTTATTATATAAAAGTTAAAACTAAATATATTTTTAAATTCCAAATATATTTATAATATATTCTACAAAATGTATTTAGAAGATATTTAAAAGATATTTTTGGCTATAAGCTGAAATAGTTGCATTTTTATAAAGGAGTTTTGGTAGAGATCAGATTCACAATGATTATCAAAACATGCAAGGAGTTTAAAATTTATTAAATTAGTTTTTCTTATTTTTTTATACGGTAATTACAGATTACAGTTAAACTCATCAGGAAAGTGTCCTTGGCAGGGAAATGTTTTCTCTTAATTGACGAGATGGCGGGGAAAGAGTTAACAGCAAAAGAAAAAATACTGGATTTAACATTTAATTTATATGAGAAAGCAACACAGTCACACAGCACTTTGTACATATTTTACGAGGTGGCAAATTTGTATTATCCACATTTGTATATTTTTGTATGATTTGCTTTTGCCCCTATGTGGTGTTGGTGTTCGTGGTGGGGTTTCTGTATAATTTTTTTCGAATAATCGTACGTTTTTGTAAGTTTCAACTCGTATGAATTCATAAAATAGCAAACTCGTAAAATACATACAAATTCCTTTGAGATCAGGCTCATATTAAAGGGATAAGTCACCCAAAACTGATCCTGTTACTATTTTTTCATTCATTTGTTGTTGTAAACCTGTATGAGTTTATTTATTCTGTTGAACACAAGAGAAGATATTTTAATAAATGATGGAAAGCACATAGTTGATGGTACCCATTGACTTCCATAGTATTTGTTTTTTGTACGATTGATGTCAGTGGGTAACGTCAACTATGTGCCTACCATCATTTATCAAAATATCCTCTTTTGAACTAAACAATAAGAATGAAACTCATACAGGTTTACAACAACATGAGGATGAGAAAATTATGACAGAATTTTTATTTTTCGATTAACTTTCCCTTTTAACATGCCTTAAAATATTATTAATGTGACCCTGGACCAAAAAAACAATCATAAGTAGCACAGGTATAATTAAAGCAATAGCCAACAATACAATGTATGGGTCAAAATTATTTATTTTTCTTTTTTGCCAAAAATCATTAGGATATTAAGAAAAGATCATCATCACATTATAAATATATCAAAACTTTATTTATTATTACTAAAATGTGTTGCTAAGGACTTTTGGACAACTTTAAATACAATTTTCTCAATATCTTCTTTTTTGGCAACTTCATATTCCAGATTTTTAATTAGTTTTAGCTCTTAACAAACTATACATCAATAGAAAGCTTATTTTTCAGCTTTCAGATAATGAATAAATCAAGTTTTATAAAAGTCACCCTTATGGTTTTGTGGTCCAGGATGACAAATATCAAAAGCTGAATTATTACTTTTACATCACGCAAACATTAATAAAGGATCTGATGTAAGAGGATGTACATTATTCAGTGACAGATGTCAGAGATTATTGTTTTGTGTTTTATGAAATATTTGTAGGAGAAACGCATCCAGAATCAGAGAGTGTTTAATTGTACCTCAGTGTGATAATAAATAGACACGTGAATAATCTGTACAGTCATGAATAATGCAGATCTGAGAGAGACAGAAGAGCCTGCAGACAGAGAGGAATGCTGCTCAAATCATCTGATTCATATTTCAATTAAAAGCCTTATGGCATGGAAAACATTTCTTTTTAATCTTTTGAAATTAAGTTGTTGACCTATTTAGATCTGTCTGTCAGATGCCTAGCAAACAAACACTAATGAACACTCTAACATCGCCTGACTAGCAACCTAAATGCTTCTAGTTAAACCTTGACTAACAATATACAGTAGCTGAACTTTAGTGAAGAAATGAATAGATTTAAATAAAGACTAATTCACTGTGGGTTGACTTCATTACGATGACCCAGCACAGCAGAGCACTAGATCAGAAGTTCACATGAGGCTTTGGTGCTTTCAGCTACACCAGCAGTATACAAATAAACAAGCAGCCAAAGTTAGTAGTAAAAAACAAATTTAATTAGCTTGTTAAGACCGGATCACAGCACACGCTCTCTTTCATGAGTCTTATGGCTCTCTGAGAGTCAGGAGAAAGATCTGTATGGTAAATGAAGCAGATACGTTATTGGATTGGATGCAGATTTTGGAATTAATAACATTTTTTTATTTGTAAACTTTGGAAATAAATATGCTACACTTTGTTTTATGTATTGTTCCCTGACAACACTTACAATGCGACTTAACGCTTTCCTCGCCATAGACGAGTTATCTTGTCAATTAACCGAAAACATGTCCCTGCTTTCCTGACAAGTTTTTACAGTAATCTGTAATTTTGCTATTATCCACTAGAGGTCCAATTTACACAATTTATAAAAAACTGAAGCAAAAATTCATTTAATGAATTTTAAACTCTGTGTATGTTTTGATGATCGTTCTGAATCTGATCTCTAACAAAATTCCCTTACAAAAATTCAATTATTACAGCTTTTTGCTCAAATTTGGTATTTTTGAAGAATATTTAAGAGGTATTAAAAAGAGACAGTCAAGTATAAAATAGGAAATATAACGAAACTCAGTCATTTTTGAGCGCGATGCTAATGGTCTAATCAGTTTCAATGGATTATGCTAAGCTATGCTAACAGTGGTACCGCCAGACCCCAGCCATTTCTCAAAACAAAGTACGCCGAACTCGGACTTGTGTCCTTCGTAGTTCGAACTTGCAAGTTCAGACTTGGAAGAACGAACTCCTGACACGAAATGCATTCTGGGAAACTTCGCTGTCATAAGTCCACACAAGTCTCCTCTGATGCATCCTCGATAAAATGGGCGGATCAAGAACACATCCGGGGATTTTATGTGAACTTGGGCTTGATGCGAACTTTGAATTGGAACAGTACTTGGGCCGCGACTGATGACGTTTCACAAGTCCACAAGAACACAAGTACAGACAAGAACGCATATTGAGAAACGGCTCCCGTGTCATGAGCAATTCGGTCCCCCCGGGCAATTCGGTCTCCACTAGGACCCCGATTGGTACCTAGCACTTATGCCTGCTCAAAAATGTGTGATTGCGATATCTCGTCTGCGTAAGCGGTCTAGCAAGCTAATTACATTGTACAAAATAGAAGCCTAACATTTTTTTTAATAAAAGTTAACCAAAAAATAATATAATAAACTTATATTCATGTTGCAGACACGTCAGTACTTTTGTGTCATCATCTGCTTTACAAAAACCATACTTTTATTTTTACAAATTAAAAATTTACATACCTTACGGAATATATTTTTTAAATAGTAAAAGTGTAGTAACCATGGCTTATAAATTTTAATTTAAATGTGTGATTCAACTATGTAGTAATCATGTTTTGTATAAGTAATTAATGAGTAAGTAATTGTATAAGTAGACAGTAAAAAGTGGAAATGGTACAGAATATAATATCTAAATAATATGACACAAGCAATGTGTAGATCTCCCACATATAGCCTCATTTATATATGAAACATCACTTGAAAGACATCAATTGTAATTTTAACAATGTTCTAACTACATAAATCATAACGCCATTTTGTAGGAATTGTAATAAGGCGCTAAGAAAACTACCCATGAGGAGTTTTTCCAGCCAATGGAATCACGCGGGGGTCCTAGGGGAGACTGAATTGCTCGGGGGGACCGAATTGCTCATGACACCGGAGATCAGCTGAATGGATTCCAAAACGTTAAAAATCAAATGTTTCACTCTGGGGGCTGAAAAATAAGCATATTTTCAAAAAATGTGCAGTGTACCTTTAAGTTACCAATGTGTACCTTTGCGGTACCAATATGCAACTTTTAGGTACAAAAGTGTACTTTTTGAAAAGGTACTGTACCACCCCACTGACAACATTTGTACCTTGTAGATCTGATATTAGTGTCAGAAGTTCGGGCTGAACTACATATCATGGTTTACCATGAATGATGGCATTTAAAAGGCCTATCACCTGTCTGATGACCTACAGTATAATGTCCGATCTTCACACTGTCAGTGGAGTGATAAATCCATCGGCTGATGCTAATGATCGTCCTCTGTAGTTTAACACGTCGCTCTGTTCTCCGCACGTCTCTTTCTGTCTGTGTTACCTTCACATGTGCTATTTTCAGCTATTAGGATAATCAGATTGAAATCCGCCTCCACTCGCATACGCACACCTTATCATCGCCCGCACTCGCCGTCCGCCCAGTTAATATTCAGCTTTTAAAGTCTGTCATTTGGCACATTAAGTGCTGCTGGCACTTGGTAACCAGCAACTGTGATGATGTTGTCATGGCTGCAGGGCTGCTGTCTGTGAACCTGTCTTAATACTAAAATTAAAGTGATGTTTTTATCATTTCTTCAGGTTGTCAGTAGATTGATGGGTTCTGGTCTTGCGTTTGATCGTCTTGTTTTAATCTGTCTTTGTACACATCAGGCCTAATGAAAAGTGTGTTACAGGTTTGCTCTGATCGTGTCGCAGGCAGAAGAGATAAAATTGCTAAATGCAAATGTTGAATTACTGATCATATAAACATTTATAGTTAGAATTGGACTGCAAAGATAACTTTGTACATTAATTTGTTACTTGTTAGATTGATAGCCATATTTAATAGAAGCAGAAGTAATTGGGATGGCATATTTTTTCCATACAACAAAAGTATATGTGATGCTGAAAATCATATTTTACCATATAAGTCATATTTTAAAACTTGTTAGATGAACAACACAACTTTTAATGTTAATAACTTCCACATAGAATAAATAACAACAAAGTACTTTTACAGTAGTTTATTTCTGATGTTATTTTCAATTTTTCAGATATCAGTTTAGCCACTAGCCAGACTGATGAATAAATACAGACTGGAAGTTAACTTCGGTTCAGGTGTGTAACCGGGAACACTGGCATGCATGTGTGACAAAGTGAACACCAGCGGTTCACCTTTGACGTGGGTAAGTCCCAAAAATAAAGAAAAAATCCCCAAAACAAAAATGATGGCTCAGACCGCAACTGTACTCTTGTACAAAGTGAAGTTTATTTACAGTGAAACAGGAGAAAAACCAAGGTGATATATTTATATTTACAAGTGTAGAAACCAAAACCCAAAATACCAAAAAAATAAATAAAACAAAACAATGACGAAAAATATACACAAGTAAATATTCACAATATATCAATAGCAACTTCTCCACAACCACTCACTCCGGCCGACTTGGTAAACAAGTCCTGATTGCGAGTCTGGCCTCCCTTTTTATAGAGCCAGACTCCTCCCCTTCAATGGGAGTTCCCATAACCAGGTAAGTATCCAGGTAAGCATTTTAAATTGCCATTAAACTCAGATCCAGTGAGTTTAAACACATAAACATGACATTATATACACCTAACAAAACATCTGTTTGACACATATTAAAATATAATTTAACACATAGCCCCTTTAACAATGACATACAAAAACAACACCCCCCTATATACAAACATAATGGACTCTGCCAACCTTCGCGAATACTGCGCCGGCGCGACACACTCTGTGACGTCATAAGCGTGTACCGCTCAATCGCTCAGGTTTGCCGGCGCAGCATCCCACCACGGAAGGCTGGCTAAACAAACAAACCAAACAAACAAACAAAACAAAGTGTGTGCATGTGTATGAAATAACAGGATTAACTGGGGGAAATGTTGATGACTGTAATGTCCATGTAAATCGGCTTCGTGTGCACCCGCCGCCGAATCGGAGTATAGTTAAGGTAAGTGTATGCGTGTATGTATGTGTGTGTGCGCCAGTGTTGCCTGCTCAGCGTGGTTGGCGATCGTGCTCCATCACATTACCTTCCCCCTCTCCAAGCCGCGTACTGGCCGGGAAACGAGACAGGTAGTCGGCGACCACATTTTGCTTTCCTGGTCGATGTCGTACCTTGAAGTTATAGGGTTGGAGATTGAGGTACCACCTTGTCACCCTGGAATTTCTGTCCTTCATTGTATGCAGCCAGGTCAGGGCTCGATGGTCTGTTTCCAGGTCAAACTCCCGCCCTAGGAGATAATAGCGGAGGCTATCCAGACTCCACTTGATGGCTAGGCACTCCTTTTCCACCGCTGAGTATCTGGTCTCTCGAGGCAACAACTTCCGGCTTAAGTAAAGCACTGGTAACTCTCGCCCCGCTTCGCCTTGGGCCAGGACTGCCCCTACTCCTGTTGCTGAGGCATCTACCTGGACCAGGAACCGCTTGGTGAAATCGGGACTCTGGAGTACTGGGTTGGCACACATCTTGTCTTTCAGGGTCCTGAACGCCACTTCCGTATCTTCGGTCCAGGGTATTGGGTTTTTGATGTTTTTCCCTAGCAGGTTCGTTAGTGGCACAGCGATGGCAGCAAATTCAGGGATAAATCTTTGGTACCACCCAGCAAGACCCAAGAAAGACCTCACCTCTTTCTTTGTGGTTGGTCTGGGGCTCCGTCGAATCGCTTCCACTTTGTCCACTTGAGGACGAAGCTGTCCCCTTCCCAGTTGGTAACCCAGGTAACAAGTTTCTTCTTTCGCCCAGTTACACTTGTCAACGTTTAACGTCAAACCTGCTTCTTGAATCTTCTTTAGAGTTCTTTCTATATGTTTTAGATGCTCACCCCATGAATGACTGTAGATGACCACATCGTCTAGGTATGCTGCAGACCACTCTTCACATCCTTCAAGCACCTTGTCCATTAACCTCTGGAAGGTCGCCGGTGCCCCATGCAGGCCAAATGGCAGGACCGTGAACTGGAATAGTCCTAGAGGTGTGCGGAACGCAGTGTAGGGCCTTGAAGCTGGATCTAAGGGTACCTGCCAGTACCCCTTACACAGGTCCAATGTGGTGATGTACTGTGCCTTACCTATTCTTTCCAGAAGGTCATCCACTCTAGGCATTGGGTAGGCATCGAATTTAGATTGGCTGTTCAATCTCCTGAAATCAATGCAGATCCGTAACGACCCATCCTTCTTTGGTACGATCACTACCGGACTGCTCCACTCACTTGACGAAGGCTCTATGACTCCAAGCTCTCTCATAACAGTGACTTCCTCTTTTAGTGGTTCAATTAGCCGCTCTGGCACTCTGTAAGGCCGCTGTCTTGAAGGTGTCGGATCAACTAAGTGGATGGTGTGATGTGCCAGCTCCGTCCGCCCAGGCCTCTGACGGAACATCTCAGGGAACTGGTTCAGTAGCTGTTGCAGGTCTCGTCGCTTGAGGTCCTCTAGGTGACTCAAATCCACCACAGACGCTCTCTGCTCCACTCTGGACTCTGCAGCATCATCCTCCACACTCTCCACCTTTCGCACCAGCAGTGACTTTTCAGACGTCTTTCCAGTTGGCTCCTTCCACTCTTTTAGTAGGTTCACGTGGTAAGTTTGCTTGGTCTTGCCTTTATCAGGGTGAGAGACTTCGTAGGTTACTGGCCCCATCTTCCGGATCACACTGTATGGACCCTGCCACTTGGCCAGCAATTTGTTTGATGATGTAGGTAATAGGAGTAGTACCTTTTGTCCTGGATTGAACTCTCGGTTCCTTGCATTCCTGTCATACCAACTCTTTTGTGCTCTTTGTGCCTCTTGCAGGTTCTCCCGAGCCTCTTCTCTATACCGCTCCAGCCGATCTCGCATCTCTAGCACGTACTGGACGATACCTCTCTCTCCAGGTTTAGATGCAGAACCCTCCCAACTCGTTCTCAGTAGGTCTAGGGGTCCTTGCACTTGCCAGCCGTACAAGAGTTCAAACGGTGAGAAGCCAGTTGACGCTTGGGGTACTTCTCTGTAGGCAAACAGCACAAACGGTAGCCACTTGTCCCAATCTCTGCCAGTGTCTGCCACAAACTTCCTCAGCATGCATTTCAAAGTCTGGTTGAATCTCTCCACCAGGCCATCTGTCTGGGGATGATACGGAGTTGTTCTTATGGCGGTGATGCCCAATTGTCGATTCAGCTGGCCCATCAGCTTTGAGGTGAAATTTGTGCCTTGGTCTGTCAGGATCTCGTCGGGTATTCCCACCCTAGAGAATAACTGGATGAGAGCATGAATTACCTTGGCTGTTGTGATCGATCGTAGTGGGAAAGCTTCTGGGTATCGGGTTGCATAATCGCTGACCACCAAGATGTACTGATATCCTGTACTGCTCTTTTCTAATGGTCCGACAATGTCCATCGCAATGCGTCTGAAAGGAACAGAGATAACAGGGAGGGGTTGCAGGGGAGCTCTACCCCGCTGAGATACAACACTGGTCTTTTGGCAGATGGAACATGTGTTGCAATATGTTTGTACATCAGTAAACAGTGTTGGCCAGTGAAAACGTGATGATATGCGTGCATATGTTTTCTGGCGGCCAAGGTGACCAGCCCAGGGCACTGAATGTGCCAAATGCAAAACCACAGGACGACAACATGTAGGAACCATCAAACGTGTTACATCCTTCACTTGCAAATACAACACATTATCCAACACAACGTATGATTCATCACACACATTTGGATTTCCCAACTGTTCAGCTTTATCAAATAATGGTTTTAAAGAAACATCATCCCTTTGCAACTCAGATATGTTTTCTGGGACCCTCCAGCCATGAACATTGAGACCCTCCACTGAGGACTCAACGACTGGGGTACCCAAGTACTTTGCAAGCCGCCGTTGTCGGCGTGTTTTCCTGGGGCCCTTGGTTGCACCCTGCAGCAGACTATCGTCAAAGTCTGGCAGTGGTTGCAGACCAGCCTTAGTTTGGGCTCTAGTTAACACAGCACATGACAGATTATTGACAGTGGAAGACATGGTTTCAACATTCTTAAATGCTAGGAGATCATATAACACAGGTACATCTACTCCCAGAATTACATCAGCAGGTAAATTGTCCACTACTGCCACTTTCAACAGAAAATTTTGGTCAAAAATACCCACAGTGACTTCTGCTTGGGGATACTGCTTAACATCCCCGTGTACACATTTTACAGCAGATGTATGCATATAATCAACATTGTTAACATGACATGACTTAACCAACGAAAGTGAACTTCCAGTGTCCACTAAGGCTCGTAAGCAATGTCCATTGATGGTCACATCACACATAATGTTCAGTTCATGTATAGTGTCTTTAACATTGTCCCCTTCTCGTGGAACATAACAAAATCCAGTTAATTTTGCTTTACGTACCGGACAATCAGCAGCTTTGTGCCCCGACTGTTGGCAGTAAAAGCAAATCAGTCTCTTACTTGGCTGTACACAGGTAGTGGATTCGCTAAAACTCTTCTGAACCACAGTATCAGACATCTTGAATGGTGTAACAGTGCGTACAGTACCTTTTGGAGGTTGAGTGCGAGGGCTATCACGATGAGCATTCAGGTATCGTTGCGCTAGCTTCGCCGCTTCCATTCCTGATCTCGGCTCATGCTCCTTCACCCACATTCGTGTATCGAAAGGTAGCACCCTCAACAGCTGTTCGAGAATGATGGCCTCACCGATCTCCTCCTTCGAATGCTCCTCTGGCCGGACCCAACGTGTATACAGGCCCTTCAGTCGGTTGTACGACTCCGTCGGTGACTCACCAGCAGGTACTGTTATCGCCCGGAAACGCTGACGATAGGTCTCTGCCGAGATGCTGAACTTTGCCAGGATCGCCTCCTTTAACTGGGGGTAGACCTCCGCCTCATCCTCATCCATCGCCAGGTATGCCTCCAACGCTTGTCCTGTCAGCAATGGGACCAGACGGTAGCTCCACTCCTCCTGTGGCCATCTCCAGGTTTTCGCCAGACGCTCGAACCGACGGAGGTAGCTCTCAATATCATCTCCTTGCTGGTAGGCGGGTAGCTTCGGATCTGCCCGTTGCATTGGCTGAAAGGGAGCAGGGTTTTGCGGAGGGTCTTGGTCATAATCTGAAACGTATCGACCCATACCTTTCCGACCTGCTGGGGTTGGTAGCTCCATACGAACGCTGGCATCCACTGGAAACTCAGCATGGGACGTCGTCTGCAGAACGGCCTCCCGTAGGCTTCGGAGCTCCAGCATCTGTCGCTCCTCCCTCTGCTCCTGCGCATCCAAGAACTTGCGCATTAGGGCAACCATCCCTTCTTCAGCCACTAGACCTGGTGTAGCGGCCTTGCCTAGTGGAGAGCTGCTCTTTGGCGATGCACCCGAATGCCTGGTAGCCAGCCCCTCGCCGACCAGTTCAGTAGCATCCCAGGTTACATCCTCCCTCACTGCCTTCACTTCAGGCCGGGCTTGGCCTTTCTTCTTGCGGGGAGCCATCCCACTTCTGACACCAAATGTGACAAAGTGAACACCAGCGGTTCACCTTTGACGTGGGTAAGTCCCAAAAATAAAGAAAAAATCCCCAAAACAAAAATGATGGCTCAGACCGCAACTGTACTCTTGTACAAAGTGAAGTTTATTTACAGTGAAACAGGAGAAAAACCAAGGTGATATATTTATATTTACAAGTGTAGAAACCAAAACCCAAAATACCAAAAAAATAAATAAAACAAAACAATGACGAAAAATATACACAAGTAAATATTCACAATATATCAATAGCAACTTCTCCACAACCACTCACTCCGGCCGACTTGGTAAACAAGTCCTGATTGCGAGTCTGGCCTCCCTTTTTATAGAGCCAGACTCCTCCCCTTCAATGGGAGTTCCCATAACCAGGTAAGTATCCAGGTAAGCATTTTAAATTGCCATTAAACTCAGATCCAGTGAGTTTAAACACATAAACATGACATTATATACACCTAACAAAACATCTGTTTGACACATATTAAAATATAATTTAACACATAGCCCCTTTAACAATGACATACAAAAACAACACCCCCCTATATACAAACATAATGGACTCTGCCAACCTTCGCGAATACTGCGCCGGCGCGACACACTCTGTGACGTCATAAGCGTGTACCGCTCAATCGCTCAGGTTTGCCGGCGCAGCATCCCACCACGGAAGGCTGGCTAAACAAACAAACCAAACAAACAAACAAAACAAAGTGTGTGCATGTGTATGAAATAACAGGATTAACTGGGGGAAATGTTGATGACTGTAATGTCCATGTAAATCGGCTTCGTGTGCACCCGCCGCCGAATCGGAGTATAGTTAAGGTAAGTGTATGCGTGTATGTATGTGTGTGTGCGCCAGTGTTGCCTGCTCAGCGTGGTTGGCGATCGTGCTCCATCACACATGCGTCTGATGAAACGTCTAGGTGTTAATTTATGCCCCCATTTTTTAAAGTGTCCCAGTTGAATGCCTTGTGTTATAAAAACTATCTTGCATAGTTCACTCCAAAATAGGCCTTATTGTCATTTAAGTTCTGCTGCTTGATTTTATATAAAAAATATATATTTTGAAATATGTTTACAAAAATTTATTTTTCACCAATATATATTTTTTATTATTTTGTATATTTGGAATATATTTCAAAGCATTTATATTTATGTCCAATGGTGGCCGGTGACTTCTTTTTTAAGGGTGCACGATGCGAAGCTCGTCCAACATGTATTTAGGCGCCATGTTTGGTTCTTTATGTCAAAATATATGTGTTCTGTGCGTCATGTGAACCATGTGCATCATGCATCATTTCAAAATAAATGCCTGCTGCAGACACTTCGGAGAGGTTTATGATAAAATTGACGCCTGCATTTGCCAGATACTCGCTTAATTTTTATCTGTTATTAGAGTTTAGTGTTAAATGATTGTCTTGAAAGTATTTTGTGAACGTGAGCATGTCTTTAATCATAAACCCCTTTTGACGCATGTGCAGCAGGCACTAATTTTGAAATAACGCATGATGCACATTCACATGATGCAACTAAAACATATTTTGACATGACGAGCAACACACATGACACTACGAACACATATTTTGATTTCGCTCCCCTCGGAAGAGAAGTCATCGGCCCCCACTGTTTACGTCGCATTAAAAGAAAAACTTTGTATGTTATAAACCTGTAAACATAATAGGTTGAAAAAGATTAAAATGTTCTACATTTTATACAAACTTTTATATTTTGGCCCTGGAAAATATATTTTTTGCTGTATGGGTAAAATTAGAAATGTATTTGTTGTCCCTGGAATACATTTTAAAATTATATATGTTAATACGTAGATTAAAACTAACTATATTTTCAAATTCAAAAAATATATAATAATTACATATTTAAATAATTTCTTAATAAATTCATATTTTAAATATTTAAATATTTACAACATATTTTTGGCCAAATATTTTTATTTTTGCTGTATGGAAAGAATTATTATGAAATTAATATTGTTAATCAATGTTTAGAATTTAGAAGAGGAAATACTCCACCAACCTGCGTATACCATGCACTATACCTCTGCATGTAGGCTACTGCATTCTAACATAGTATGTTAAAAATATATATATTTTTCTATATATGTACTTTTCTTTGTTTCTATTCCATACTTTGTAACAATGAACAATTATGAAAAGTGCTGTATAAATAATTTGGACTTAATAAAATAATTTTACACTTAATAATGAAGTCACGTGATCTTGTAGTCATGTGACCAGCTAGGTACGTTTGAAGGGATGTTCGCGTACACGCAGAGTTGCGCAGACCGAACGGCGTATGACATCAAAGTACCGCGAGAGCGTTTCATACCTGGTGCACGCGCGGTCCATTGACGCCATATGATCAGTCTGTGCATCGCCTCACGAGTTCAATCACACCTTTAATTTCAAACAAACATCGAAATCTAGTTATCATGTGTTTTCAATGTGTGAGGGAAGTTACTGCAGATGGAGCTCATAAAGAGGAGAGACTGCATTTATATGTCAATGTTGGTAAGTTGCCTTTAAGTGGCCTATTTTTGTGTGGATCAGTTAAACGTTTCATATGACAGCTGTTTTACGTCACAAGAGTAATATCCAGGGATGTAAACTACTTAACTATTGTCCAGTTTACCCCTAATGAATCAAAAGTATATAATTGACTGCATGGATGAGGGAATTAAAAGCGGGACGTGTTTGATGTGAAATCATGAAAGAGAGATGAACGCGCGCTCGAGTGCTCTTTGGCACACCTGATTTATGCTTGATTTTTGGAGAGCAGGAGATAAAGAGACTTAAAGTTACCGTCTATATTAACTTACTAGTTGTGTTGCAAAATGACTATTTCGATAGATTGTGTGAGAGCAGTGTACTGTTGAATTTCTCAACTTCATGTACAAGTAATAGTGAAGCAAATTAGTAATATTATTTTTGCATTGTGCATTTTCGTGACATTTTTTTCAAATAATTCCAATAAATTCTCATTACAGTAAAATACTATTATTATTATTATTATTATTATTGTTATTTTGTTTATTATTATTCTTTTAATTTGCATACTGTAAAAAAGGGCTTCAAAAACGATTAATTGCAACTAATCGTTTGCAGAATAAAAGTTTACATCATATATGTGGGTGTACTGTGTATAATAATTATGTATATATAAATACATAAAATTATAATTATGTATATACACATAATATATAAACGTATATACACATGTAAATATTTCTTAAATATATACTTGCATGTGTGTGTATTTTTTTATACACAGTACACACATATGAACAAAAACTTTTATTCTGCAAACGATTAGTCGCGATTAATTGTTTTGCAGCCCTACGTAAATTACAGGCGTGAATAATTTAAATAATAATTAATATATACTATTTTCTTTTTGCATTCGTAATGAGAATTTTGTGATAAATTGTGAGGTTTTGACTACAGAGATGATAAACTTTCCCATCATCCCTGTGGCCATGAGCAAAGCCCCTGCCTAAACAGTTTATTTGTTGAATCTATCTGAAAGTCTGAAACTGAAAGTCTGTTTTTACTAACTTGTACGCTGAATGAATTTCTCAATTGTCATACTGTGATCTTGGTTTGACATTCTTTTAGGGACAGCTAGAAAAGATGACTGCTGTTATGCCACTACAAAAAAGCATAAAGGATAAAAGCTATAAAGATAAGCCATGAGGTCTCATGTATAGTGAATATGTTTGTGTTTATGATGACTCATGATATGAATGAGCAGTTATTGAGTGAGAGAGAAAACATATGCCGAAACAAATGAAATAAGAGTTTGATGATTATTCGCTGGCAAATGATTCATAATGACTCAACGCTTGTGTGTTCAGGTCAATAGACGTGCTGATGTGTATTTCATTTAGTACTCTGATGAAACTCATCTCCCCGCTCACAAACCTTTCATTTATTCCGCTCTCTCTCTCTGTCTGTCTTTCTCTCGGTGTGTTGGCTGTTTCCAGTACAGTCTTATGATCAATGATGTGTGCTCACTTGTAGTAGTCTGTGTCATGAGATGCAGTAAAGTGTTAAAGAGGTAAATGAAAGATATTGAAGGGGAAGAGGGTTAGACTGTCACCACACTAAAAATGTCATTACCTGTTCCAAATTCATCACACAATAAAACATTAAACTGGAGAACCCTTTCTTTTGTTTTGTTTTTTAAGAGAGGGGTCTAGAAGAGCTTGTTTTTTTTGAGAAATTACATCCGCCAATAAATGAGAAATGACACACTAAACTGAAAGATTATATTTAGAGGACATGTATTTCACTGTAAAAAATCTACTTTTGCAGCACTTCGACCTCGGTGCAGTAGTCACGAGTGATTGTTACTGCGCACCGATGTTGAATTGCTGCAAACTAAGTGCTCTTCCACCATACAATATAGTTCTCATTTTTTATCCACTTAAAAAATAGCCACATTTTATTTTATGCCACCATACTCGTGTAACTACTCATGTAACAGTCTTTAACAGTGCTTGGTGGCTTGTAAATTCATCCCTGTTTGGATTCGCATCATTTACAGGCCATTCACAAATTAAAGATAAAAAATTTGCAAAATGTCGATGATGTAGTGGACGATCCTCCGAAACATGGTGCAGACGCACTTCTGGCGACCCGAGTACGAATCCCGGCTCGAGGTCCTTTGCCAATCCCATACCCCTCTGTTCATCCTATACTTTCCTGTCATCTCTGTAATTACTATCTATCAAAAAAGGCAAAAATGGCCCAAAAAATAACTTTAAAAAAGTGCCAAAATGTCTGTAGGCACATGTCGACACTAGGCATGGGCTGGTATGAGATTCTGACGGTATGATAACCTTTGCTAAAACATCATGGTATTACGCTTGCAGCTCTGAAATATGTAATTTTTAAATGTCTGGGTAAGAAACACCAACTTTTTACACAGAACAACATCTAGAACATTTCAGAACAGTAAACATGTCAGGCTAAATAATGAAAATAAGTAATTTAATAATTCTTTATTAAATTGAATGCAGTCACTTATGAAAAGCCTAAACCTCAGCTCAACAATAATCAGAATGTAAATAAATTATTTTCTTAAAATAAAAAAATCTACTAAATGAAAAAAAAATGCAGTAACATTTAAGTGACCCAATCCTGCAGCTCAATAATCGAAATAAATAACTCAATAATAAATAACTTATGTTAAACTAATAAAAAAATAAATAAATAAATGCACTCATTGAACCTGCAGCTCAACAATGTTTTTGGAAACACATTCCTTTCAATCCAAGTTGTGGTGCAGGAATGTGAGCATGTTCAGCATTCCTGAATTGAGTTTAGAACGGTGAGGTACGAGGATTTGTCCAATTGAACTGAACACCCTCTGATGCAGGGTTCACACCAGACAAAAAAATCTGAACTTCGGCGGATTTCCGCACCGTGTTAACCAATCAGGACCTTGTTGTAGTAGTGATGTGATTACAGAAAGCGAGCAGGGTCTCAGTGGAGTCGCAGAAGCCCCTCCCATGACGCAAATTTCCGTGTGAATGTCTCGAATGACTAGAATTTGGCGCAAGGCTTTCACGCACAAATGAAGCGAGTAAACTCAAATGTTCAAGCGTCCAACTATGCACGAATAGCCACTTTGCCGCCTCTAATGGGGCTGAGGTAAATGCACCATCATAGGGCACACTGGTTGCTGGAATGCAGAGAAATTTTCTTGCTAGCTTGCAAAGGAGAGGTAACTCTTGAACATGAGGCTTCCACCATGCCAGTGGGGACATCTTCTCCTTCTCTGACCATTTCTTGTTTTGCTGATGTAATTTTTTTGAGCAAGCAAGACAGCGATTTATCTTTCTTCTTTGTAGCAGCAGAAGGGACACTGCCAGTGGTTTTACTTCCTTGCTCCTGATTTGTAGTGGAGGCAGGTAATTCTTGAGGTGGCAGTGATGTCATTTCTTCTTCCAGTTTCACAGCTTCCTCTATAGTAAACCTGATGGTCTCATCCTTGTTTTGAGAAAAGTTGCCCTTGAAACGAGGATCAATGAAGAAAGCAATGTCGATCACCTTACTGACTTTCTCAGAGGAGTAACGGTGTTGCAGATCATCCATCATTACCTTTTTCATTTGTTTTGTTAGGGCATCATCTTCCTCTTTTCTTCCAGTATGCCAGTGATGTGTTCCATAACAGGCTTCAAAGATGACAAGGTGGTCTTTGTTTCAGAACCCAGCATATAGAGGCCTTTGGCAGACCGTCTCCAAAGTGTGCACATCATTGTCTTTTGGCATTAGATACCAAATATTAGTCATTAATTATTACCTTCGGTTAAGGGTTAACTGGCAATATGAACACCCTTAAAAACTACCTAAATTCAAAAGCATAAAAAATCTTTTTTTTCAATGATAAGTCAGAGACACCCAAGAATAAAGCAAACCCATACAGACTCCTGCCTTATATCTGACCGCTGATCTTCAACCTTACGCAACGCTGCTTCTCATTGCCTTTCACTGTGACTGTCTGAGATCTTTCTGAAACTCTTTTTCTCAGTAACCTTGAGGTTTCATAGGTATGTTTGACTTCACCAAAGACAAATAAAGGTGAAAGAAAAAGAGACAGAGAGTGATTGAACGAGACAAAAAGGTCATCGAGATGGAAGCTGAGGGAAATGTTCATAGACATTGACGTCACACTGAACCTTTGCTTACTGTTCCTGTGTTACAGTAATGATGCGATATCCTCTATGAGCTCGAGTTTACGCTTTGAACACGCAGACTTACCCCTGACACACCAGAGCGAAAGATCCTCTAGAGAGAGAGAGAGAGGAGAGCAAGAGTATAAAAGAGAAAGATGTAAAGCCCTGGGCTCCCCGGGGACCCCTGGAGAACAGGCTTCATCCTTCACACGAGTCAAATTCCCACTCCTCACTCATCACTATGGAAACCCCTCGTTATTTCATTTCCAGGAAGATTCCGCCACCGCACTAGATGGGCGTGCGGAGTGAAAGATGGATGTTTTCCACAGTGTGCCAGTGTGGACAGATCGCCCTCTTGTCCTGACTAGCAACACAATAAACTGTGAGCAGATGTTTCTGAGAGGTCTTATTCATTCGTTCATCTCACTTTCACTTTAACTCCGTCTATGTGGTAAGAAGTTACTTGGAACTGTTCATAACTACAACTAAAGTTGATCTTGATTAGGCTGACAACATTAAGGGGTGTTGAGGCGTATTGCAATAGCTTCTTCCATCTAAGCCGTTTCGTAACCTTGTAATGCACCCAGAACAAAGTCTTCCTCCGGCTGCTGCGGATGAGATACCGCAGTAAAATAAGGTAAAGCTTAGATCTCAGTGTTCTGTAGAGTATCAACCGATTAAAAAAAGCAAACAGAGAAGCGTCTGTCTCTCGCTTACTTTGGTTGAAGGTGGAAAGTTTGTAGGATTGTCACACTGGCTTTCTGCTTCTCAAAACTCATCCGATCTCCTCGTGTTAAAGAAAAAAATGTCTTGGTATCTGACAGCTGGTTACTCTAAAATTGGATCAGCAAAGCAGACCATCGTATTCTCATGTCTGGTTTCTTGCAGCACTGTTGGCTATGATTAAAATGTGTCAGATTTGAAATAAATCATGATATGTGGTGTTCAAAATGAAGGCTGAAAGTTTTTTCACGCTTAAAAATGTCAAAATCTAATTTCTCTAACATGTTTGACAACCACACATTTTTCAAATTATGTCAAAGATTATAGGGGTCTCCTAGCTAAGACCCCCCCAATATCAGGACATTTTTTGTTGGTCCTCGATCAACGTTTTAATCAAAGAAACCCCAAATTACCCTTAACTTAAACCCTAAACATTTTTACCCCTTAAATTTGTGTAAAATAATAGTTTGGGATTTATTTTTTAATAAACCCAAATTACCCAATCCTAAATGAACATCTAACTGTGCGTTTACACCAGACGCGAAAGAGGCGGCAAAAACGCGGTATTCGCGCTTAGTTGGACGCTTGAAAATTTTGACTTTACTAGCTTCATTCGCGAGTGAAATTCTAGTCCTTTGAGACATTCGCACATAAATTTGCGCAATGGGAGGGGCTTATATAGCTCAAATTGAGTAAACTTATCAGATGTTTGTCCTCCTCACTCACTTTCTTCCAAACAAGATTCTTTTAATTCCTTTAAAAGTACAAAGATGTCTGGTATAGCAATAATGATTCTCCTCCATTGTTGTTTTGTTTTTGTGCCTCCACTCGCTTCCTGTAATCACGTCAGCAAGCTCCTGTTTGGTTAACGTGGTGTGAAAAACCGCCAAAGTTCAGATTTTTCAACTCGCGCACATCACGCGTCAAACGTTCAATTTGCACGTTCTGCACCATCTGCAGGATGCCTATTCGCATCTTTGCATTGACTTAACATGTAAATCACTCGCGCTTGCCGCCACTTCAGCGTCTGGTGTGAACGCACAATAACAGTCTTACAATTCCTCCAGAAAACAGCGTAAGGCGCACATGAGAGACAAAAATCTTTTAGATTAGTTTTTTGCGAATTTGTGACAAATAATGGACAGTATCGCTTTGTGGCAACACAGCATGAAAATTTTAAATTCATGTAGTATTTTCATTTAATTAAAAACCAGGGCATCCCCATAATTTATATTTTTGTGATTTATAGGGGGGTCCCTCAATGCTTATAGGAGGTCAGGTACCACCCCAGCCCCCCCCACAATTCAAACACTGCAACCACAATCATTTTTCTCTTTATTTTGAACAGTAAATATATTGTTTCATCTAGGGCTGCATGATATTGTTATGTGAGAGGACACGCGTTACAATATTTACGTGTTATAAATACTTACTACACTATTGTGGATAATGTGGACATTGTGATGTGGTTGTTGGAACGATATATTGTGCAGCCTTAGTTTTAATATTGGAAACTTCAACATGCTTTTTCAAAATCCTTTGCTTTAATCGGGTTTGTCTCGGGGGGCTTGGATAAGAAATAAATGACTTTGACATGAGCGGCTATCTGATGTAATAACTGGGGTGTTTGCATATTTTTAGACTCATGTTGCTGTCCGTGGTGCTGAATGTGTCTGCTGTTACCAGATGAGTACTGCGGACCAGTGGACCAGACGAGTTTGTTTTCTTTCAGACACACATACTGCTGTACAGTGATGAAAGACACTTCTGTCACCCCTAAGGGATTTCACATGTACACACTGAACAGCAGAGCATCATTTCTCTGGCTCTTGTGATTTTGTTCCTCCAGACAGCTAATGAGTAACACAAGGGAAGAGATCGCCTGTGTGTGTGTGCGCGCGCTGTTCTTTAATCTATTTATTCTGAAAGAATATCTGAGGAATATACACATCCATGGCCCTTTCTCAAATTACATTTATATCTAGGCCCCTATGATTCACACGATGTGGAAAATAAGGGACTTTTGCTGATGTTCATTAATAACAGATCTTAAGAAAATCAGCTTAAAGAAAAAATCTACTATGAAATATAGGCCCTATGAAATCTGTTTTTTTTCCCAAAATTTTGTTTTATTTATTCTCAAATTCCGTTTTTTTTTCGTTTTCATTCTTATGGATTCTGCTTTTAATGGTGAAATTAAATTTTAGTAATCAAAAGCATATCTTATCAACTGAAAACATTAATTGTTGCAGAGTATTTCTGTGCCGAATGCACTTTGCCAGGGTTCGTACAAGTTTTGGAAAGTTTTTTTCGATTACAGGTCCAGCTGACGTTTCAAGTAACATACTGTATACGAGCTATACACACTTTAAAATGGATGTGAAGACTAAAGAGCGTCACGTTCCTGGTCGAGGCAACGCTTGTCATTTTTTTCAATGCATGACGAGAAACGTAACGTTACCTTTTTTTACGTCCATCATTAAACAAATGGAAACTGTTTTTGCGCATTTCCGTCATTTTATTTGCAGATTTATGAAACCACGTCAATAAATAAATGAATAAATAAAATAGCATTCGAAAATGAGTTATGATGAGTTTTAAAAATGACTAAATTCAAAATTTGCCAATTCTGTGACATTCTGCGTTGTACAGTGAATTCCATTTTTATGCTTTGATTCCGTGATTCCGTCCGTGTTTCTCGCATCACGGAAATCATATGGCCCTATTTATATCAGTCTAAATACTGTTGAAAGTTTATGAAAACCAGAAAGCGCAAAGTCAGTCTCTCATTAGGATTAAAATATCTCTCTGTTCTGTGAGAGAGAGAGAGAGAGAGAGAGAGAGAGAGAGAGAGAGAGAGAGAGCTGGATTGTCCAGCAGGCAAATATCTCTCAATGACACAACCGTGTGTCAGAAGTTGAGATGATGTACTGTGGTAATTGTCGTGTTTTCAGGAGGAAAGGTTTGTGTGTGTCTCAGTTGAGCTCGCGTGTGTGCACGTGTGTGTGTGTGTGTGTGACTGTATTCTCCGCCCTCTCTCTCTTCTTGTGTGTCTCTCGCTTCACCACGCTCATTTTGTCTCCGGCTAGCTGAAGCATCACTGTGGCTGTATGCGCTGTGTTTTCGTCTCTCTCTCTTTCTCTCTCGCTGTGGATCTCAGGTTGGTGTTTGTTCAGAGGAATCTGCTGTGAAGCTGAAACCCAGGTCTGTGTGTTTTTATGAGAGCATGAAGTGATGAACAGAGGAGAATGTGTGTAGTGTGTGATGACAGGCAGGAGTTATTGATACAATACAGTGATTTTATTTTTATCAATGCGCTGAATGTTTATTTTATTCTTTGGTTGTGTTTAATTCTGTTGTGTTGTGAATCATTGGTGTAAAAGTACATTGAGAGTGGAATATGTGTATATCTCTCTTAGTCACTGTGGTCGGAAACATCCGCTTAGAAGTTCATTTCAATCTACTTTGAAGAAAGAATAATGAGCGAATGACATCGAAATCCGAGGGAAGATGAGTAGCTGAACCACAATAGAGAGACAACAGAAAGATGATGTGTGTGTGTTGTAGTTTAATGTAATGCATCTCATTTAGTCACACTTTCTGCGTTTGTTTATGTGTGCTGTTAGGATTAGAAATATTATAAATAATGTAACATTTCTCAACCATTCACAGGCTTTATTTTTTTAATTATTAGTGTTTGTTATCACAGATCATGTTGCTCATACTTAAACATTTCCGGAAGTGTTTCAATTTATCGACTGGCCGCTAGAGACGGGCTCCAAAAGGGATTCAATCCCATAGACCCCCCATGTTAAGATGCCCAACTTACAGCAGGAATAAATATTTTTATAACCTGGTTCCAAAATTGTTTTGGATATAAATACACAGCGAGGAAAATAAGTATTTGACACATCAGCATTTTTATCAGTAAGGGGATTTCTAAGCAAAGAACTTTTGACAGAAAATTTTCACCAGATGTAGCCATCAAGACAAATATTGAATTCATACAAAGAAATCAGAACATTTAAGTATACAAGTTGAGTCATAATAAATAAAGTGAAATTACAGGGAATAAGTATTGAACACACTTTATGTAATACTTTGTAGAAAAGCCTTTGTTGGTGATTACAGCTTCTAGACGCCTCTTTTATGGATTAAAGTTCTTGAGTGACAGGTTGATTGCCACTGCTGTCACTACCTTCAAGCTAGGTGGGAATGGTTTCAGCAACCAGGCACCTCAGCTCCACCCACTTTCTGCATTTTTTCCCATATTTGGTTATCTGAGAGTGGCGCAGTGACGTGCTGCCAAGATGGCGATGGCGGGCTATGCCCACTTTGGGCTTCAAAAATACACTTCAGAAACCTACGGGTAACATCACGGACAATATGTCCATATGAATCTTTTGGAATATTATAGTTTTCTGAATAAATTTGTCATACAATGGTGTCAAGGGTATTGACAAACGTAATGTGTCTAAAAATAATTACACAAAAATTCTGATCTTTCATGTCTTTGAGAACAACCAAAAAAACCTCATAGTGAGTATGTTTACATGCACAGAATAAGCGGATACTATTAAAAATCTGCTTATTATAGAAAACTGTTTTCATGCGTTTACATGCAAATCAATAAGCCGGCTATGCAGACAACTGCGTTTACATGGGATTTGGAGAATTATCAGTTTTCTCGCAGGCAGTGACGTCACCACCTGTAGCACATAATAGTCGATCAAAAAGCCGACGGCATATCTGTCTTAAACTATATTGTTGTATCTCTTCTCGTGTCTGCAGAACCTGTAAATGTAACATAAGCTTCTATTTTAACAGTTTCTCTGCCAACTGCTTTAGTCAAGCGGAGACCTTTATGCATTACTTTGCACTTACTTTCGCGTGTGACGTTTATCTTTCATACGCGGAGACATGCGCACATGAACAAAACCGTGAGAAAGCGTGTTTACATGCCACGCGAAATCGGCGTAATGAGCAAAAAACTACCTGTGCCGTTCGGTTTTTGCTTACGCCGTTTATGGGCTTTCCCCGATTAAAGAAAACAGTTTTACGCGTTTACATGACCCCACGTGTTATCAGTTTATTGAGCATAATCGGTGTAAGACACTGCATGTAAACGCACTCAGTGCTTGTGGGAAAAGTATGTGAACTCTTCAGTTAATGACTTCAAAAAGCTAGTTTTAGCACACCTGGAGTCTGGTTAAGATAATACGTTTGGAGGGGTGGACTACAGCTAGTTTGACTAATAAAAACTCCTCAAACTTTTGGAGTTTACTCTGCACAAGAAGAACACGCTTATGTGAGCCATGCCTCACCAAAACGAGCTTTCAGAGGAGCTACGATCAAGAATTTTTGCTTTACATAAAGCACCCATTCAAAATGACACCAAGAGCACAACGAAGACTCAGCAATAAGACAGACAAAGATTTGAAGGCATCATTGAAACTTGCTAGCATCTCTGTTCATGAGTCTACAATACGTAAAACACTGAACAAGAAGGGTTTTCCAGCTGGACACCACGAAGGAAGCCACTGCTTACTAAAAAGAAAATTTCTGCACGCCTGAAGTTTGCAAAAGCGCACATTGACACTCCACAGTGGTATTGGCAAAATGTTTTGTGGACTGATGGAACTTAGATTGAACTATTTGGAAAAACCCACAGCACTACATCTGGCGTAGAAAGGCACGGCATATCATCATGAAAACATCATCCCAACTGTAAAGTATGGTGGACGAAACATTATGATTTGGGCCTGGCCAACTTGCAATCATTGAAAGGAAGATGAATTCCCAAGTGAATCAGACTTCAGGATAATGTAAGAATGTCTGTACGTCAGCTGAAATTGTTTAGAAGATGGGTGATGCAACAGTACAGCGACACAAAACACAGAAGCAAGTACACAACAGAATGGCTTCAAAAAAATAAATAAAAAATCTGCCTTTTGGAGTGGCCAAGTCAAAGCCCAGACATCAACCCAATAAAGATGCTATGGATTGACTCAAAGAGGGCCATATACGAGACGTCCAATGAATATGATAGCGCTAAAGCAGTTCTGCCTGGAAGAATGGGCTAAAATTCCTCCTCAACGATGTGCAGGTCTGATCCACAGCTAAAAAATTATTTGCGTTGAGCCCTGAGGAAGTGCCTGGTTGAGATAATTGCTGCCAAGGAGGGGCAATAAGTTATTAATTCTAGGGGTTCACTTACTTTTTCCACTGCCATTTTGAATTGGTGTGTTCTATAAAGACATGAAATAATTTTCTGTGTCATTATTTTTAAACACATTATGTTTGTCAATACCCTTCACTTAGATAAAGATCAGATCACATCTGACAAATTTATTCAAAAAAACATGAAAACCAAAAGGTTTACATACTTTTTCTTGCCACGGTATATATATTTAGACCAAACTTGCACAGAAGACGTGTTTAAAAGCGAACATTGTGAGTTTGTGTCTATTCATGTCTATTTGCGTCTATTCGTTTAAAGTCTGCGTTTATTCATTCCAAGTCTGCGTCTATTTGCTAAAAGTCCACGCGTCTATTTGCTTAAAATATGTTTCTATTCGCTTAAAGTCTGTGTCTATTCGCTTACTGTGGGTTCACAGCAGACGTGAGTTCAACGATTTGCGCAAGTAGATTAAATACAAAGTCAATGCAAAGACGTGATGTGAATGATGCGATATGGGCGGCGCGTTTGCCGCGGAAACATACACTAATAGCCTCAAACGCGTCTTTGCCCAAGTTGAAATTATTCAACTCGAGCGGAAAATTCACATGACACAAAGTTAAATCCCGCGAGTAATCTAGAGCGAGTAACATGATGCCCCGCGTATGCTGTGTACGTAGCATTAAAGTCCGCGTCTATTCGATTAAAGGACAAGTTCGGTATTTTACACTTAAAGCCCTGTTTTCAGATTGTTTATGATGAAATAGAACGGTTTTGACTGAAATTTCGACATATGCGGCTGCCCAGAGAATTTTTGGGTGTTTGTGTTTCAGCTCCTACCTTTACAATGAGTTTAATGGTGCACTGGAACAATCCTTCCTAAAATGCATTAAACTTTAATTTACAAAGACGTGAAACTCACCGAGTGGTCAGGGGTGTTCACTGATATGCTCACACAAAAATCGCTCCAAAAGACGCATTCCAACAGGTTTTATCGTAGTTTTTGCCAACTCCATTGACTTGTATTAGATGTGCTGTGAGGTACGGTATTACTCCGCGCCGGGAACTTTGTTTGTATTCTTGCAATTGGCAATGGCGGATTAGCGCCACCACCTGGGCTGGAGTGTCTATTATTCAAGCTCTAAGCGGAAGAATGTACGGGTGTGGGGCGTTTGGAAAAATAGGTCCACAAGTTAACAACGAATGCTAAAACAGCTGTTGGAAAGCATCTTTTAACACGATTTTTGTGTGAGCATATCAGTGAACACCCCTGCCCACTCGATAAGTTTCACGTCTTTGTAAACGAAAGTTTAATGCATTTTAGGAAGGATTGTTCCAGTGCACCATTAAACCCATTGTAAAGGTAGGAGCTGAAACACAAACACCCAAAAATTCTCGGGGCAGCCGCAAATGTCGAAATTTCAGTCAAAACCGTTCTATTTCATCATAAACAATCTGAAAACAGGACTTTAAGTGTAAAATACCGAACTTGTGCTTTAATGTCTGCGTCTATCCACTTAAATTCTGCGCGTCTATTTGCTTAAAGTCCGCACGTATATTCACTTAAAGTTTGCGTCTATTAAAGTTCTTGAGTGATGGGTAAATTGCCGCTTCTGTCACTACCTTTGAGCTAGTCAGGCATGGTTTCAGCAACCAGGCACCCCAGCTCCACCCACTTTTCGCCTATTTTCCCATATTTGGTTATTCGAGAGTGGCGCGGTGACGTGCTGCCAAGATGGGGACGGCCGGCTCCGCCCACTTTGGGCTTCAAAAACACTTCAGAAACCTACAGCCTATGGATTAGTGATATGAACATGACTGAGACATAAATCACATGACTTGTTGAGAAGAGATTTTCTTTACTTTTCTGTGATCGAATCAGCACAGCATCATGGTAAAGTTGACTTTACTTTTCTAAATACCTGTGAATAACTGTAGCAAGCATCACCTGCTGCATGACATCAGGATTTAATGAACACGGTGAAGAGTATCACACATGTTGTGCTTTGATTTTAAGATATAAATGTGAGCTCTCAACATGACATTCAGCTTGTCATACACTTCAAGTATTTGTTATATATTTAGCATGTCATCTTAATAGTTTGTAGCACTAACATGTGTCTACACAAAGTGAACTATGGCTCCCGTTTGCTGATACATTTTTATTATTAACTAATCCAGTTTCATTATTATTTTAGGGTTTGTGTGTGTTCATGATTGGGTAATTATGTCGACAAACATTAATTGAAGTTAATCTTACCTAATGACTTGTGAAAGTGTTTGTCTCACATGTACAGAGGAATTCACACTTGTAGTAAATAGTGTTTGTTAATGAATGTTTCTGTGAACATTTTGCAATAGCTTTAGAAGGATTTTAAGAATGAAAGTTCAGATTTATATGTAATATTTATAAAATGTTGTTGATTGTTTTAAGACAGATGTGTTGACTGTTGAAAAGCTCACAAAGTATTTTCTGTTAATATTTAGATCATTTTAACCGTTGTACTGCGGTACAGTTTGGCTGTAAAGTCTTCATCTGTGGGATTTCTCTGTTAACACAGGTGCCGCTGTGCTTTAATATCGGGGTTTTGTGTAACACTGCTTCGCGTACCGTCTGCTCCTGTGGAGAGGTGTTGATGATGAAACAACCCTTCAGAATTTACAAGCAAGATACATAATAGCAGTCACAGGAGATAAGTCTCCTCGAGCCGCTGTACGCCACTAAATCTACTCGGATTTTTATTTGTCGGCGTGTGAGAAGGAGAGAGAGTTTGGAGCGATGTTTTGGGAATAGTGTGGGTGTAGGAGGGAATATAACTGTCGTGGCAGCATACGCCGCTCGTCTGTATGCAGTTTTGTGACAGTAAGTGTCAGATTTCAGGAAGAAAAGTGTACCGAATGTTCTCATCTGAGACGTTTGTGTTGAGCAGTGCGCTCCCATCTCTATATTACAACAATAAATCAAACTCTTTTGTCAAAGAATCCCAGAAACACAAATACTGTGTGCATGAAATCACTGTATACATTACGTCGCTTTGGGTAAAAAGCGTTCGACAAATGCATATACAATAAGAAACCAATGTGAGGTACGATTGACCAATGAGGTCAATCCTGATCAAAGCATGCATGCATCCCAGTTATCACACTATCATCATCTCATCATTGCGTGTTATTTAAAGAAAAAGTCTTTTTGCTTTACTCATCTAATAACTTTATCACAAAGCCCTCTTTTTATCAACCTTTAATTGAGAAATATTTGTGTGATGATGAACGATATCAACAAACACACAACATGATTGGCAAACTAACACACTCACTTGGGTGTTAATCTCAGACAGGTGCCAAATGGCACGTGCCCAACTCGAGCTCATAAAGATAACCATGACATTTGTGTGTCGTGCTGACGGGGTGTGCAGGAAGCTCGCCGGACGTCTGGCGGGTGGAATCAATTTGTATGAAGGCTGCTGGCGCAGGTATTGCTTTCGTGATATGATCTCGCCGTCCATATTTTAGAGGTTACGGCGGAAAAGGCAAGGGCAGGAAAATAAAAAAACCCCAGACATTCATTTTTACATGTTAGCAGGAAAATGATCCTGCTCCAAAGGATTGTGGGAAACGATTGTGATGTTGTAGTGTAAGGTTTTTAATTATTTCGTTAGCTTGTTTTGCTGTTGACCTCCTATCTAGCCGAAGTTTATTATGGCAATGGTGGCATATTAGCTTTCTGTCTCCCTCTATGAAATTGTACTCAAATCTCTTTCAGTCAGCATTCATTCATTTATTCGTTCAAATGAGTATCTGATGAGTATCAGTGAGTAACAACTTAAATTTTAGTTTTTATTTGGGTTTTAAAGGCTCAAAAATAAGGCTGCACGGTATGGAAGGAAAAAAATTGATATGCAATAATAAGTTGCTTAATAATGATACAAATTAGGGATGCTTGACGATTAATCGTATTGACGATTAATCATATATGTGTGTGAACTGTGTATAATTACTTTGTATAAATAAATGTACACACATGCATGTATATGTTTTAGAAATGTTTACATGTGTATATACATTTGTATATATATGTATAATTTATATTATATATAAATACTTAATATATAAAAACAATTTTTCTTAAAATTATACATATTTATTATACACAGTTTACACACATGTGATGTAAACAAAAACTTTTATTCTTCTAACAATTAATCGTGATTAATTGATTAGCATCCCTAATACGAATTGTGAAACGATAATGCTTTGTGTTTATACATTCAATTTAGGGCTAGGTGAACAATGAATCCTAATTAATCGCATACAAAATTAAAGTGTCTGCATAATATATTTGTGTGTCATATGTATATATTTATATAAATACTCACACATACATACACACATTTATACCAGTCTGTTGAATGCTGTATTCTGATTGGTTAAGAAATATTCCATGGGTATGCATTATTTTTCGATAATCGCACACCTAACTTTTCAAATGTCTTAAAAATAGGCATCAGAGCAATGTTTGTGAAAACTATGTTATAATATAAGCAGAATAATAGGTCCTTTGAATTATTTAAAAATAATGCACACCTGCGGTGTAACGGAACGACGCGAAGCTGGGCATCACCACCTTGGGTGTGCATTATTTTCTTTTAATTGAATGACCCATCGTCAATTATTCCGTACGTATACATTTAAGACAAATAAAATGTATAAATAATATTTTTAAATTTGTAGACGTTTCAGCAGTAACAACATAAACAAGTGGCGCCGTGGTCAACACGTAACTTCCGGTAAACTCCGCGAAGAATAAATACAACAACGTTCTTTAAACGTAGTTTATTTATATAACAAGCAAAAAAAAAGAGGAAACCAAAACATTTGTTATTTTCGATGAGGTTTTTGTTCAAGAGTTGAGTTTAGCAAATAGTCAGACCATTAAAAAAATAAGCCTGTTAAAGAAATAATCGAAAACATGATGGACTGCAACTGTTTTTTTCTAATCTCTTCAAGATGTTGTTTGCAATGCAGTAGCTAGTGATGGTCACTTTTGAAGCACTGCTTCATGAGGCTACGAATCTTTTGTTTCGTATCAATGGTTCGGAGCGTGTTTCAAACTAGCCAAGTCACGTAATTTTAGCAAACGAGGCTTCATTGCGTCATAACTGTTTTGAAACGTTTCGAACATCTGACGATTCACCACTAGGGGGAGTTAATCACAAATGACCAGTGTCTAATATGGTTAAATGAACTCTGGTCAGTTTAATTATTTTTATGAAGTTCATAAAACATTCATCCTTCTGACTAATAATAACACTACCATTTTGTCTACTTTTTGTTTATAGACAGATTTAATAACAAAAATTTGCATAATTAAAGGGGGAGTTAGTTTTAATGATTTGTTTGCCCTAAATAAACTAAAAACACATTATACACTTTTACTTATGTCTTAATTAAGTTAAATAATTTTTTAAAACATTTTTATTTAAATCTTGCTATTATTTTGAAAAAAGTAAAATGTTTGGACCGATCTGCTTTTACACTATTTTGACAAGCAGGCGTCGCCAGCGTGTGTGGTGTTTCGAACTGAATTGGTTCAGTTGATTCGAAGCTTGGAAAAGCTTAGTTTCTCCCATCACTAGCAGTAGCACATTTTCTTCATTTTCATCTATCCTGATTTTGTGCATGTCTTGTACATGGACGCGCCATTTGACGGTCAGGAGGGGTATAACTAAACATTTGTACTGCCAACCTCGGCCATCTGCGCCTAAACCGCGTTGAGTATACTTTTGGAAACTCTGCGGACGCAGAAAGGAAGTATACCCGGCCCTTAAGGAGGCCAGTATTACAAGATCTCAAACACTTAGTGGGATTATACATAGAAAGTGTTTCTGATAGGTAGAAGTGATTTAAAATCCAAAATTAGAATTTTGAAAGTAATTCGGTACTGGATAGGTAACCAGTTTAAAGAGCTGAGAGTGGACATAATGTGATCGAATCTTTGTCTGTCTACATTACGTTCATTGGCAGGAGACGGTGAGTGTTTACAGAATAAAGCGAGTTGACATATGCTTGTGTTTGTGTTGGCAGATCGTGAGCTCCATATGTATTTATGCGTGTTTGCGTGTGATGGTGAAGTGTTGACAGTCACATAAGCCCACTGATCTGGTCATTTCTGGACGTGATGGGATGTTCTAGTGGGAATTAAAGTGATTTATTTAGAAATACTAAAGAGCGGCCAAATCACTCCTACCGTCTGCTCCATCTGTACAGACTGCATTTTATTTTTATCTTTATTATTTTATCCTACCCTGTTGTTTTCCACCTCCTGCGTTCCTCAGCCATTAGCACGTCTCCACATGAGATTACTGCATGTTCTCAGAAACATCTGTCGTCTATCAACTTTATGTTGTCATACTCCACATATTTGGAGCGTTTTCTTATTTCCCCGAAGTCCACTTATAATTTTAGTTGTAGCGCCACTGTTAAGTCATACATTTATTTAGTCGAGTTGTGTGGATGGATGTTCATGAGAAATCTTACCCGGTGTCATTTAATTTTGACTCCTGCATGCTATTATGAATTCACAAGCACATGCTTTAAATGTAAAGATACATGATACGCATACAGGAACAATGTAACATGGTGCTGTAATAGAAAACGCATCCATGTGTGTGTGTTTTCAGCATCGACCACTGCTTTAAAAAAATCACTATTGTTTCACCATCAACCCAAAAACGTCTCATTTGTGTTCTCAAGGTTTAACTATGAATTAGTATTTCTGTATATAAGTATGTGATTATGTGTTATCTCCTGCTGGGTGTACGAGCGCTGTTTTTCGAAAGCTTTCTGCCCCCCGTTGACCCCTCTTCATTGACACTGTAATGTTGTCAAACGCTCGGAGTCAGTGGAGACACAAACACACGGTGTGCCATTCATTACCGGCCTGTTATCGTTTCATTTGGCACAGACGCCTCCTGTGAACCGGATTACACATTAATCTTGTTTACATCTGCTTCCAGTTTGAATCCAGTTTATAAGCCACTAATAGCTTGTGTTTAACAGTCTCTGTTGTGCATCAGGGTTCGTGAGTCTCATTTATTGATACTGGCACGTTTTAAGCTTGAGAAAGTTGGATCATATATTCTGCCGCTTCTGTGCAGTGCCTTTAGTTGTCTTGTAAGGTTTATATGTGCTTTAATAATTGTTTGTATAAAACTTTAGGTCTAGTCATCTATCATGTGTTGTGTATCATCTAATTTGTGTATTTGTTGTGTGTATATGTTATCTTTGGTGTGTATTTGTTGACTGACAGATGGATAGCATTCGATTGAGCCACACTCATCTGTTGCATTCAGCTAATTCATCTCATTAGCGAGATGTTTGGAGAGGGACGTGTGCGTGTGCGCGTGTGCGTGTGCGTGTGTGTGCGTGTGTGTATGCATGTGTGTGTGTGTGTGTGTGTGTGTGTGTGTGTGTGTGTGTGTGTATGTGTGTGCATGCCTGCGTGTGTGTGTGCATGTGTGTGTGATGAGTGGGTGGCACACTGCTTCGCCCGCATCTTTCCTGCCTGGGTCATGGGGTCACCTGCATCAATTGCACTACAACATCCAAACCTCAATTTGGCAACAATAGAGACTCATAATGATATGCGTGCACACACTCCAAAAATACACATGTAAGAGTACAAATGCCTGCAAAATATACACAACGGCTTCTTTACTGTATATAATAAAAAAATGGACAATCTGTTTAGAGTTTGGAGAAATAAATATATTTATGTGAAATTATACAACATTTTTGCAATAATCAAGCACAAATACATTCATTGCATTGTCTAAGCAGTGCATCCCAATTCTTGTCCTCGAGGACCCCCTCTCAGAAAGTTTTAGATGTCTCCTTATTTAAAACACCTGATTAAACTTATCAGCCTCTTTCCAAAATGGTAAACACGTCTCCCTGACAAGCTGATGGGGTAAATCGTGTGTGTTAAATAAGGAGACATCTAAAACATTTTGGGTGGGGGTCCTTGCTTGAGGACCAGGATTGGGAAACACTCCAGAGGGAAGCATAGAAATGTGATGCTTTAAAGTAAATCAAATTGTCTTTATAACATTCTTACATTATGCTAAGATAACGTGAATTACACACTTTAAAAATGCTGTTTTTTCAGACCATGGTTGTTTTAAAGGAAACCCCACTGTTTTTTGAAGAGCACCTATTGTCAGATTTTTCAACAAACACACGGATTGTAGGAAACAGTTTATTTTCTGGGATTTATGAAGACCGACATTATTATAAATCCTCCCACTTGGTCTCACAGTCTGTAAGTTAACTTCTGTTAGCAACCGAATCTTTCAAACATGGTAAGGAGCGTCACGTTTCCGGCTGAAGTCAGGGCTATTGTGGAAAAATGTTTTTTTAACCATAAACCACGCAAACACATTGTATTATACCAAATACACAAAATTGTTTTTTTAGCAATGAAATAGGTGCTCTTTAATATTTTACTATGTTTTTCCCTCAACTGTGTGTCATTACATACATCTATAAATTTAAGAAAAATTTAATTTATTAACAATATTTTAAAATGTGTGTGTATATATATATATATATATATATATATATATATATATATATATATATATATATATATATATATATATATATATATATATATATATTAATATAATATATATATATATATTAATATAATATATATATATATATTAATATAATATATATATATATATTAATATAATATATATATATATATTAATATAATATATATATATATATTAATATAATATATATATATATATTAATATAATATATATATATATATATATATATAATATAAAATATATAAAAATAGAACCCGTTGGATTAAATTAGCATAGAAAATTCCTCAGATTTTTTATAACAAAACCCTTTAAGTTATGCTGAAAATAAAAGTCATACTTCTTGGAAGAGGTTGTGTAAATTAAGAGATTTTTAATTTTTAGGTGACAAGTTCTTTTAATAGGACATCTTTAACATCATATGTTGTCCCTCAAGATAATTTGATAAGGCATAGCATATACTGTAGACAGAAGCATCAAATGACTTTGTACATTTATGTCACACTTAAGGCCACAATATGTAGGATTTTCACCACTAGAGGTCACTATGACACAGTTAAATAATAACAAAGGCGAAGCTTAAAGGTACCCTACCTTGGTCGTTTTTATTGTTTTAGACTGTTGTCTGAGGTCTACTCATGACGTTTGCATGGTTTTAACATCTAAAAACATCAAAAGCAATAAGTAATAGGTAGGGATGTGCATTTATGTCTTTTTTTCATTTCGATTAATCCATAGGTCTGAAGAACGAGTACTCGATTAACTTGGGGCGGGGCAATCAAAGGGGCGTCATGGTGAAAATGAAAATATTTTGAATAAAAAACTCAAATAAAACTTAATTTTGAAGAAACTACGACAGAACAATGAACACATACTAGATTTTTAATGAATTAAATGCTTTTAACAGAAACCTCTAACAGGAAAAGCTGCGTGATGAAGTGAAACTAAAGGGTTAATAAACACAAACCGAAGCCCTTTCTATTTGACGCACTCTGCATAATATTAAGCCTTTATACAACATAAATATACAACGTGCATCTATCTGCATATAATGCAAGACTTCAACTAAGTTATCTAAAAAAGAAAGAAAGTTTAACTCCCTTTGTGGATGTGCATCAAAAACAACCACTCCAGTCAAAGTTCAAGCTTCATAACATTAAGCAGCTTTAAGTGTTTTGCTATCATGCGCGTTTAGCTGTGTCGTGTCGTCCTCTTACCTCAGTCAAGATGTAATGGTAATGCTCGTATGGCTCTCTGGTATCTCTTGACATTTGATGTTTAAATATGAGATGATAATCCATTTAACTTTTGACGGCGCTGTACATTTTGCACCTGACTGACTGTATTTCCGAAAATCACGACATCCTTTTAAACCATAGTGCCTCAGTGATGTGAGTTGTGGCTGGGTTCACGGGATGGGCGGGCTGCCGAGGATCAGCGGGTTTCTGCGGTGCGGTCGCACGGAATTATCTGTTTGTTTTTGAATCACGCATGGTAATGTTACTGATGTCATACGTCGGTCTGCGTAGCTTGACACGACGTCAAACACGCATCTCCAGACCCAGTCTTTACTACCACATGCGCTTGTAACCCTAACCAGACATCCAAATGCCGCCATATCCACAATAAATAAATAAATAAACCCACATGATCATCGTTTTCGTGATCGATCATCGATGCCACGTTCGAGTACTCGAGCAATCGAGTACTCGTGCCCATCCCTACTAATAGGCCATTTTGTACCCTGGTTTTGAGGCTGGTTACCGAAATGATCCGTTTTGAAGGGCGGGCCGCATTGACGAATTGGAAGTAAACGCCCACTGCTATGATTGGATAACAGTTTTTCGAAGTCAAACTAACTTTCCATACCCATTTAATCTCATGTGTAATCAGTTTACTGTTAAGTGAGTGTCTTAAGACACAGTGTCTTTCTTACACACACATATTTTATCATAAACCCTTTCGACACACACACACGCGTCTTTTATCGTCAACCCTTTCAAAGCGCGTGTAGCAGCGCGCGCACGCACAAACACACACACACAAAAACACGTGTCTTTTATAAACCCTTTTGACATGCGTGTGCAGCATTAATTCATGTGAATCGCGTCCCTCTGAAGAGAAGTCCCGGCCGCCACTGATAGTGACACTTAGTACTAAAGTGTTTTACTCACACACACACACACGCGTGTCTTTTATCATAAACCCTTTCAACGTGTGTGCAGCATGAATTGCGTCCCTCGGAAGAGAAAACGCCAGCCGCCACAGTGACACATAGTACTAAAGCGTTTTACTCACATAAGGTGCGCCATTCTGTCCGGATCCAATATTGATAGAGGAGCATTGCTTTTTAATCGCAGTCTCTCTTCAAATCCAGCGTTCTTCTGAACATCCAAACATGTAGCAACTGTTATGATTCCCTCGTTTAATAGGAATGATGTCTCTCGACGAAAAGCAATGGCTGAATACGGTACGGTTGACGTTCAGCCATTCTTGCTGTAAGATTCTTGCTGGCTAGAGCTGACAGAGGAGGTAGAAGTTCATTTTCACATTCACGACACAACACAAACACATATGGACCTAACACATATCAAAAAATACAAGTAAAAATGGTTTTATGTGGAAGGGCCCCTTTAATGATGTTATGAAGGAGAGTGGAACGATGGGAGATGTTGTTTTCTAAAGACGTATTGACTTCACTAATCATATTCATAGTTGTAGCCTAGTGGTTAGAGTGCCGGGCTTGTAACCCGAGTGTTGCTGGTTCGAGGCTCAAGACTGGCAGGTTGCGACTGTGGTGCCCTAGAGCAAGACACCTTAACCTGGCGCTGCAGGGATAGCTGCCCACTGCTCCAGGTGTTTGTGTGTTCACGACTTGCAGTGCGTGTGTTCACTATTCATTGGATGGGCTAAATGCAGAGGTCACATTCCAAGTATGGGTTACCATTTTGGCAACTACTCACTTCACTTAACTTCATATTATTTCATGCCATCGTATTGAATTAGCTGCACTGTCAAAAAATGCAGCATGAAGTTGTTTTTTCAAGTCGACATACAATTTTAAGTTTTGACTTAGTTGACATAACTAAAAACTGTTTAATTAATTTTTTTATTTAAAGTAGCATAAAAATATATATATATATTTAAAAGGGCGACAATTGCAAGAGACACGGGGACGAGCCATTAATAAAACTGGTATTTCCCTGGATTTAAGTACACGACTGCATTAAATATATCACACCATGCAAGTGTTTTTCAGAAATTTCATTACAAAAATCTTACATATTGTGGCTTGGAGGTATGAGTTTTTAATTGCATAAGATAACAAAATACCTGATACTATAGACTAACTCTGTCTACAGACTTTACTGAGCTTTGTGATTCTTATCACATTTCTGTAATATAAACAGAATGAAGTCTGGCCTGTGTGTTTATAGAGAGCTTGATCAATGTGAGGAGTTCACTTTAGGAAAGCAGCGTTTGGAATCTGTTTGACCCTGAACTCGTTCAGAGCAAAGTAGATGTTTTGTTGAAAGACTTTTTGAAATGATTTGATTTTGAATAGCAGCCGGTCTTTTCAACATACTTCTGTTCTGTTGTAAATCTCTCAGGATTTATTCAAAGTGAAAACTGTCTGTGTGTGCTTGTTTGACACCATGACCTCGCTATGCACCGAAACCTCACAGTTCCCGTATTGTGAAGACTCTCAAAATGTCTCTGTGATTCACTAATACACACAAACTAATGTTTAATATGATTCATACAATTGTAAAATGTATTGGTTTCTGTTGGGAGTAACAAGATGATCAAAACAGTAACAAAATAGAGGTCAATGAGGGCAGGAAGCAAATCATCACCTGCAGTGGTTGTAACATCACCTTCTGTTTTATCTGATCTCACAAAATACTCAGTTTCTAAAGAGATGCATATTTATAAAGAGAAAGCAATGCAAAAATGCACATAATGAATGGCAAATGCAAAAACGGAATCCCGGGCAATTTAGAATTCCTGGCCAGACACATTTTTTACGTCCTAAAAGAGGAAATGAAAGTGAAAAGAGGACGTATGGTCCTACCTTAATCGCAACATGATCTCACAAAGTTCCGTGGGATAGTCACGGAATTTTGTGCTCATTTTTTCGTGGCATTCTCACAGATCTCCGCATTTTTCCGTGGCCCTGCTACGGACTGTCTTTTTCCGTGGCATTCTCACGGATTGGTTACTCGACTGCTTTTTCCTATTTTCAAACCATTTTCGCTTCGATTTAGGGTTAGATTTACATGAAATGACATCCCTACCATTTCATGTAAATCTAACCCTAAACCGAAGCGAAAATGGTAAGAAAATAAGACAAAACAGTTGAGTAACCAATCCGTGAGAATGCCACGGAAAAAAACAGTACGTAGCAGGGCCACGGAAAAATGTGGAGATCCGTGAGAATGCCACGGAAAAATGAGCACAAAATTCCGTGACTATGCCACGGAAATTCGTGAGATCAGGTTGCTTAATCCTCATGGGCTGTTTCAAGAAATTACAAATCCAAAATTATACAACACCAATACTGTAAAAAAGAGATTTAAATAATTTTGATCATGGATTTACAACCCAGTCTCAACGCAAGGCGTGTCATAGTAACGGAAATTTTGATTAATTTATTCGTGTTTGATGACACGAATTGCCGCTGTTTTTCGTGTCTCTGGAGACGAATGTCTTTTTCGTTCTTCCCAGCACGAATTTCAATCAATGGCTGTTTGTGTCTGTGGCACGACTTTCTTTATTGTGTCATTTTATATTTTGTTTTCTCATTGTTTTTTTATTTTTTGACCATTGTTGCTTGGGGTTTGGGTTAGAATCACTTTCTCCACCCTAACCCCAACTCCAGGCAAGCGGACGAAAAACATACTGTATAGAAACGCATAAAATTACATCCTAACGCAAACCCCGAATCTAACCCTAACCCCAAGCGACAATGAAAGAACGATGAGAAAACAAAATATAAAATGACACAATAAAGAAAGTCGTGCTACAGACACGAACAACCATTGATAGAAATTCGAGCTGGGAAGGACAAAAAAGACATGAGGGAGAGATCGCTTGATATTTTTATTTATAAAAAAAATCTGCAATTATGTATTAATTTAATAAAGGTTTAAATAGAAATGAAATGCACATGCAATTAAAATATCTGACTGAACAAACAGTAGAGGCCTCAGCGATGAGTTTAAAATTAAAGCACATCACGCTTTCAAAGTGCAAAGGTTGCTTGGATGTCGGACAAGCCAAAGAAGTGATGAATATGTTTAACATTTAACAGCAGCTATAACCGTAAAGATGAGGCGAGCACAAGGGACCCGTCTACAGTGATAAGGACTCTGATCTGATTATGAAGTATTTCCGGGTCACAGGGCTCAAGTTCAAGTCTAGTCTCGAGTCATTGCTGTCAAAGTCTAAGTTGAGTCTCAAGGCTTTTTTAATTATGTCTAGTCGAGTCCACATCCCTGGAACTCAGTAATGTTAGGGTGTTTTTTGTAAAACTTTGGCAGTATCATGGTTTGCAAATAACATGTTAAAGGATGCTATGGTACAGCCGTCTATTGTCACTGTACTGTTTAGTAACAACATGCTGTAGCTTTCATCTGGGATTATTTAAGGATACATGGTCATGTAAGGTAAAAGAACAACTGGATTTTTTATCATAGTAGAGTCCTCTGCTGGAGGAACAGAGAAACTGCAGTCTATAAGACATCTGCCTGTCAAACAGAAGTGTTTAAATAATAGGATAAGTGTAGTGATCAAACTGTTATTGATGGGATATTGATAATTTTCTTTATTCCTTCCTTACTTTATTCCTTTTCTTTCTTTTTTTCTTATCTTGTCCCTGTCCTACTGTACTGTGTAGAATATACTTTATACATGGTACTGGATAATTTCAGTTTTGCAATGCCATGGTATTTACATGATAATCCATTTAGGGTGATAGTATTATGGTATTGACCACTAACATTGTGGTTATTACAGCTTAGTATAGAAAACTCTAAACCAGTGGTTGCCAACACGGTGCCCGCGGGCATCAGGTTGCTCACACAGAGTCTGTGGGATGCCCGCCAAAGCACATTCTATTAATAGTCTCAGTTTAAACAATGTTAAATCATATCAACAAGTAAAATAAAATAAGTAAAAATGTTTTGAGTAAAGTAGCCCACCAGATTGTTTTATCCATTGTGGTAGCCCTTTCTCACAAAAAGTTTGGAGACCCTTGATATAAACTAAAGAGAACAAAAAAGAATAGTTGAATAGTTCATTTTTTTTTGTCCTTAAGTATTCTTTGAATACATCTGTGTAATTTTGTGATCATCATAACAATTCAAAGAAAATGCATAAAGAAATAGTCAACTTCTGATACAGTCTGACTGCCAGTAGATGGTGGTAGATCTCTCTCTTTCTTTCTCTCTCTCTCTCTGATTGATACGGCGCACAGTGGAATAAAGTCCAGATTTGGCTCTTTTAATACAGGCACACATACAGAGATGTTGAGTCTCACTGGACACACAGTGTCTCTCTCTCTCTCTCTCTCTCTCTCTGTCTCTCTCTCTCTCTCTCTCTCTCTCTCTCTCTCTCTCTCTCTCTCTCTCTCTCTCTCTCTCTCGCTCGCTCGCTCGCTCTCTCTCTCTCTCTCTGGCATGTTTCAGAATGAAATACTTGAGTACTGTTCTCTGTATACTGTACAGTACTGTATATCATTTTGCTCGCATGACAATGACATCATTGCATGTGTGTGTGTTTTATGCAGCGTTCATTAGATGGTGCCTTGTCATTCTCTCAGAAATAAATGTTTGTAGTGCAGTCATAGCTTGAGTCACACGGGAAATCGAAGGTTGAGTGCATTGCATAATGTTTGGAATTAACCCAGCTTGTATATTGTGTACAGGCGCTCGGGCACAGGTAAGGACACTGGCTCATACATCAGGGATTTGGGATGCTTGCTAACTTGTTTCTGGTGATGTGAATATTAAAACACGAGACGACACCACTGACATTTATAAGCATCATGCAGAAATGACATATCTCTAGATTTTTTTTAAACTTATGGCACTTTTCCATTGCATAGCACCCCACGGTTTGGTTTGGGTTTTTTCCCACTGGGTGCAGTACGTAGTACCTGATACTTTTTTTAGTACCACCTCGGTTGGGGTTCCAAGCAACCTGAGCTGATACCAAAACGTGACGCGAAAACACTGTAGATCACTGATTGGTCTGAGAGAATCGTCACTACCAGCGTCATCGCTATAATGTAAAGATTAGCTTTACCTTCATGCTAGCTTGCGCTGTCTCACGTAAACCTGTTGTCATCTGTGCTTTGCTGTAAGTTCCCAAACTCCCTTTTAGCGATGAAGGAGCACCAAGAACACCATACCAGTTTTTTTCCAGAATTGCAGTTTGTGGCAGCACATTTGCGACGCGCACGTCCGCATTTATGCTTAAATGCAACTTAAATGAGACTCAGCGGAGCGTGTCGACCATAGACTGTAAAAAAAGATGGACGACGCCTGTTCGCTCTCTTCCATCGGTGAAAAGTGAAGCCGCCAGCGTCCCGATACGGCGCTGACATCTTGGGTCTTGAGTCTGCGCAGTAGCGATTTGCAAACATTTGAATTTACATCAGCGTGATAAAAACTACAGTAAATGACAGAAACCAGCTTTGGAAAAAAGATAATTGAAGTATAATTACATTTTTTAGTTGGTCTCAAATCCCATTGAATAACATGGGGAGGCGGGGTTTATGACCTATACTGGGACCAGTCACTGGGGGGCGATCGAGACGTTTTGGCTTCACTTTTCAGGGCTTGTGCGGCACGCTTGGTGTCGACTGACACCACAGATGTTTGTACAGAAACTGTCATGTGAGACAGACGTAGTTATAAAAGCTATTTGCTATTTGTGGTGGTCAATTTTAATTCGGACTGAGAAATAAATACATTTCTGGCAATGTACAATGACATTCTCACTTGTATGGTGTCACTGCAGTAGACAGCGCAAATATAACGACACGCCTATAATCCCTCCCGCTCCGAAGTGTTACTAAACTCGGAAAGCTAACCAAGCCAAAGTGAAGTGAGCTTTAAGTGCATTACGAAAGAAAATAGTTCCTCACAAAAAAAGGTTTTTAATATCACTCCATTGTTGTTTTCTAGTTTTCGTGGTCATGTGCTCTATATCATTATGGCAGTCTCGTGTCTCTGGCCTAATGACAGCCGTGATGATATAAAGCTATATCACACTCCTACTCCAGTGATATTGCTTAAGTGTCCATCAATAAGTGGACGGGTAAGAGTCAGCCTGTCTGAATCTGAGACTAATACGTTTAAGGACAAATGATTAAAGTTTGTAAATATAATTATTATAGACTAACCATAACCCACATTGATGACAAAATAAAAACATTTATGAAAGGTAAAGTTTCATTATAAACCTTTAAACTTTATGCGTGACACGCTGTGTGACTGTGGCGGATGATTCATGTGTTTGTGCGGTGTGTGTAAGTGTGGTTTCGGACACGGCCGTAGACAGAATCGATGCCGTCCAGCCGTGAATCTGCTCTTTATCACAGTAATATGATTCTCATTGATGAAACACTTTTTCATAATGCCACGATTCTTCAGTTTCATGTGTCAGCTGTGAAATTCATAGACACACTGCTCCCGGCTTTTATACGCAACTGCTGTCACCACAGACAGCAATGATTTTATCTGTGCGTGTGTGTGTAGGTAGGGCCTGTCTTACAACCATCTTGGGCCATGTTATATACCAGCCATTGCATCGGTCTTCAACTACTCTTCTTTGAGGGCCAGATTTTAAAATTGTAAATATGATGCGGGCCAAACTTTTACCTCTATTTTTTACTTTGACCTATTATATATGTTATAACTTATTGTTGTCTTTGTTACTTTATATTATAGGTCATAAATAAAAACACACATTTTCAAAAAAGATGCACACTTCTTGTATCCAGTATTTTGCATTTTAATGACTAAAAATGCATATTTTAGTTAATAGTTCAACTATAAACATTGACCAAAAAAGTGCAAGTGTAAATAATCAACACATGCAGAGCTCTTAAACTTCTTTACATTTTTAATAACTGTTTAACATTTCATAAATTGTTACATTTCAAGTATTCACAACATATAGTCAGTCTTCTCCTAATGACTAAAATTGCACTTCATGTTTTATTTTTTATTTTTTTTTTAAATATATAAACTGCCTTTCCATTGTACACTACATCCAGACACGATGGTCGGAGTTCGCCCCCTAGTGGCAGTCGTAATGAAATTTCAGTTAAACCGAGGCAAGAGCCTCTAATCTACGTATGTATTTATACTTATTAATTTACTAATCAGTAATCAATCGTTTTTAAAGTATTCAAGTGTTACTGATAAAGTTAAACAAAGTATTCATAATTTGCACACAGTGTTTTGATTGGATCACACTGAGGGCGCACTCACACTATCCAAACCAAACCGCGCTCGGGCGCGTTTGACCCCGAAAGCCTGGTGTGATCGCTCTGTTCCGTGCCCGGGCGCGGATTGGTTAATCGCGCCGTGGCCGGGTTGCAGAGGTGGGTCGGAGCGTGGTTCACTTGGGCTCAGGCGCGGAAGGCTGTGGTGTGAGCGCAATCGCGCCTGAGCGCGATTCAAAAGGTGAAGACGGCAGTTGCGTGACCACTCACCCTTATCTGCCTAAAAACCTTTTGATGCGAGTAGCGGGGTTAGGTGAATGTCCGAGCTGCGCACGTGACAGATCAACTAAGCAATATGATGACATGTGAGAGGGCTGTCTGTAATCGCACACCAAATGACTCAGAATAAAAAACACAGACTTATCATTACGGTGGGTTCCAGTGTTAAGAGAGCACTTTACTTCCTGCTTTTTCAAAACAATCGCATCTTAATGACGAAAGCGCCCCCGGACTCGGATCGATAAAAAAGTACAGTGTGAGTGTGTGCACCTGGGGGAGTAGGGAGGGGTGACAATCCCGCTGGGGCATGATTTTGGATAATGTGAGTGCGCCCTGAAATACATCACTTCCAGTCAGCGTGTCACATGGTTTAGTTGCACAAGTTTATTTTTTTATGCATCCAAATTTCAAATTTGATCTGATTATTACGCACCTGCAGCTGGTTGGCAGCCCATTTCTGACTCACTTTCAGTTTTTTCTGCCGTCATTTGTTGTGTACAGTGGAAACGTAAAAGTAACCATGCGGATTTTAAATCAGACAAAGATGACCGGCAGGCCGGATAAAGATGATTGGAGGGCCGCATTTGGCCCGCGGGCCACCAGTTGACTAGCCCTGTACTATGGTATCCATCTGTCTTTTCTGTAACCATTTTTAACTCTTTCCCCGCCATTGACTAGATAACTCGTCGATTAAGAGAAAACGTTTCCCTGCCAATGACGAGAATTTCTGGCTTTCCGCAATACAGCTATTGTACACGTATTGTCCACTTCCGCAACTTATACAACCTGGAAGTAACGCCTCACGTGTAAGACAAAAGAACTCCGTGTATGTTTTAAAGATCGCTCTGCATCTGATCTCTATCAAAAGTCCTTCACAAAAATTGAATTATCTCAGCTTTTTGCTCAAAATTTGATGTTTTTGAAGAATGCAGGCACTGGCTGGCAACTTTGTTTTAAAACGCTGTCGGGAAAAGAGTTAAACAATGCCTTGTGTTTTACTGTAAGGGTGGTAATAATATATAAGATATTTAAGCCTTTAAAGTTATTTTTAGAGTGTGTCCTGATACATGCACGCAGCCAGGGTTGCCAGATTCGTGTATCAAAACCAGCACAATGAACATTCAAAACAATCCTATTCACAGCCCAAATACCAATTACTAATAAATAAAATCCTTTTATCTTTAACCCGCAGAAATAAAATCAAATCGCTGATAGTTTAAAAGTATCCCAAATCTAAAGTCTGCAAAAAACACAGGATTTGGCAACGTAGCGCACAGCATCTCTCGACGAGTTCACGCTTTATCTCTTTATTATACCACGGGTCTGTTGAATGCTGTATTCTGATTGGCTGAGAAATATTCGGTGGGTATGCATTAATTTCTGATAACCGCACACCTAACTTGTCAATGACTTAAACATAGGCACCAGAGCAATGTTTGTGGTAACCGTGGTGTAAGTGGAATAATTGACTCTGGTCCTTTGAATTATTTAAAATAATGCACACCCGCGGTGAAACAGCACACCGCTTCGCTTCGTGCCGCTTTGCACCGTGGGTGTGCATTATTTTCTTATAATTCAATTGGCCATCGTCAATTATTCCTTCCTTAATGTACAAAGTCAAAGTTAAGTCTTTCTTGAAAAGTTAAGAGATATAGGCAATGAAAACACACTTTTCAAAAGGCACGATGCTATTTTATTTATTTTTTCTTACCTTAATAATGCATGTTGCCATTACCTAGCCCTTGCATGCTTCTGTGACGAGTGTGAACTTCTCTTCTGCGCATGTGCACAAGGCATTTTTGCATTCGATTGAGAAAATACTATGATTCACATTTTTGCATGCATACTTTTCTCCTGATGATCGGATCACAGATCGGACTACACCACCCCTTTTTAATATGAGCGAAATTTGCAACCTCAGTCGTATTAAGGTGTTTACATGAAGGCTTTCAATCTGATTGAGCCATCAAAATGATTACAAACAGATTATTTGGTTGCACGTAAAGATACCTAGTTATGTTTCAGATATATAAACTCGTCTCACTATTGTAGAGTTCAAAGCATGTCCTTACAGATGTATCTGTAAATGCAAATAATGCTATGTGAATGAACTTCTGACATGTTTTCTCTTTCCAGAAGAGTCGATGTGTGTGTGGTGAGGTACATATCCTCAGATAACTCCCAGACTTTGACCTAATTTGACTTTGTGTAGTCATATGCTTGAAGCATTTCAGCAGTTCAAGATGAATTTGGGGCGTTTAGCGTTATGAATATTTCTGGCTCTCTGTATCTGTGTGTGTGTGTGTGTAAGAATGAATCCTTCACAGCTTGAGACGAATTTATAATTTCACTTCAAAACATTTCAACACATCAGGAGTTTGTGTGTTCTGCACGCATTCGAAAATTGTGACATCATTGCTCTTACTTGAATTACTAATGTAACCCCCTAGTAACACCCCATAAACCCTATTAACTTAATCACCCACATGTAAGAGCTGGGTTGTCTTTATTGAACCTGAATGTATATGTATACATAATGTGTATGAAAGAGAAGTGCATGTCATTATTTGCACGCATCTTCCATGTGTTTGTTTTATGGGCAATTTATGTTTAATGGTCTGTCAATAATATGAAATATGAATGATGCAGGATTGACTTCATTCCCGCAGCGTCCGATGCTCTTCCTCTCTCCTCCTCTTCCTCTTTAGTGAGGGAGTGATGACAGCTGCTCAGATATGAACGTTCAGATTAATGACTCACATTAAGCGGTTAAGAGAAGTCGACCTACAGTGTGATATCACAGCAGCCGGCTCTCATTACTCCAAACATCAGTACCGCTCACAACACTCCACTATACATGAATATACATGAATTATTCTACCCTGCTGGAATATTTGATTGTGATTGGTTGATGACAGTTCTGTAGTCAAGCAGTGCTGTATAATGACCTCTAAACTTTATTTGATTGACATGAGACAGGTAGTCATTTGTTACTAAATATTTACCTACTGTTGATGAAGTGGATCCACTCAAGTGTTTTGAAATATGCAGATTTGTTGAAACTAAAACAGGAAGTTAGGATCGGGGCAGTAAATGGCTCCTCCCCCTTTTAAAGTAGCCAGTAGTGTTTAGTTTACCTGAAGTGCAGAATGATGTCATACAAATCATTAATCCGTATTGAAGAAACTGTTTGAATGAAGTATCTTCTAAAGGTGAATTTTCGAGGCGAGCCTTAGGCAGTAGCCTACGGCGTAGCCTGATGCGCACCTCTTCCAAAATGTAACAATGCGTCAATGCTACGCAGCCCACAAGTGCTGTGATTGGTCTGCTAGACCCCCTTTCTCAGGTCTAAAAGATCTGCGTCGCATTTTCTCGAACACATTTCCGCTTGCGACGGTAAAAACCTAGGCTACGGCCTAGGTCTTACCATGGGCATAGAATACGTGAGGGACACGTTAACGATACCCAATCACAAGTGAGCGTTATAAGGCGAATCATCTTTGTGCACGCACGTCTGGTTGAGCTATAAACTATCTTTTTTATCTACTGAAAGTCCTGTCCCCCCACTTTTATTATGCTACACCACTGGGTCTCAAAAATAATAAATTGCACTTGAGGAGGCGTGCCCACCCACATTTTCAAACGCGCCTAAAGGACTCCGAATGCCAGCTTTCTTCAGCTGAGCGCTTTGGTAGCTTGAGCTGTGGTGATACTTAATCACGTCAGTAGTAGAACAAGCTCCTGATTGGTTAACATGATGCGAATATTCGCCTAAGTTCAGATTTTTCAACTTGCGCGTTTCCGACGCCATTCGTGCTTACCGTGCACCAGGATGCGTATTCGCATCTTTACATTGACTTAACATGCTGTAAGCTGGTTTATTATTGTGACATTTGTCCCGCCCTTCCTCCAGTGTGATTGGACAGCCGCGTGAGAACTGACATTGATGAGCAAAGCTTTTCACCCAAAGTTGAATCTCTTTTAACTCTCGAACCTCAGTGCTGAGTGCCGGCTTTCAGTGCGGAAAAAATCCGCCAGCTGCTGGCTTTTTTGAAAAACCCTGCGCTTCCATTGGAAACAATAAAAAACATGCGCCGGCGTAAAACTTTGGTGTGCACGCCCCCGTAAGGCTAACAATCATACTAAAAAGACAAAAAAACTTACATTTTGAGGAAACAGTTCAATTTTTTGGGGAACAGTTACCCAAAAATAAAACTTACCCTCACGTCTTTCCAAACCAGCACAAATTTTTGTGAAACAAAAAAAGAAATGATAAAATATGATCCATGATTATGCAGGTAAATAAAAGAAACAACTATGGTTACCACAAAATAACTATGGTTTTGTGAAATAAAGTCATAAGTTTGAAATAACAAGAGGGATTAATGGATCGCAAAACCTTACTGTGCGTTCACACCAGACGCGGTAGAGGCGGCAAAAACGCGCTATTCGCGTGTAGTTAGATGCTTGAACATTTGAGTTTATGCGCTTTATTCGCGCATGAAATTTTAGTCATTCGAGACATTCACATGGAAATTTGCATCATGGGAGGAGCTTCTGCGACTCCGCTTGCTTCCTGTAATCACGTCACTACCAGAGCAAGCTCCTGATAGGTTAACGTGACGCGAATATTCGCCAAAGTTTAGATTTTTCGTCGCGTTTCCCGCGTCATTTGTGCTTACCACGCATTGCGCCTTTGCATTGACTTAACATGTAAATCACCCACGATTGCCACCTGTTCTGCGTCTGGTGTGAATGCACCATTAGCCTGTATTAAGTAAACACAAGGGTGCGCAGAATATTTGGGTTAAATAGTTACTTTTGAACCAGATACTGCGCATCACTTATAATACATTAAAATGCTGAAGATTGTGTAAAGCATATTGATGACTTTTTGTTTTGTGTGTGTGTTTGTGTATTACAGGACCAAGAAAAGTGTATGTGGACACAGAGAGTCTTCATTAGCGTGGTCATCTGTACATGGATATTCCCCGCTGGACAGGTCAGTGATTGAACGAAGTAATCACAAACGCTTACCTGCGTCTTGCATTTGCATGTAAAGCTCATTCAGTTGGGCATTTGTGATGTTTGCGTCCGCTGAGGTTTAAGACGGATCAGCTAATATTGCGTTTAAGCCCTACGGTCTGCTTGAGGTTTAAGAAAATGTGCTGGATGTCTCTGAATGTTTCTGCATGTTTAAGTAATTGATGAATTGTGAGGAATAACAGGACAGTCCTCATGTTGTTTTCTTCATCGCCTGCTTAATAACTGTAAATAGGCACCAAATAACCTGCTTTCCCTTCCTCGATGTGAAGTAACTGGGTTATTTCAAAATTAAGCACATTTATCAAACTACAGCACCAAGACCTTGTTTGCAAAAGTACATGGTTATTACTTCGCCTCAAAACCCATTTAAGCTCTCGCTCACTCTCTCTCTCTCTTTCTCTCTTTATCTCACTCGCTCTCTTTTCCTATCTCTCTCTCTCTTCCTCTCTCTCACTCGGTCTCTCACTCGCTTTCTTTTGCCATCTTTCTTTCTTAAACATATACTTTAAAGGGCATGATATTTGATGGTTATTTATACTGTAATAAATGTGTTAATTCTTATAAAAGACAGAAGATTATAAGAGGAATGTTGAGGTTCTGTTACTGTAAATGAGGAAAATTGCAACTCTTAAAAGTTGAGTTTGTTGCGTGCGTTTGTGCGTGCGTTTGTGCGTGAGTTTGTGCGTGAGCTTGTGCGTGAGCTTGTGCGTGAGTTTGTGCGTGAGCTTGTGTGTCTGTGAGTTTGTATGTGTGAGCTTGTGTGTCTGTGAGTTTGTATGCGGGAGTTTGTGTGTGAGCTTGTTTGTGTGTGTTTTTGTGTGTTTGCATGAGATTGTGTGTGTGCAATTTTGTGTCTGTGAGTTTGTGCTGGAGTTTGTGAGTTAGCGTGTTTGAGAGTATGCGAGTTTGTGCATGAGCTTGTGTGTGAGCTTTTGTATTTGTGAGTTTGTGCCTCAGTTTGTGTGCGTGCATTTGTGAGTTTGTGCTTGAGTGTGTGTGAGTTTGTGTGCGTAAGTTTGTGTGCATGTATGTTTGAGTTTGTGCCTGAGTTTGTGTGCGTGTATTTGTGAGTTTGTGCCCGAGTTTGTGTGAGTGTATTTGTGAGTTTGTGCTTGAGTGTGTGTAAGTTTGTGTGCGTGTATTTGTGAGTTTGTGTGCATGTATGTGTGAGTTTGTGCCTGAGTTTGTGTGCGTTTATTTGTGAGTTTGTGCCTGAGTTTGTGTGAGTGTATTTGTGAGTTTGTGCCTGAGTTTGTGTGCGTGTATTTGTGAGTTTGTGCCCGAGTTTGTGTGAGTGTATTTGTGAGTTTGTGCTTGAGTGTGTGTGAGTTTGTGTGCGTGTATTTGTGAGTTTGTGTGCATGTATGTGTGAGTTTGTGCCTGAGTTTGTGTGCGTTTATTTGTGAGTTTGTGCCTGAGTTTGTGTGAGTGTATGTGTGAGTTTGTGTGCATGTATTTGTGAGTTTGTGTGCGTGTATGTGTGAGTTTGTGTATTTGTGAGTTTATGTATTTGTGAGTTTGTGTGTTTGTGTATTTTTGAGTTTGTGTGCGTTTATTTGTGAGTTTGTGCGTGAGTGTAAATGTGAGTTTGTGCATGAGTCTGTGTATTTGTGAGTTTGTGTGCGTTTATATATGAGTTTGTGCGTGAGTGTATGTGTGAGTTTGTGCCTGAGTTTGTGTGCGTGTATTTGTGAGTTTGTGCTTGAGTGTGAATGTGTGAGTTTGTGCGTGAGTGTATGTGTGAGTTTGTGCCTGAGTTTGTGTGCATGTATTTGTGAGTTTGTGCCTCAGTTTGTGTGCGTGCATTTGTGAGTTTGTGCTTGAGTGCGTGTGAGTTTGTGTGCGTGAGTTTGTGTGCATGTATGTTTGAGTTTGTGCCTGAGTTTGTGTGCGTGTATTTGTGAGTTTGTGCCCGAGTTTGTGTGAGTGTATTTGTGAGTTTGTGCTTGAGTGTGTGTGAGTTTGTGTGCGTGTATTTGTGAGTTTGTGTGCATGTATGTGTGAGTTTGTGCCTGAGTTTGTGTGCGTTTATTTGTGAGTTTGTGCCTGAGTTTGTGTGAGTGTATGTGTGAGTTTGTGTGCATGTATTTGTGAGTTTGTGTGCGTGTATGTGTGAGTTTGTGTGCGTGTATGTGTGAGTTTGTGTATGTGTGAGTTTGTGTATGTGTGAGTTTGTGTATTTGTGAGTTTATGTATTTGTGAGTTTATGTATTTGTGAGTTTGTGTGTTTGTGTATTTTTGACTTTGTGTGCGTTTATTTGTGAGTTTGTGCGTGAGTGTAAATGTGAGTTTGTGCCTGAGTTTGTGTGTGTGTGTGTGTGTGTGCATGAGATTGTGTGTGTGTGTTTGTGTGTGTGTGCACGCTTGTGTGTCTGTGCATTTGTTCTTGAGTTTTTGAGTTAGCGAGTTTGTGTGTGAGAGAGTTTCTGTGTGAGTTTATGCATTAGTTTGTGTGTGTGAGCTTTTGTGTCTGTCAGTTTGTGAATACGTTTGTGTGTAAGTGAGTTTGAGATTTTGTGTGTGAGAGAGTTTGTGCTTCTTAGTTTGTGCGTGAGTTTGAGAGTTTGTGTGTGAGTTTATGTGTGTGTTTGTGTGTGCGTGAGTTTGAGAGTTTGTGTGTGAAGTAGTGTGTGTGTGTGAGCATGTGTGTGATTGTATGATTGTGTGTAGGTGGAGTGTTTCTCTGGATTGATGGTGTTGAATATCTGTCAGTGGGCAGTAGAGTTTGATTTATATTCTTCTGTTGCATTGACTGCTGTGTTTATAAGGAAACTCCAGCGTTTATTCTTTCGGCTCAACTTCCCTCAGCTCTGATCACTTACACACACAAATCTCCTCACAGCTTTCACAGGAGGATTCACTTCTCACATTTCATTTATACAATATCTTTATCTCAGGTGCTTCCTATAGAGAAATAAAAAGACAACAAATGAATCTGTTTTTCACATACATTTAGAGCGATAAAACTCATGTAGACAGCAAAGCTCACATCGCTCAGTCCAAACTCAATGCAACTATTGATCATTAACAGAGACGAACGACTGCACAAGTTCTTCATCCTTCACCTCCCACACACGTTTATTAAATATTTTAAAGACACCCCACTTCCACCGTTTGACTGAATCAGTTATCAGTCTAAGACTATTTCTCTCTGAGAGAGAGAGAGAGAGAGAGAGAGAGAGAGATGCTGAGTGAGGGTTTTTCTGTAGAGCCCATTAGAGGGCTCCATAAATCTACTGTGGCTCTCCACTGCACCACTGACACACACATTGAGCGAGCAAGTGAGAGAAAGAGAGAGAGAAAGATTTTTCATTGAACTTATTTCTGCCAAAAGGTTGATTTGCTCTTTAATTCTCTTTTTTAATTTAGTGATAGAGGATGGGTGGACATTATTGGATATATAACTCCTGTTTCCTCTGTAAAATCAAACAGTACAATAAAAATATTGCACCAGCTAAATAGACACTTTTCCTTCTTAATAACTAGATTTTTGAACTCCCAAAAAATAAGATGTTGACAATATTGATTTATGTAAATAAATAAAAGCACATTACTGCTTTTAACATTATTTGTTTCTCAGACCTTCTTTAAATGCAATACACTTCTGTATGCAAGATGACCCACAATTAGTTTTTGATTATTGGAAATGTGTACAATTTGACATTTTGCACATGGAGCCACATTGCCATCATGATATCTCTGGCATTGTACCATACAGCACTTTACAAATAACAATACTAAAAGACAAGTAAGAACCACTGTATAAAATTTGATTAAGATAATAAAAACATATCTTAAGTTACATGCATGTAAACATCGGGAAAAAACACATACAAACAGCTTTTTCCTTATTTTTAAACGCACATAAAGGAATAGGGATTGCTAAAAAGCACCAATTATCCGATTTTTCATTTCCTTTGGTGTTTAAGTGTGTATTAGTAAATGTTAACGATATGCAAAAGTTACAAACATTTAAAAACATCTGAACCTATAAGGAATTACTGTTGGAATGAATCTTTGTTGGGAATTGTGCCCATGTTGCATTGTTTTTTGGATCTTTATGCTTGATGACGTTTAAAGGTCCCATAATCTGCAGTCCGTGTAGCAACTTGTTAGCAACCACCCTTTTACATTAAAGCTTTAAAAAGTATTAATGGTGCGTTTTACGTTGTACAATAAAATTTGAAAATGTCTTGGGCTTATTTTAAAAGAAGATCTTATTTAAGGCGTTTAACTAAAACCTAGGGGTGCACCGATTAATCGTCAGATTTGCTTGCTATGCTTCTCAATGAATTACATTGAAATGCCACTACATCCAAAAATCAGAGGGCGCACTCGTGCAGAAACTCAGTATGCGCTGCAGAAGAAGAACTATTACATAAGCAGCTCCAGGAAATGGCATCTATTTATATTGCCATCTTTAAACCTTTTCAGGTATTTATATGATAATAAAGAATATGTACAATTAAGGTATAGTGGAAGATTTTTCCGAATTATTTAAAAGAACCGCAACACCTTTAATATGTTTGATGACTTAATATGTTTAATATGTTGTTATAAACGACTCAAACTAACAATGATTTCAGATTGATAAGGACTTACTGATCAGAAGCTGTAGTACATTAAATAATACCGTAAATAATATCGACTGTGCGATTCAAAGTACCGGTAGTTATCGACTGTTGCATCCCTACTAAAACCCTATACAAAAAAAAAACACTGACTTTGAGACATTGGAACCGGAAGTGCTAAAATGCTAACTTGCTTCTGGGTTCCCTTTCAGTCGGTCACTACGACGTCACGTCGTGACCGACGAATTGGGAACTCGCTTAGAGAGACCAATCTGCTTCGAATACTACTAAAACGCCAATGAACTTGGCATTGAGATATTTGCATAATGCTGGCGCCGCCCCGCCAGGTGCGTATATAAGCAGCAGGTGCAAATAGGGAAATTAGCTTTTTATCGCTTCGAAAGCCGGCAGTATCTGCTACTGAGAAGCTACTTTACTCTGGTGGGATTCGATTGCTGAAGTTGGTTGGACTAGCAGTACCACAGCGGACGCTTCGCTTAATTCCACGACTCTACACCTGTTTGTTGTTTTGAGTTTTAGTGTGTGCGTTGCCTTTCCCTGTGCGCATCATCAACTGAGCATCTGAGTGAATTTCCCTAAAAGAGTGATACGAGAGAGCTTTGTGCCTTGTTAAAGGCAGCCACTCTCTCGTATATCCGGACATCAGCGTCCTTTTCAGGATGGCTTTTCGTCCGTGCGATCTTGGGTGCGGCAAATACATGGGTCCGAAGGACGGTCACGAGCGTTGTCTTTCGTGTTTGGGCATCGAGCACGCAGAGGCAGTGTTCGCTGGGGGTAAGTGTTCTCACTGCGAGAACATGTCCCTTGTGGATTTGCGCAGACGGTTGTCTTTCCTCCGGGAAAAACGCAACCCTCGTCATGCGAGTGCTGAACGCCGCCACGGTGCGGCTGTGAAGCTCTCCAAAGACGACCTGCGCATCACTGTGCTGAGCCGAGCGGGGGATTCGTCCTCAAGCTCTCAGCCTCCTCATCCACAGCCGGTTGATGTGCCGATGGAGACTTCAGCGTCGTGTTCTACGATGTCTCTAGAATCCATCGCGCCGCCCTCCGGGTCCACCGACGCCGCAGCATCCGAGGGTGGGCCTCCTCCCCCTGACGTGGACCCCGACGCCCTTCCTCCCTCTGGTCGGGTTGGGACGCCGGAGTTCGATCCAGAGATGGTGGCCGTGCTCGCTCGAGCGGCGGAGACCGTAGGGTTAGAGTGGGTTCCCCCCCCTCAGCCCGAACCGTCCCGCCTGGATGATTGGTTCTTTGGAGCTGCCCGGGTTTCACAACCCTCTCCACCGGTGCCTTTCTTCCCCGAGGTGCACGAGGAGCTGACTAGAACCTGGAAGTCGCCGTTTTCCACGAGATTACGGCCGTTTCAGCCCTCCCCCCTCACCTCCCTCACCAGCGGAGCCGCTAAGGGTTATACGGGGATCCCTCCCGTGGAGCGCGCTGTCGCGATGCAACTGTGTCCGGCACACGCTCCCTCTTGGAAGGACCGCCCAACCCTCCCCTCTCGTGCCTGCAGACAGTCCTCCGGTTTAACGGGCGCTGCCCACCAGGCATGTGGAGAGGCGGCTTCAGCCCTGCACGCAATGGCGTTGCTGCAGGTTCATCAAGCAAAGGCCTTGAGGGATCTGCACGAGGGAGGACACGACTCGCCTGTCCTTTCGGAGCTCCGGGCTGCCACTGATCTGGCTCTTCGCGCTACGAAGGTGACAGCGCAGGCGATTGGTCGTGCCATGTCCACGATGGTGGTCCAGGAACGCCACTTATGGCTATGTCTGGCGGATATGTCGGATGCGGAGAAGAACAAGTTCTTAGACGCTCCCGTGTCCCAGGCTGGTCTCTTCGGTGAGTCGGTGGAGTCTTTTGCCCAGCAGTTCTCCGCCGCCCAGAAGCAGACGGAGGCGATCGCTCAGATCATGCCCCGGCGCAAGCGACCTGCATCTCGCCCTCCAGCGCCGGCGGCCCCGTCTGCTCCTCGCCGAGGGCGCCCTGCGGCGGCTGCCTCCACCCCCCCCACTAGAACATCTTCCAGGCCACGGAGGGGGAACAGCCGTCGGCAGCCCGCCCCGCCCGCCCCACCCGCTTCCCGTGGTAAACGGAAATCGAAGCGGCCCTGAGACGGGCGACCTGGAATTGGATGGGATCACTCTTCGGGAGACGGTGACGGCATCGCTCCCTCCACCGGTAGAGGGCCGGATGGAGAATCCTTGGTTTCGTTTTGTTTATGTTCCGCCGGCTTCTCAGCCGGCACCCACAAAACCACAAAAAGAGTGCATTCCTATTCCTTCTCCAGGTCTTCAGAGGATCGAGAGAGATGTGAGCGGGCATTCACATGCTCTTCCTCCCTCTCCTCTATCGCCAGCGGGTGTTCTGAGGAGTTCCAGCTCTCCGCTGAGGAGACGGGACCACCAGCACCCTCTTCGGAGTCTGTGCTCTCCGCTGAGGAGACCAGACGACCGTCACCCTCAGCGGGCTCAGGTCAGTGTCACACACACACATACTGTAGATACTTATGCTGTCCCAGCAGACGTACCGGCAGTACCACCTGTCCCGCTCCGCCGCCCCCCCGCGGGTACCCCGGTAGTGCCGTTAATTCCCCTCGTACGGTCCCTGGGGGCTTGGCTTCAGCTTCCCAGCCCGTCTCGTTGGGTTTTACGCACTGTCCGCCTCGGTTACGAAATACAATTCAACCGGCACACACCCAAATTCTCGGGCATTCGTTTCACCACGGTGAAAGCGTCCGATGCACATGTACTGCGTGCAGAGGTCGAAGTCCTGCTGGCGAAGGACGCGATCGAGCCGGTCCCTCCAACCGAGATGAGATCGGGCTTCTACAGCCCGTATTTTATAGTACCCAAAAAGGGCGGGGGGTTACGACCGATCTTGGATTTGCGCGTTCTGAACAAATCTCTGCAGAGGAGGTCTTTCAGGATGATAACACCGAAGCAAATATTCAATTCAATTCGCCCCCAAGATTGGTTTGCGGCTATAGACCTGAAAGACGCGTACTTTCATGTGTCCATTCTCCCTCGTCACAGACCGTTTCTCCGGTTTGCATTCGAGGGACGGGCATACCAGTACAAAGTTTTACCGTTCGGGCTATCCCTCTCTCCCCGTGTGTTCACGAAAGTAGTGGAGGCGGCGTTAAAACCCCTCAGAGAGAGCGGCGTTCGCATATTGGCTTACCTCGACGATTGGCTTATAATAGCGCATTCTCGACGGACGCTTTGCGAACACAGAGATTTAACGCTTCGGCATCTCGCCCGTTTGGGTCTTCGGGTCAACTGGGAAAAGAGCAAACTCTGCCCCACGCAGAGGATCTCTTTTCTCGGGATGGAACTGGACTCGATCGATTTATCGGCGCGTTTGACAGAAGAGCGCGTCCAGTCAATTCTGACTTGCCTCGGTTCATTCCGAGGGAAGAATGCGGTCCCGCTGAAACAATTTCAAAAGCTCCTGGGGCATATGGCAGCAGCAGCGGCCGTGACACCGCTCGGACTGCTCCATATGAGACCGCTTCAGCGTTGGCTTCACGATCGAGTCCCGAGGAGAGCGTGGCGCGCCGGCATCCATCGTGTAACCATTACACCTGCGTGTCGCCTAACATTCCCCCCGTGGTCGGACCCCGCGTTTCTCAGGTCCGGTGTGTCCATGAGACAGATCGCTCGGCATGCTGTTGTACATACAGATGCGTCCGACACGGGCTGGGGCGCCACGTACGACGAGCTTACGGCTTCGGGGGTGTGGACAGCACCCCAGTTGCACTGGCATATCAATTGCCGAGAGTTGTGGGCAGTATATCTGGGACTTGTACGCTTCGCTACGGAGCTGCGAGGGAAGGATGTACTAGTACGCACCGACAACACTGCGACCGTTGCGTATATCAACCGTCAAGGCGGTTTGCGCTCCCGTCACCTGTCGCATCTCGCTCGTCATCTCCTCCTTTGGAGTCAGAAGCATCTGAGGTCCCTTCGTGCCATTCACATTCCGGGCTCGCTCAATACTGCAGCGGACGCGCTTTCTCGAGCTGCGCGCCCCGGCGAATGGCGACTCCACCCCCAGACGGTCCAGCTAATTTGGAAGAAGTTCGGTCGTGCGCAGATAGATCTGTTTGCGTCGCCGGACGATACCCACTGTCGCCTATTTTATTCACTAACCGAGGGCAGCCTCGGCGTGGACGCATTGGCACACAGCTGGCCTCGGGGGATGCGCAAATACGCATTCCCCCCAGTGAGCTTAATCGCGCAGACACTGTGCAAAGTCAGGCAGGACGAGGAGAGCCTTTTACTGATCGCCCCATATTGGACGAGCAAGAATTGGTTTCCAGAGCTAATGCTCCTCGCGACAGCCCCTCCCTGGCGGATTCCCCTGAGGAAGGACCTTCTTTCTCAGGGAGGGGGCACATTATGGCACCCGCGCCCCGACCTGTGGGATCTCCATGTGTGGTCGTTGAGCGCGCGCAAGGTTTAGGTGATTTACCGCAAGCGGTATCTAACACAATCAACGCGGCACGAGCTCCGTCTACGAGACGGGCTTACGCGTTTAAATGGAACCTTTTCGTCACCTGGTGCTCTTCGCAACGCGAGGACCCCAGAGAATGCCCTATTAACATCGTGCTTTTATATCTTCAACATAGGTTAGACGGTAGGCTGTCACCCTCCACCATTAAAGTTGATATCGCTGCTATTTCTGCTCATCACTCACTTATTAACGGCAGATCAGTTGGCCAGCATGATTTGGTTATTAGATTTTTAAGAGGCGCTCGTAGGCTAAACCCCTCGCGCCCTCCTTCTATTCCTCCCTGGGACCTGTCCATGGTGCTGAAAGCCCTTCAGGCCCCCCCGTTCGAGCCTTTGCAGTCTGTGAGTCTGAAGCTTTTATCAATGAAAGCTCTGACCCTGCTAGCATTGGCCTCAGTGAAGAGAGTAGGGGATTTACATGCATTCTCTGTTGACGACTCGTGCCTTCAGTTTGGTCCTGCTGCCTCAAGCGTAACATTGAGGCCCAGACCAGGCTACGTGCCCAAAGTTCCCACCACTCCTTTCAGAGACCAGGTGGTGAGCTTGCAAGCGCTGCCTCCGGAGGACGCAGACCCAACCATGGCTTTGTTGTGCCCCGTACGCGCACTGCGACTCTACGTGGATCGCACGCAAAGCCTCAGGACCTCAGACCAGCTCTTTGTTTGTTATGGTGGCCAGCAGAAAGGGAAAGCTGTCACTAAGCAGAGGATGTCTCATTGGATAGTTGATACTATCGCCCTGGCTTATAATCTTCAGGGTATTCCTTGCCCCTTTAATTTGAGAGCGCACTCCACACGGAGCGTTGCCTCATCTTGGGCTCTAGCTCGTGGTTCCTCGCTAACAGACATCTGTAGAGCTGCTGGTTGGGCGACACCTAATACGTTCATTAGATTTTACAGTGTTCGTATCGAGCCTGTATCCTCTCGTGTTCTTTCCTCACCAGGGAGGGCACGGAGAGCAGACTCGCATGTCGGCTTGCAGCCTCCAACTGATGCTTCATAACGGTGTCAGTATGGAAGGCCTTCAGAGCAAAAATGCGTAATGGTTTGAATTGCTCTTCCTCCGCTGCCTTGGCAGCCTTTGTTGCGGAGCATTGGCTGTCAGCCTTTCACTAGCTGTATCCTCGCGAACCTACGTGTCTGGCTCGGGCTCCACATTGTGTCCCACCGGGTTCCTTTGTGAGTATTTTCCGTGGGGTTAATCCTACCAGCCCACGTTTCCCTTAGCAGAGCACTGCTTTGCTTACACAGCCACGGCTGTCTTTATTCTCAACTACGGTTGACTTTCGCCCACCATTAACCCTTAAGACGGGTGGTGGCTTCCGCAGCGTTCCTATCCCGCTCAGGTAGGGCGCTTCCCAGTCGCTGGCACTTCTGTGGGGTTAAAGGAACATCTAGTGCCCGGCCTTCTGCCTTAAAACCTACCTCCTCCTCCTTAAGTGGAACCGGAGGGCTTTTACGCAGTCACTGGAAGAGGTCAGCCCCTAGTGGCGTTTTGATAGGGATTCCCAATTCGTCGGTCACGACGTGACGTCGTAGTGACCGACTGAAAGGGAACGTCTCGGTTACGGATGTAACCCTCGTTCCCTGAAGGAGGGAACGGAGACGTCACGTCCCGTCGCCACAGGTGCTGCCACCTGCTGTTACGGCCGGTCACACTTTCCGGCTTTCTCAGCGAAAAAGAAGCTAATTTCCCTATTTGCACCTGCTGCTTATATACGCACCTGGCGGGGCGGCGCCAGCATTATGCAAATATCTCAATGCCAAGTTCATTGGCGTTTTAGTAGTATTCGAAGCAGATTGGTCTCTCTAAGCGAGTTCCCAATTCGTCGGTCACGACGTGACGTCTCCGTTCCCTCCTTCAGGGAACGAGGGTTACATCCGTAACCGAGACGTTTTGCCTACAGAAATACATCATCCCTGCAGGAATATTTGTACGTATTTTTCAAGGTGGCTAATTCTTTTTAATTCGTAGAACCTTGTCCGTTAGTTTTTGTACAATTTGCTTTCGCTTCTGTGATGTTGGGTCTAGGAGCGGAGTTTAATTTTTTTTAATATATAATAATCATAAGTTTTTGTATGATTAGCTTCGAACCAATTCATACAAATTAGCCAAAGTGTAAAACGCGTACGGATTCCCATGAGCTCAGGCTGTTTACACTGTTGTTCGTCAGGGCTGGTCATGATGAGATGTAAATGTGCGTGCTATGTACATTTATGGGTGATTCTTGCAAATTAGACTTATGAGGTGTCATGAAACATTTTGATAAAAAAGTAAGCGTATCAAAATAAGAAGCATACAGTTATAAACATCTCTTTACGTACTATTTTGCACATGATTTCAAATGACATCATACAAACCAGTTTTTTTTTTTTCACATTTAAGGGGAAAATTTTCATTACCGCAACCTGTCCATGACTGGATTTGGGTTCTTTGACATTAAAATATTTATAATTAAAAAATCAAAAAAATAAAAAGTTTCTGTGCATGTTATACTATAAACATTTACAGTAAAGAAACGTGTGGTGTTTGGTGATCATTGGTAAATGTAGAGCAATAATAAGGAATATAAATGTGTCCAAGACCAATTTTCTCATCTTCCGCAACAATTTTCAATCATTGTTAAAGCCCCCAATGAACTACATTTTCAAAAAAAAAAAAAAATAGTTGTAAGGGACATAATTGACTGTGACACTCAAGATGGCTAACAGGTAAGCAGTTCTTATTTTTTCTCTCCAGATAAAAGTTGAAATTTTGTTTGTCATAGTACCTAAACAACTTTTTAGTTCTCATTACCAAAACATGAGTTTGTAAATGCATATATTTAACTCATTCACCGCCTGCCTTTTTGAGAAAAGTTGCCCACCTGCATTTTTGTGATTTTAACAAAAGTTTCACAAAATTCCTTGCAGGAAAAATTATCTTCTATAAATATATAAACATACAAATTATATCAAATTAAAGAACACACCTTCTGCTTTCAAACAAACAAAAAACAAACAAACAAACAAACAAAATGGGGAAAAAACGTTTCATTATATATTTACTTTTTTCACTTAATTTAACCACTGAAATATGGATATTTCTCTTCAAAAATTCAACATTTTGAGCAAAAAGCTTAAAAAAAATTGCGTTTTTGTAAAGGAATTTATGTTAGAGATCAGACACAGAATGACTATCAAACATAAAGGCAGTTAAAATAAATCATTAAATCTTTTTAACTTTCGTTTTTGATAAATTCGGTTTGGCGCCAGTGGATAAAAGCGGTATTACACTTTCACTTTGAAATTCGTCCAGAAAGGCATATTTATTAGTTAAATATTAACTCATAATTGACGAGATAACTCGTCAATGGCGGTGAATGAGTTAATGTAATATTATGTTGCGGTAATGATAATTTTTTAATGAAAATGTAAATAATTCTATAGGAAATATTTTTTAAATCCTCTAAAAATAATGGTTATAGTAAGTTCAGACCTTATTCTTATATGTGCAAATAAAATTGGCCTCAAGGGCTTTTTAAACATTGTGATGTTGGACACCTTCTAAATCTGGATTTCGTGAGAATCACCCTTATGCATTAAGGGTGTTTCTCACGGTACGCGGCAAGCGGTGGAATCACAGCACGGCTACAGCTTTTCTCATGTAGTAGAAGCGCTAAAAGATTTATCTACAACAGTGCCTACCATGAAGAGTCGTGAAGAGGCAGGATTTTGGGGGCACAAGCAGATCTGTAAACGCCTATGTTTACCCATTGTCTCGTATTGAAAATGAACCGTGTGAAACGCCCATTAGGGAGATGCGTTTATCCAAAGTGAACTACAGTGCATTACAACATATATTTGATCAGTATGTGTGCTCGAACCCACAGCCTTTGTGCTGTGAATGCAGTTCTTTACCAGTTGAGCTACAGGACATACACTTGTATGTTACAACAAAATAAAATAAGAGCAAATCTTGGTTTACATTGAGAATTACATTTAGGCATTCAGCAGATGCTTTTATCCAAAGCCACTTAAAAATGAGGAACATCACAAGCAAATTGCCAAATATCTGTTTTCCATTTTATGACCCATTTAAAGAGACACAGCGTTACTGCACTTAAATGTTTTGAAGCACATGCCTTAGTGAGTAGATATGAGCTTTAAAACACCGAGGGAGAAGTCTGAAGACTTTCAGTCAGAGGCACCAAAGCACTTCATTCTGTTGATCCATGGTTATTTCTCATCGTTGTCTCGTCTTGCAGTTGTGCCGCGGATTCAGGCCTCAGAAAGATTAACCTCTGTACATGTGTGCCATTTGCACTTTGAGTCTGAGCACCATTAACATGGTGCAGAACGCACAGAATTCATCATGGTATCATCTTTCTGCTAATGGAGCGATTATTGGATCTAAGTGCTCTAAATGTGACAGAGTAACTTCCTGTTTAGCTCTTCGCTCGGCTCTCATGCCTTCATTTGGTCTTTAGCAGCCACACCACATTTGTATTCCTTTAGTTGTTGACGTTTAAGTGCCTGAGCTAAGCATAAAAATATGTAATTTATCTGCATGTCTGGTGTGCTTTAGTGCATGACGTTCTCAAAAGTGTCAAAGGTTGTCAATTCGATTTTCATGCACGCTGGCCAATATGATTCTGCTAGTGATGTTTTTTTTTATTGTGACAGCATTAACACAGAGTTATTGAGAGTTGTATGTTAGCGTCCTGATGTCGGCTGATGTTGGCAGTGGCCGGTGATTCCCAGTGTGTTTGAGACACGTGTGGCAACAGATCTGTGTTGGCATACTTGGCACGGACAGCGGGCAGACGAACAGCCTCATAAACATGAAGGCACGAGTAGACATGAGTGCTCTTTGCTCACAGTGGGTATCAGAGCTTGTTCACACTGACCCCATGACCCCATACAGACAGAGGTGACCGACACTAACACAGCAGTCAGGTGGTCAACCTGTTACCTGCTCTGAGCTCACCTGAACATCTGTTACAGTAAGACTTTCAATGGGTCAACGCTTCTGTTGCTCCAACATTTTTATTGTATTCTGTTTATAGTATAATATATATATCATACTCTTTATTACTGTTATGTTAATATGTATTCAAATGTAAAAAGTATTTGGAACTGAATAGAGATGGTGTCATAGTGCAGAGTATACAAACTGCAGTTTTATTGTTATTGTAAAAAAAATATTTTATCTGTGATTATGGGCCAATATTTTGGTGCATTTTATATATATATATATATATGTATATGTATATGTATATGTATTAAGCTTTACTTTTGTACTTTCAAAAAAACATTTGAGTTCTTTCTCTTGCTTGTGTGTTTTTATTAATTTGTTCTATTATATTCTTTTTGGACATGGTGTTTGATATGGTATTGCTATTTGTTGCTAGGGTGTAGCTGTTTTTTTTTTTGCTATGTGGTTCTATGGTATGTCAATGTGTTGCTAGGGTAATGCTATTTTTTTCTAGGAAGTTCATATTTTTTGCTAGGGTTTTTCTGTGTGGTTCTCGGGTACTAATATGTGTTGCTAGGGTGTTACTATGTGGTGTTAGGTGTTGCTTTTTATTGCTAGGGTCTTGTTGTGTGGTGTGGGAGTGTTGCTATTTATTGATAAGTTATTGCCATTTGTTGCTGGGGTGTTGCTTAGTGGTGTTAGGGTGTTTCTAGGGTGTTGCCCTGAGGTGTTAGGGTGTTGCTAGTTGTGCTAGGGTTTTGCTATTTGTTACTAGGGTGTTGCTGTTTTTTGCTAGGGTGTTGATGTGTGGTGCTAGGATGTTATTATGTGGTGCTAGGGTTTTGCTATTTGTTACTAGGGTGTTGCTAAGATGTGTTAGGGTATTGCTAGTTGTTACTAGGGTGTTGCTTAGTGGTGTTAGGGTGTTGCTAGTTGTTACTAGGGTGTTGCTGTTTTTTGCAAGGGTGTTGATGTGTGGTGCTAGGATGTTATTATGTGGTGCTAGGGTTTTGCTATTTGTTACTAGGGTGTTGCTAAGATGTGTTAGGGTATTGCTAGTTGTTACTAGGGTTTTGCTAGTTGTTACTAGGGTGTTGCTGTGTGGTGATAGTGTGTTGCTATTTATTGCTAAGGTGCTGCTATTTTTGCTAGGGTATTGATGTGTGGTGCTAGGGCATTGCTATTTATTGCTAAGATATTGCTATTTTTAGTAGGGTGGTGGTTAGTGGTGTTAGGGTGTTGCTATTTTTTGCTAGGGTGTTACTATGTGATGCTAGGGTTTTGCTATTTATTGCTAGGGTGTTGCTTAGTGGTGTAAGGGGGTGTTGCTAGTTGTTACTAGGTGTTGCTATTTTGCTAGGGTGTTGCTCTGTGGTGTTAGGGTGTTGCTATTTATTGCTAAGATATTGCTATTTTTAGTAGGGTGTTGGTTAGTGGTGTTAGGGTGTTGCTATTTTTTGCTAGGGTGTTACAATGTGATGCTAGGGTTTTGCTATTTATTGCTAGGGTGTTGCTATTTTGCTAGGGTGTTGCTGTGTGGTGCTAGGGCATTGCTTTTTATTGCTAAGATATTGCTATTTTTGGTAGGGTGTTGCTTAGTGGTGTTAGGGTGTTGCTATTTTTTGCTAGGGTGTTACTATGTGATGCTAGGGTTTTGCTATTTCTTAGGGTGTTGCTTAGTGGTGTAAGGGGGTGTTGCTAGTTTTTACTAGGTGTTGCTTTTTTGCTAGGGTGTTGCTATTTTGCTAGGGTGTTGCTGTGTGGTGTTACGGTGTTGCTATTTATTGCTAAGGTGTTGCTATTTTTGCTAGGGTGTTGATGTGTGATGATAGTGTGTTGCTGTGTGGTGCTAGGGCATTGCTTTTTATTGCTTTTTATTGCTAAGATATTGCTATTTTTGGTAGGGTGTTGCTTAGTGGTGTTAGGGTGTTGCTATTTTTTGCTAGGGTGTTACTATGTGATGCTAGGGTTTTGCTATTTATTGCTAGGGTGTTGCTTAGTGGTGTAAGGGTGTTTCTAGTTGTTACTAGGTGTTGTTGTTTTTTGCTAGGGTGTTGCTGTGTGGTGTTAGGGTGTTGTTATTTATTGCTAAGGTGTTGCTATTTTTGCTAGGGTGTTGATGTGTGATGTTAGTGTGTTGCTGTGTGGTGCTGGGGTGTTGCTATTTACTACTATGGTGTTGATATTAATTGCTAAGGTGTTGCTTAGTGGTGTTAGGGTGTTGTTATTTGTTATTAAGGAGTTGCTTAGTGGTGTTAGGGTGTTCTAGTTGTTACTAGGGTGTTGCTATTTTTGCTAGGGTATTGCTTTTTTGCCAGGGTGTTGCTATGGGGTTCTAGGGTGTTGATTAGTGGTGCTGATTTTATTGGCTAGGTTGTTGCTATGCGGTGATAGGGTGTTGCTGTTTGTTGCTAGGGTGTTACTATGCGGTGCTAGGGTGTTGTTACAGTATGTGTTGCTAGGGTGTTGCTATGTGTTTTTTGGGGGGCTGGACCACACGAAAAAAGCTCCACCCTGAATGGCTATGTGCTTCTAGGTTATTTTCAACCAAGCGATGGGTCAGAAAGGGCAAGCACAAACTATTGGGGTGTAATTTAACCTATCAAATATGGCTTAATTTCACCCATTGGCTGGGTTTGTCTTTTTATGACCCAACTAGGGTTGAAAAAACGCAGCACTTTTAGTGTAGAAATCTCACCTGAATTTTCTTTGTGTTACCAGCAGGAATTAAATTGTGTTAATGTTGCAGAGAGCTGGAGACAGATGTTTCATGATGTTCCAGAAAGTATTCACTGACAAAAAAAGAAATATGGGACAGGATTTGTTTTTATTCTAGGGTAGATTGAATCAGAGATTGCAGTCAATCGTGAAGAAACACCTGCAGCTATTGGCTGAAACTTAAATGAACTTGGCAACGTCCCCTGACAAGGAAAGTGCTTTTAGAGGCGAAGCAGCCCAGAGGAAAATGTTATTTGCACAGAGTTTGCTCTTTCATAGCTCAGGAAAAATGATAGAGTTCTCAACTTAGTCTCAGATGTTTCTCTTAAAATTGCTTCGGCAAACCGGAGCTTAGTTTGTGACATTGTCACTGTTCTTGTTGGCTAATATCTGTCATTTACAAGCATGAATACATGTATGAAAATCTTCCAGTATGACTCATTAACTCTGCCTTTACTTAAAGGGGCGGGGCATGGCCCGCATAATCAATGATGAAACGTTTTTGAATAATACCCAGAATGCAAAGCAGAGGGTTGCTGTCTCTGTAAAACGCCCACCGCGGTGGGCAATTACTCTCTCGTCGTGGGTGCAACTCAGAACTCCTGAACCTTTTCGTTCTCCAATCACAGCTGATGGATTGAGCCGCGGCCGCCAGCATCTGGCTGTTAGCACGCTTAGCCGTCGCGCCCCAAACACGCTTCTGATTAATGACCGCTGCCCACCGTCAACACAGGCGGAAATTAAGCATCAGGGTTTAAGTGTAACATTTGTCTGAAGATCGTGAGGGGTTGAGAGGCATTTGTCAAAACCCAGTATGGCTAAAGTTGAACTTCCCACACATGAAAGAAAAACCTGCGGCTTCGCAGTTTTAGAAGTGCTCTGTAAGATCAAATATCTGAGATATGCTGTATCATGACTCTGTACTGTTATTATATGAAATTTGTTGTTTTATTTGTGTCTTTTTATTTTTCCAAGGTCTTCTAGGAGAAATATCTGAGTTAAAGCTCTAACCTTACTTCACTAAGCCTCCCATACAATCCTCCTTAGGCTAATTTAATACAATACATGAAATCTCTTGAATATTGCAATTATCTTAATTGTTTCTTCTGAATCCTTGGCTTGAGACGAGTCTATTGCACCCCATGTAATCATTTTCCGTTATAAAAACTTTTCCGCCATTTTGAACTGTTCGTTAAAACTATTTTTTCGAACTCGTCCTAGAGTTTTTGTCCGATTTCCGGTATGTAGCATTTAGAGAGACTCAAGGTCAAAAATTATCAAAAGTTTTGATACACCAATCCGTTTTTGTATACCGCCTTAACGAATTTTACGTAGAGCGCAAAAAAAATGGATTTTTATTTTAGGTTGTATCTTCGCCAAACTTAGGCCTATTGACAGGACACTTGGTAGTTGTGATGCCAGTCAGGAACAGAGGGTGCATGCACTGTTTCGTCGCAGCGCCACCTAGTGGTCAGACAAATGTTTTATACACCTATAACTTTGATTTTTAGGAGTCCTGAGTAGTCGCCGAGTCCAACGATACCAAACTTGCCAAATTTTGCCTTAAGGTTAGCCCTGCGCAGAAAAACAGCACTTAAACAACACGCACAAATATCTCCGCGAGCGTTATTCCGATCAACTCGAAAACACCATAGGAAGAACATTACATTACCTATTCAACAAAAAACTATATTTGTGTTATTTTAAAGTTTCTATCAGAAATGGCCGAAAAAAAAACAAAAAAGAAAAATTACCTTCAAATTTCGTGTTTTTTACACATACATGGTTATAACTTCGCAACGAAAAGAGATTTTTACACCAGATTTGTTATGCTGATGTGTGAGCAGATTCTAAGGCCAGACAAAAAAATTATATACTTGCATCACTAGTTGGCCTTACAATTGAACAAAACCTTTGATATCAAGCCAGCCCTATGGTCATTCAACGTACAACAATTATTTTAAATATTTTACATTAATAAGTTGAGATTAAACCTCTAAAGTTTCAACAATATATTTTACGAAGTGGCTAATTTAAACGACCACATTCGTAATTTGTTGTGTGACGTTGGGGTCAGTGTTAGGGGTTGGCTTTCATTATTGTATTTTTATGATTAACTTCGTATGAATTTATATGAATTAGCAAACTTGTTAAGTACGTACGAACTCTATTGAAATCAGGCTGGAAGTTTGCATCTTAGGTTTTTCTCCTGATAAAATAATCCTCATGTGTTCCTGATGACAACGCATGCTCAGATTTCTCAATATAAAATCAATCCTATCTCAAATGTGTACAAGCTTTTTACTGCGCATTGATTTTAAAGCTTTGTACTTATTAGCTCATGTCTGTCTATTTTTATTTCCTCTTAGGAGAAGTTTGGGGTAAATCTGATGCTAAAATGATTACTTTATTATGCCTCCAGAGCTTTGAAAAAGCACCGAAATCCTTCTCTGTGTAACTCACCAGATTTGTTCTCTGTGAAATGTGAGTTTACAGGATCTGATTGCTTCTCTCAGATCACAACGCCACTTGTTCGAAACAGATACCTCGATATCAGAAAAGAGGCAATTCTCCCGAGCAGCTCAGGTGCTTTTGGCTGTGGTTGGAGCGCTGTCGGCCGGGGTACGAGTTGGACTCTCTTACGTGTCCTGTATTCCTCGCGTGACCTTGACTGACTCCAAGCTGACGACGTGATTGGTCAAATCTTTTAGTTCGGGCTCTGGTTTAGGTCTCCGGTGCTGTTCTGGGATATCTGGGTTTCCGTTTGCAGCGTTAGCGAGCCTGCGGTAAGGGCCGAGGTGGATTGGTGCCCGGGCCTTTGAACAGACTAATGGTTACAAGCGTTGGCGTGGATCCACGTGCCGCCCCATCAGCCCTGCCTGGAGAGATCCTGGATCGGTCGATAACACGCAATTTAGAAAACCAGCCAAGTTTGCAGAAAGAAACGGCTAATATCGGAAACAAAGACGGATACATAATCTGAGGCTGGAGGACTTTTCATGCGCAGAGAGTTATTTGTTATCGGGACGGGGAGAGATGCGAGCGTTCTGCAGACGGCTGGAAGTTTGACGCGCCGACAGCGCCGCTGACCCCCCGCCCCCCCCCCACCACTTTAGTGTCGATGGAAATCTAATTGCCTGAAAAACGATCAATGGAAAGTAAATTGGTTTCTGTGTAAAAGGGAACATGTAATAAGCTCTGAACTGTTTTAATATGGCCTGCTTTTGCATCTTCAATCATGGTGGGGTTTTTCTTATAGATTTCTGCATGTGCTTTGCCTCCATCACTCATTGAATCTGTAGCGTTGTCTTGCCGTATATCTTACGCTGCGGCCTCATTACTCTGTGTTTTCGGGAGATGTTGGGCTTTTCAATTCAGTGGATGGTTGTTGGACCTACATTGTTAAACTAGTGTGAGCCTTAGGCATCAGGAGTTTTGAACAACAAGCTTCAATCTGAATGTCCGGTTTTAAACAAGAGTGAATGTGTGCTTGTTTATATCAGTCTAACAGGAAAGGTTGCGTTTCGTTTCTTGAATAGTGGCGTGTAAACTTATCCAGGTCATTTATTATCTCTGAATAAATAAAAAGGCAGTTGCTATTTACACTAAGTGAAAATACCATTACATATTATAGATAGATGTTATTTACTATAAGTGAAAGTATAGAGATTTAAGTGACAATATCAGCATTTTCTTAGCGAAGTGCTATTTACAGTAGGTGATAAGTTTAATTTTAAATAAATAAAATAATCAAATTTGCATAAGTGTAAATAGTAATTAAATGCAATCTGTATTGGCAGATACTATGTGCACCTCAGTTTTTTTGTAGATTAACATGATACAATAATAACATGGAGTGCGTTTACATGCACCGATTAAGTGGATAGCTATCAAAAATGTGCTTATTATAAAAACGTTTTTTATGCGTTTACATGCAAATCAATAATTTGATTTCTGCAATATGCAGAAAACTGCAGGACTTTCATTTATGGGAAACTTAGGCCATTTATGGGATTTCCCCAGTAATAAACAAAACAAAAAATGTAAACGCTCTCATGGTGTAAATGAATAAGTTTAGTAAAATTAATAAATGTATGCTGCATAATTGGGAGAATAAAAGCCCTCCTTACACTGAAAAAAATCTTAATTCAATTTACTCCATTTTTTAAGGTAAGTGGTTGCAATCAATTTATTTAAGCTACATTTAAACAAAACAAAAAAATAGTAAAATAAAATAACAAAGTTTTGTTTAAGTGTAGCTTAAATAAATTGATTGCAACCACTTACCTTAAAAAACTGAGTAAATTGAATGAAAAAAATGTTTTCAGTGTACACTGACCCCTAACCAATAAATACTTTTGTTCTTAATTAATACTTGTTAGGCACTTTATTTCCACTTTTCGAACACTTTTCGATTTTTCATGATCCCCATTTACATTTATATTTTACTGTTTAAAAACGTCTTAATTCATTGTTGCAAGCACCCAGCGCGCCCTCCCTTTCTATGTTGCATGCAGCGCGCGCCCCTCTCTCTCTCTCTCTCTCTCTCTCTCTCTCTCTCATGAGCGTGAAAAGGTGGCGGTGTTTCAATGTCCGTTCCTCCGTATACTTTCTTTTACGCGTAAACGTCAACAGTCACAGATTTTACTGACAGAGAAGACTGCGATGACTTGACGAAAGGTTAGCATTAGTGTTTCCCACACACACCCGTTCTCTCCCTCTCTATAATGCGATATGCCTGCGCACGTGTTTTGTAGTAACTTTGTGTTACTGTGTATTCTCTCATATTTCTGAATTTGCACCCAATTGTCTGCGCTATATGCGACAATAAAACTCGCATTTAAATGAAAAGGGGCTCATAACAAGACATTGATTAGAAGAGCAACAGTAGTAAGACTTCAATGTAAATGTATGGTGATTTATATACCAGCTGTAAACATACACGTACGTTTCGTAATTTCCTGTTATTTTGCGGGGTTTCTTTCAAATATAAAAGCGCTTAAGCATTTACTTGTATTCTAGGCGAAAAAAACAAGTCAGTGGCAAGTCAGTTCCTGAATAACAGGACACAAACTTTAAAAAGTCAAATTCACTTCTCAGAGGCACAGAACTGTTCCTGAAACTGACGTTCTCCCCAAACTGAAATTAAACACAGTGTTTCGAGTTTTTCTCGTCTGTGTCATGTTGATATCAAGAAGCAACGTGCACGTGACGACAAGAGAGGTGACCTGCTGCGCAATCGAGTTACCCCTCCCATTTCTGAATGTTTAACTGAGATTTCTAATCCCGTCCGAATTGACCATCAATATTACAGACGTCCTGTGGTAAAATTACATTACGCCATCTACAACCGTAAAACTAATCCCATCCGAATAGGGCTATAGTCTGCTCATTTTATGTCTGACAACAGAACTGATATTATGTAAATAATAGCAATCAGTTGTGTTAAAATGCAATATAACGTGACGGATCAAAGAGTAGAAGTGAAACATATTTCAGGTGCCAACACTCGATCAAACCGGATCAAACGCAAAGACGTGATGACGTCACATATATGCTAATTAGAGTGTGACGTCATCACCGCCACAAGTCTCTCAAAATCCTGTGGGAAACACTGCTTTTGAAACGCATAGAGAAGCTACAGTAGCTGCCACTGGAAAAAAAATGTCATCGATGGAGACAACTAAGTAAAAAAAAAATGGCTTCTGTAGAAACATGGTGGCACAAAATGGCGACCCTCGGTGTATGTAGATAAAAACGTCTTATTCTAAGGTAATAAAAACATAAAGGTTCATTATAAAAAGGTCTTTATACAACCCTGATAATATAGTTTTGTATATTATTTAGCATTTCTGTCAAGAGATCCTTCTAAAAATTACACATTGCACCTTTAACTAAATCTTATTCATTTATTATTTTGTTTATTTATACATTTTTCTAATTTTTTTGACTGTAGTAGTAATATTTTGGTATCACTTTACAGTAAGGTTGTATTTGTTCACATTAGTAAGTGCATAAGCTAACATACACTATAAATGATCAGTTTAGTTTTTCAGCATTTATGAATATTTGTAAATGTTAATGTCATTTAAAATTTTACATGTCACTTGTAGCACAACTAAAGACACAACTTATGATTAAAAATATGTATTTTCTAAATACTAAATTAATATATGGTGTTGTTCATTAAACCAGGGGTATTTAACCTTTTTCAGGCCAAGGACCCCTTAAATGATAGAGAGGAAGCGCAGGGACCCCCAGTACAGTAATCAAATAAAGACTGGATTTACATACTTTGTTATAAAGGTTACATTGCAAAGATATTGAAATAATCATTTTGGTATGCACAGTCTCTGTTAACTACTGTTAACATAATACAAAATAAATTTTACATTTACAGAATAGATTTGAATGTAAAATCCTTTATTTTATTTATTAAATTTGTATTTTATTTCAGGCTATTAATGCAATTTGTTGGATGCCTAATTACCCCCCCAAAAAAATCAAACTGAAACATTATTTGGAGGACCCCTGATAATACCACCAGGGACCCTCAAAGGTCCCCAGACCCCTTTTTGAAGACCCCTGCATTAAACAAATAAAATCGTACTGTAAACTGTTATCATTATTTTTAATACAGTAGAAAAGTATGTTAATAGTAATCAAATAATTTTTTTAGCACTGTTTAGCAATGTTTAATTTCAGATATACTGTACAAGCCTTGAAACTACTGTACATACTGTATACTGTAGTAAAGATTTTGCTGCCCAACTGTTATACGTAGTAAGATTTGTGTAAGATGTGTGTCAGATCAGACATCTGATCTCTCAGGCATTCATCAGTCCTCAGATGATTCATCAGACACTGTCAGTCAATCAGATGAGCGACGGTTGGCTGTCATTAAACGTGTTTTATCTGTGCGTGCAGCGAGAGGCCGTAACTATCATCGTTTGGCATCTGACTGCCTGTGTCAGCATCGTTGTTTTAGAGTAACGCTTGGCTTGCACAATCTGTGATACCATTAAACACAACATGGCACTTCAAACGTCGACAGATTGTGCAGATCTCATTACTGAGAGCTTCTTCTCGCAGAAGAGTTTCTAAAAGACTTCCGTAAGGTCAGACAGGTCATCGTACGGCGGGCTGATGGGGTCAACAGTGTTTTTACTGTCTGCTTTATGCCTATAAATATGAATTCATTAATAATAAGTGTGACTAAGATATGCCAGTGAATAAGCTACTGTTAAATAAAAAGATAGGTAGGTAGATGGGTGGTTAGATGGATGGGTAAATGGATTGGTAAATGGGTAGATTGGTAGGTAGATGGATAGATGGGTAGATAAATGGGTAGATAGATGAGTGGATAGATGAGTAGATGGTATGAGGTAAATTGATGGGTAGATGGATGGGTAAATCGATGGGTAGATGGGTAGATAGAAATAGTAGATGGATAGATAGATGGGTACATGGATAGATATATGGGTAGATAGATAGATGGGTAGATAGATGGATAGATGGGTAGATAGATGGATAGATGGGTAGATAGATGGATAGATGGATGGGTAGATGGATAGATGGATGGGTAGGTAGATAGATGGGTAAGTAGATAAATGGGAAGATAGATAGATGGGTAGATAGATGAGTAGATAGATTACTAGGTGGTAATGAGGTAAATGGATGGGTAGATGGATGGGTAAATTGATGGGTAGATAGATGGATAGATAAAGTAAATGGATAGATAGATGGGTAGATGGATAGATAGATGGGTAGATGGAAAGATAGATGGGTAGGTAGATAGATGGGTAGGTAGATAGATGGTAGGTAGATAAATGGGTAGATAGATGGATAGATGGGTAGATGGATAGATGGATGGGTAGGTAGATAGATGGGTAGGTAGATAAATGGGAAGATAGATAGATGGGTAGATAGATGAGTAGATAGATTAGTAGGTGGAAATTAGGTAAATGGATGGGTAGATGGATGGGTAAATTGATGGGTAGATCGATAGAATAGATGGGTAGATAGATGGAAAAATGGGTAGATGGATGGGTAGATGGATAGAGTAGATGGGTAGGTAGATGGATAGATGGGTAGGTAGATAGATGGGTAGATAGATGAGTAGATAGATGAGTAGATGGTAATGAGGGAGATGGATGGGTAAATAGATGGGTAGGTGGATAGAGTAGATGGGTAGATAGATGGATAGATGGGTAGGTAGATAGATGGGTAGGTAGATAGATGCGTAGATAAATGGGAAGATAGATGGATGGGTAGATAGATGAGTAGATAGATGAGTAGGTGGTAATGAGGTAAATGGATGGGTAGATGGATAGGTAAATGGATGGTAGATAGATGGAAAGATGGGTAGATGGATGGGTAGATAGATGGATAGATGGGTAGGTAGATAGAAGGGTAGGTAGATAGATGCGTAGATAAATGGGAAGATAGATGGATGGGTAGATAGATGAGTAGGTGGTAATGAGGTTAATGGATGGGTAGACAGATGAGTAGACAGATGAGTAGACAGATGAGTAGACAGATGAGTAGACAGATGAGTAGACAGATGAGTAGACAGATGAGTAGACAGATGAGTAGACAGATGAGTTGACAGATGAGTAGATGGTAATGAGGTAAATGGATGGCTAGTTGGATGGGTAAATAGATGGATGGATGGATGGATGATAGATGGGTAAATAGATGGATGGATGGATGGATGATAGATGGATAGATAGATGGATGGATGGATGTGTAAGTATATAGATGGTAGAAAGATGGTTAGATAGAGGAGTAGATGGTGATGAGTAGATGGTGATGAGTAGATGGTGATGAGTAGATGGTAGTGAGTAGATGGTAGTGAGTAGATGGTAGTGAGTAGATGGGTAGATATATGGATAGATGGGTGGGTGGATGGATAGGTAGATAAGTGAATATATAGATATGTAGGTAGGTAGATAGGTAGATGGGAAGATAGGTAGATAGATAGGTAGATGGGTAGATAGGTAGGTAGTAGGGATGCGCCGATACCACTTTTTTGGAATACGAGTACGAGTACGAGTACTTGCATTTCAGTACTTGCCGATACCGATACTGAGTACTTAATAAAAAACATGATTCAAATTTACAGGTAACAGCTTTAGTCATATAATTTAACAAAAAAACAAGTGACTAGTTTTCCAGTTTGTTGTAAACTCTGCCTCTTTGGACAACACAAGAGGCATTAACCCCTTACACGCCACTCAAACATAGACATTTCTCAGACCGTGGTATCGATCCCTGGTATCGGGGGACTTTTAACGAGTACGAGTACTTTAGAAAATGTGGTATCGAGGCCGATACCCGATACCAGTATCGGTATCGATGCATCCCTAGTAGGTAGATGGGTAGATGGGTAGATAGATGGGTAGATCAGGGACTGGAGGCGTTAAGGTTCAACAGGTAATATTATCTGTGTCATAAATAATCTAATAGAAGAGAAATAGAGCAGATAGAGTTCACCTACAGTACAGAGATCTCACACATACCTCATCTTTACTGCATGTTGTCATTTATATATTCAAGCTGTTCATACACATAACCTGCTGTATAACAAAACACCACTGATGGAGAGTAAACACTTGACATTATAGATTTACACATGCTTGTGTATGTGCGTCTTCGCTGTATTGTGAGCCCTGTTTCGTGCTGTTGTTTTGATCGCACATTCATCATTTTGACACTGGCTACTTTCTGCCATACGGAAAAATAGTACAGTCAGCTTTACCTGAGAAACTGTGTGAGTGTGTACTTTAGATAACCACAATTATTGTGTACCTTTAGAAAAACAAGAGGATGTGTCGTATCTGCAGCAGCGCTACATTCATAATTTACTGGGATGTTCATTTCGCAACACTTTACAATAAGGTTGTATTTGTAAACATTAGTTAATGCATAAGCTAACATAAATGAACCATGGACAATAATTCTACAGCATTTATTAAAGTTCATGTTACATTTTTTACATAAAAGGAATAAAAAAGTAGCGAAGTGGAATAAAAAATGCATTTGCTTTTAGAGGCTTTGCTAAACAAACTTGCAGCCTGCCACTTAATATGTTTGTGTGGGAACTTGGAGTAAATTAAATAATTAGAATAATTTGTGAAAATTATAAATGAATGAATGAATGGAGCAGGGGAAATTGTTGTGTAACAAGTAGAAATAATAGTATAACAATTCTAAGTCATAATTGTCAAAACTTTAAAGACGACAATTTACTTTTAATCATCAATTAATCGTCAGACACATTTTCTAACCATGACAGCCTTATTTGTGCACTTCTGTGTAACGTCTGCATTAAAAGTGCTGAGACGTCATAGTTATAATGTTATTTATCACAATAAATTCAGTTGTATCTCTCTCACACACACACACACACACACATGCATCAGACATGACTAGACAGTATATCAGATCTCATATGTCAGATTGTGTGTCTGTGTGTGCGCACCATCAGAAGAGTTGCATTGTGGGATACGCTACTGTATGTGTCCATGCACTGTGCTGATCTCTTCAATTACTGGTGGTGTAGTATCATATAGTCTGTCTGCTTCATATTACACCCATTTCTGTCCAAAAATCACCCACTTACACAGCGTGAGATTGTATGACTGACATCTTCAAGATATGAAACTGGTGTAACTCAGAAAAGTGATATTTTTGGGTGAGCTGTCTCTTTTTGAGAGAAGTTTTGTTAAAGTGCATCACATCACGTGTGTTGTTTCTTTCTTTCTAGACTTTGTTGGACTGTATAAGTTTGATTAATAGATGAACATCGCCACTGACTGTTATTTTTACCATGCATATCTCTGAGAAACATCCAGTGAGTCGATTAATGTCTTTGGTTTTTATTAAAGCAAAACAGCAACTCAGGTGACTTTCTTTCTCAAAAAAACCCCCATGACAGCTGTCATTGATGCAGATTCATTCAGTCAGCTATCTGTCTATCACATTGAAGGATTTTTCATTTATAGTGTTATTAAACGATTAGATAATTTCAGGTGTAGATTTCTGATCTTCACATCTTTTGAAGTGTGAGATCTGATTTCTCCTTCAAAAGTTTTTGTTTATGAAATGAGTATTTGTCTTCCCTCCTCACGTTATTTTCCTCTCAACTTCCCGTGCGTAATGAGGCGCCGGGCGCTAAATGTAAATAAATGTAAATCGGTGGCACTATTGACATGACAGATGACTCTGTGCTGCGGGTGCGAGCGGCGTCCCCCGGGCAGATGCGCTTTGATTTACTGTTAGCTGTCTGCATACCTGCAGCATGAATCAGCTGTGATTTATGACACCAAACTTACAAATACAGCTTGAGAGAATCACTCACGAGGTTCATATCAACAGTAAACGTAAACTCGAGTTTGATCGCTTCTTTAAGAGCTTGCTCGCTCATTTCAAACAATTATCGGCGATAAGAGACAGCGGTTTTATTTCAGACAGTGAGCGTCTCTCATGAGAGATTACTCTGTTTTATATTCTCTCATTTGGGCAATGTTAAGGATTTGTTCGTTTTCAAAGGAACATGATGCATTGTTGTGTTGTTCCCTTTCAGTCGGTCACTACGACGTCACGTCGTGACCGACGAATTGGGAACTCGCTTAGAGAGACCAATCTGCTTCGAATACTACTAAAACGCCAATGAACTTGGCATTGAGATATTTGCATAATGCTGGCGCCGCCCCGCCAGGTGCGTATATAAGCAGCAGGTGCAAATAGGGAAATTAGCTTTTTATCGCTTCGAAAGCCGGCAGTATCTGCTACTGAGAAGCTACTTTACTCTGGTGGGATTCGATTGCTGAAGTTGGTTGGACTAGCAGTACCACAGCGGACGCTTCGCTTAATTCCACGACTCTACACCTGTTTGTTGTTTTGAGTTTTAGTGTGTGCGTTGCCTTTCCCTGTGCGCATCATCAACTGAGCATCTGAGTGAATTTCCCTAAAAGAGTGATACGAGAGAGCTTTGTGCCTTGTTAAAGGCAGCCACTCTCTCGTATATCCGGACATCAGCGTCCTTTTCAGGATGGCTTTTCGTCCGTGCGATCTTGGGTGCGGCAAATACATGGGTCCGAAGGACGGTCACGAGCGTTGTCTTTCGTGTTTGGGCATCGAGCACGCAGAGGCAGCGTTCGCTGGGGGTAAGTGTTCTCACTGCGAGAACATGTCCCTTGTGGATTTGCGCAGACGGTTGTCTTTCCTCCGGGAAAAACGCAACCCTCGTCATGCGAGTGCTGAACGCCGCCACGGTGCGGCTGTGAAGCTCTCTAAAGACGACCTGCGCATCACTGTGCTGAGCCGAGCGGGGGATTCGTCCTCAAGCTCTCAGCCTCCTCATCCACAGCCGGTTGATGTGCCGATGGAGACTTCAGCGTCGTGTTCTACGATGTCTCTAGAATCCATCGCGCCGCCCTCCGGGTCCACCGACGCCGCAGCATCCGAGGGTGGGCCTCCTCCCCCTGACGTGGACCCCGACGCCCTTCCTCCCTCTGGTCGGGTTGGGACGCCGGAGTTCGATCCAGAGATGGTGGCCGTGCTCGCTCGAGCGGCGGAGACCGTAGGGTTAGAGTGGGTTCCCCCCCCTCAGCCCGAACCGTCCCGCCTGGATGATTGGTTCTTTGGAGCTGCCCGGGTTTCACAACCCTCTCCACCGGTGCCTTTCTTCCCCGAGGTGCACGAGGAGCTGACTAGGACCTGGAAGTCGCCGTTTTCCACGAGATTACGGCCGTTTCAGCCCTCCCCCCTCACCTCCCTCACCAGCGGAGCCGCTAAGGGTTATACGGGGATCCCTCCCGTGGAGCGCGCTGTCGCGATGCAACTGTGTCCGGCACACGCTCCCTCTTGGAAGGACCGCCCAACCCTCCCCTCTCGTGCCTGCAGACAGTCCTCCGGTTTAACGGGCGCTGCCCACCAGGCATGTGGAGAGGCGGCTTCAGCCCTGCACGCAATGGCGTTGCTGCAGGTTCATCAAGCGAAGGCCTTGAGGGATCTGCACGAGGGAGGACACGACTCGCCTGTCCTTTCGGAGCTCCGGGCTGCCACTGATCTGGCTCTTCGCGCTACGAAGGTGACAGCGCAGGCGATTGGTCGTGCCATGTCCACGATGGTGGTCCAGGAACGCCACTTATGGCTATGTCTGGCGGATATGTCGGATGCGGAGAAGAACAAGTTCTTAGACGCTCCCGTGTCCCAGGCTGGTCTCTTCGGTGAGTCGGTGGAGTCTTTTGCCCAGCAGTTCTCCGCCGCCCAGAAGCAGACGGAGGCGATCGCTCAGATCATGCCCCGGCGCAAGCGACCTGCATCTCCAGCGCCGGCGGCCCCGTCTGCTCCTCGCCGAGGGCGCCCTGCGGCGGCTGCCTCCACCCCCCCCACTAGAACATCTTCCAGGCCACGGAGGGGGAACAGCCGTCGGCAGCCCGCCCCGCCCGCCCCACCCGCTTCCCGTGGTAAACGGAAATCGAAGCGGCCCTGAGACGGGCGACCTGGAATTGGATGGGATCACTCTTCGGGAGACGGTGACGGCATCGCTCCCTCCACCGGTAGAGGGCCGGATGGAGAATCCTTGGTTTCGTTTTGTTTATGTTCCGCCGGCTTCTCAGCCGGCACCCACAAAACCACAAAAAGAGTGCATTCCTATTCCTTCTCCAGGTCTTCAGAGGATCGAGAGAGATGTGAGCGGGCATTCACATGCTCTTCCTCCCTCTCCTCTATCGCCAGCGGGTGTTCTGAGGAGTTCCAGCTCTCCGCTGAGGAGACGGGACCACCAGCACCCTCTTCGGAGTCTGTGCTCTCCGCTGAGGAGACCAGACGACCGTCACCCTCAGCGGGCTCAGGTCAGTGTCACACACACACATACTGTAGATACTTATGCTGTCCCAGCAGACGTACCGGCAGTACCACCTGTCCCGCTCCGCCGCCCCCCCGCGGGTACCCCGGTAGTGCCGTTAATTCCCCTCGTACGGTCCCTGGGGGCTTGGCTTCAGCTTCCCAGCCTGTCTCGTTGGGTTTTACGCACTGTCCGCCTCGGTTACGAAATACAATTCAACCGGCACACACCCAAATTCTCGGGCATTCGTTTCACCACGGTGAAAGCGTCCGATGCACATGTACTGCGTGCAGAGGTCGAAGTCCTGCTGGCGAAGGACGCGATCGAGCCGGTCCCTCCAACCGAGATGAGATCGGGCTTCTACAGCCCGTATTTTATAGTACCCAAAAAGGGCGGGGGGTTACGACCGATCTTGGATTTGCGCGTTCTGAACAAATCTCTGCAGAGGAGGTCTTTCAGGATGATAACACCGAAGCAAATATTCAATTCAATTCGCCCCCAAGATTGGTTTGCGGCTATAGACCTGAAAGACGCGTACTTTCATGTGTCCATTCTCCCTCGTCACAGACCGTTTCTCCGGTTTGCATTCGAGGGACGGGCATACCAGTACAAAGTTTTACCGTTCGGGCTATCCCTCTCTCCCCGTGTGTTCACGAAAGTAGTGGAGGCGGCGTTAAAACCCCTCAGAGAGAGCGGCGTTCGCATATTGGCTTACCTCGACGATTGGCTTATAATAGCGCATTCTCGACGGACGCTTTGCGAACACAGAGATTTAACGCTTCGGCATCTCGCCCGTTTGGGTCTTCGGGTCAACTGGGAAAAGAGCAAACTCTGCCCCACGCAGAGGATCTCTTTTCTCGGGATGGAACTGGACTCGATCGATTTATCGGCGCGTTTGACAGAAGAGCGCGTCCAGTCAATTCTGACTTGCCTCGGTTCATTCCGAGGGAAGAATGCGGTCCCGCTGAAACAATTTCAAAAGCTCCTGGGGCATATGGCAGCAGCAGCGGCCGTGACACCGCTCGGACTGCTCCATATGAGACCGCTTCAGCGTTGGCTTCACGATCGAGTCCCGAGGAGAGCGTGGCGCGCCGGCATCCATCGTGTAACCATTACACCTGCGTGTCGCCTAACATTCCCCCCGTGGTCGGACCCCGCGTTTCTCAGGTCCGGTGTGTCCATGAGACAGATCGCTCGGCATGCTGTTGTACATACAGATGCGTCCGACACGGGCTGGGGTGCCACGTACGACGAGCTTACGGCTTCGGGGGTGTGGACAGCACCCCAGTTGCACTGGCATATCAATTGCCGAGAGTTGTGGGCAGTATATCTGGGACTTGTACGCTTCGCTACGGAGCTGCGAGGGAAGGATGTACTAGTACGCACCGACAACACTGCGACCGTTGCGTATATCAACCGTCAAGGCGGTTTGCGCTCCCGTCACCTGTCGCATCTCGCTCGTCATCTCCTCCTTTGGAGTCAGAAGCATCTGAGGTCCCTTCGTGCCATTCACATTCCGGGCTCGCTCAATACAGCAGCGGACGCGCTTTCTCGAGCTGCGCGCCCCGGCGAATGGCGACTCCACCCCCAGACGGTCCAGCTAATTTGGAAGAAGTTCGGTCGTGCGCAGATAGATCTGTTTGCGTCGCCGGACGATACCCACTGTCGCCTATTTTATTCACTAACCGAGGGCAGCCTCGGCGTGGACGCATTGGCACACAGCTGGCCTCGGGGGATGCGCAAATACGCATTCCCCCCAGTGAGCTTAATCGCGCAGACACTGTGCAAAGTCAGGCAGGACGAGGAGAGCCTTTTACTGATCGCCCCATATTGGACGAGCAAGAATTGGTTTCCAGAGCTAATGCTCCTCGCGACAGCCCCTCCCTGGCGGATTCCCCTGAGGAAGGACCTTCTTTCTCAGGGAGGGGGCACATTATGGCACCCGCGCCCCGACCTGTGGGATCTCCATGTGTGGTCGTTGAGCGCGCGCAAGGTTTAGGTGATTTACCGCAAGCGGTATCTAACACAATCAACGCGGCACGAGCTCCGTCTACGAGACGGGCTTACGCGTTTAAATGGAACCTTTTCGTCACCTGGTGCTCTTCGCAACGCGAGGACCCCAGAGAATGCCCTATTAACATCGTGCTTTTATATCTTCAACATAGGTTAGACGGTAGGCTGTCACCCTCCACCATTAAAGTTGATATCGCTGCTATTTCTGCTCATCACTCACTTATTAACGGCAGATCAGTTGGCCAGCATGATTTGGTTATTAGATTTTTAAGAGGCGCTCGTAGGCTAAACCCCTCGCGCCCTCCTTCTATTCCTCCCTGGGACCTGTCCATGGTGCTGAAAGCCCTTCAGGCCCCCCCGTTCGAGCCTTTGCAGTCTGTGAGTCTGAAGCTTTTATCAATGAAAGCTCTGACCCTGCTAGCATTGGCCTCAGTGAAGAGAGTAGGGGATTTACATGCATTCTCTGTTGACGACTCGTGCCTTCAGTTTGGTCCTGCTGCCTCAAGCGTAACATTGAGGCCCAGACCAGGCTACGTGCCCAAAGTTCCCACCACTCCTTTCAGAGACCAGGTGGTGAGCTTGCAAGCGCTGCCTCCGGAGGACGCAGACCCAACCATGGCTTGTTGTGCCCCGTACGCGCACTGCGACTCTACGTGGATCGCACGCAAAGCCTCAGGACCTCAGACCAGCTCTTTGTTTGTTATGGTGGCCAGCAGAAAGGGAAAGCTGTCACTAAGCAGAGGATGTCTCATTGGATAGTTGATACTATCGCCCTGGCTTATAATCTTCAGGGTATTCCTTGCCCCTTTAATTTGAGAGCGCACTCCACTCGGAGCGTTGCCTCATCTTGGGCTCTAGCTCGTGGTTCCTCGCTAACAGACATCTGTAGAGCTGCTGGTTGGGCGACACCTAATACGTTCATTAGATTTTACAGTGTTCGTATTGAGCCTGTATCCTCTCGTGTTCTTTCCTCACCAGGGGGAGCACGGAGAACAGTCTCACAGGTCGGCTTGCAGCCTCCAACTGATGCTTCATAACTGTGTCAGTATGGAAGGCCTTCAGAACAAAAATGCGTAATGGTTTGAATTGTTCTTCCTCCGCTGCCCTGGCAGCCTTTGTTGCGGAGCATTGGCTGTCAGCCTTTCACTAGCTGTATCCTCGCGAACCTACGTGTCTGGCTCGGGCTCCACATTGTGTCCCACCGGGTTCCTTTGTGAGTATTTTTCCGTGGGGTTAATCCTACCAGCCCACGTTTCCCTTAGCAGAGCACTGCTTTGCTTACACAGCCACGGCTGTCTTTATTCTCAACTACGGTTGACTTTCGCCCACCATTAACCCTTAAGACGGGTGGTGGCTTCCGCAGCGTTCCTATCCCGCTCAGGTAGGGCGCTTCCCAGTCGCTGGCACTTCTGTGGGGTTAAAGGAACATCTAGTGCCCGGCCTTCTGCCTTAAAACCTACCTCCTCCTCCTTAAGTGGAACAGGGCTTTTACGCAGTCACTGGAAGAGGTCAGCCCCTAGTGGCGTTTTGATAGGGATTCCCAATTCGTCGGTCACGACGTGACGTCGTAGTGACCGACTGAAAGGGAACGTCTCGGTTACGGATGTAACCCTCGTTCCCTGAAGGAGGGAACGGAGACGTCACGTCCCGTCGCCACAGGTGCTGCCACCTGCTGTTACGGCCGGTCACGCTTTCCGGCTTTCTCAGCGAAAAAGAAGCTAATTTCCCTATTTGCACCTGCTGCTTATATACGCACCTGGCGGGGCGGCGCCAGCATTATGCAAATATCTCAATGCCAAGTTCATTGGCGTTTTAGTAGTATTCGAAGCAGATTGGTCTCTCTAAGCGAGTTCCCAATTCGTCGGTCACGACGTGACGTCTCCGTTCCCTCCTTCAGGGAACGAGGGTTACATCCGTAACCGAGACGTTTCTAATAAAAGTAAATTGGTTACTTCATTTTTCTCCCATCAATTTGCAAAGGCGCTCTTTCTTCTTAAAGTCTTGGGGGCGATTTCACAGAGAGGTTTTATCCTAGTCCCAGATTAAAATGCATGCTTTAAATTCAAAACATATTGCACTGACTTAACATATATCAGTGCCATTGTTTTGTCTCAAAATGCACACTAGTATTGTTTTCGTAAGGTTTAAATGTCCTTAAATAACTAGTCCTGGATTAATCTAAATCATGTCAGGGAAACTGCCTCTTGAAGTGCTTGGTGTCTTTTTTTTCCTGTTTTGCAATAATTAAAATTTGATATAACAAAATATGAACTTATTTAAGATTATAAGATGCTTATTTAGTGACCATGTCAAACTTTCAGCAATAAATAATTTTTAACTCTTTCGAATAAAGTTGTATTGTCATTTGTGACCCTGGAGCATATAACCAGTTATAAGGGTCATGACTGAATAAATAAGCTTTAAATTGATGCATGATTTGTTAGGATAGGATAATATTTGGTCGAGATACAACTATTTGGATCTGGAATCTGAGGGTGCAAAATATATTGAGAAATTTGCCTTTATGTGTTGTTGGGGCCATTTTTGGCCATTTTTGCAATTTTTTGTCTTAATTTGGCCACAACTTTCTCTGTGTTTCAGCAAATGGAATGATTTTTGGTGCTAAATCTTATATTTACACATATTTTAAGAAAATGCTTTGAAATTTTTCAAAAACTTAACAATATACCGTGGGCAAATTTACTACCCTTACGTGTTGTTAGCGGCCAAAAAGGCCACTAAATTAAACTGCTGTAAAAATTTATCGGATTAATTTTTTTTTCACATTTTTTTTGCATAAATCTGTTAATCAACCTCAGTACTGATCAAAATTTAATCTCATGCTGCACAAAAACTAAAAATGCATCAAAGCCAATGTTTTTACCAATCTTTGGCATGTCCAAGACTGTAAAAAATGTAAAAGAAAATCCAGCTTGGAATTAAAGAGTTAAAATCATGACATTTTTGGAAAAATTTGGTAGTTTTGATCAGTCCTGAGGTTGATTAACAAAAAATATTAATCTTATACATTTTTACAGCCGTTTAATTTAGTGGCTTTATTAACTTTATTAATGATAAATAAAGTTTTGTATATATTGACAGTAGGAAATCTACAAAATATCTTTATTAAACATGTATTAATTAATATCCTAAGGATTTTTTGTTGGCTATTGCAACAAATATACCTGCACGACTTATAACTGGTTTTGTGGTCCATGGTCACATTTAATAATACTTTATTTTTTTATCAAAACGGACTTGAACATTTATATTGGCATAAAGTAACATTTAATAGGTTATTAATAAATGCTGATGAAAGACATTGCTGGTTAATGTTAGCAAAGGTATTTACTAATGTTAACAAATACAACTTCATTGTAAAAAAAGCATAAATTAAACATAACAGAAAATACTTTCATGATATCTCCTTACATTGTGCTTTATAAATATGCTTTAGTTTAAAATGCTTTTTATTTATTTGCATTACAATCATGTCAACAATATTGTTTGGCTTTACAGTAATGCAGTTGTGTTTGTTTGGTGTTTAAATGACAAAGAAAATAATTCTCACACCGTAAAAAAAAACCTTTAAACGAGAGCTATTAGTGAATTAGTGAAAGAAGCATTTAATGAGGAACACTCACAGCCCATTAACATAATGAATAGAAAATGTGTTCATTTCTCATTATCACTCCCTGTCAATAAAACCTGTTACTAAACACTGACTGTTGGTTGGATGTTAACCACGCCGTTAGGACTCTCTTCATCTGACACAGAGGTTAAAGGTCACTCTCAAAGCTGGTGGGTCTTCTGAAATAAGCATTTTATATGAATTGATCAGTATGGGAACTAGAGATAAAACACATGAACATTATACATCACTGTTATAGTGACCAAAATCACAACGGTTATCAATATTACCGTGGTTTTGCGAACAATTTCTAGAAATATATAAAAAGTATTGATGCAAACCAAATTTAAAATAGATTTTACATGTAAGTGCACTTTTGTTTGCATAAACATCAAATAAATAACATTAACAATAAAGCTCACATAACACAGAACGTTTTTGCCAATCTAATGCTAATCTTTGTTACTTATAGAGTAGCATTTTATCCTTCATATGTCCAAAAAGTTTTTCGTGTTGTCAGATTGTTAAAAGACAGAACGGCCAAAACTCGAACACTTGAAGGCGTACGGTGGGCAGAGCTAAAGCTACGAGTACGGACAACCTTTGGATACTTATCTAGAAGCTGTGACATTGATGGAAATCAAACTTAAAGACTTTTTTTTAAATAACTATGGCTTACAGTCAGATACAGCCTTATACATATGATCCAGAATCAGATATTGAGTCAGTAATTGATCACCATTTGCCCAGGGCAGGCGTGCTTTTCTGGGGGTAAAGGCCCATAAAAGGAATATGGGGTCAATTAGTCGTAACGGATACCTCACTTCGAAAAAAAAATTCCGAAACTTGTAGGAAAAGGAGGCATGAGTTTGGCCAAGAAAAACTATGTCACAAGCTCAACTGCTTTTTGACACTTTGCTTATGTTTAGCATGAGGATTACAACTCTTAAAAACTGTGTTAATAAGTCAGAATGCATGAAATAGCACAATCCCTTTAATCTTGCCACATTTGGAGTCGTGAGATAAATGTTCATCTAGTTCATATAAAACATAAGTGAGTAAATCATATTTTCATATAAACACAGGACAAATCAGCAAGTCATCTGTCTGCGTATGTTTGGAGAAATAGGGTGTACTTTATGACCCAGGAGAAAAGCTGCACGATACTTGCGCTAACAGCAATCCCAGAGCTTTAAACTCACCAGATTACATCATTTAATGGAAAATAAATAGAAAAGATGGATCTATCTAAAAAATATTAAGTAAACAATGTGTCAGTACAACTAGATTTTCCTAAATGTGAAATTTTTTTGGGATTTAAATTTAGTCAGTGAAGCACTGTCATCACAAACACATGGGAGCAGCCGTGAATGAATGTGTTTGTCTCACGTTATTGCTTAAATTTGTTTATGCTGGGCGAGGGTTTTCAAGCCGTTACGCTGGCACGGTTACAGGGTAATTAAAAAAAATGACGTGCTAATACTAACTGTTGGACATTTTTATCACACTTAACCATTAAACCGGTAATCGTTACATCTCTAATAGGAACACACACTGTAATTCATTACTGTGCATTCACACCAGATGCGGAATAGGTGGCAAGCGCGAGTGATTTACATGTTAAGCCAATGCAAAGACACGAATATGCATCCTGCAGTGCGGTAAGCGCGAATGGCATAGCGCAAATGGCGCGGCGCGAATTAAGCGTTTTGAGCAAGTTGAAAATTTGGCACTTTGGCGGATTAGGCCGCCCTATCCAATAGTGACGTGATTACAGGAAGCAAGCAGAGGCAAAAATACAAAACAACAATGGAGGACAATCATCATCGCTATATGAGACATCTTCATACTTTTACTGGATTTATAAGGATCTTGTAGTAAGTGGAGGTCAAACAATCTGGTAAGTTTACTCAATTTTATCATGAATTTCTGCTGACTTCACTCACATTTCAAACTTGTCTTCTGCCATTTTGAGTACCTGAAGTGGTCACAAAAGAACTAGAAGCTATGCCTTCAATACAGTATGTTGTGTGCTTCAAAATCGCTGATTTAACAACACTAAGAAGGCTCAACACAACATGATATTTTGCTCGAAGTATCACCTATGTCTCTACACGTGAACTCGAGCATTGAGAACATTGTTTGTGAACACAGTTTACTAAAAAGAAGGTTTTGAACAACTGACTTTGGTTGTTTTGGCGTCCGCTCGCCGCCATCTTCCCAGTCAAGATGTATCGATCTCTGAATGTGACATAAGGAGGCAGGAGAGTAAAGATGGATAGCTCCTAAAGCATAATTCCATATAAATGCACGGATAATTCATTGTTTTGTCGCAAGTGAAAAACAATATTGACCTTCTAGTTGAAAAAGGAGCCTCATATGAGATTCATTCGGAGATCGGTTTTTTTATGTCTGGCAAAGATGGCGAGCGGACACCAAAACAGCCAAAATCAGTTGTTCAAAACCTTTCTTTTTAGTAAACTATGTTGTACACAAACAATGTTCTCAATGCTCGCGTTCATGTGTAGAGATCCAGGTGATACTTCGAGCAAAGTTTCATGTTGTGTCGTGCCTTCTTAGTGTTGTAAAAATAGTGGAAGTTCGGTAGCAGCGGACAGCGGCTGGAAGAACGCATCAGGGATCGAGTAGGCATCACACCCTAACCAATACCTGTATATTTTTTAAAGTAGCGTTTCTTTTCATGGCAGTTGATGTGCAAAATATTGTCTTTCGTTGCCGTATCCGTAAAAATCATAGACAGTAAAAGATAAGAAATCCGTAAATCGTAACAAGCTGGCCAATAATACTGGTACTCGGTACTCAAGATGGCCGCAGGCAACTGGAATGTCATAAAAGGTCACATGACTGATATTCAAGAATAGCAATGTCCTAATATATGGAATAGCCGCTTCTCACTATTACCGAGACACAAAGTGTAGTTTTAATAGTTTGTAGATTAGTTTAGGTGAGAATATATATGTATAATATTCAAATCTGCAGTCGATTAGTTAACATAGTGCCTATTTGAATGTTTGCTTAGAAAGGAGTGGGTGAAAGCTTGGATCTGCCGGCTTGGCAGAAACTCCTCCCATGATGCGAATTTACGTGTGAAAGTCTCGAATGACTAGAATTTCACGTGCGACTTTAACTTGCGAATGAAGTGAGTAAACTCAAAATGTTCAAGCGTCCCTCTACCCGCGAATAGTGCATTTTTGCCGCCTCTTCCGTGTCTGGTGTGAACCCACAGTTAGAAACAAATTGATGTGACAAAACCCAACGTTCAAAAACTAAAGTCTTTTAAGACAAAGAATCACATATGAGATCCCTAATACCTCTATATTTCTCTTAGACATAGATGAGATTATATGATTAAACTTTGCTTAAGTTTAGTTTTAACTTATTTTCCTGAGACCCCAGATCTCAACAATTTCTCACACTATCCTCAGATATGCAGTCAAAAAATGAAAGCCGTCAATACAAAGTCAAACATTTCTCACTAAATTTTCTCCAGCAATTGTCCGAGCAATTGGAGCCATGCGGTCCACATTATTGTTATAGTTCTACTTGACGTCAACAATTGCCTCATTTGTGTCTATTTTTATTTCTCCTAAGAGAGCTGGACTGTCAGGACAGGAGGACAGTTCTCAGGTCAGTTTTAACTAGCTGATGAGAGGTCCGGTCCAAACTTGCATCATGCTTTATTTAATTGGCTCACTTCTAGAAGTGTAAGACAGATCTCCAGATGAACACACACACTATAGAGAGATTGGCAAGTCACAGAAATGCACATATTGTTCTTGTCATCCTTTGAATTTAAAGCTGCGTCCACCGCCAGCGAATGGCAACGGCGGAGCGACCCAATCTCTTTAATTTCAATGGAAGCTTGGTGACATGAGTGACAGTGACCGCTGGCGACAGGAAGTGGGCGTGTCCAGTGAGGCCACAAAGTTAAAAAAGTTCAACTTTATGCAAATGTAAAGCAGCTTTCAGGAGCGACCGGAATTGGGAACGCCTCTTAAAGACCTCATTGAAAAGGAGACGGGCAACACACAGCGACAAAGTCACTGGCGATTGCATGCAGGACAAGGGTATTTTTAGCACAATTTGAACAGATGTTAGGGTAGAGTTGAGGTCAGGTTTAAATGTTAATCATAAATATGTTGTTTAATTGTGATTTTAGCACATGATTTTAGAGATACCCGTCTTTCCCTATTTAAGTAGATTGGATTTTAGTTTGGATTGAAAGAAGTAACCACCAAGAGGCATTGCAAACGCGCTGCCTGTGCGATTTCCCTTAAGGTTGACCTACGTAAGACTTTAAGATTGTCACTTTAATGGTGCAATTTTAACCATTTCTCAAAGGCAAATGAGACCTGCAAGCAGATAGCGATCGGGAGATCAAACCCCAGTTAGAGTCAATAAATCAATCCCGGTGTGAAATCATTTTTCTTCATCTAACATCTCTTCTGCTCATGGGACGTCTCTGTGTGATGGCCATTTAAATCTCAGAGGTGAAAGGTCGTATTTTATAACAGAAAGAGTTCAGATACTGTAAACCTTACAACTAGCGTCTGATTCCTTACCAGAGTTGCTAATAACTGTACTGAATTCTGTCTGTAGATTATTTTGTCATAAATCCAATACCCTACATTTCTCCAGTCCTCTGGGTTTCTCTATTAAAACAAGAAACAAATGCCCTACGGACCAATTTAACATCAGAATATGAATGTTTACTGGATTTTGAACCAATTAAAAAAGTCTACCCATTGGCTACCCGAGCAAAACACATCTGAGATAACTGTAAGTACAGTTAGACTTCAGATCTTTGTCATATAATTTACCACAACAGAAATGTTTGTTTATTATAAATTCACTTCTGTGCCACCATACTACATTAGCCTTGAGTACATTATTGCTTTTACCCATTACAAATATTACAGCAAAAATATACAAAATATATATGAACGCACTTAACTTTCACAAAGTAAAATTACTTTAAGCTTTTCTTCCACTAGAATAAGAGTTGCTAAGGGTGCTGTGCAGTGATACCAAAGATTTGTATTTATTAAGCTCATGTACTTGTACTCATACTCGTACCCCGATACCAAAGACTGATACCTCACATAAAGTACTTTATGACACTTTATGACAAATTTGATTGTCTTATTGTCTGTAATTTCTGTAGCACTTTGACAACGTTGTGACAGGCAGGTAAAAACATTCCGTCCTTGGTTTTGCCCTTTGGAGGTTATTGGACTCTGTAAAATTTTGGGCATTGAAAATATGTGATGATAAAAACATAAGAATAATTTGTTTTTTCATAATATGAGTTGAAGTTGTTAAAATTATTTGAATTGTGTTATTCTTAGAAAATTGCCACATGAAAAAAAAACAGTACAACAAGCATCGGTATCGGTGAGTACCAGGGAAAAAAATATTGGTACTTGTACTCGATCCTTTAAAAGTGGTATCGGTGCATCCCTAGTGAAAATATATGAATCGCATACATGCATTCGCATCCGCGTGCTTCATTAAAAATGCGTTGCTGGCAAATTACGTCAAGTCAGGTGAACGCCACCCGCGATCACATGACTCTTCTTAGCAGCGCAATATAGGACAATGGCTGTAATGTTGACGCTTTATGTCTTGTTACAGAAATAAAGCTCTTTAATCTTGTATAATCATTTTGTATAATCATATCACAATGTTTTACTTCCTCTGTGGTTTCCTCTGTTCTGGGCCAGTATGTCTACTTTGAAGTGTTTAGTGTAAATGCTGATATCGGATTTTAAAAGATGATGTAAGCGGGTCGTCAAAAAAAAGTTGGATACAGGCACCAAATCTGACTTGGGCATCAAGATTTGCATAAGAGTCCTGAAACGGGTCACGTGGGTACCAGCATAAAAGTGGCTAAAACGGGTGGATTGTGACATCCCTAAAATTCAGGGGCGAGAATGCTGGCGATAATTAATTTTTTGTTTTCGGGTAGTAGCGCTGTTAAAAAATATGTGCAATATTTGCATGTCTAAATTACCATTATACATACGCAACAAAAATATTATATTTGACCCATCACATCACCACCAGTGCAACTTTTGCTTGCTCAAGTTCATTATTTGAAATATAGTCGAGCGATATGCGCACTCGTCTAGGGAAGCAACGCGCACACGTTTTTCCAGGTGCATCCGCACCGCATCGGTTAAAAACTTCTCAACTTTTCAGAATGCCGCAAGCACACCGCAGGTCATGTGACAAGAACCAAACAGTTTTCCGTGCGGTTTTAGATGCGAAATGTGAACCGCCCCTTAGCCTAGTTGTAGTGACCATTGTAGGAGTAGCTATGGATAAAGTAAAAGTAAAGTTGGAGAGTGGAGTATATAAAATTGTTGAAAATTAGTTTTTAAAGGCAAAATCAGATGTGTAAAGAAAGTGTGGTGAAATAAGAGGTTGTATTTTTTTGATTAATAGGTCTATTTGCGTATAGTTCTCAGGTTCCAGATGGTAGGCTACTTGAATGGCGCAAAACAAAGCACACTTCAGCCCGTTTCATTAGCCCATTCATGACACTGTTGTGATGTTGAGAGAGGTACGAGATAAAAAATAAAAAACTTTAATTCGAATGATTTTAGCGTGTATGATTTATCGCAGGAACAGATTTTTGCTTTTAGAAAGATGAGAAAAATGCATATTAATAATTTGATTTCTTACAGTGTATAATAAAAATACAGTCTTTCAATTCCTTCTGCAGGCCACTGAGAATAAAAATAAGGCACAATAAATCTTTAGTAGATGTGTGTTTCTGCACTGCAACTTAATAGTCATGTAAATAACAGTTGAGTCTTATAGCAGATCTGCTGATCCGCACAGAATTATTAAGAAACTACATCTGTTCTCATGTGTGTGCATGTGTCTGTGTGCATGTGTCCATGTGCATGTGTGTGCATGTGCGTGCATGTGCATGTGTGTTACTATTTGAGCTGTAATGCAGACACACAGTTGTAGCATCAGTACCATCATCACCGTGACGACTGGACCGTCCCATCCACTTGATGTGTCAATCTCATGAAAACTGTCAAAAAACATCCGGGTCACATTTTACCCGAACAACAAAAGCTTGAAAGTATTGTTACAATGCAAATTTATATCAGTCCTCTTAAATTTGTGGTGAATGCTTTGTGTGACCTGCAGACACCTGTAAACACATTGGTTTTCTGTATGATTGTTGTACGTTACTTGTCAGTATCCAGTTATAGTTGTGAGAGTTTTGTAAAGCTCACGGTCATCTGCTGAGTTCTCACTGATACATGAATATTATTCCCCTGGATTATTTTATGCTCTCGTGATTTATGAGCGCTGGGCTCTGCCTGTGATGGTCATAATTAATCTACACGGCGATGGGCAGAAAGGCCACAGACTGATGTATGCACAACATATGGCTCAGAGAGAGAGAGAGAGAGAGAGACATTATCTCTGCACCATGGCTCGTAGCTGCTGAATCAGCGATGTACACCACACGCTGAGCAACAGTGCACAGAATCACAGCGCGTCAGCTCCTTTATTTCTCGCTTTCTTTCCTTTGATCTCCAGGCTGGAGACATTTTGCTCATATGCTTCTCTTTAGATCTCGGTTATGATTCAAACATCAAAATGAGTCAGATGTTGATAAGATACAAGTCTGGATCTAAGATCAAATCAAATATGTAGCGCTTTTTTACAATGTTACATTATTTCAGATGTGCACTTTGTACCCCGACCAGTAAGTAACCACCTAGCAACCAACCTGAACACCTTAGCAACCAGATATCAGTTTTGCACCAACATCACTCGAAGTTTCCTGAGAAAATGTACAAAACTTCTTTTTAAACATTTATATTTCTAGTATTGACAGTATATTCTCAGTTTGAGCAGGATTTATTGAAGATCTTGACATAATCCTTGAGTCTTTCTTCTGGATATCCCAGAACTTTCCATCAGGTCCTGCGAGGCACTGTAGGCGTTCCTCGGGAGGACATCCTCACCAGACCTGACAGAAAGAGACGCACCAAATCTCTTTGCGTTTGTGAAAGGGAATTACGGTCGTATCGATTACTCCTCACTAGATTTCTATCAAGTCCGCAGGGAATTGAATTCCACCCGCATTTTTCCAAAGGAAAGCAAAGGGATGCAGTCCACCGCTACATGAGCACACTAACTTCATTTGAAACACCTCCAGAGCAAAGCGTGATTTGATTATTCAGAGATTTTCTTGCGTCTAATTACAGCTCATGTTTTTCAGTCGGTGAACTTCTTCATTGCGTTGTTTGGACGCTGGTTTGGCTGCGGCGATGAGGAAGTGTCTCCCTAATGCATTTCTTCTTTTCAATGTTTCGTGGCTTGGCTATTAGCAGAGATTGGACATTGAGGAGCTGTCATGGCTCGGAGAATGAGCGAGCGCTGCCACGCGACTGCTTTAAATGATGAAATGGATTGTTTACTGTCTGTCGGGTTAAATGACACCGGTATCGAGTCGTTCTCGAGACAATTACTGGAAAAACACAATGCGGCAAAGTCTGTGGAAAACCGTCGTTTCCCATAATGCACTGCGGGCGTGACAGTGAGATTGATGTTTTGGAACGCCACATGACAGCATTTGTCTTTATGGGGAAATGCGAGTCATTTGAGATCCAATCTGTTAAACAGCTTGATGAAAGAACCTGAAGCCAAGACATTAGTTTTAATGTTAAACGGGAGAGTTTGGAAGCTGTGGAAATATATGGAGATTCATTGGAACACTTAAAGCTGATATATGTGATGTTGTCAGTCATTTTAAAATCAATCAATGTAAAATATAATGACAGAATTTTCACGAGCTTGAGTTTGAGGGGGTTTAGTGTTTGAGAAAGCTGTCGTTGAAACGATCATTAGTGTTGTTTACTAAAGATAAAATCTCTTACTGTTTTATCAAACCTCAAAGTGTTAAACCTTGACACGTTATTTAATTTGTAATGATTTCACACATTATGATCACCTCTAGACAGCATAATTATTACATTAATAATAGAGATGCACCGATCGACCGGAAATGGACAATTTACGCATAACACATACCCGTACTAGTACCGACCGGTCAGTCTTACGACTTTCCGATTTCGAGCCGGTTCTTTTGTTGCCAGTGGAGCAAGCAATAACGTCAAAACCACACGAACACTCGCAGTGGAAGTACACCCGACTGTTATCCAACAGCAGCATTCATTTAATTCTGTACCCGGAAACGTGATCCGTTTGACGTAAAGACAAACCGCCTCCACAAATCGAGTCGTAATTAGAAACCTTCAGACTGTGAACACAAATAAGACATTTAAAAATATGGAAATGAGTTGATATGGTCTTGGGATTTAGACTCGCAGTCCTTCCGTGCCTATATTGATTCCAGCCCTGCAAATGGCAAGATACTATGCAGGACTTTCTCAGCCCAACCTCGAACATCGCGTTTCCCCGAGTTGTTTAATCTCATGTCTTATCACACAGAAAGCCAGTTACAAGGCCGATCCCGAAGCAGCAATCATTTCACAACTGATATTTGACATCTAACACAAGATCTGTTCAAATGAAAGAAGATCTTGGAATTTAATGCAGTTTGGGTGAAAGTGCAATGTTTCATAATTTATTTTATGATGAAAATAACGTTTTTTATGAAAGAAACGTGGACTTTTATTTATAGCCTACACTGTAAAAAAAAACTTTGCTGCCTTAAAATATTTTGTTAAATCAACTTAGATTTAAAGTCATGTCAAAAGAGATGAGTTGTCACAACTTATTAAATATAGTTGAGAAAAGTCAACTTAAAGGAGTAGTCCACTTTATAGATGGGGCCCATTGACTTACCATAGTATTTTTTTTCCTACTATACCATTGACTTACCATAGTATTTTTTTTCCTACTATACCATTGACTTACCATAGTATTTTTTTTCCTACTATAAAAAGTCAATGGACCCCATCTTTTAAGTGGACTACTCCTTTAATTTTATAAGTTATAACAACTCACCTGTAGTTATAACAACTCATCTCTAGTCAAGATAAATAATTGTAATTTGAAATGACTTGTAAATCTGAGTTGATTCAACAAAAAATTTTAAGGCAGCAAAGTATTTTTAACAGTGTAGGTGTGACCTGCCAATATCGACTTTTGCCAATTCAGATTTTCTTCCCAAGAACTATAATTGACATAATATCAAATCGTAAATCAGAATCTGCCAAGAAAATTGCAATCGGTGTATTTCTAATTAATAAGAATTACTTTTAAAATTGCTTAAAAATGCAAAAAAAATATGTATTATTTTGGACAAATATATAAAAATGTCTTGTGACCATGACCTTGAAGTGAAAGTTGAATTAACTTAAAAAATACTTCAATTGGTAACACCTCCAACAATTTTTTTTATCAACTTAAATATTCTCACTTTAAGTGAGAAAATGTAATTTGGGAAAGACTTATTTTTGTAATTGTTACCAAATATAAGAGTATTATTTGAACTCAAATAACATTCACTCTTGAAGTAACTTCTTTCGAAAAATAAAAATGATTTAGTTCAGAAAAAAGCAAAAACACCATTAGGAGCAGTTTACCATGCGGAAAACGAAACGGCATTCTGAAAAGTATTTTTTATTTGAGCGCGCTTTTTGCATGGCTACATTCAAAATATCTTATTTGACACGAAATGTGAGTTGCCCCTTACACAGTCAAAAACTAAATAAGTTAATTTCAGAAAATTATGCCACTATCATTAATTTACCTCATCGGAGCTTCTAATTTCCGAGCTTTCAGAAACATTTAAATATCACTTTGCACATTATTTACAATTATTACTCCACATCTAATAAATAAAAAATAAACATTTTCTGGTTTCCCGGACAAAGTTTAGATAAATACAGAATAAATCTTGAATCTTGATCAGTCCTTAGTTATATTAGGACCTTTAAGTAGTTTTTACAAACAAACTTACAAAAAACAAATACTGATGTGACTCTTAAGACAATACAATGGCACTGAAATATTTTCAGTAATGTCAGTAAAAGGTGTTTTTTAAATTAAGGCTAAAACATGCATATGTGATGACCACATGTGAGTCATGTGTGTACTTTCTGTCATTAATGCTAAATGGGTTTGATCTGTCGAGAGATTTGTCAGTGATTTGAGTGATGATAGTGTCGGGTGCACAGGTCTATAACCTCATAATGTAATTGTAAGTTTGTTTATCAGTCTGAAGGTTGAATACATCATACATGATTTATCTAACACCTTGTGTTTACTCAACACAGAAAATTCATGTAGGATGTTAAATGTTAAAATACCTTATTATATTTGTATCTGAACCATCATATGTTTGCATTATTAATTTGTCAGAAGTAATTGAAAATCGAAAGACCTATTGCATAATTATTGGTTTTGGAGGTTGTATTGCATGTTGCAATAAAAGCAAAGTCTCAGCCCATCACCTGTGTAAATGCTTTGATAAATAAAGTTCTCTGATGAGAGCTTTGCAGGTAAACACACAAACATATTAAATGGCTTATATTACTCTTGTTATACATTTTTAATGATCCCTCTGGACTGTCCACTCATAACTATACAGTTTATATCCTGTAAAAGTTAGCATACCTTATAATGATGCCTAAATGATTGCTTAATGTCTTATTCATAATGATAAATAATATCACTCATCATAAACTCATAAAAACACATTGCTTTATGTAGATAGTTTTGTGCCCGTGTGTGTGTGTGTGTGTGTGTGTGTGTGTGTGTGTGTGTGTGTGTGTGTGTGTGTGTGTACACAGTTGGTAATTTGTTTTGATGTGGATTGGTGAAGACTAGACTAAGCCTGAAGCTCAAACCAACATCAACAGAGACGAAAACAGGTCACCAACTCAGGGAATACATGCTTGTGTATTTTTGTGCACGTTTGTGTGTTTGTATATGTATGTGCATGCATGTGTGTGTGTGTGTGTGTGTGTGTGTGTATGTATACAGAATGTGCATGTGTCTATTTATGCATGTTTGTGCATGTGCGCACCATACATTAGCAGGTTTGATGTTTACAAATCTTCTCAGGCTTTGGCTGACATCAGTCAACATCATGGCATCAGCTGTTCAAATCTTAGTCGGTGTTTTTATAAAGCTGTAGATTTTGCATTTAAGTTCATGAACAGAGACTAACAATCAAAAGAGACTTATCTGTGGACTATATACTATTAACTATAACTGTAGACTATAACTTGTGTGTTACATTTAAGGTACAGTTATGTTTACAGTCAAAAGTTTTTGCACAAGTATAATATAGTTAACTTAAGTAACTTAAGAGAAAAGTAAAACACTATGTGAGTTTGAGCTACATTATACAGTGTTAGAAAGCTAATCTTCACTACACTGTCCACATTGTTTCTCTGATTCATAGTGCTGATTTACAGTTCTAAATTGCAGTCCTGATTCACAGTTTTGATTCGCAGATTTGATTCGCAGTTCTGATTTACAGTTCTGATTCACAGTCCTCATTTGCAGTTCTGATTCACAGTTTTATATCACAGTTCTGATTTACAGTTCTGATTCGCATTCCTGATTGACAGTCCTGATTCGCAGTACTGTTCACAGTTTAATTCGCAGTTTTGATTTACAGTCTGGTTCACAGTCCTGATTTACAGTCCTGATCACCCCCTGATTCGCAATTCTGATTTGCAATTCTGATTCGCAGTCCTGATTCACAGTTCTGATTTACAGTCCTGATTAGCAATTCTGATCACCCCCTGATTTGCAATTCTGATTCACATTTCTGATTCACAATTCTTATTCAAAGTTCTGATTCGCAGTCCTGATTCACAGTTCTGATTCGCAGTCCTGATTCACAGTTCTGATTTACAGTCCTAATTCGCAGTTCTGATTCGCAGTTCTGATTCACAGTTCTGATTTACAGTGCTGATTCGCAATTCTGATTCAAAGTTCTGATTCGCAGTCCTGATTTACAGTCCTAATTCGCAGTTTTGATTTACAGTCCTGATTTGCAGTCCTGATTCACAGTTCTGATTTACAGTCCTGATTAGCAATTCTGATCACCCCCTTATTTGCAACTTTGATTCGCAATTCTGATTCAAAGTTCTGATTCGCAGTCCTGATTCGCGTCCTGATTCACAGTTTTGATTTACAGTCCTGATTCGCAGTCCTGATTCACAGTTCTGATTTACAGTCCTGATTAGCAATTCTGATCACCCCCTGATTTGCAATTCTGATTCGCATTTCTAATTCACAATTCTGATTCAAAGTTCTGATTCGCAGTCCTGATTCGCAGTTCTGATTCACAGTTCTGATTTACAGTCCTAATTCGCAGTTCTGATTCGCAGTTCTGATTCGCAGTTCTGATTCGCAGTTCTGATTCACAGTTCTGATTTACAGTCCTAATTCGCAGTTCTGTTTCACAGTCCTGATTCGCAGTCCTGATTTGCAGTCCTGATACGCAGTTCTGATACGCAGTTTTGATTCACAGTTTTGATTCACAGTTTTGATTCACAGTTTTGATTCACAGTTTTGATTTACAGATCTGATTCGCATTCCTGAATGGCAGTCCTGATTGGCAGTCCTGATTCGGAGTTCTAAATCGCAGTTCTAAATCGCAGTTTTGATTCACAGTCATGATTCACAAATTTTGATTCGCAGTACTGATTGACAGTTCTAATTGACAGTTCTGATTTGCATGTCTGATTCGCAGTTCTGATGTGCAGTTATGATTCGCGTTCAGACTCCAAGTTCCATTTCAAAGTTCCGATTCAAAGTTCTGATTCCTCAAGTGGTTTATTAATGCTTTCACACACATTTCTGGCAGATCTGTTTACAGAGATGATTATCGGCTGTTCATGCTGCAGTTTTCTCTGACATTAGGAAAAGTGTGTTCCGCTGTTAGTCTGCATTTATATTCATTTCTGGGCAAGACAAGAAAGAATCATTTATAATGTGTAAACAGTGTTTACAGTTACTCACGTACCTTCCGGTACTGCAGGGCTTTTATTGGCCCTCTGAGAGCCGAGAAAGCAAGACACATCTTTGCTCATTACTCTGCTGCGCTGCTGAAAGAAAAAGAGGGAAAGAGAGGAAGCTTGAGAGGACAACACGAAGTGAAAAAGAAATAAAAAGGATCGAACACGATCGGCACTGATGAGATGTTATTCAAATTTAGACAATATTTAGTTTTGTAACATTTGTCTTTGCCATCTTTTGACAAAATATAATATATTGCTTCATCTACTTTTTTCCATTCCCTCCTTTCCAATCAGCTGACTCCAATCTGGTGTAAAACACCCACTTTTCACAATGGGAGTTTAGGGACTCTCTCAGGGAATTCTTGAAAATACAGCCCACGTGTAAATATGTTGCGAGACAGACGCACACACGCACTGAAGCGTTCAGATCGCTATCCCACAAACTTCTGATAGACCAAAGCATATGGAAGTCCTTCAGTAATGACTGTTACAATGATCTTGAGGGAGAAACATTATGTTAAATGATCTGTACATATCTGAAGGAAATGCCCATGTGAAACCTGCTGCCGTGATGGCTGTCATGGTTGCTGGGGTGTGTGGGTGGTTGCTATGGCATTGCTAGCATCTTTCTGGCTTGGCTATAAAGTTGGGAGAAACCAAACTCAGTTGGATGTTTAACATAATGTCAATGCTTCTTAGGTTCATTACAGTCACATCTGTAAAATGATTGATGTAGTGTCTGTAATGGCCATCTCATATTGTCTGGTGTGTTGCTGTAGCTGGTGTCTTCTGTTGGGTAAGTGTACCTGTAGTTGAGGAGCTTATGATGGAGAGGTTTAGCTAATGATGAAGTAGCTTAAGATAGAGAGGTGTGGCTAGTGAGGGAGATGTGGAGGCGGATGATGGAGAAGTGTATCAAATGATGAAGACCTGATGATGATGTAGCTGATGATTGAGAAGTGTAGTCAGTGGTGGAGCTAATGATGAAGAGGTTTTCTCCTGCTCAGCATGAGTAATGCTAGTTGTTTTTTGGCAGGTTGTTTTATTATGTGCACTATATTGTACTACACTGTACAGGTTAAAAATCCACGGTTTCCTTATCTTACCCCAATTCAAATTGGTAAAATTATAATAGTGAATTATAATTTGCTTGGTCAGGTCGGATTTTGTGCGAAATATATGAATTTTTGAATTTTGAAACAGAAAGAAGAGGAGCGGGCTACTATTTCACATGTGTGTGTGCTGCTGCAGATGACAAAGAGTTTGTAGTTTGTTGAACAGTTGCTCAGAGTTTAAACTTGTCAAATAGACGGCGGCATGAATCTGTAAAGTTTTAACTCTTTCTCCGCCATTGACGAGTTAACTGTTGGGGAAAGAGTTAATCAATGATCATCTGGGGAACTTATAAACATCTTAATTTATTATGTCCTTAGTTCCTTACATACCACGACAGAGCTTATTAATATTAATATCAAGTTAATATAAGCAAAGCTTTTCAACATCTGAGATTAAAGCGATACTCCAGCCAAATATCAAAATTAACGCATGATTTACTCACCCTCAAGCAATCCGAGATACACATATCCATCATCTTTCAGACGATGACGAACATTTATTATTTATGAGTTATTTTAGTAAATATTCTTGCTTTTCCAAGCTTAACTTCTGACTTTGAAGCCCAAAAAAGTGCATCTATCTTTCACAGAAGTAACCCACACGGCTCCAAGGGGTTAATATAGGTTTTTAGCAAGTAATCAATCAAATTTTGTAAGAAAAAGATTCATATTTTACATTTTCTAAACTATAATAACTAGTTTCCGATAATGACGCCATCTTGGACTCGCAATTCACGAGAGTAACTCCGCAATGTACCCATAGAAACCAATGCTCACTAGGGCTGTCACTTTTGAGAAAAATCAAATTCGAACGGATTTCGAATATCATGCAATGTATCCGAATATATTTGAATAACTAGCAACCAAATCCGTTTACAAGACAAATGCTGTTGTTGTTTAATATAAAGTTTACATTGCATTGTAAAAATGATGAAATTATCTTCATGCATGCTAATTTCATAATGCGAACGTATTAACACATATTTTTATTCTGCTATAATATTTAACACTATAAACAATATGCCATTTCATATACAACTATAATTCTATCTTGACATGCACATGAGGTTCATTTTGGTCCCATTTGATTCCCTCTCTTGCGCACAGTTGCTGTCGTCGGTCTCACTCTCATCATCCTTCCTATTACGAGGTGTTACTGTAAAAAAATGCACCACACATGGCATTTAAAAAACCGGATCGTTTATTTATAGTTCGAATACGGATATTTCACGTCATGTTCGAATGCATATTCGAATATCGAATAAAAAGTGACAGCCCTAATGCTCACTATGCTAAAACTCTCTTGGCGATCGCGCGTGTCCAAGATGGCGCATTACCGGAAGCTAGTTATTACAGTTTATAAAGTTTAAAATCTGGATATTTTTCTTACAAAATTGCATTGATTACCCGCAGAAGACCTTTATTAACCAATTGGAGCTGTGTGGATTACCTTTGTGAAAGATGAATGCGGTTTTTGAGATTTAAAGTCAGAAGTTTTTCCCTGATCCCTGTTTCCTACCATTATAAAGCTTGTTAGAGCAAGGACATTTACTAAAATAACTCATCTGCAATATGATGGGCATGTGTATCTTGGATTACTTGAGGGTGAGTAAATCATGAGATAATTTTAATATTTGACTGGAATATTCCTTTAAATAAATATGCAAGACATCAGCGATCTGATTTATGTCGAAACATTTATGTTTTCATTTAGTGTGAACAAACACAGCAGATATATTACTTGTTTAGGTGAAGTTTTTTCAGAGATATAATTTTTAAGATGTATAATGAGGCGAAGCACAACACTTTCAAAATAATTACTATGCAAATAACTGCAGTTTTATGTTTCAAACTGAGATGGCGATAGAGAGACAAAAAGTATTTTTTGTAGCTTTAAGGGCGCTCTAAGCGAATCTGTGTGACGTTACTTTTGGTTGATGTTTGAACTGTTTTCAAACAAACAGAGCGTAGCTAACTCCTCCCCTCCCTTCCGTGCTTTCATGAACGCGCCCAAGCCCCACCCCCAAATCCTTCTTGTCGTTTATTGGCTGGAACACTTTGTTATGGTTTCTGGTGGTAGGTTTGGCCACTTTGTTTTTATTGCAGTTTGTGAAGCCTGGGCTGTCTACAGAGGTCGCGTTTTTTTTTACAATTTGATTAGCGGACAGACAGCAAGCAGATAGTGAGGAGATGTTTTTTGTATAATAAAAATGTTTTATGGTCTAAAATGCGTGAATAGAGCACCGTTAAATGAGAATAAGTTATGACTCTCAGCAACCTCCGGCTCTCTCGTTCTGACACAGAAGTGCTTATACAACACTAAAATGTTACATGAGTAAGATCTACTTCTCTACATACAGTAAAGCATGCACGAGAGGAGAAAGAGATGAGAGAATAGCTAACAGACAGTAGCAGAGGATGTACTGGAGCAGAATGGAGATCAGGAGATTTTCAAAGGCATTTTTTTTTACTTGTACAGTGTGTGCTATTGCCCGAGGAGAAGTCTCACAGAGTATCTAACATCAAACGGGCTCTTCACACAGATCAGAAACACAGGACCCACCAGCACCAACAAAACCTTCAGATCATTTCTGAGATGGGCAGAACTAGATTTTAAAACCAAATGACGTCAGAAAACACTTGTTACTTTGATGCCCCAAATAAATTCAAAGATATGAACACTACTGTGGCAGACAAATCATTTATTGAAATTGGTTCATAATTAACATTATAAATAATGTATGTTGAAAATATAAAAATGCACTTGATATCATGATAGCATGTTTTACAGTGTGCAAAAAAATTCTTTAAGACAGGCGTCTTAACTACTCTTCTCCAAACGTAAATGTGATGCTGGCCAAACTTTTACCACTATTTTTAAAAAATTTATATTTTACCTATTATTTATATTATTATGCATATTATATTTTTTTTCTTTTTGGTATAGATCATATATATATAAAAAAACATAAAAAAAATGTGCACACATCTTGTATCCAGTAATTTGCCTTTTAATTACTGAAAACTCGTATTTTCTGTTTTAATATTTTTAAAACAATTGCAGTTTAACATTGCAAGAGACAAATGTTAATAGTTCAACTATGAACATTGCACAAAACAGTTTGTGTAAATAATCAACACATGTATTTTTGTATAGCACTAACTGCAATGCAGAGCTCTTAAACTACTTTTGTTTATAAATCTTTAACTTTCATAAATTGCATGCATAGGTTTACTTGAAATGTAACAATCACAACATAATCTTCTCCTAATGACTAAAATTGCACTTCATGTTTTCTTTTTAATATTTTAAAGATATATAGGCTTTAAATCGCCTTTTTATGGTACACGACATTCAGACATGACTGTCGGAGTTTTCCCCCTAGTGGCAGTCATATGAAATTTTGTTTTATGGCCCGAGCACTGAGGTGTGAGGTCCCTATTGTTGTTATTATTATTATTATTATTATGTTTAATTTTGAAATCCGTGCAAAAATGGGAGAGAAGCTCATTCCAGCGCAAGAGCCTTTAATCTACGAATATTCACCATAGTGGAAGAATTAAATTAATGCAAATGAATAAAACAATAAACAGCTATGCATATATGCCAAGTGTTACTGATAAAGTTAAACAAAAAAGGATTAATAATTTTCACCTTGCATTCAGTGTCTTGATTGGAAAAACACTGAAATATGTCACTTTCGGTCGGTGTGTCGCATGCGGTGTAGTCGCACCGTTTTTTTTAAGCATCCTAAGCTCAAATTGAATCCGAAAAGTTCACACTCACAGATGGTTGGCACTACCCGGCCCCTTTGAGATTCTCCTTCCGGTTTATTGGCCATCATGTCGTACAGTGGAATGCATTTTTATAGCAGACAAAGATGATTGGCGAGCCGCATTTGGCCCTGCGGGGCACCAGTTGACTAGCCCTGCAGTAAGGGTTACTTCATTTATCATTACCCAGTATAAAAACATGAAGTCAATGAAAATCAGTTCTCACTGAGTAAAATAAACTACAGATTCACACAAACTTAAGGAAAAAAGGCACAGTGAAGTCATAACAGCAATGAGCCGCACACCAAACGCTCGGCTGTGGTTAAATCAATATGTTGTTATCTTTAACGGAATAAGCACTTTGGAAACTAATTGAAAACAGCTCCATTTAGCTCACTCGGCCCTTAATGCAAACTACACTGCTGTTCAAGCAGAAGAAAAACATTCGGTGTGTCCCGAGGTCTGAAACGTGCTCATTTGGCAAATAGTTTGTCTCGAAATCTTTTCTCTAAGAGACCCCGGGGCGAACCGGCTAGCGATTCCAGTCCGTTTTAAATCGTGTGTTCTGCGGTTCAGATGGGAAGATCTGCATCTAAATCCCAGAATCATTTTTAAACGTCCTACCTGGCGGTTTAATGCAATCACATTTGCATAAATCTGAGGTAAATTCTTTGGGCTACGGTGGATACGTGAGGCGGCTCGGGCATCTGAAGTGTTTGGGATCCATAATGTAATGACTAACATCAGTTATCTGACAGTCAGGCTTAAAGAAAATATTGATTTATCTTTAAGCAAATGTTCTTAAGCTAAAATCCAATCAAAAGCTTTAGTGGCGGACGGCCAGTGAAACCTCAGAGCGCTGTAAAGTATCGTTTTTTCAGACTGCAGACGCTGGTGCCAGAACGGAGAATCCGGAGTTAAATACAGCATTTACCAAAGCTTACACGCAGAAGAGTCTTTGTGAACATGATCTTTACTTTCTGAGAGGGGTAATACCCTGCTTTACATCAATAGTTTGCTTGTGTTTCATCTCAAGAGATGAAGGACTATTTTGCTAAGAAAATGAAACTAGGAAACCCTAAGAAGTAACATTTGAATGAGAACAGTCATTGGGAACAAAATGTTCATTATGGTGATCGATTCTGGGGTAAAATGTCTTTATCTGTTTTTGTAAGTCAATATATCCAAATAATCCTCCGACTGCCCAACATTGGATGTCTTGGCGCATCACGGCTTGTTAGATGCAGAGATGACTGATACAGTAACTACATTACCCATCCATCCACCGTATCAGAGGTCTGTTTAAGGATACATTTCAATGGTAATGTTGAATTGTGGTTGTGTGGCCCTCCGAATATTTCCACAGATCACATGACCCTGTGTATGTGCCTGCATGTGTTTTGCAATGAGCGTGTTAGGATACCATCTGGTTGATGTCAACCCTAATGGACCAGTGCAATTACGCCTGACGTCCATTGGATGCTCAGGATGAGCGGCTAATGCTAATGTCACAAAACATTAGCTTTGGAGGTTGGATGTGTTTACAGGTAGATGTTGCCTATTAGTTTAAATGATCAACACTATGTAGCAAGACCCAGGCTGTTGACTAGCCTCACTTGTATTGAAGGCACATTACTTGTGGTTAATGAGCATGATCGTGACCTAAAGACTGCTTTAGACGTGATACTGAAACATCAGCGACCAGAAAAATCAAAGGTGTACGATGCGACCTGGTGATTTGGTTTGATTCTTATTTATATTGTCTCGATTCAATATTGATCTTTAGTTTTGCAGCCATGAAATCCATAATTATATATAAATGCTGGGAACTGGAACTAAAGAGTTTGTTGACTTCATCTTTCATCATCTGCTACTCGTTTGCCCGATGGGTGCGACGGATTTTAAAGATGCATCGCTGTGATGAATGAAGCCAAACTTTGATAGTTGTGTTGATGGAGATGAGTTTTAGACAAGATTGTAACCGCAGAGCAACTACAGGTTGAAATACTTTGGTTAACTGCTTGAATATGAAGTTCTTTTCTCCAAAGTCAAGACCGGATTAACTGACCGTACGCTGAAATGATTGACGTGACGTGCAGATGAGCAAATAATTAAAATCCAGTCATGCATTCCATTTTTCTCGTCGTCACAGAGAGTCTGGCTAGAAGAGATACAGCAAACGCTGAAATCTCGCTGTATGAGCATTGTTTTTATCCTAACCCTAAACCCAACAACTCCAGAGATAGGGCATTGGTAGTATCCCTTCTAGCCAGAATGCTCTTATCCTAATCCTACAGCCAAACCTAAACCCAACATCTCGGGAGATTTGGCCGTAGCTGTATCCCTTCTAGCTAGAACCGCTTTTTATCCTAATGCGGCTTTCACATAGGATGCGGTGTGCGCTGCGCTGCGCTATGAAACCCATTCATTTCAATGGCTTGCGCCACGCGATGGCGGTTTTTTGTTGCGCCGAGCAAATCGCGTTTAACTTTTGCGCTGCGCTCTGTGACGATTACCCGCGCGGCCAATAGAAACGGGGCATCCAAACAAGCAAAATGGACGAAAGCTTATACTCTGGATTCTCAGAGCTTTATAATACAAGTTTATGCTCCTACAGAGACATCGGAAGCATGGAAACACGTAGCAATTCAAGTTGGCATGTTAGGTGTGGTTTAAGTCAAGCAGCTTGTTGGAGGTATGCTTAAAGTTACGTGAAATGGAGATGGGCAACATCAGTCTCTGTATTCCTCGTCGACTATTTAACGCAAATATAAACACTGGAGTAATTTATTTAAAACCCCGCCTACTTTGGTCTGACCATCAGAGCACAAATCGCTTGGCTGCGCCGAACCCAGCGGCGAGCGCAGTGCACACCGCATCCTATGTGAAAGCCGCATAATCCTACCCCCAAACCCAAATATCTCGTGAGATTCGGCCTAGCTGTATCCCTTCTAGCCAGAACCGCTCTTTTATCCTAATCCTACCCCCAAATTTAAACCCAATATCTTGCGAGATTTGGCCGTAGCTGTATCCCTTCTAGCCAGAACCGCTCTTTTATCCTAATTCTACAACCAAACCCAATATCTCGCGAGAATTGGCCGTAGCTAAGAGAATGTTAAATATCATGATTAATAATACTTGTGGTTTATTGGCTTATACTTGTGAAAATAGGCAAAGCCCTGTGTTCAACTTGGGTTCTGGTTTTATACTTTGACAAATGTTGACAGTAATCTGTTTTTGATTTCATGCAAACAAAGAAATACCAGTTGTATGCACACTTCAAAGTTAACATTCTGTAGGGAAATACGTTTAGTGTGTTAGTATGTTGTTTCAGAGCTACAGTATCTAACAAGTTAAAGATTCGTGCAAACACTTCAGCGCCGTACCCTTGAACTCTCTCGACCGAAATCTCTCGACTTCAATTAGCCCGGCAAGTGGCTAATGTGAGTAATGGAGTTGCATGTTGAGGTGCGTGAGGGCGTCTGCCACGCAAATAACTGATTTAATGCAAATCTTCAGAATCACTCCTACTGCCAATTAAGCTAACCGGTTTTAGCCGTAAGTGATTTTATTACATTAGCACGCCGCGCCTCTGACTGCATTAGTGATGGTTTAATCAGTCGCTAATCAAATTAGCGCATGTGACAGACGGAAGAATAAACGAAACATCGCAGCCGTGCACCTTAAGATCACACCTGCGCAGATTGTCTGGGAAATCTGTAGTTGTACACATCTGCTGTACGTTACTCATCGCTGAATGATCTTACGATCAACAGTTTCACGTTAAATACAGCAGTATAATGTTTTTAGAGGTTGGTTTATCTTTGCAGACGGCTAAATTGTATGACCTAACAAGCGTTTTTTTCTTAGCCAATCAGAACAGGTTCAGTAGATTTCTTTAATAGGAAATGTTTGTGATATCTGTTTGGTGTGAGGTGGTTTACTGGATTATTTATGATCATTATGATACATCTCTGGCCAGTGTTTCAGCAATAAGGTGAACATGTTCAACTCTAATCCAAATATTAGACTCAGCACTGAATCAGGTTTAGCATCAAAGTGAAATCTTTGTACATCTTTTGCACACCGTTCAACGGTAAAACCCTTAAGAGCTCAGCAGCGTCTCATTTAACATGCCTTCACAACAGCCCTGACTAAATAAACTACTGCCCCGATTAGTCTAATAATTGCAGACGAGATTCAATCATCGTCCCGCCGTCAGGATCAAACCACATCATCCTGGTTTTGATGTTATTGTGTAAAGAAAATTGCTCTGTAGGCCCTGTCAACTGAAAGTAGAGCAGTTTCGTAAAGCTTGATAAATCTGCCAGCTGTAAAGCTCTCCAGATCGCCCGGAGCCATTCCTTACGTTCTCCTTTTCAATCTTTTGTTGCCGCTCGAGTTTATTGGTTGTCTAGCGCTTGCACGAGTGTGCCTTTGTGTGTTTGCCCGATGGGTGCGACGGGTTTTAAAGATGCACCGCTGTGATGAATGAAGCCAAACTCTGATGGTTGTGTTGATTGAGATGAGTTTTAGACAAGATTGTAACCGCAGAGCAACTACAGGCTCAAATACTTTGGTTAACTGCTTGAATATGAAGTTCTTCTCTGGAGAAACACTCCAAAGACCAAAGCAAGAACGGATTAATTGACCTTACGGTGAAATTATTGACTTGATGTGCAGATGAGCAGATGATTAAAATCTGATCATGCATCCCATTTTCCTCGCCGTCAGTGTGGCTAGAAGGGATACAGCAAATGCCGAAAACTCACTGGATGAGCGTTGCTTTTATCCTAATCCTACCCCCAAACCTAACCCTAAACCCAACACCTCGCAAGATTTTGCCGTAGCTGTATCCTTTCTAGCCTGAACCGCTGTTTTCATCCTAGTCCTACCACCTAGTCTTGCATGTTTTTCGCTGCTTTTTCTAGAAAAAAGCCCGCCCACAAGCTGTTTGACCGACATGTCAAACAACCAATCACAGTTTGTTTCATCTAGTGTCACGTTTCGGACTCCCCACCTTAACGAGCTGGCAACAAGTCAGTTGTTGAAATAACCAGTCGCAACCAAATGGCATCTAAATAAACAACATAACTCACCATAGAACAACGTTGTGCACTTCATCAACAGCCACACCAATGAGACACTCCCGGTAAACGTCTTTGAAGCATATCTCTTCACTTTGTAACACCTACAAGCAATTCAGGAGAACCAAACTTTTTGACTCCACTAACTGCCTCAAGCAAAACGCTTGGACGTTTTTAGTCTATGCCGCAAACTTTGCATATTATTGAAAATCCAATGTTTAGCTGATAACAAGATATGACCATAGCTATATACATTCTAGCCAGAATCATTCTTTTTATCCTATCCCAAAACCTAAACTCAACATCTCGCGAGATTTGGACATAGCTGTATCCCTTCTAGCCAGAACCGCTCTTTTATTCTAATCCTACCACCAAACCTAAACCCAAACCCAATATCTCGCGAGATTTGGCCATAGCTGTAACCCTTCTAGCCAGAACCGCTCTTTTTATCCTAGTTATACCACCTAACCCAAGACCAACATCTTACGAGATTTGGCCTACCCCCAAACCTAAACCCAAACCTGATATCTCATGAGATGTAGCCATTGCTGTATCCCTTCTAGACCTAACCACTGTTTTCATTCTAGTCCTACCACCTAACCATAAGCCCAACATCTCGTGAGATATGACCATAGCTGTATCCCTTCTAGCTAGAACCTCTGTTTTTATTCTAATCCTACCCCCAAACCTAAACCTAAACTTTAATATCTCACGGGATTTGGCCGTAACTGTATCCCTTCTAGCCTGAACCGCTGTTTTCATCCTGGTCTTACCACCTAACACTAATCCCAACATCTTGCGAGATTTGGCCGTAGCTGTATCCCTTTTAGCCAGAACCGTTGTTTTCATCCTGGTCCTACCACCTAACCCTAAAACCAACATCTTGTTGAGATTTGGCCTTAGATGTATCACTTCTAGCCAAAACTGCCGCTACGGGAGCACAAAGAGGCTTGTGTTTTGTATCTTTTTAAATGCGACATGTGAACGCGCCCTTAAAAGTTTAAATCAATAATCAAACAAATTTGAAACTAAGTAGATAAACTTCTATGTGGACCGGATTGTTATATTTTTGTCAGCATGCGGGGGATACAAAAAGGGGGAGGGCGGGCCATGAATGGCCCAAGGGCCGGCAGTTTGAAACCGCTGATCTAAGATAAACAGTGCTGTGTCTGATCTTCAGCTTTGTCTTGAGTTTGCAGTGTGATATCACTGCGCTAACTTTATTAAAACATTGTTATTTAGTTTCTGTGTTTGCGTTCTTCATGTTTATGATGTGAAGTGTGTATATGCGCAGATACACTGTAGTGACTCAGTGAGTCACTCGGTCTGATAACTAAAACCCCTGACCCTGCAGTTCACCTCAGCAACAGCCCCTCTCTCCCGCTTCTCTAGTTATGTGGATGGACGGAAATCAATGGAAAGCATCTCAATTAATCCGCCGGCAGCTCATTGATTGGTAGTTGAAGTAGGTAAACAGCCTCAGCCGTTTAAAGGCCTTGATCAGTTAATCATCGCGTTACAGCAAACACACACACAAACAAACACTCACAACTGTGTGTGTTTTTCTTCTGTGTTTGCATTCATGTAGCATTACAGTTTTTGCTCTTGTGAAAGAAGATTGCTTGATGACATTCAGAAATTCTCACGGTTATGACATCACAGCTGCCATAAACAACTGCCTGTTATGCAGTTTACTTCAAAGTTTGCATTAGGGCTGCATAACGATTAATCACAACTAATCGTTTGCAGAATAAAAGTTTTTGCTTACATGATATATGTGTGTGCTGTGTACTGTGTTTTATAATTATGTATAGACCGTTTCAGCAGTAACAACATAAACAAGCGACTTACATAGTAAACAAGTAACTTCCGGTAAACTTCACTAGGAATAAATAACAACAAAGTACTTTACACATAGTTTATTTATATAACAAGCAAAATAATCAACACAATTACCGAGGAAATCAAAACTTTTTTTTTCAACGAGGTATTTGTTCAACAGTTCTGTTTAGTAACTAGTCAGACTATTAAAAAAACTGAGCCCGTAAGTAAAGTTCGGACCAGACGTGTTTTGCATCACCGCACGTGCCTCCAATGAAACATCTATATATAAATACTAGGGATGCTTAACGATTAATCGCGATTAATCGTTAGCAGAATAAAAGTTTTTGTTTACATCATATATGTGTGTGAACTGTGTATAATAACTTTGTATAAATAAATGTACACACATATATGTATATGTTTTAGAAATGTTTACATGTGTATATACATTTGTATATTTATGTATAATTTATATTATATATAAATATAAATACTTAATATATAAAAAAAATCTTAAAATTATACATGAATGTGTTCATATTTATATATATACATATATATTATACACAGTTTACACACTTATGTGATGTAAACAAAAAACTTTTATTCTGCTAACGATTAATCGTGATTAATTGTTTAGCATCCCTAATAAATACACACATGCACATATAATAAAAAAAATAATTAGATGTGTATATATAAAGTATTCATATTTATAAAAAATATAAATGAAATGTGTATATACACATGTAAATAAATATGTATTTTGTGTGTATTTATATACATAATTATTATACACAGTACACACACATACATGACGTAAACAAAAACTTTTATTATGCTGTCCTACTTTGCAGATTTGGTAAATAACTTACCGAATTCAGCATAACAACTATAACAATGAATATTACTACAAGCTTGGATGAATAATATACTCAGTTTGAATAGATTATGGCACTAATGAATGAATAAATAATAATTTATGACAGATGTGCATCTCCCTCCCATGGTGCTTTGCATTTTTAAGTGAACAAATGAATGCTTATATGAGCAAATCACATGAGGGAGGGAGAGAGCGAGAGAGAGAGCACAACTGTTTACTTCGTCTTTTAGTGTTTGATGTTGATAAATGTTGTATATGTCACTGGTTTGGTTTGTATTTTTGTGGGAGAGTCAGATTGTGAAGGACACCAGTGTTGCTTCAGTGCATCTCTAATAACTCATGCTGGTGAGTAAATGAACCGTACTGTAGTACACTAACACACACACACACCTTTCTCACGTCTTGAATTATTAAAAACTTTTTTTAAATTCAATAAAAATGAAGAGTTTGTGCAATTATTTCTCTCTCTTATATAATGTAAGCAGAAGCAGGAGTTTTTAAACACGGTTTCATGCTTCCCAAAAATAAACTGCAGAATCACTCAAAAATCCTCAGGGATCAAAATCCTCCGCCCAAACTTCTTTACTACTGTAGTCGAATTCAGGACTTGAAAAAAATATTAATACAACCTCGATTGACCGTTCTCACTTCTCACAAGGCTTCTCTTGTACTTTATTTGAACAGAATATCAGTCACTCTTTAATTCAGGTCAGAAACAGAGAAACACACACTGATCCCAGATCAGACCACATGTGTGAGCTCAAATACACACTGCGGCAGTGTACCACACAACTACCATCGATGTCTCTCTCTCTCTCTCTCTCTCTCTCTCTCTCTCTCTGTGTGTAGCGTTTAATCGCTGTGTTAATATTTGATGCAGTCGGTACAGAAGGCTGTCGACTCTGCGAAAAACAACCCAAAAACTGCTTCAATATCAACTCAAAAGTGTGTCTCATCTAAAACAGGGCTGAATGTGTGTTTGTGTAATCGATGACGTCACTGCACAAATATTTGACTCAATATTCAGATCCTCTTTATTCGTTGGTGGAGAGTCTCAGATCTTTAAACGCTGTTTATGTAAATAAATGTCTGTAGATGAATTCTTTATATCTTTTGTCACATTTGCTTTATATATTGATTTATATTGTTGGAGAGCTTGTTGGATCCACTAAGTGTGTGTGTGTGTGTGTGTGTGGTGCTTATATATTGCAAATGGCACCAGAACCTCTTTAATGGACATTTTTCTTTTAAATAATATATGCACTGTCAGCACAGGCGCGAGCGTGTGTGTGTAGCGATTGCTTTATATTTGTGTTATGTGTACAGCCATTCAGTAAATCAGAAATGATCTTTAGTATCTCATTTGTTTCTCTTAAAGAATTTTGAGATTATATTTGAAGTTTCATATTAGATATGTTTCTCTCCAGCAGTCACATGCATCTCTGTCAAAACATATATCACAATGTCAAGTCTGTCATCAGAAGTCACAGATCTGAATATGCACTCAAACATTGCTCATTAAATTTAATAGGATATATAATCTGATCTATGTTGTCCACACTATGCTCTAGGTTGTATGCTTTATTATACATACACAGGTTACTGTGCATACAATACAATACTGTCTATGTTTATTTTTCCAGAGGGAATTTAAAGCCCTATTCACACCTAGATCACGGAAAATACAAGGACAACACCCCCCCCCCCCCCCCCCCGGGAGTGTTTGGCAATGATTTTACGGAATTTGTGCATGCATTCACACAGATGCGGTAAAGATCCCGTATAGACAACTGATTTATTTAAAGTCCTGCACTTGGTAGGTTTTTTCCACAGCGTCTGATGTTTACTTATATTCTGTGATTTCTCTCTCAAGAAACCACACGGATGCATTTTTGTTTATGGGTGTGGTTCGTTTGGGCAGGTGAGAATGCAGCAATCGAACCTTGGTGCACACCAAAAGCGGACCAAACAAGCGGTCACTTTCAAACTAACTCTAGAGCTGTTCGTTTGTGGTGAGAACAAGATCCGAGATCTAACCGATCTAACTGTAAAAGTACTGTGCATTTTGGACTAAACCAGCTGCCGTAGTTAGCTGCGCAGTGCATTTTTGGATGAGGAAGTGTTTGTTGACAGTTTCTATTAGCAATATTAGCACAATCACAGATCGCGGACATACCTTGAGGTGCGGGCGGAGCCTCAGAAATGTGCCGTCTTCGCTGTTTGTAGTACATTAAAACGTTATTTTCAAGCCACATCCGCGTCCATGAACGATTTGTCTAGAGCAGTGGTTCTCAAACTTTTTCAGTGTGCGCCCCCCCTTGTGTACAGTATACCTAGTAGTGCTGTTGGTTAGTTGGCTTATTATTTTTTAAGTTTAATTACACAGAATTCATGATAAATTTATGTATTTTATAAAATGTCATAAAACTGGGGCCCCCCTGGCACCTTCTCGCGGCCCCCCTCAGTTTGAGAACCACTGGTCTAGAATACTGTATACAAACTATGTATAACAACATAATTACAGCGCGCAGCCGCCTGTCCATGGTGTCTTCTGTATTATCCTTCTTTTTGTTTACTTCCGGGGTTCCGTTGGAATTTCGAGCATGTTGATTCTTATCAATCGAGATGCAGTTTAGGAAATGAGTTCACATGCCTGTGGCCAATGAGTGATGTGGATCTTTGGTTCGATTTTGGTTTGTTTCAACTGGTGAGCAATCAGTGTGGTGTGAAAAGGAACCAAAACTGCTAAAAAAGATACAATGTATAATTTTTGCTTTTGGTCCGGACCAAATGAACCAAACTACAGATGTGAAAACACCCTTAGATAAGTTTATAAGGAACACGTGATGCGCTGTTCTAATATGCTGGTTATCTCCGCTTCGGTGAGGACAGTAAGGAGCTCCTGGATCTCTGTTTCAGTCCAGTGTGCCGACATTTTTTGTCGTGAATGTTAATCTGTGTTTAAATCCCTGTGTCAAAGAGCTAAACCATAACTTCTTGTTGCGACAACATGCCCCTTAAGACAATGTTTCTGCATCTTGTCCACACAGAATGCTTTCTGTGAATGTTACGGCAATGTTACTACCTTCCCTTTACGGGAGTGATCCCAGAACATTTACCGGACTTGTTTGTGTTCACACAAACGCTTCTTTTTGCCAATTTTACAGAAATTTTCTGGGACTAAAGTGTGCTGTGTGAATGAGGTTTAAGAGACACACCTAGACCACATTTATATTTAAGTCATATGAAGTATGAAGACATGCTGTCGTCTTTAAACGTGTGGTTGTTTTATTTTTTGGTAGGTGATCTCTGTACGTACAGCCCTGTAGCTGTGTTTGGGAACGTGCTGTGCAGCGGGCCGGGCCTGGCCGATCACCTGTGGCGAATCAGACATCCTCTGTTCATCACACTGGTGAGAAATATAAAGATCTGTTTGATCTCTGTGCATGGAGAGACCACACGTCGACATACTGTTCAGTGTGTATATGAGGTGCTATAAAGTGCTTGTTTTTGTTTGTGCATCCACGATTAAACAGTTTCAATAATGCTCATAAAGTTGATGACATCACTTTCATACTGTGTATGTGTGTGCACGTGTGTGCATGCGTTTAATTTTTATTTCGTTACGTTGTATTTTATTTTTATTTTTTTTGGAAATGAGGCACAGTATTTCAAGTTTTAGCAGGTTTTGAGCAGTACTTTATCCCTTTAATTTATTGTTACATATGCTGTTTTTCAAAGTAAAATCTGCTGATGGTTTAATGGTGTAGCGCAGGGTTTTTTAAACTGGTGTCCGGGGACCCACATGGGACCCCCAGAAGGTTTTAAGGCAGTGGTCTCAAACTCTCGGCCCATGGGCTGTTTGTGGTTTGGATTTTATTTGCTCATCTGCACTTCACATCAATTATCACCATGCGACCGGTTAATGTTGTCGGGACTTTGGCGTGTTCATCCAGAAAATATCTGTTACTCAGCTGTTACTCAAAGAGATGCGGCGGGGTTAGTTCATGCCAAGTCACAGCTTTAATGGCGACACCTCATATTGTGAGGGAGAGGTGGAGATGTAATGCAACACATTGAACTACGGATGAGGAAAAAAGTCATCATGCCCAGTTTAAGAAAAGGGGAAAGATCAGGAGAAATGTTCAAAAGATAAAAGACTATGCTATGGAGCTCACTCATCTCAATATAAGTATAGCGCAAAGTATATATTATCAGTAAGTTGCTTGCTATGCATTTACAGTACACATAGAGCAATAGCAAAAACAAATATTTACAGAGATGGAATATAACCAAGTCAAGTCTGTTACTTAAAACATACCTAAATAAATCAAAACAGACTCACTACATGGTTGCAAAAAAATCTATAATAGTTAATAAATGTATTCAGGTATTAAATTTGTTAGTTTAGTGCAATGTTTTAATATAAAGTTAAGATAGGGTTAAAAAAAAGATTTATACTGTGAAAATAATGTATAAAACTATATTTTATAAGTATTATTATATGTTAAATAATAGAAAAACTGTATATTTACAGAAATGTTTTTTATGTTAAAATTGCTCTGCGGCCCTCCGCCAAGGTTTGTCAGTCTCAAAAATAGCCCCAAGCTGGTTTGAGTTTGGTTGAGTTTCCCCAGAAAATTTCAAGAGAAAAAAGACAAAGCAAAACTAGTAAAAGTTTACTGTGGGTCCAAAAAAATGTATCCGACCCAAAATGACCTGAATCACTTTTTACCCAAACACGACGTGCATATATATTTTTTAAGAAAGACCCGACCCGAGAAAAACCTGAGAAAATTAGACCCCCGTCTGACCCAGTGTACCCTTGTGATGTTGGGGGTAGGGGAAAATCAGGGGTTGGAGTTTTTGGGGTTTAGTCATTTTTTTGTATGATTAATTTTATACAAATTAATATGAAAAAGCCACCTTTAAAAATATGTACAAATTTACACTTTACGCAGCATTTTTGTCAAATGAACATATTTTTATTTTACTTTAACTTAAAATATTAAGTTAAACAATTTCAACTTGATTTTATAAGTTAAGTCAATTTTTTTAAGCCAAAACTTCATGCTGCATATTTTTACAGTGCAGACTGGTCAGAAAAAACCCTGGTGGCCCCGCATCCAATTTGGTCTGCTTCATTATTTTTTATTTTTTTTTGTTAACTTACGACGACAGTAGGGATGCTTAACGATTAATCGCGATTAATCGTTACTAGAATAAAAGTTTTTGTTTACATCATATATGTGCGTGAACTGTGTATAATAACTTTGTATAAATAAATGTACACACGTGCATGTATATGTTTTAGAAATGTTTACATGTGTATATACATTTGTATATTTATGTATAATTTATATTATATATAAATATAAATACTTAATATATAAAAAACATTCTTAAAATTATACATGAATGTGTTCATATTTATATATGTACATATTTATTATACACAGTTCACACACATATATGATGTAAACAAAAACTTTTATTCTGCTAACGATAATCGCGATTAATTGTTTAACATCCCTAGACGACACCACTAACCGCTAAAATGTGCCTTTAAAAATTGATTGACAGGTCTGTCAAAATTAACCTACCGTCAGCCAGTGCCACCCAATGTCGCAAGCCCATTTGGCAAACAGAGAAGGGGTTGGAAAAGGACCCGATGCACATACACGAGATAGTTTGGGTCTTTTCTGGTCTGTTTTGGCAAAAACACATTCATTTTAAATTACCAGAGGTCACTAATATTATACCTGATGCATGTTCGAGGCACACTTGAAACTTTTAGACCCGAACCCGCTCGTGTTTCGGGTCCGACCTTTACGGATATAAGTGGACCCGTGAAGATCTCCACTGTGTAGTCAAATATTTGAGTTTGTAATCAATTTGCTGACTTTATAATATCACAATTACTATTTACCTAACACAGTTTAAACCTTTATACAAAATATGGATATGAATTTTAGGAAAGGGGTCCCTCGGTTCATATGTGGGGGTCCCTGCTATCAAAAAGTTTGAAAGCCCTGATGTAGCGTAATCACTTAAAAATAAGCCTTTGTTTTTCATGATAATTAAACACAATTCACAACCATTTCTCATCAGATTTCCTTCAGCAAAACACTTGATTTTTCCTAGTTTTTGGAGTGAAATACAGTATGAGTGAAACATATTCCTGACAGGAAAGATTCATCCATGCAGGATGTGTGAATAAGACAGAGATTCATGGTTTGCTGCTTTAATTTAAACACACATCGCACATAGAAAGAAACACTCGGCTGTTCTGCGTCTTTACAAATTATTTTCATTTTTCACTGTGGTGGTTGTCGGGTTTCAGACGACGTATCTGTAGAGGATTGTGGGTAGATTCTCTTCTCTCACATCCACCATCAATACTGTCATTAGAGAAAACCCCTCTCTCTCTCTTCTCTCTCTCTCTTCTCTCTCTCTCTTCTCTCCATCTCTCTCTCTCTCTCCATCTCTCTGCTCGAGGCTGCAGTTATCCTGGTTGAGACTCTGAAAGCCGAAGCAGTTTTAAAGTGCGGCTGCTGTAAGAGGAGAGCGCAATGAAAGTGTGATATAGCGAGAGATTGTGTGTGTGTGTTCTGGCCCTTCATTTGATAAACCAGTCGCACCGCAAAAACATCCAAAAAGTGAGCATTTAGGAGGAGACGAAGAGACGAGAGGAAAGTGGAGGAGAAAAGAGGCGTCCTGAACTTAACAGAAAGAGCGAGAAACAGGGAGTCGTACTGTAGGTGTGCGTTGAGGGCTTCTGTGAGCCGAAATGATGATGTACTTTTGGGTGAGTATAATAAAATCATCACATGTACTGCATGGATGCGGAGGGAAAATATGTATATACGTGCGTGTGAGAGAGAGAGGCTGGCGTGCCGACTGGTACTTTATCTAGAAACTTTATTAAAGGTGCGGGGATGGTGGTATTGCTCAGATTTTGATCTTTCGTTGCTTATGAGACTTGATAGAGTTCTCTATTGTAATGCTTTGAAATATAAACTTTTGCAAAATTTGAGGACTGTTTGAAATATTATTGAGATTTCACATATAACTCTAGTACTGACATTAAAAATGCATTTTGAATTAGAAAAATGATTATGGAACAGAAAAGGATTTCTTTCTGACATTTAAGACATCCAAAAAACCTGAGATTTC